>CM053585.1:398931717-398942399 GCA_028646515.1 Pseudochirops corinnae
CACACACACACACACACACACACACACACACACATATATATATAACTCCTCAAGTCCCTAGTAAGAGCAATTCCTAACATTCAGATAAAGATTTCGGTCTCTGACCTACTTAAATTCTGTATGGTATTAGCTAACCACCAGCATCTTCTGTTTGTACCCTCTGTAGTCAAACAAAATATAGACATACATTACAAGCAGTTAGGTTTAATTATAAGATTTTATATGAAATAAATTCAGGAAAAAGAAACAGATTAGGGATACAGCAAAATACATTATATAGTAGTACCAATTAGCAAACAGATACATGAAGGAGAAGGTAAGAGGAATTTAAAAATCTTTTGTCACATTTCCTCAGTTCTTAAAGGGATGATCACCCAGGAGAGCTGAGTTCTTTGTTCTTAAAGCAGAGGCTTGACTATGATGTTGACTTGTCATGCTTAGTCTCAAGTCATAGAACACATTTTATAAGATGCCTCCAGGGACCCAATTGCTATAGTACTTCTTATTCCTTACTTTCCTCCATCTCTCTCCCTTTAGGCAGACTGCTTACCCCTCATCTCTATGGCAGACTAGTTAAAAAACACCAACTGCCCTTAGACAGTACAATAGTCCTGATCTCTTCCAGGGAGATGGAGAGTATAAAGAAAGGGAAAGAGAGAGAGAGAGAGAGAGAGAGAGAGAGAGAGAGAGAGAGAGAGAGAGAGAGAGGTCAGACCCTTAATTTGCCTTTAGGACAGTGTAACTGAAACTTGTTACATATTTAACCCAGTTTTTGAGTTTCATCTAAAAGGCTTGGTCATAAAACAAGAAGACATAGGGGGCTGTCTCCTGCTGGGCACTAATTAGCAGTATTTCCTAGTCTGTAGGGATCTAGGAACCTCAAATTTGACCTATGGACAAACTGCACAGAGTGCTGCTGGTTCTAATCTTGGAAAGGAACTTGTAAGTAAGAGAAACAGGAAAAAAATGAGCAAGATAGAGGAGGAAGTGACAGCAGGAAAAGTGCCAGCAATATGTGATCGGGAGCATCTGCTGAAATATAAACCATGAGTACTTACTGGAGCAGCGGTTCTCAACCTGTGGGTTATGTTCAATTTGTAACAATAAAAATGCATCCTGCATATCAGATAGATTCATAACAGTAGCCAAATTACAGTTATGAAGTAACAATGAAAATAATTTTATAGTTGGGGGTCACCACAACATGAGGAACTGTATTAAAGGGTTGTGGCATTAGGAAGGTTGAGAACCACCTTACTGGAGGATTACAGTTGATCCTGAGACCTCTCTCACCTGGTAGCAATTCCCCTTTCTGAATCTTCCCCAGGTTTGCAAGCTTATTTTTCCTTTTTTGTTACTTTTGCTTTAAGTTTAATTTGCTTAACACCCCCCCACCACCACCAAACATTATCAACCAGCAGAAATTCTAAGATATGTATCATATATAATTTAGTGCTCCTGTATCTAGATGAAAAGGGGTTAGGGGGTGAGAGAGACAGAGAAATAGAGACAGAGACAGGCAGAGAGAGAGACACACACACACACACAGACATAGATAGACACAGAGAGACAGAGAGAGAGAGACACAGAGAGAGAGAGACAGAGACAGAGACAGAGACAGAGAGGTGCAATCAATAATGTGACCCTGAAGAGAATGTACACTTTGGTGGAAATGTGGCTATTTTGATTGGGTGGTTAAAAAATAAGAGCATAGGAATTGAAATTAATTAATCAATGCAGAATACCGATGCCAAAGCACACTTTCCACCTCTTAGCAAACAGATAGATGATGGATTAAAAGGTAGAGAATGAGATATACATTTGCAGACATAACTAATGTATTGATTTATTTTACTTAACTATAATTCATCATTACAAGGGAAGGTTTCCATTGGAAAGGCAGGTAAGTAGAATTTGTGGGCAATTATAGTGAAGCAAAAAAATGAATAAAATAAAGAAAATAATATCAATGAAACATTAAGAAAAATATAGAGATCACAAGGAATTTAATGGGACATAGACAAGCAAAGCACCAGTCAGTGCTACCATGGAGGAAAAGTTTGCGTGGGATTTTTTTGGAATTTTATTTTTGAATTTTGGAATTCTATGAGTAACTATTTTAAGGTCTCCCAAAATGATATTCATTTGAGATTGTTTGAAGATTGCTGGATGAGGACTCAAGATACATTGATCTTTCAATGCTTTATTTTTACTGTGTGACATTGGGCAAGTCATTTAACCACTCTTTCCTCGATTTCTTCATCTGTATAATTAGTGGAGTAAACTAAGGTTCTCTAAGGTTCTTTCTAACTCTAAATAAACATTCCTCTATTGAGCAAGTCACTTAGCTTCTCCCTCCAACCCCATTTTCATAATTCACATAAAGGAATTGTGTAGTATAATGGAAAATGCCCTGGATTTTGAAACAGAGAGGCTGGGTTTGAACCACAGCTCTTCTACTTGCTATCCATGTGACCTCAAATCACTTTAAGCTTCAGTTTCCTCATATGTAAAGTGAGGGGGGAGCATTGAATTGGATCATATCTGTACTGTTGGGGCACAAGGATAACATTGAATTTTGAAATTTGGAAACCTTAATAATTCACTTTGCCTGTAATTTCTAATTAACCACAATCTCTAGACCACTACCACATAGTTATGACTATTTAAGCATATTCATGGTAAGGTGGCAGCAACGATACACTCTTGCTGACTGCTATGGCTCCTGATCTCCCATGGTATACCTCCCATTTACATAAAACTAGTCACCATGACAACATTAACTCTTAACCATAAAATATTTATTTAGCAATAAAGCAAAAGCAAGAGCAATTATAACACTACAGTTGCTTAACATAAGGTAAATGCAGGACTAATAAAAACATCGTAATCAGTACATGAGACTGGATCATGCTATCCCACCAACACATACAGCATCTGTAGGGTGGTAGAGTTGGGACACAACAGAAACCTAGAAGGGAGACGCCTGAATGAGGAACTCGTCAGTTCAGGACATCTCACAACTCTGGACTGCATGCTTTGATTTATTTTATCCTTTCAGGAATAATTTGCAGTATTCAAAGGCATTTCCCTTCTGGCTGCTTCCTCTTCTGGTCCTCACCACCATCTTGCTGGGCAAAGCCTCTGTTCTTCCACTATCAAGCTGATAAAGCACAGATGATCTCTTTAAATTCACAATCACTCATAAAAGTGTACTGAGGATGTTTGGCACAATTGTTATGATAATCAGTTCCCGTAAGTCAAATAATTATAAATTTCCTCAAAGTGGCTTTCTGGGCAGTATAGACCAGAATAGCCAGCTCTTCATACAACAAGATTCTGTTTTGTATAATCATTTCTTAGCAACTTCATTCAACAAAGTGGAGCTCACAGCAAAACCCCTCAAGTTTGGTTCTCTGGCCAGTGCAGACAAGCTCAGCCAGCTCCTCACTAAACAGTATTCTGGGTAATCCAACTGGCTCCGAGTATGTTTTCACAACAAAATTGATGCAAAACCTATCTTTACTCTTCTGTTTCTCCCTCTCAAATCATATTAGACAGAATAGAATAGACAGGCTCCTTTGAGAGGTTTTACTTCTCTCAAACTATAGATGGCACTAGAGTGCAATAGTTCAAACTGAGAAGGGTACACCTGTCTTCCAATGAGCCTTTTTCTGGCCAACCAGCAGGCTCCCAGCACAGCAGCTAAAGCCTTGTTAGCAGAGGCTCCTGATGGCTTCTCAACTCATCTTATTCATAGCTATTTTTTTCTTTATTATTTTTCTACTGCCCTCCTTACACTCGGCTCCATCAATGCTGATTTTATCTCTACTTCCAGTGCCTGGGATTCCTGATAGAAAGTTGCTCATTTCTCTGATAAGGCAAAACTCATTGAGTCTATGCTCTATTAGCTATGAGCCCAACAATCTTTATTTAAATTTCTATAGTCTCTAGATTTTTAATTTGTTAATTATACCCTTCCAAGCATTAAAAATGGTCACAAGTATATGAGCTGAGAGATCACCATACCCTGAAATCTCCATAATTTCTCTGCCTTCAAGCAAGTCCTTTCAGTACATTTTTCTGAGTAGTTTTCTATTTACTTCTATTAACAGTCTGTCTCTCCACATTTTATCTGAGAAGTTATTTCTTCACACATGGATTTTATTAGTTGTTAATACATAACTTTTAAATTGTCCTTCTCACAAACCAAACTTTACATATGAAAAGAAAGTACTTTATATATACTTTATATCCTTTATATGTAAAATATATTTTTTTAAAATGAATACAAAGTAATAGGGGGGCCAGTGACTGGTAGTTGCAAGGCTCAGGAAAAACCTCATATGGAATTGTAAGATCAAAGTGAAAAGGGAGTGCATGAAGCTTTAAATCCTACAAGATACTACAACTCATCTTTAATGATTCTGTGCATTTTCAAATGAGAGTTGGTTTGCAGTTGCAACCATGTAACATTTCATGGAAATTATATTTGTTTGTTTGTTTTTTCAAGAAAAACCAAAAGCTGAAGTGTTAAAGGACAAAATGTAGCTCTAAGTCAAGGCTCATCAACCTCTCCCAAGAGTCAGTCAGCTAGCATTTATTAAGTGCCAGGTTATGTGCACTGTGCCAAGAGGCATATTGCCTTCCTTTGCTTGGCAAGTTGGGTGGGATGGTATAAGAGAGTCAAGGGTACCTTGGCGGCAGCTACTTTAGAGTGAGCTGGGTTGGCTATGTCTGATAGATGTAGTTAGAGATAGCTGTCTCCCTCAGCAAAGCCAAACAAAACTAGGACACAGACTAGGTGCCTGAGGCAGGGTAGAGGGGATTATCCGAGAGGATGAAAAGAAATGCCAATAGGGGAAGGGATACAATGCCAAAGGCAAAGTTCTACTATTTCACTGTTCTGCTTAGGGTGAATTCTGGCCATGCCACTCAAAATCGTCTTGTTTACCACCTTTGACCCTGTCCTGGTTCATTATTAGTGGCACTTCAGTAGATACCTCTGATGTCCGATTACATTGTATTGATTACTAAGAGCATCTAGCCCCTCTTCAACGAGAAATACAGTTTTAGCATCTTGGCTATACGACATCATGGAAAAAATTAATCTGCCATTTGATTGAATACTTTTTCTTCCTCAAGCTTTTTAAACGAAGAACAATTTTGTTGTTTCAAAAGCATGCAAAAAAATTTCATCTTTTGCACATATGAATGTAAGGTTGTCAAATTCTTTGTGTTTAATTATCAGCGTAATCTCACTCTGCACTAGGTCTGTTATTTACATATAACAGTTCTTATCTGGTTATTTCAGAACATGGGTTATTTTGATTTAAAGTATGTTAATTACCTAAATTTGGCCTCAAAATATTTTTATAAAGTTCATCCAATCAATCCATCAAAATGATCACTGAGCTATGACTTCAACTTCCCCCAGTACACGGATGTGACATTCATCTCAATTTATGAAACTCCTCAGTATGTAACTATTTAGAGGCAACTTCCTGCCCCTCATCACTTTACCTAGAGGAGCACTGAATAATTTATTCCTTTCTTCTCCTTTGCTTCCTCCTTCCCTTCTTCCCTTCTTTTCCCTTTCCTCTTCCTCCTTCCCTCCCTCCCTCTTTCCTTTTTCCTTCCTTCCTCCCTCCATTCATTTAATTCAATTCAATAAGTATGTATTAAGATCTTACTTTGAATATGCTTTTGATGGCACTCCTACCTGAGGACAAGGCTAAGCAAGTGTGAAGAGGCTTATTATCAGAATATTGGTGAATTTTTTTGTCTGTGGCTACTTGTGAGTAAAAGACTTTTTTGGACAGAATTCATGATTTCAGCAATATAAAGAACTTTCATTGAGGAAACTCCCTCCAGCAATATAGATTGACACCTGCTTTGCAGTGTGTAGTTTTAGAGAGTCTAAGACGTTAGTGGTTAATAAAAATATAGTTCTATTGGCCTTGCCAGATTTGCTTGTACTTTAAAACATGACACTTGGAGAGGAGTAATATTGGACACAAAGGAATGAATCTCTAATAATGTAATTTTGGGCACTTTAGTACCTAAGTAGAATAAATATTTGGGGGCAGGGTTTCCTTTCTCATTCACTGAAATCAAGCAATGTAAACTACCATTGATCTCAGTCTTTACAACAAGGATGACACTAAGTCTATTGTCTTCCTATCCTATCCTATCCTAGAAGAGCCTAATAAAAACAAAATAAAGCAGAACGAAAAAACATTCTCCTTATCATACATATGGGCTATATAATCTTGGTGTCCCAGGTATTTTCCTTCTGTCTGTATATGCTACTCTATTGTAACTGCTGTTGGAGGACTTCAGAGATTTTCACAGAAGACAAATTGCCAATAATGCTCAAATGAATAGTACTTTATCAAACTTTGACTCACACAAGGGAAGGTGCTTTGCTTGAAAGATCCAAGAAGGGAAAGAGCAGTGTTGAGTCAGTAAATGTTGAACAACATCCTCCCTTCCCCCAAGTACTCATTATACACTTTTGAGTTTAATCTTCATTATTAACATTTTCCCATGACTTTATCAAGTCCAGAAAATCAACAAAACAGTAAATCAAACACTGATTTTTCATATTTGCTGATAATTTAACAATTGGGTCTTTTGAACGGGAGCTGTTTCAAGGTGGCTCTAGCACATCTCTGGACAAGGAAATTGTATATAGGACCAGGATGCATTCAGATTACAGACCCTCTAAAGAGAAGGATTCTAATGAAATCTCCAGAAGATCAGGGTAGAGAAGTTTAGCCTGTCAAGGTGTCTGTGCCTTGAGTGAGATGATCTTTAGGCCATTGCCAGAGGAGGAAGGTCTATTATATGAAAAGCTCCCTTCAGATTAGCTAGGCTTTCACTCTTCTCAGTTTGATAAGATTACACCAACGTTGTCCCACACCTATAACAGAGCTGCTCAGCAGAGGGACAGGTATTCTGTCAGAAGAGGTTTGGATTTCATGCGAGTGCTTCTGGCTTCCTACCTTTGGTATCATGGGCAGGTAACCATAAATTAGCTAATCTGGTAGTTTGTGGAGGGATAAAGGTACTTTCTGATGAGCAGGGGACTAGTAATTCCCTCTTGGCTGACCTCCATCCTTTTTTGTGGGTGGTACTACTTTTTCTCAACTCCTCCCTGAGGATATGAGCATCATTCTGGTCAACTCTCTTGGATTTGTCCTCAGGAGAATAGTTTCCTTTCAAATCTGCTGTCTGAAGACAGTGAAAAGGGGATATGCTTGAAGTGACTGCTTCATAAAACCTAAAGCCAGCTTGCTTGTATCCTTTGCCTGAACGGAACTGCTGAGTCAGGTGCTGCTAAGTATGAGTCTTGGATTCAACTGCTCTTTTCCTGCTTTTGAGAAGCTATAAAATATGAATTGATCATTCTCTTTTGTTCAGCTAGGAAGGTCCCAACAATTAGAGAATATGTGTTGCTTCCTTAGCAAAGATATTACACCATATGTATATTACAAATATTACATCTATAACACATATTACACATGTGACATATTATACATCACAAATGTTATATATGTAAATGTATATCATAGCTTAAAATATATTTCTCTCTTGTGTACTTTACCATCTATTTCCTCTCTCAGCTGCATTTGAGTAATGAAATACATATATCAGCAACCCAAAGGTTAACCATAGATTTGTCTTAATAATAACATAAATGAACAGAAATTAAAAATAAACTTAAAGAGACAGTTATAAGTTTCAAAACAAACATGTTCTCTCCTAGGGAAGGAGAGAGGAAAGGGGAAATGGAATCACAGCCTTGGATCTTCCCTATCTAGGAACTCTATCAGAACCAGGATTTGTCCATGCACCTATGCACACCTATTAGCTTCATTTAATTTAGGCTGAATCCTCATCAATTCATCTTTTTGGATCACCAGTCCTCTATGCAGGTGATGGGAGCTATTCCCAGTCATTCTCTCACTCATGACTGAGGGCAGTTGTAGTGGCAGTGGTGATGATGATCACCATGACTTATATATATATATATATATTATATATATTCATTTTCACTCATTCTGGAGGTGATAGTGACCATAGGCTTCCCCTTAAGACACCCAGTATTCTAATCCTTTTGTCCTCATGTTTAAAGTTAACAGCACAAATTACAGTTGGATAAAGGCTTGAGTAGAAAGCACAGACACAATGTGAGGCATAAGGAGGGGGCAGTCGTTCCTATTAGAAATCCAAAGTATTTTTGACGCACTATGATATAGTATTCCCAAGCTAACTGATGTTGGTAGGCAAGAGTAATTTTAAGTGGAAAGAGATTAAATACTTAAGTGAATCAAAAGCCCCTAGACATAGTGTAATAAATGTGAGTTATCCTAGACCTAGGCAAGAGGAAAGGAGGGGCCCTGCAATACAGTATGTATCCTATAGACTTTTTTGAAATTCTTTGCAGGTGCTTACATGTGAATCCTTCATATCCCTGCAAAGATGGTTTCCCATTTCCTACCTTTATTATAGGCAATATTATATGAGGGGACAATAGCCACTACCCTCCAGCTTGCTTAGATGTTGGTGCAGATTTAAACTACAGGACACACTCCCAACATATGACTTGACCTATATTAACATTTAGATTCCCCCAAAACTTTGTGGGCTCAACAGAGTGGTCTTTCAACTTTATAGAAAGGTACTTCATAGTCTCTCCATTGCCCCTCACCTACTTATTAAAAACTATATTTATTGCATACATAAATCAGGACAAAAAGATAAATACAAGTGGAAGGTAGCCTAAGAGTGAAAAAAACAACTAGAAACTGGTGAAGGGAGGGGGTGGCTTCCTGTATAGAGCTTAAATTTAATACTAAAAACCTGAAAGAAAGTCAGGGATTCTAAGAGTTGGAGATTTGGAAAGAGAACATTCCAGACATGGGGGAGCACCAGTGAAGGGTTCAGAGAAGAAAGATGGAACTGTGTGTGTGAGGAATAGCAAGGAGGCCAGCATGACTGGATTAGGGAGTGTATAAAGGACTTTATATAGGATAGACTGGAATGGGAAGAGATGAGGTAGAGAATCTAACCAGAAGCCTGTTGCAATCAGATAGCTGAGAAGTTTTGAAAGATTTGAATTAGATAGCTATGTGAATGTAGAGCAGATGTATGTCAGAGAGCTTATAGGGAAGGAAATTATGAAATTGTGCTACTGATTAGATTTGTGGGGTGAGCAAGAAGAAGACACTGAGATTGTAAATCCAAATGACTAGAAGGATAATGGTATCCTCACAGTAATACAGAAGTTCAGAATAGGGGTGGTTTGGGGAGTGGAGAAAAATAATGAGTTTTGTTTTGGAGATGATGAGTTTGAAATGTTTACAGAATGTCTACTTCCAATAGTGCAACAGGGAGTTGTTTAGATAGAGTACAGAAGCTCAGGAGAGAGACTAGGGCTAAGTAAATATATTTAGGAATTATCTGCATAGAGATGATAATTAGCACGAGTTGATGAGATCACCAAATGAAAGAGTAGAGAGAAAAGAGAAGAGGACCTAAGACCTTAGAAGATGGCTAAAATTAGTGGGCATGACCCACTATCAGTGAAAAAGAGGAAAGCATCCTCAGGAGGAAAAGACAATCAATACCAAATACTGAAGAGAAGTCAACAGGGATAAAGATTGAGAAAAGATCATTACATTTAGCATTTAAGAGATCACTGATAACTTTAAAGAAAGAAAGAATGAGGATGACATCCACTGAAGAGGGTAGAAGAGGATAGATCAAAGGTATGTGCAGGAAGAAAGTCTGCCTTATCAGACTGGATAAGAGGAGGAGATAGTGGGTGATGGTATCAGACAGATGAGGTGAGAAGGAGAGGATAAGAGAGAGCTCTCAGCAAATGACCACAACATTTTTTTTTTGTAAATTATTAGCCAAAGAGGGTTGGGGGACAGGTGCATGGGAGGTTGAAAAAAGGTAAGCAGGTTAAGAGCAATTCCCTTATTGTATATATACCTGTGGCACCAATGCAGCATTTACAGTGCCCACAATCACAATAAAGACCATGACTATAAATATTGCATGACATTTGATTGCAAAATATACCAAACTCTCCATATAGAGGACAGAACTAAAGCATTTATTTGTTTTTCTTTTTACTTTTTTTAAATTATTTGATTTGTTTATTTACTTCTAGTTTATAAGATTCAGTTCCACAATCTCTTGAGTTTCAAATTTTCTCTCTTCCCTCTTTCCCCTCTCCCCATGGCAGCTTGCAATCAAGTATAGGATCTGCAAATACTTTCACATTAGACATTAGTCTGGTTGTAAAGAAGGGTTGTAACCAATGGAGTGAACAATGGGAAAGAAAAAACAAAACCAAACATGAAAAAGAACAATAGCATGTATTGCTTCAGTCTCCATTTAAACTCTGGTCTTTCTAGATCTTTCTCTGAATGTAGACATTTCCTTCTATCCTAAGACTTTTAGAGATGTCTTATAATTGTGTGTTGCTGAGAAGAGTCCAGCTTATCAAGTTGGTCGTCACACATACAATGTGTCTGTGATTGTGTACAAATTCCTCCTGGTTCTTCTCTTCTCACTTAGCATCAGTTTCTATAAGCCTCTTCAGGTAAATATGAAGTTCACCTCCTTCTCATTTCTTATAACACAATAGTATTCCATTACATTCA
>CM053585.1:398942899-398978798 GCA_028646515.1 Pseudochirops corinnae
TAATTAATGAACAAAGAACAAATAAGAGAAATAATAATTATCCTGAAGAGAATAATTATGAGTCAACATATCAAAATTTTTGGAGTGTACCTAAAGAAGTCCTCAGGGAAAAATGAATGTTTTTGAAATATTGACATAAAAGGAAAAGAGAAGATTGTTATGTTTTTAAAACTTAGAAAATCAACAAATTAACAATATCCAAACAAATACAAAAGAAGACTTTTTTAAATCATGGAAGAAATAATAAAAATTGAAAATTAAAAGACTATTGAAGTGATAAAATAGAGAGTTCATTTTTTCCCCAAAGACTGGCAAAAATCAATAAATCATTAGTCAACTTGGGGGAAAAAAGAAAATCAAATTTCTAAGAGAAAACATTTTAAATACATTTGGCATACCACAGCAACATACTATAAAATTATTCATTATGATCAAATTGGATTTATAACTGGAATGAACAGATTGTTCAACATTTCAAAACAATTAGAACAACTAAGCACATAAATAATAATAGCTAGGGAAAAACACATGAATCTATCAGCAGATGCAGGAAAAATTTTCAACAAAATGCAACAACCATCGTGAAGAGTAACCTACATGTGCAGGAGAATAAATGTCCTTCATGTAAACCATCATCCAGGGAGTCAGGACAGTGTCATTTTGAACCAGAACTAGAGCATAGAACAGTAGAAAGCTCACTGGCTCTGGAATAAAATGGCCTGGGTTCAAATCTTGCCTTTGATACTTGCTATCTGTATGATCTTAGGAAAGTCATTGGCCTTGGTTTCCTCATATGTAAAATGAGACCGTTAGAACTGATGTCCCCTATATCCTAACATCTCATGGTTTCCCTAGCCTCTTTCCCCACAATCTGTTGCCTCTCCCCAGATGCTTCACTCCTTCTAAATTTATTTTTCATGTTCACTTTGATTTCCAGTCCCTTCATCCCTCATTATTTCCCAGGCATTTAAGCTCTTACGATGCTTGGTTTTCCTCCCTTCCCGATCTTGACCCTATTAATAACCTATTTTACTATACGGTATCCTCTAAGGTCAAATCTCTTGCCTCCCTATCTTACCATGGCTCATCCCTTTCCAAATCTGTTAGCTGGATTCCCCTACCATTTGTCTTCTCTGTTCCTACACACATGCAATTGAATGATGTTGTAGGGAGTCGCATAACTTTGATGACTGACTAGGTCCACTATAAATTTATATTTTTCTAATCTCAATGATTGCAGAATAGGTGCTGAACTGCATTGGGTAGAGGGAGTTTCCTCACTGGGAAATCACAAATCACATGCCTCTCTTCCCCCAAAAAAACCTCTTAATTGGTTTCTTACAGTAAGGCAATCTCTTTATATTCTTCTCCAATTGTTTATCATACTTCCCACAAAGGGTATTCCAAACTTCTGCTTCTTTTCTCAAGCCTACCACTTTATCTTCTCCTTTTTCATTTCACCACACCTCAGACTCAGAGAAAATAGAGGCAATTTGCAATAAAGTCCCTCTTCTCCCCTTTTCTATATCTTACAACCTCTTGGCATCATCTCCCTTTCCCATTCTCCACTTTACTCCAATCTCTGATAAAAAGGTACTTCCCAACAACTCCACAGCTTGTACCCTTGATCTCATCCTTTCTTTCTTCTCCAGAATATTCTCACAATTATTGTCTCCCTCTCTCCCTCTCCCTCCCTCCATCTCTCTCTCTCTCTCTCTCTCTCTCTCTCTCTCTCTCTCTCTCTCTCTCTCTCTCTCCCTCTCTCCCTCTGTCTCTCTCTCGTTGTCTCTCTCCCTGGCTCTTTTAGTGTCTGTCTCTGTCTTTCTCCAGTTTTCAATTTCTCTCTATCTCTTATCTCCTTTACTGCTCCTTATGAAAGTGATTGCTCATGTTTCCACCAGTTTAAAAAGCTTTTATTCTACTCTACCACCCCATCAAGCTTTCATCCTATAGTTCTTCTCCCTTTCACAAACTCGTAGAAAACGCTATCTACACTCATCACTTACATTTCCTTTCATTACATGCTTCTCAATTTCTATCAACCTGTCTTCTGACTTCATTATTCAACTGAAATTGTTCTCTCTAAGGTTACCAGTGATTTCTTCATTGCCAAAACTAATAAATGGCCTTTTTTCAGTTCTCATTCTTCCTGACCTCTCTGCCATTTTTTGTTTGTTTGTTTGTTTTGGAGGGGGAAGGCAAGGCAATTAGGGGTTAAGTGACTTGCCCAAGGTCACATGGCTAGTAAGTGTTAAGTGTCTGAGGCTGGATTTGAACTAATGTCCTTCTCACTCCAGGGCTATGCTCTATTCATTGCACCACCTAGCCACCCTGCTCTCTGCCATTTTTGTCTCTATTAACCATAACTTTTTTCGAGATACACTCTTTTCCCTAAGGTTTTATAACATTGCTTTCTCCTTGTTATCTCTTATAACTCTTATTTGTAGTCTTGGAATCATCATTTTTCCATTCTCCCCCACCCCATATATTCAAGCAGTTGTCAATACCTATTAATTCTTCCCCTACAATATCTTTTGAATATCTGCTTCTTTCTCTTCACTCAGATGGCCATCACTCTAGTTCAAGCCTTTACTCCTTCTCACCTAACTACTGTTAACAGCCTCTTACTTGTTCTGCTATCATCTAGTCTCTCCTCTAATTCATATTCCAGATACCTGTCAAAGTGATATTCCTAAAGTACAGATCTGTCTGACTATTTACTCCCTGTCTCAAATCGCAAGAATCTCCTATGGTGCCCTATCAGCTCTTTAGGATAAAATAGAAACTATGATTTTCACTTTAACCATTCACACTCTGGCTGCAGATGAACTTCTCAGATTCATTGTGTGTTATTATCCTTTACACATGCTACATTTCAGTTTTAAGTTCTTTATCTAGGACATTACACCTCCTATCTCCATGCACTTATGTTGGCTGTTTCCTATGTCTTGAATACACTCCCTCCTAACTTCTGCTTCATAGAACCTGTAGCATAACTGTATCCTATATAAGACCTATGCTGATCTCCCAGCTCCTATGAGAGGACTGTATACAGTACTCTAGCACCAGAAAAAGCTGTGCATCAGGATAGTATGTGGTCCCAGAACCATATAGGGTACCAAGAGCAGGGTGAAAGGGAACAGGTGACTCATGGCAGCTTTGCTACCCACTACTCAGTTACAGGTCACAGTTCTGGGATGAACTGAGAAGGTGACCTGTGCCATGATAGAGTTCAGGGTAAGAAGTGGTGGCAGGAAAACAAACCCAGGAACTATATGAACACAATTACAAAACACTTTTCACAGAAATAAAGTCAGATCTAAATAATTGGAAAAACACCAGTTGCTCATGGGTGGGCCAAGCTAATACAATAAAAATGACAGTTCTACCTAAATTAATTTACTATGAAGTGCCATACCAAACTACCAAAAAGTTATTTTATAGAGCTAGAAAAAATAATAACAAAATTCATCTGGAAAAACAAAAGGTCCAGAATATCAAGGGAATTAACTAAAAGAAATGTTAGGAAAGGTAACCTAGCTATACCAGATCTTAAATTGTATTATAAAGCAGCAATCATCAAAACTACTTTGTACTGCCTAAGAAATAGAATGGTGGATCAGTGGAATAGCTTAGGTACACAAGACAGAGTAGTCAATGACTATAGTAATCTACTGTTTGAGAAACCCAAAGTTTCTAGCTTCTGGGATAAGGACTCACTATTTGACAAAAAATGCTGAGAAAAAATTGAAAAATAGTATGGCAGAAACTAGGCATAGACCAACATCTTACACAGTATACTAAAATAAAATCAAAAAGGGCACATGATTTTCATATAAAGGTTTATACTATAAGCAAACTGGGAGAGCAAGGAATAGTTTGCCTGTCAGATTTATGGAGAATGGAAGAATTTATGACCAAACAAGAGATACAGAACATTATGAAATGCAAAATATATCATTTTGGCTACATTAAATTGAAAAAGGTTTTGCATAAACAAAACCAATGCAACCAAGATTAGGAGGGAAGCAGAAAATTAGGAAAGAATTTATAAAACCAATGTCTCTGATAAAGGTCTCATTTCTAAAATATATAGAGACTCGAGTCAAATTCATAAGACTACAAGTCATTCCCCAATTGGGAAATGGTTGGAGGATATGAACAATCAGTTTTCAGAGGAAGAAATTAAAGCTATCAATAGTCATATGAAAAAATGCTCTAAATCACTATTTATTAGACAAATGCAAACCAGAACAACTCTGAGGTACCACATCACACCTATCAGATTGGCTAACATGATGAAATAGGAAAATGATAAACACTGGAGAAGATATGAGAAAATTGGAGCCCTAATGCATTGTTGGTGGAGTTGTGAACTGATCCAACCATTCTGAGAAGCAGTTTGGAACTATGCCCAAAGGGCTATAAAAATGTGCATACTCTTTGACCCACAAATATCACTTCTAGGTCTGTACCCAAAAAAGATCATAAAAATGGGTAAAGGACCCACACATACAAAAATATTTATAGCAGCTCTCTTTTTTTGGTGGCAAAGAATCAAAAATGGAGGAGATGTCCATCAATTGGGAAATGGCTGAACAAGTTATGGTATATAGATGTAATGGAATACTATTGTGCTATAAGAAATTATGAGCAACTTCAGAAAAACCTGGAAAGACTCGAATGAACTGATGCTGAGTGAAGTATGCAGAACCAGAAGAACATTGTACACAGTAACAGCCACAATATGTGATGACTAACTTTGATAGACATCTCTTTTTAGCAATACACTGATCCAAGAGAACTCCAAAGGACTCATGATGGAAAATGCTGTCCATATCCAGAAAAAGAACTATGGGGTTTGAATGCAGATTGAAGCATGTTATTTGTTCTCTTTTTTCTGTTTTTGTTTGTTTCTTCTTTCTTGTAGTTTCTCCTATTCCTTCTAATTCTTCTTTACAACATGACTAATGGAAAAATAAGTTCAATATAAGTACAAATATGTTTGTAAAGCCTATATCCAGTTACACACTTTTTTGGAGTGAAGAGAAGGGAGGGATGAGGAGAAAATTTGGAACTCAAAATCTTATGGAAGTAAATGTTGAAAACTTAAAATTAATTAATTAATTAATTGATCAATTAATTAACTAATTAAGATTGAAAGAAAAAAAGAAGTGGTAGCAAACCCTCAGTTGTGTTTCTAACAAGGAACAAGTTCAGAAACAAGCAGCAACAGGACGGTTCAGACCCCAGAAACAGTCTCGTGTCTCAATCCCTACTTCTAGCCCATTCTGAAACTTGAAGAATAATCATCACAGCAGGAATCCCAGACTAAAGGAAAGCTTGCAATTCTATCACTTTGAACCAGAATTGTGGGGTTCCCAACTAGTTGATGGTGGCTGAGTCCAGCAGTAGTCTACTGTTACTTGGACATAGATCCAAGAACTTTCAGAGCCCAGACTGCTTGGGTTAGAAAAATACTTTGGAAACACGGAATTTTGTAAAACGATGTTTGTAAAATGTGTATAGCTTTGTGTCTGGGGGCAATTACACCCTATAAACCCACCAGCTGTGGTAAACTTGGTATCTCTATACGGATATCTTGAGATTGTCTAAGAACTATGCTGAATGGGATTGTTTGGGACTCTTTACATGGCATTTAGGAGTCCATTAAGAACTGTGCCACATGGACTTTGTTAAGGCCCTCGAGTGAGAGGAACTGTGGGAAGAACTTGAAAAGGCAATACTTGAACCTCCCTAGGACCCCAGAGAACTTTCCAGAATTGGAGATAAGGACAAATATGCTAACCACACCTCAGTCTATTTAACTAGGGGAAAGAACTGAAAGGGAGATACCCTTCAGGGAGCACGCATGGTAATGAGCTTGTAGGGATAATCCCATGGAGTGCACAGGGAGTTTCCCTGGCAACTTCTAGAACAAAAGTCGGCACTGAAGGCATTGTATGTGGCAATGACAAAGCAATCTGCCAGTGAGCAGGAAGAGCCACAGTCTCAGCGAACCTCAAAAAGAAAGTGACTACCCTCTATCCCAGTCAACCAGAAAACAAACATTCTGAAGCAGCTATTGTGTGCCAGGTATAGCACTAAGCAAGAGGGACACAAAGAACAGCAAAAGACAGTGTTTCCCTCAAAGAACTCACAATCTAATGGGCGAGGGGAGATATACAAACAATTATATACAAATAAACTACATAAAGGATAAAAAGGAAATTCCGGACAGAAGAAAGGCACTAGAATTAAGAGGGTCTGAGAAGGCTTTCTGTAGAAGATGTGGCTCACAAAATATACAATCTGCAATACGGAAAAACTGAGGCAGAGCTCCAAGCACATATCAACTTACTGGGGACTCCAGCAGTATCTCTGCAGTCTAGGACCCCTCTGCATGAGGAAAAATTTCTTTTATATTGATTGAAGGAGTACCAAAAAAAATAGAATGAGGCAGTACAATTCTTTGATTGGTTGGTTCCACAAGGGGGAGACTCACATGACTGGTCAAGGGAGGAGGGGAAAATGGAACTTCCATATTTGACCAAAGGAAGGAGCTTCCATATTTGGTCAAGGGACATGTCCCTCAAGTATCAATGTTTAGCTTGGGTAATAGGCTCAGGGAATTTCCACAAGCATCTCATGAACATCAGGTGCAAAAGAACAAAATAACAGGGAAAACTGGTTTTCTGGGATGAAGCAATTCTCAGAGCACATTCATAGGAATTGTGGGTCTGGGGGAGGGGTACAGCAAGTCTGTCTCTATCCCAAACACAGGTTAATACAGACCTATAAATCTGCAAGTATAGTATGCAAGCATCTTAAAAGTCATTTTAAAGCAGCATAATAGTCAATATATGGATATTATCAGGCACACATGGTGGGTTAATTAATTCCAACCTATATGATTTTTATTTCAATCTATATAATTCTTACTCTAACAATTAAACTTAATTCTATCCTATTTGTCTTACTTACGGAAGATTACTGATACTCATAAATCACAATGAACTGAGTAAATACTGATCCAATTGAGTAGGGGCATCAAAATTATTCTCACAAAGATTATATTATAGAACTTGAAGAAAATCAGAGAAGACAAATGACAGAGATGAAGGATAACATTCCAGGCAGGGGGATATCCAGTGAATATGCCCAGAGCTGAGAGATGGAGTAAGTAACCTGTTTGAGAAATAGTAATGGGGCCAGTGTTGCTGAATTGAGTAAATGGCAAGTTACAAGGTATAAGAACACTGGAAAAGTGAGGGAGATGGGGTAGAAATAGGTCTTGAAGGACTTTGAATGCCAAACAATCTTTTCTATTTGATCCTAGAGGTCACAGGGAGCCAATGGAGTTGATTGAATAAGGGGGTGACATTGGCAGACCTGAACTTTAATAAGGTCGCTTTAATAGCTGAGTGGAAGGCAAACTGGAATGGAGAGGGATTTGTAGCAGGGAGATCCACCAGCAGACTATTGCAATAGCTCAGGGGTGAGGGGATGATGGCCTGTACCAGGGTGGTAGCCATAACAGAGGAGAGAATGAAGCATATCTGAGAGATGTTACAAAGCTGAAATTGACAGTCCTTGTCAACAAATTGGATATGGGAGTAGAGTGGGCTAGTGAGAGAGAGTGAGAAGTCAAGGGTGACACCTAGATTGTAAGCCTGAGGCACTGAGAGGGTTGCTGGTGCTCTCAACAGTAATAGAAAAGTTTGGAAGGGCAGAGGGTTTGGGGAAAGATAATGAGTTAAGTTTGAACATAATGAGTTTAAGATGTCTATGGCACATCTAGTTCAAGATATCTAATAGGTATTTGGAGATGTAAGATTGGAGGTGAAAAGAGAGGTCAGGGCAGGATAAATAGATTTGAGAGTAGATATGATAATTGAAACCACAGAAGCTGATCACTAGGTGAAATAGCATAAAAGTAGAAGAGAAGAGGACCTAGAACAGAACCCCATGGAACACCCACAGTTGGCATGCAAGATCTGGATGAAGATCCAGCAAAGGAGAAAGGGAAGGAGCATTCAGAATGGTAGAAGGAGAAAGGAGAGAGCAGTAACACAAAAAATTTTAGAAGAAAGTATGAAGGAGAAGAGAGTGATCAACCGCGTCAAAAGTTGTAGAGATGTCAAGAAGAATGAAAAGGTAGTTGAATTTGGCCACTAAGAGATCATTGGTTTCTTTGGAAAGAGCAGTTTCAGTGGAATGGTTGTTATCAGAAAGCAGATTATAGAGAGTTAAGGAGACAGAGGAGAGGAAGAGGAAGCATCTGGACTGCCTTCTCAAGTTTAGTCATAAAAGGAAGGGAAGATAGGAGACAATAGCTAGCAGGGACAGACAGATTAAGTAAAGGTTTTTTGAGGATAGGGGAGGCATGGGCATGTTTTTGACAGTAAGGAAGCAGCCAGGAATCCAAAGAGATTGAAGATAAGTGAGAGAGTGGGGATAATAGCGGTCAATATACTGGAGGAGATGGGATGAAATGGGATCATTTGTGCATACAGAAGGAATTTACCTTAATAAGAAGATGGGCCTGTGTGGAGCCAACATGGCTCAGTAAAGGCAGGGACTCCCCTGAGCTCTTCCCCAAATCCCTCCAAATATCTTTTAAAAATTACTCTAAACAAATTCTAAATTAGCAGAACCCACAAAAAGACAGAGACCAAGACAGCTTGGAAGATCGACAGGAAAGGTCTGTCAGACCTGGCTGAGAGTGGAATACAGTCCAGTGCAGACTGCACCAGCACAGCCCTGGCCCCAACAAACCAGGAGCAGACCTTGGGAGTGGCTGAATCAGCAGTGGTTGCTTCCAGAGCTCTCAGCCCACAGACGGTAAGGGGGTTGAACAACTGGTCAGAAGATTACAGAGGCCTCTTTGCTAGCACTGAGGAAGAACTCTGTTGCTTTACTCATGCCTAGATCCAGGTTGCAGTCCTGCATAGCAGTCTCAGGGTGAGGAAAAGCACTACCATAGCAGAGCTTGCAGCAGCACTGGAGGGAAGACCCTCCTCACAGTTGCTTGTGGTCACTCACAGACCAGGGCATAGGCCAGGAGAGGAGGAAACAACTCTCCTTAGATCATACCACCTTGGAAGAACTAAAAACTTACAGGTCACTAGAAGTACCTCTGAAAACAGCTGCACAAAACCCCTGAAGCTTGGGACAGTGTGCCCTCCACCCTGGAAGCAGAGTCCTACCTTAACAAAGAGTTAAAAATGAGCAAACAATGGGAAAATCTCTGATTATAGAAACTTACTTTGTTGACAAAGAATATCAAAACACATACTCAGAAGACAACAAAATCAAAGTTCCTACTTCCAGATCCTCCAAGAAAAATATGCATTGGTCTCAGGTGATGGAAGAGCTCAAAAAGGATTTTAAAAATCAACTAAGAGAGTAGGAGAAAAATTGGGGAGAAAAATAAGACTGATACAAGAAAATCATGAAAAATGAGTCAACAGCTTGGCAAAGGAGGAACAAAAACTACTGAAGAAAACAATACCTTAAAAAAACAGACTAGGCCAAATGGTAAAAGAGGTCCAAAAAGTCAATGAGGAGAAGAATGCCTTAGAAAGCAAAATTGGCCAAATGGAAAAGGAGGATCAAACATTCACTGAAGAAAATAATTCCTTGAAAATTAGAATGGAGAAAATGAAAGCTAATGACTTTATGAGAAATCAAGATATCCCCCCAAAAGGGAAAAAAAATAGAAGACAATGTGAAATGTCTTATTGGAAAACCAACTGACCTGGAAAATAGATTCAGGAAAGAGAATTTTAAAATTATTGGACTACCGGAAAGCCGTGATCAAAGAAGAGCTTAGACATCATTTTTCAAGAAATTATCAAGGAAAATTGCCCTTTTATACTAGAACCAGAAGGTAAAATAAAAATGGAAATAATCCTTCAATCAACTCCTGAAAGAGATCCCAAAATGAAAACTGTCAGGAATATTATAGCCAAATTTCAGAGTCCCCAAGGCAAGGAGAAAATATTGCAAGCAGCCAGAAAGAAACCATTCAGATATCATGGAACCACGTTCAGTATAACACAAGATTTAGCAGGTTCTACATTAAAAGATTAGAGGGCTTAGAATATGATATTCTGGAGGACAAGAGCTAGAATAACAAACAAGAATCACATACCAAGCAAAACTGAGTATAATGCTTCAGGGAGGGGAAATAGATATTCAATGAGATAGAGGACTTTCAAGCATTATTGATGAAAAGACCAGAGATGAATAGAAAATTTGACTTTCAAATACAAGACTCAAGAGAAACATGAAAAGGTAAACAGGAAAGAGAAATCATAAGGGACTTATTAAAGTTGAATTGTTTACATTCTTACATGAAAGATGATATTTGTAACTCATAAGACCTTTCTCTTTATAAGGGCAGTTAGGAGTATATACAGACAGAGGGCACAAGTGTGAGTTGAATATGAAGAGATGATATCTAAAAAATAAAATTAAGGGGTGATAGAGGAATGTACTGGGAGAAAGAAAAGGAAAGGTAGAAAGTGGTAAACTAACTCACATAAAAGAGTCAAGAAAAAGCTTTTACAGGGAAGAGCGGGCAGGTGAGGGGAAGTGAGTGAACCGTACTCTCATTCAATTGGATCAAAGAAGGAATAACATACACACTCAATTGGGTTTCAAAATCTATCTTACCCTACAGTAAAGTAGGGGGAAGGGAACAGAAGAGAAGTCAGATTGAGGAAGGGAGTAGTCAGAAGTAAAACACTTTTGAGGAATAAAGGTGAAAGGAGAGAGAGAACAGAATAAACAGGACAGTGAATAGGATGGACAGATATACCACTAGTCCTTCACAACAAGACTAACTGGGGACTCTGAAATTTGGCTATAATATTCCTGGCAGTTTTCATTTTGTAAAATTTAGCATTTTATTTTTCTCCAGTTACATGTAAAAACAATTTTACTCTTCATTTTTAAAACTTTGAGTTTCAAATTCTCTCCCTCCCTCCCTTCCCACCCACATTTAGAAAGCAAGCAATTGAATATAGACTATACATGTGTAGTCACGTGTGATTTTCTCTAGCTTCATACAGCAGTATGTACATAAGAAGAAATAGTGATCCAAGGCTGAGGCTTGAAAGATTTGTGATAGGTTAAGGGACTAGTCTTTTATGAGAAGTGGGTGAGTGTAAGATAAGAATTACCCTCCCTTGAGAGTGATCAGAGGAAAAAGCTTTCATTCTGAATCCAGATTTGTACATGTAGGCCAGACATATTTGAGAGGTGGGCTATAACCTGAAATCTGGACCATTTCTAGGGAGAGTAGGATAGGAGCTATGCCAACACCACCAGCAGTCTAGCTGGAGGGGAGGGCAGGCAAGGTCCAATATCTCTGAGGCTGGATGATCTCTCTTTCAGTTTTCAAAAGAGGTGTATGGATAGAATTATATTTAAAAATCATCTTAAAATCCATGCCTTTGCCTCTTAGGCAGTGTCTCTCAAGGTCCTCTCTTACAGTGTCTTCAGAGAATGAAAGTAAGTTCTTTTCACTGCAACTGAGTGTTGTGCTTAGTTCCCTCAGCCCATCAAAAGTACTTCAGGCGAGTCAGCTAGGTGGTGCAGTGACTAGAGCACCCGCCCTGCTGTCAGGAGGACCTGAGTTCAAATTCAGTCTCAGACCCTTAACACTTACTAGCTGTATGACCCTGGGCAAGTCACTTAACCCTAATTGCCCTGCCTTTCTCCCTCCAAAAAGACCTCCCAAAAAAAGTACTTTAGGGAAATCTAAGGAAGAACATCAATAGCTAATGAAGGTGCTCAAGAAATGATATCTTCATGGGGAAGGTGGCAAACCGAAATGAGGCCTGAAGGAGGACAAAGTTTTGGAAAGCAGAGGTAAGCGTGGCGTCCGTTGGAGACTTGGAGATACCGAGTGTTGCTGCAAATCACTTCCCTTGTAAGCTGGAGAACGGCAACTTTCTGCTGTTTGAGAATTGAGTTGGGGAGAGGAGGAGGTCCAGTCTGACTGGAGACGAATGAAAAATAAGGCCAAGGAAAAGGTGAGCACAATTCTGCTTTGATTTCACCATGATGCACGCGGAGATTATACATTTGGTGATAGGCACAGAACTCACAATCAGCTTTATGCTGCCACTAAGAAATGAGCTGAAATCGTTATATGAGGCTTACAATAGCTGGTGTCCCAGCCAGCTCTTGGCAAAGGCCTTTTAAAAGTGAAAGAAGGAAGCGACGCTGAACGTGGGGAGCCCAACGGCCAGGCTAAAGCAGAGATGAATGATGTGGCCGAGTCTAGACCTGCTGTTGCCCATGGTTACAAAATCCCCAGAGGAAAATCAGCCCAAGTCGATTAGCGATGTCTGCCGTGGGAATCCCGGAGAAGAGGGAAGGACCCCTGGCTTGCTTCGCCTGCCCTGGAGCACTGTATCGAGGGCCTGGTTTCCTCTCTCTCTCTCTCTCTCTGTCTCTGTCTCTCTCTGTCTCTTTCTGTCTCTCTCTCTGTCTCTCTGTCTCTCTCTCTCTCTGTCTCTCTGTCTCTCTGTCTCTCTCTCTCTCTCTGTCTCTCTCTCTCTCTGTCTCTCTCTCTCTCTGTCTCTCTCTCTCTCTCTCTCTCTCTCTCTCTCTCGAATACGGAGAAGTTCGCGGTTCTCGGCGCTCGATTGGCCGCGTCTGTCCGGTCCACCGTGTTGATGTCCGGGAGGGAGGGAAGATGGCGGCGGTAGCTGCTGGTGGCCTAGTGGGCAAGGGACGGGACATCAGTTTGGCGGCCCTGCAGCGCCACGACCCCTATATCAACCGCATAGTGGACGTGGCCAGCCAGGTGGCCCTGTACACTTTCGGCCATCGGGCCAACGAGTGGGTGCGTGAGGCCGCGACGGGGCGGCAGAGGCCGACTCGGGCTGGGGGAGGGGCCGGGCCTGCGCGGCCCGGACCGGGGCCGGGGCCAGGGCCGAGATCCCCGCTGGGACTCGAGGCCTGAGGCCCGGCGCGGGTGGCGGAGTGGAGGGAGCAAGCTGACGACCTCGACCCCTGGGGCGGGGCTAGGCAGAGGCGGGGTGGGTAGGCCAGGATGGAGGAGGGGCGGTCATCCCAACCGGGGAGGGAGTAGGTGGGGGCGGACCCAGCTTTCGCAGCAACGGGACCCGGCCCTGAGACCCCGTAGAAAGAGTTTGATTGCGGCAAAGCGCAAACAGTAGCCTCAGGCAGAGCGAACACTCCCTGCCAGGTAGGGAAATTTTTTTTATTAAGCAACTTTAAAAATACTGAGGGCATAGCCCAGTGATAGGCTTGTTTGGGGATACAAAGACGAACTGGAGCAGATCCCAGCCCCAGAGTGCAAGAAGAGAAAGGATAAAATTGGTAGAGAAGTTTGTTCTTGGAATTTGTGTCTTTATTTCTGGTGTCAGGAGAGATCACAGTTGGTGGAAGTTTGATGCTGCGAAGCTAGCGAGCCGTGCCGGCGAGGAAGCTGACAGGTGGAACCAGGGGTGAAAAGAGCGTGGTAGAGGGCTTGAAGTCAGGCAGACGTTCAGATTCCACCAAGGCAATGCTTACCAGCTGTGTGACCCTTGGCAGGCCACGGAAACTCTGAACCTCTGTTTCCTCAACAGACCTGGGGATTATAACGATCAGATGAAGTAGGTAGTACAGGTAGAAACCAAGACCCAACATTATCCTAGGACTAGGTGGTGAGTGGCTGAGTCAGAAAAGACTTTAAAACTTACAGTAGGTAATCAGTAAACAGTTCTTGAATTTGTTAACTGTTTTACTGGATTACCAGACTAGAAGAATTCTGTAGATGTGTAGTTACTTAGATTTAGTAAAGTGTTTCACACACTATCTCATGCTCTTGTGGAAAAGGTGAAGAAATGGGGGTCTAGGCAGGGCCTGTGTTTTGTCAGCTTGGAAAGTCTTTAATGAAGTACTCCAGGGATCTGTCCTTGATTCTCTGCTTTAAATAGTTTATCACTGACTCGGATAAAGGCATAGATAAATAGATTGCTTATCAAATTTTCAAATGACAGCAAAACTGAGA
Organism: Pseudochirops corinnae; assembly: GCA_028646515.1. Classification (NCBI taxonomy): domain Eukaryota; kingdom Metazoa; phylum Chordata; class Mammalia; order Diprotodontia; family Pseudocheiridae; genus Pseudochirops; species Pseudochirops corinnae. The sequence goes on from CM053585.1 coordinate 398,956,938, forward strand.
ATTAAATACCACTAGCAGAGTCAGGATTCAAAAAGAACTTGGTGGTCTAGAGCATAGGGCTGAATCTAATAAGACGAAATCGAATAGGGACAAATGTGAAGTTTTCCACTTGGATTGCAAAAATGAACCTTACAAATTTAAGATGGAGGGGGTGTAACTAGAGAACTATCCAAAATTGCAGTGAGATTTTGTGTAAGTAAGGGAAAGGAGTTGATTCCCCCGATTTGATGTCTGTATGTAAAGGTTAGATGAGCACTTGATGACTATGATTTAAAGGGGATTTTTTTTCAGTTATAGTTATGGACTAGGTAGCCTCTGAGGTCCCTTCTGGTTCTGAGGTTCTGTGAAATTCCTCCACCCCCCTCCTCCAGCATATTAATCTACCTTTGCTTAAGACAGTAGTTGTCATCTTCTGACTCTAAAGTCATTGCCCTTCCATTATGCCACAAGTATTTCTAGGTAAAAGAATGAAGGTAGGAAGAAAAGATAAGACTTTTCAGATACGGAGGGAGAGAAAGTTGGATGTTTAAAGTGGAAGAGGTGTTAATGCCAGGCTAATTAGTCCAGATGAAGTAAGTTGTATCACTTTGGAACTGAATGATTTGGATGCCAAGTATTCCTTGAGTGGATACAAATTTCCTGACAACTGGGGGAGAGAATGAGATGACTAAGATAATGTCATTTGTTGAAATGTACAGTTGCGTTTTTCTGCTTTATGAACAAATTGTCTTCAAATAATACATAATTTATATAGCAAGTGGTCATTCTCTTAACATATTTAAAACTCTTGCAACTAAAAGAAAAAAATAGTTCAGCTGTAAAGTGATCTGAGCATATGATCAGTGGGAGTTAATAATGGTTGCCTCCACAGTCATTAATTTCTGCCATTGTGGAACCTTTGAGCCTTTTCGCGTGAAACTAGGGAAAATAGAGAGAAAATCCCTGAGAGTTAAAGAGGAAAGAAAGTTTGCAGGAAGGCAGGTGGATGCCTAGAGGGCCAGTTACTGCTGTAATCAAAATAAATGAGGACTGACCTAGCTAAATAAGAAAAGTAGGAATTGGGTAAGAAGGATGAGCAAACAATGCAGTTATGTTAGAGAAGGAAATGAATGCTTGGGTATTGTTAAAAAGCATGGCATTTCCCACCTTCCCCCTTAAAAGATCGTATCATGACTGGAATAGGATATTTAGGGCAAGATTTGCTCATGATTGCCAAGAAAGCCCTGTGTCACACAAATATCTACACAGCATTGAGTGGTATACCATAGAGATTTTTCCCCCCCAGTTCTGATCATTTTCTGTTAGGACTAGTCCTTGTTGCTTAGAGAGATAATTTAATCGCTGTGTCTCATCATTTGAGCCTACAGTCACTATTGACAGAAGTTAAAGTTATGTGAAAAGTCTTAGATATTTAATCTTGATGTCTGATAAATCCCAGTAGTTTGTAAAACAAAATTTATTCTGTAGTTTATTGTTATTTTTGAATTGCTTAGTATTTTAACACAATTTGGCTTTTATAATAAAGTTCAGTTAAAAAGATTAGATGGTGGGGCAGTGAATAGAGCACCAGCCCTGGAGGCAGGAGGACCCGAGTTCTAATTTGACCTCAGACACTAGGTGTGTGACCCTGGGCAAGTCATTTCACCTTGTTTGCCTCAGTTTCCTCATCTGTAAATTGATCTGGAGAAGAAAATGGCCAGCCATTCCAGTATCTTGCCAAGTAAACCCCAAATAGGGCCATGAAGAGTCTGACACGACTGAAAAATGACTGAACAACAAATATTTCATGCACTTTATTAAGCTCTGGGAGGTATTTAGTTGGAAAAGTTACATACTAAATGTTATTTTAGTGCTCAGCGTTTTATGTATTTCCTGAATTTATGTAGGTCCTGAAGTACACAATTAGTTTGTTGTTAGGAAATATTACTTTTTCTTAAGAACCGTGAGTTTCTCCAAAGAAAGATTAAAACTGATATTTCTGTTATTTCTTTAGTTTTTTTTAGCTTGAGGGCTTAGAGCACTTTAAAAACTGCTTTATAAATGTAATGTTATTTCCCAAAACACAATGGTGAAATAAAGTTAGCATTATGATCTCCAGTTGATGGTTAAGGAAAGATCAAAACCACTGGAATGTCTTACCCAAAATGACATAGTAAATCAAATTTAAGACTGAACTCCTGACCCCTCTACCTATGATTACAACATGAAAAAGACTACCTGAATGTTTAGTATTTATAAAGTTCTTCATTGCTGAATTGCATGTTCTACAACAATAATCAGACATCATAAGGTCAAAGAAACTTTTTCTCAAACATACAACAATGTACTTTATACTCATGCAATATTAAGAATAGAAGTGTTTGGTGATGTGTATGTACATAATTTGAGAAGTATTAGATTCTGTTTTCAAGCTCCCTAGAATAGCTGCATTTGCTATTGGATGAAAATGACTGAAGAGAAATATTGAAATTATTTCAGTAGTGCTAAGAGAAATATTTCAAATGCAACATAAGAATTTTTAATGGCCTTATTACCACTGCTATAGCTTTCCATTTAAAGGGTGTAGTTCTTCCTGAAAATACAGAATAACCAAGTTCCAAATGATGATGGCGGTAAAGTTAATGATGAAATATCATGTGGTTATTTTATTTGGAATGGAGGGGACAGGGAACAAGGAGGAGTGTCATTTTGAAAAAAAATGTTTCAGTTAGCCTCTTAGGAACATGAAATGCTAAAATCTCAAAACAAAATGGCTTTGGATTAGTTGTATGTAAACCTTTAAGTTAATTTGCTGTTTCCATGCCAAATGGTAACTGATATTTTAAGGTCTTGAAAAGGCATCTTGATAGGCCTGATCTTTGTCATTGCTTTTATATGTTCTTTGTCTATAGAACGGGGATTGTGATGGTTGAGGAAAAGTGGCTTATTTGTATTTACGTGACACACAGTTATGTGATTGGAGGAAAGAATATATATAAAAGTTTGGAAAGGAAATGTGTAAAGAATGTGATGCTGATTTGTCAGCAAGTTTGCAGGCATGAATGAAATGCAAAAAGTTGCGGAACATAATCAGAAAGAAATTAATCAATGGGATTTCAATAGTTTATTTTAATAGAATATTAAAATTAAATTGCTTAAATGCTTTAAAAAATTAAATTGCTTTTAAATTCCAAATTTTAGGTATTTGATTCCTAGTTATATAAGCAAGTACCTTATTCTTATGTTTTTATAATACCTTTGTATTAATCACAGTAGAAAAGTTTTTTTTTTCTTCTTTAAAACATCATTAAGGCCTTTGATGATAACTTCATTGACTTTATCAAAGTTTCTGGTTAATTTCAAGTTTTAATGCCCTATTTGAAATTCAAGATTTACTGTCTTTGGGGAAGTGAGAAGAATTAAGCTTAGCCAAAATGCCCCATACATATTAATATGACAACTTCCTTATAACATTTTTAGCCACACTTCTAGAGTATAGTTTTAGCTTGGTGATTATTTTTGTCAAACTTTATTTTAAAAGCTCCTTGGCTTAGAATTTATCTTTGAATCAGTAAATATTTTAAGCATAGTAAGTATACGCCAGATTTAATGTAGAGGTTTAAATTTTTTGGAAGCTTTCATTCATCCAAAAAGTCAAGTAGAGGTGCTAGAAGATTATCAGTTCTCTCAGGTGACAGACAGGATTTGGAAATAGAAAAATGTACGTTGGAAATAGGTGGATGGCAAAAGAAAGACAGTAGTGATTTTTATAGCTTTCTGTATTCCCAGTGTAGAGGAGAGAAGGAGCAGCACATTTTTAGTCACTTTTTTTTCTAATGAATCTGTGGAACAAAATTAGTTATTTTCTATTGTTTCAACCAGAGCTGAATTATTATTCCTGTATTTGGTCAAGAGAGCTAATGATAATTTACTTTATGATTAATAGATGGAAAATAGACTCTACCTAGTTAATCAGTATTACCACGATTATGACAGGAAATCTGCTTTCCTATGCTTTCTAAGAGTAATTGTCCTTGTGTTTCTAGATATTTGATCCACTTTAGATTTATCATCCTTGATTTCTTGCTCTCACTCACCTGTTCTATCCAGTTAGTTGCCAAATCTTGTTTCTCCATTCACAACATCCCTCAAGTCAACCTTCTTCTCTCTATTCTCATAGCCACCACCCTGGTTCAAGTTCTTATTAACTCTCATTTAGATTATTACAGTAGACTCCTAGTTGCTGTCCCTGCCTCAAGTCTCTGCTTACACCAATTCATTTTCTACTCAGCTGCGAGAGTTATTTTCCTAAAGTACCATTCTACCCATATCGTTACCCTGTTCAAACTCTATCGTTACCCTGTTCAGACTCCCTATCACCTCTAGGATCAATTGTAAACTTTTTCTTGACTTTTAAAGCCTTTCACAACTAGGACCCAGTCTTACCTTTCCACTTGCAAGAAGCATTTCTTGACTCCCCTTGCTTAGCTGTTGGCTCCTTTCCTTCCCCAGATTATCTTATACCTATAGATATGTCCATGCTATCTTCTCTGGCTAGATTACAAGCTTCTCAAAAGCAGAGACTATTTCATTTTGTTTTTATATCCCCAGCTCTTAGTAAGTACCTGCATATAAGAGGTACTTAATAAATACAGATTGGTTGATTAATCATCATACTGATTATCAGACCTGCTTATTAATAACTATTTCATAATAAGATTATGATCTCTAAGTACATGATTCTTTGCTTAAATGGAGAGAATATATTTATATTTTGTTGTTTTTTACAGGAGAAGACTGATGTAGAAGGAACCCTGTTTGTTTACACAAGGTAGGAATAATTATGCTTTTACATAGAAAAATGATGGTGTTTAAAGCAGGATTCTTTTAGACAGAATGATTCTATTTAATATTGTCACCTCTTTGAGAGTCAGTTTATTCGAAGTTTATTCCAAGAAAGAATGAAAAATTAGTTTGAAGTTGACACATTGAAAAGAAGGGAAAAAATTAAAGGATAATAAAAATTATCTTCATGCAATCTTGAAAATCTAATCAAAATGGCTTTAAACTAAAAAGAGAGAAGAAGAAAATGCCTATCTACCACACAATTGACTCTCTCCTGGTTGTTCTTCTTTCAGCTTCTCTTATTAAACTCTCCTTTCAGCTTCTCTTATTAAACTCTCCTTTCCTGATCTTCATCCAGATCATGTCCCCCTAACTGTAGGTGTCCTCTAAGGGTCTGTCCTGGATCCTTTTCTTTTTTCCCCTCTATACTGTTTCACTTGATGATCTTATTAACTCCCATGGATTCAGTTATCATCTCTTTGTTAATGATTCTCAAATCTGCTTATCCAGCCCTAATATCTCATGACTTTCATGGAGTCTTATAGCTCCCAAATGCAGGTTGGACATCTTAAACCTGTATGTGCCATAGCCAACTTGAATTCAACATGTTTGAAATTGGACTGATTTTCTTTCCCTCCAAGCCCTACCCTTTTCCTAAATTTCCTATTCCTGTCAAGGTACCTAAACTCAAAACCTAGATGTTATCTTTAGGTCTTCACTCTCTCTTATTCTCCATGTCCTCTATGTTGCCTTTGTACTATCTCTTGTATATTTTCCCTTTTTTTCCTCTGACACTGCTAGCTCTATGTTACAAGGCTCTCATCACTTTACACCTGAATTATTGCAGTAACTTTCTAGTTGGTTTCCCTGCTCAGTTCTCTCGCTACTCCAGTCTGTCATCCACTCATCTTTCGGTTTGATCATCCTAATGTTCAGGTTTGACTTGTTACCCTCCTATTCAATAAAAGTCAGTGCCTCCCTCCCAAATATAAAATCTTCTTTGTCGCATTCAAAGCCCTTTATGTAACTTGTCCTCCTTTACAGTACTTCTTACTTTTCCAATATTCTTACCCCTTATTCTTCCTCATATACTCTATAATCCAGTGAAATTGGCCTCCATACTGTTCTTCAAATAAGATACTTTCTCTTGACTTCTTTGCATTTTCACTGGCTCTCTCCTCTACCTATAATTCTCTACCTCCTCATTTCTACCTCCTGGTCTACCAGTCTTCCGAATTAATACTACTTTCTATTAGAAGCCTTTCTTGATCCTTTTAGTGCTAATGGCTTCCCTCTGGTGATTATCTTCTGTATTCTGTATATATTTTATTTGTACAGAGGTGTTTTCATGTCGTCTCTTCTATCAAAATGTGATCTTGAGAACAAAGACTACGTTTCGACTTTCTTCGTGTCTCCAGGGCTTAGCACGTGGAGGATACTAAATAAATGTTTGTTGGCTGACCAACCATAGAGAGTATATACAATATGAGAAAAATAGCAATAAAGGTGCCTGTAGATTAGCAGAAGAAAACATCCAAAGAAGGACCCTGCAATAAAACCCATAGTCTCAGATACCTGCTTACAAATACACAAATTATAGCCCAAAAATTAGGTAAATCAGAGTTCCTCATGCAAGGAGGCCAGTTTGACTTCATAGATACCATGTAGATGTGATGCGACTCACAATATGTAATATGGCTCTAGAAGATAATGTTATTCTAAAGCGGTGGCTCTCAACCTTCCTAATGCCGTGACCCTTCAATACAGTTCCTCATCTTGTGGTGACCCCCAACCATAAAATTACTTTCATTGCTACTTCATAACTGTAATTTGGCTACTGTTATGAATCGTAATATAAATATCTGATATGCAGGATGTGTTTTCATTGTTACAAATTGAACATAACCCACAGGTTGAGAACCACTGTTCTAAAGGAACAGAATAGGTACAGCAGAGGAGGAATAGAGGAGCATAGTAGAACGTATACTAGTATGAGGAAATCCAGAGGAGAGAAAGGAAGTTGGAAAACATTTAGGTCAAGTTATAGAAGCAGAAACAATATTGTTGTGAAAGTATATGATAGAAGTATAGTCTATCATATAGACTAACTAGTCAGAAAGAAGAAATACTTAAGTTTGGGAAATAATTTATGAGCCTGGAACAAAGATATGATTGTGTAGTCGTCAGGATTTTGACCATTTGGATAATGTGTTGGACCTTGCTTCCTCCCTGTCTAAGTGAAAGCACCTTTCCTTGCTTGCTTTAATAATGATTTCATCCCTCAAAGGTAGAGAAACTAATAAGCAGAATTGCTGTTCTGGACCTGAAGAAGTGGAAATGATGGGAACCTTGAGGAAAGCAGCTGTTCTCTTCTAGAATTTGTGATAGAGAAGAATAAGATTGTTGAACATGATTTCATATGTACCTTATGTTTGGGGAGAAGAAAATTTAAAGAATTCTCAAGAAAAATTAGGTAGGATGCCATGGCCTAAAATACTTCTGGGGAAAGTCAACAAAATAGAGATGTCAGGGTATCAAGAATGAAATTCTGAAGATATGAAAAGGAACAGTCTTGATTTGGAGGAAGATGTGTTAAAAGAAAAAAAAAAGAGGGTAGTGTATTCAGACAGATCTTCTTAACCAACTTGCATTTTTTAAAAAGATGTACAGAGGAAGGAAAATAAGTAGGAAATGAACACAGAAGCATAGTGCAGGTTTTCCTGTAAGAGCAGTGTCAGTGCCAAAGCTTAGAATGAGCTAAAGGGGGTAAGGAATGCTAAGAACATCAGAAAGAGTTCACATGTGTGCATGTGCATGCATAGTGTGTATGTGTGTCTGTGTGTGTGTGTGTGTGTGTGTAAAGCTATAGTGAGGACCTTGAAGATCATAGAAGTGATAAGAGCACTGCTTGGGGTATTGATGATCCAAGAAAAGATGGAGGTGTTCAGGTCTTATTTTATTTCTGTTTTCTCTGCCAAGGAGAATAATATTTGGACCGAAAAGAGTAAGAGAAAAATGGATATAGGGAGTTGATAACCCTAGGAAGATAGGAAATTGGAAATCAGTTTTTTAACTACTTGTGATAAAGTCAGCTCACGTAATCTAGATACACTATATCCTCAAGGTACTGAACAAATGGGCAGATGTGATTATTGAGCCACTTATCTTGAAAGATCTCAGAGGATGGGAAAGGTATATAGGACTAGAGAATGGCGAATGTCTATTTGGAAAGAGAATAGAATCTGATTCTAGGCTAGTCAGCTTGATTCTAGAATGTAGTATTAAAGGCATGGTAGTGAATGTCTGGTAAATGAAATGATCATGGCTGCATTAAGAACAGATCATACCAGACTGACTCATTTTAATTTTTTGTTAGGGCTACCACACTGATAGGTCCAGGACTTTGTATAAGTATAGTTTATCAAAATTTTTAACAGGATTTCAAAGTTGCTCATGTTTTTCTTGTGGAAAAGATGGACATTGTACTATTAAATATATTCAGAATATGTTGACTAGTCAGACCCCAAAAATAAACAGTCATGATTTGATACTGGCTTAGGTGGTCTCTAGTGCAATACTCCAAGAAGCTATATTTGATTCTGTTCTGTTTAACATTTTTATCTAAAATAAAATTCAAACTGTTTGACATTTAAAGCCCTTCAAAAGACCTGGCAATTCCAGATTTCAAACTATATTACAAAGTAATAATCATCGAAACAATCTGGTACTAAGAGATTGAATGGTGGATCGGTGGAATAGATGAGGTGCACAATACATAATAGTACATGACTGTAGTAAATTAGTTTTTCAGAATCCCAAAGATCAAAGCTTTTGGGATAATAATCCAATACTTGGCAAAAATTTCTGGGAAAACTAGTAAGCAGTTTGACAGAAACAATGCATCAATTAATATTTATAATACCTACATACCAAAATGGATAAATGATTTAAACATAAAGGGTGACATAAGTAAATTGTTGGGGGGCATGGGAAAATGTGTCTTATAAGATCTATGACTAAGGGAAGAATTAATAACCAAACAAGAAATGGAGAGTATCATAGAGTATAAAATGAATAATTTTCATTACATGAAATTAAAAAGCTTTTGCACAAGTAAAACGAATACAGCCAAAATTAGAAGGAAAATAGAAAACTGGGGCGAGGGGGATTTTCACAGTAAATTTCTCTGACAGAGACTTCATTTCTCAAATATAAAAGGAGCTTTGCAAATTTATAAAAATAAAAAGTCATTCCCAAGTTGATAAACGTTCAAAGCATATGAACAGGAAGTTTTCAGAAGAAGATATAAAAATTCTCAGTAGTCATATGAAAAAATATTCTAAATCATTACAAATTACAAAATTAAAAATACTACCTCTCATTTATCAGATTGGTTAACATGATAGAAAAGAAAAATGCTAAATGTTGGAGAAGTTGTGGGATAATTGGGACACTAATGCACTGTTGGTGGAGTTGGGAACTAGCCCAACCATTCTGGAGAAGAATTTGAAATTATGCCCAAAGGTCTATAAAACTGCATGCCCTTTGACACAGCAATACCACTACTAGATTTGTATCCAAAAAAAGAGAAAAGAAAAGAGAAAAACACCTATTTGTACAAAAATGTTTATAGCTACTCTTTTTTTGGTGGCAAAGAATTAAAAATTGAGGGCATACCTATCAACTGGAATGGCTGAACAAGTTGTGCTATATGATTGTGATAGAATACTATTGCGATGTAAGAGATGAGCAGGATGCTTTCAGAAAAACCTGGGAGGACTTATGTGAACTGATGCAGAATGAAGTGAGCAAAACCAGGAGGGAGAACATCGTACATTGTTGGTTCTTAGTTGGTTGCTGTCCTTCATTCTCAAAGAGGACCATAATTATATTACTATGTTGGAGTCAAGGTACAGTGTGTCTGACTGTGATTAATCAGGCTGATGCAAGTACAGAAGACTCTTCCACAGGTTAGGCACAAATAATCCATATGAATATTTAGAGTGGAGATGTGTCTAAATTTGTGCATCTCACATACCTTTTGTGCTACTGCAATTATGCTTTGCTTATAGAGCACAATGCCTTCTTTGATGTGGGCCTCCCATGCTAGGTGGTTCTTTGCCAGAGTCTCTTATGTCATGCAATCCATTCCAAAGTTCTTTAGAGAAACCTTGGGAGTGTCTTTGTATCGCTTCATTTGACCACCACGTGAGCGCCTTTCTTGCATGACTTCTATGTAAAATACTTTTTGAGGCAAATATGTGTTTTGGCATTTGAACAATGTGGCCACCATCTATACATGGAACCATCGGTTATAGTAAATGGAGAAATTTCAAATACTGTGGATAAGTTCATTTGCCTTAGCAGTGTACTTTCTAGGTATTTACACATAGAAATGAGGGTGATGCATGCATTCCTAGAGCTAGCTCAGTGTTTTAGAGGCTCTGAGGGAAAGCATGGGAGAGGAGAGGTGTTAAACTGCTTACCAAACAGAAGATCTGCAGAGCTATTGTACTGACCTCATTGTTTTATGCCTGTGAAACCTGCACAGTCTATGAGCGCCATGCCAGGAAACTGAACTGCTTCCATCTGAATTGTCTTAGGAAGATTCTGAAGATCACCTGGCAGGATAAGTTACTGGACACTGTGGTCCTTTCTCAAGCTAAACTGTCAAACATTGCAGAGAGCAATATTGTAAGGATGATCAACTGACAGACCTAAGTACTTAATCAACATAGTGATCCAAGAAAATTCCAGAGGACCTATGATAAAAGAAAGCCATCTACCTCCAGAGAGAGAAATGATAAACACTCCAATTGAAGCATACTTTTATTTGCTTTCTTTATTTTTATTGTTTTATTTTGTTTGTGTTTTCTTTTGCAACATGGCTAACGTGGACATATGCTATGCATGACTTCACATATATATAATCAACATAAAATTGCTTGCCTTCTGAAGGAGGGAAAAGAGGAGAGAGGGAGAGAATTTAGAAGTCAAAATTTTTGAATGATTGTTAAAAAAATTTCCATATGTAAGTTAGGAGAACTTTTGCTGTAGACTTGATAATATTTATGAATGAATCCATCCTAAAATTTCAAGGCAGAACAGTGCTTATATGCAAAATTTACAATGCTGAAGTCAATTCGATGACAACTAATGTTTGAATCACAAGTAACACACCTCAGGCTACCTTTTATATACATCCCATATTGTCATAAGTTAAATCAAGAAGCAAGATCTCCATTCTTTCACAGATGTATAGTAGATATATTTTCTGAGCTCAAACTACAGTTCCAGCAACATTTTTCTGACTTTAATATATGATTTGAATGATTTGAAATCGATTTAATTGTGCAATTGAGAAACTTCCACCAATTGGTGGTGATTAATCTGCAGTATAATTCCATGCTAAAAGGCAAATATCAAGAGAAAAATTTAACAGAATTCTATAAATGACTTCTAAGCAATATGCTCATTTAAAATCATATGCTTATGAATGGATATCAGTATTTGACAGTATCTATCTGAGAAAATACAGTTTTTAAAAAATTTTATTTTTAATTTATGGACTAAAACAAGCATTTCCCTTTTTTTGTAAGTCTATACACACGTATATATAATTTATTTTTCAACATTACTTTTATAAGATTTTGAGTTATAAATTTTTTCCTTTTCTTTACCCTCCCTCCTCCCCAAGATAGCATGCAATGTGATATAGGTTATACATGTACAATCATATTAAATATATTTCCACATTAGTCTTGTGAAAGAAGAATCAGAGCAAAAGGGAAAAACCACAAGTAAGAAAAAAGTATGCTTTGATCTGTGTTCAGACTCCATAGTTCTTTCTTATGATGTAGATAACATTTTTTTTTGGTCTCTTTGGAAAATTGGCGTTAAGTGACTTGCCCAAAGTCACACAGCTAGTAAGTATTAAGTATCTGAGGTCGGATTTGAACTCAGGTCCTCTTGACTCCAGTACCATGCTCTATTCACTGTGCCACCTAGCTGAACCCTGGATTACATTTTCCATCATGAGTCTTTTGGAATTATCTTAGATCATTGCTGAGAAGAACTAAATCTATCAAAGTTGGTCATTGCAGTGTTGCTATTATTGTGTACAATTTTCTTCTGATTCTGCTCACTTCACTCAGGATCAGTTCTTATATAAGTCTTTCCAGGTTTTTCCGAAATAAGCCTGCTCATCAATTCTTATGGAACAATAATATTCCATTATGTTCATATACCACAGCTTGTTCAGCCATTCTCCAATTGAGGGCATCCCCTCAATTACCAATTCTTGGCCGCCACAGAAAGAGCTGCTATAATTATTTTTGTATATGTGGGTCCTTTTCCCTTTTTTATTATCTGTTTGGGATATAGACCTAGCAGTGGTATTGCTGGATCAAAGGGTATGCACAGTAAAGCAAGCATTTCCATAACATAGTATAATTTAAAAGATTGAACATGAAACTACAAATCTATTGTGTACAACTTGATATTCTTTTTAAATACATAAAAAATTTACCTTTTTTTTTTTCATTTTTTTCCCCTTTTTCCCTAGATGGCCACCATTAAACTTTCAAAAGTTAAGTACATAAAATTTCATCACAGATTAGATTAACAGGTGAACAATTGCAAATCTATTTTTATGATAGAGAACACTAACTTTTAACCTCAATTAAGCGAAATATCCCCCCAATGAATTCCCTTCTTCACATTAATACACCTGTATAACAAATAATTATGCCTAATTGTTAATATATTTTGAGTTTCATCAAGAAAAAATTATAGAAATTTGACTTTTGTACTGTTACATTACATACTTTTTTAATATACTCAATTTTGCCTCTTGGCCCACAAAGCTTAAAATATTTAGTGTTTGAATCTTTACAGAAAAATTTTCCAACTCCTGTTTTAGAATGTAATTTCCGTTGTTTTTGTCCTTGTATCTCTAGCAGTAAGCAGTGTCTAACAGTAATAAATGCTTCAAAACATATGAACAATCTGAATTATTGGGCAGACTCTAATAAGATGGTAATTAATAGGGTTAAATGTAAAGTCTTATCCTTGTGTTAAAAAAAATCAACCTCAGAGGAGGAAGATAGAGAAGATACACTATTCAGCTGGAAAAGATTTGGTGGTTTTCATGCTAGTTCCACCTACCCCACCCCTCTTGCCCCTTTCCTTTCCCTTTTTTTCATTAATCCCTTAATATTTTTGACCTTTTGTTCCTGCAGATGTTTTTTTTTAAAATATATTTAAAGTAATTCTTTGGTAATTTGATTGCTGTGGTACCAAATAAATTAATTTAGGTAGTATTTTCATTTTTATTTTATTGGCCCTGCCTCTGTTGTTGTTTGGTTGTTTTCAGTTGTTTTCATCATGTTCTTGTTTTCATCGTGTTTTCATCATCTTCTTGATCTCTTTTGGGGTTTTCTTGGCAAAGATACTGGAGTGGTTTGCCATTTCCTTCTCTAGCTCATTTTACAGATGAGGAAACTGAGGCAAACAGTGTTAAGTGACTTGCCCAGGATCACAGCTAGTAAGTGTCTGAGACTTGATTTGAACTCAAGTTGTCCTGGTTCCAGGCCTGATGCTCTGTCCACTGCACAAGCTAGCTGCCCTCAAGCCTACCTAGAAGCAATTAATATTTCCTTAATTGTTTAAATTTGTTTTTATTTGTGTGTGAAGAGTGTTTTGTAATTGTGTTCACATAGTTCCTGGGTATTCCTTGGCAGTTAAACTCCTAAGTATTTTATACTGTCTGTAGGTATTTTGAATGTAATTTCTCTTTCTGTCTCTTTCTGCTGAATTTTGTTGTTAATATATAGAAATGCTGATGATTTGTGTGGGTTTATTTTATGTCCTGCAACTTTGCTGAAGTTAATTGCTTTGATTTGTTTTTTGGTTGGCTTTTTGGGTTTTTCTAAGTAAATCATCATAAAATCTGCAGTAGTGATAGTTTATTACTCATTGCCTATGCTTATTCTTTCAGTATCTTTTTCTTGTTTCATTGTTATAAGCTAGCATTTCTAGTACAGGGGTGAATAGTAATGGTGATAATGGTCATCCTTGCTTCAGCTCTGATCATATTGGAAAGGCTTCTAGATTATCTTCATTACAGGTGATTGTTTTAAGATAGATACCATACTTTGTCATATTTTTAATAGGAATGGGTGTTGTATTTTGTCAAAATCTTTTTCTGTGTTTTTGGAGATAATCATGTTTTTATTTTTAATATGGTCAATTATGCTTATACTTTTCCTAATATTGAACCATGTGTGCATTTCTGGTATAAATCCAGCCTGATCATAGTATATTATATTTGTTATATGTTGCTGTAATGGGCTTACAAGTATTTAAAATTTTTTTGCGTAACTATTTATTTCGGGAAATTGATCTGTAGTTTTCTTTTTCTGTTTTGACTCTCTGTTTTAGGTATCAAGACCATATTTGTATGATAGAAGGAGTTTGATAGGATTCTTTCTTTACTTATTTTTTGTAACAGTTTATGTAGTATTAAAATTAATCGTTCTTTAAAGGTTTGATAGAATTTGCTTGTAAGTCTTTCTGGTCTTGTGTTTTCCCCCCATAGGGAATTCATTTATAGCTTGTTCAATTTTTTTTTCCCTAAGACAGACTTATTTAAGTATTTTATATCCTATTCTGCTAATCTGGGCAATTTTTGTAAATATTCATCCATTCATTAATATTGTCAGTTTTATTAGAATATAATTGGATAACATAGCTTCTAATAATCTAAGCATTGCTTTTATTTCATCATCATTAGTTGTGAATTCACTTTTTAAAAAAATGTTGATACTGGTAATTTGACTTCCTTATATTTTAACGAAATTATCTATTGTTTTCTTTTCCCAGAAAAATCAGTTCTCATTTTATTAATTAGCTCAGTGTTTTCTTATTTTTAATTTGATTCTCATTTGAATGTCATTATGTCTATTTCAGTATTTCTTTGGAGGGTTTTAATTTGTTGGTTTTCTAACTTTTTTAGTTGCATGCCCAATTTGTTTATTTGTTCTTTCTCTGTTTCATTGATATGTGTTTAGAGATATAGATTTTCCCCTAATTACTGTTTTTGCTACATTCCACAAATTTTGGTAAGTTGATGCATTGTTGTCATTATTTCAAATGTACTTTTAAATTTTTTTCTGTGATTTGTTCTTTGATCTACACATTCTTTAGGATTAAGTTACTTAGTTTTCGATTATTTTTTAATCTATGCTTCTAAGAACCTTTATTGCATGTAATTTTTATTGCATTCTGGTCAGAAAAATGCATTACTATTTCTGCCTTTCTGTGAGATTTTTATGCCATAATATATGATCGGTTTCTGTGAAGGCACCATGTATAAGTAAGAAAGGACCACTGCCCCCTTAATCTACTCTCCCTCTTTTTCTCTCCCCTGCCATTTCTCTTAACTCTTTTCCCTCCTACTTTCTTCCTGGGTAAAATGAATTTCTGTGTCCAACTGTATAAACTCTTCTCTCCTTGAACCAGTTCAGATGAAAGTGGGGTTCAGATGTTTTACATTCCCTTTCCCACTGGCATATCTATTCTATAAATTCTTCCTTTTGCCTCCCGTTTATGAGAAATAATTTTCCTCATTCTTTTTTCCTCCTCTCCTTTTCTCCCTCTCACAGTGCATTCCTTTTCCCCATCTTTCTAGTCTTCTTTAGAATTATATCAAGACTCCCTTGGAGAACATTGATGATAATAAGGTTCTGATGGGTTACACATATTATTTCTTTTTATAATGATGTAAACAGTTAAATTTTTATTTTAGTCTCTCATAATTTCTCACTCATATTTACCTTTTTATGACTCTCTTGAGTTCAGTGTTGGAATGTCAGATTTTCCATTCATCTCTGGTCTTTTCATTAGGAAGGCTTAAAATCAAGTCTTTTATTTCATTACATATCCATTTTTCCCCCTGTAAGATTAAGTTGTTTTGCTGGATAGATTACTCTTCATTGTAATTCTAGATCCTTTGCCTTCTGGAATATCATATTCCAAGCCTTCCATTTCTTTTTAGTGGTGGCTGCTAAATCTTGTGTGATCCTCACTGTGGCTCCATAGTGCTTGAATTATTTCTTTTAGGCTGCTTGCAGTATTTTCTCTTTGACTTGGGACCACCATGCAGCACTCCTGGCCAGCTCTGACCTCTCATGATTCTTTTCTGTCTGCCTAAGTTGCCTTGGACTAGAAAAAATTACTCACTCTGACATTTTTCTTGGATTTTTCTGATCAGCATTTGGTTTGATACATTTTCTGGGTTTTTGTGTAGAAGATGCGTTGGAAGAGTTAAGCAAAATTGCTAACCCTGTGCCATTTTGACTCCACCTCAGCTCACCTCATAAATGCTTTTTAATTGATTGATAATATGTAATTGTTAAAATGTATTACAGTAAGATTGCAGGATTTAGAACTACTGATTGATTGATTAATAAGGGTCTGTGCTGCTTGTTAATTATTTATTACTATGAAGATTATAATCCATGATCAGCATTTTAAAATGGAAGTCCTCCTTTTTTTTTGCATTTTGCATTTGCACAGTTCTGATTCTTCAGAATAGCAATATTACAACTGAAAATGCTTTTAAAAATCACTGTAGATAGAGTTAGAATGGATTTAGGCAAATGCCATGAGTGTTAATTCTTTCTATTGAAATGAAACATTATATACCTCTATCATACACACATACATACTCACACACAGCTGAATAAGGGTGGTGGCACTAGAATAGAAAGTAGAAACATGTATTGTTGTGGTTATGGAATGTTATAGATAAAATTCATCAGTGAACAGTTGATGGTCTCCTATAACATACAAAGCATTCCTTGCTCTTGGTGCTAGGATACAAAGAGGAGGTATAAGACATAGTCTTATTAAAGTCATGTCCAAAATGGAACTTAATATTGTTCCCTTAAACTTGGTTTTTCTTACTTTGATGTCAGTGGTGACCACTATTCACTCAGTGTCGCAAGTTGAAACCATATTGTTAGCTTTGACTTTGCCCTTATAGGATCATGGGCTAAATCTGGCCAGTTCTACCCATGTAGTATCTCTACCCCTCCTTTTAAAGTCCAATTCTTGTGCCACCTTTTCCAAAAATACTTCCTTTATCTTCATAATCAGTGTGATCTTCTCCCTCTTTGGATTTCACATAGCGCTTTTCGCATCATTTTATATTAGTTACTTTTTTATGCTTCATCTGCTTGCTGGACTGCAAACTCCATGAGGGCACACCACATCTTAGCTCAGCTCAGTCTCTCTCCCAGCACCTAGAAAAGTTCTCTGCACACAGTAAAGACACTTCAGTGTTTGTTGTTTATTGAATTGAATTGATTGTTCTCTACTTTCAAGGAGCTTGCAGTCTAGTTCGTGGAAAAGGGGAGAGCAGTACTTGTATATGAAAAGATAAATTAAGAATGCAAGATAGCATGTTCTTAAATGAATAATATAGAAAACAGTAGCAGTAGTCTTTCAGTTGCAACTGACAGCTTTTAAAGTGCTTTCCTTAGGTTATCTCTTTTGCGCTTCACAGCAGTCCTTAGAGGTAGGTTTTATAGAGTAGAGTGGAAGAAGAAATCATTGTGAGTTTGAGGAAGTAGGATTTAAGTTATACCTTGAGGGATGGGTAAAACTTACATAATCAGAGAGGGTCTTCCTAACTCTGTTCTTCATCATGACTTCTTTTCCCTCTACCCCTTGGTTCTTTCTTAGGCCATCACCCCTGCTGTAACTACATTCTCTTCCTTTTTCAATTTTAACCTTGTTAAATAAATTCAGCACTATTACAATTTTCACTTCAGCAAGATAGTCCTTATAGTTTTGTCTAATCAGTTTGCTTACTTCTACTCTTCAGAGCACCTAATCCAAACCTCTTCTCTCCTCAAACCCTCCATAGATACTTACATTGTTATTACTATATTTTACATAATTATAACTTCAAGGAATGTAAATTCAAATACATGCAACCCATCAAGGGAATTTCTCATTTGCACTAATCAGGCTGCAATGTCTACTGTCTAGATTAAGATATGCAGTTGGATTGTCAACCTATAACATTTGTCTATCAATATGTGAGAGCAGTTATCGTTGTGTAAAGCCTATTCCTTCATACCCCAAGTGATGCCTGCCTGTTCTATATGTCTGTGTCCTTCCATATCTTCACTGGTAGACAGTGTATTGGGGGCTTTCCTTAATTTCTTCTGATATTATAAGGATAGTATTAGGCTATCTAATAATCCTAGGCTATCTAATTCTTACCTATTTACCAGCCAGTATTCTTTTTCTTTAAAATATTTTTATGACATTTAAAAAATTCTGTTTCTCCCTTAAAATGCTTTATTTATCAGTTTGTTGCAGCCTACTCATGGCTACTATGCTCCTTCCTGTCACACTTGGAGTGTTACTCTATTTCATTTTGATAGCTGTGGCATTCCACAAGTCAATGACATGTAATGATACCAGAAAATATTGTTGTTTAAAATATGGGTATCTGTTTCATAATGAAGCAGTTCCTGAAAAGCAGTTCATCCTTTTCTCTTCTTCCTCATTAATTCCAAGCCCAATTCATTTTCTATTTGTAATGATTGTATAATAAACTCACATCTACACATACTGATAGACAAATGTTATAGTTGACAATCCAACTGCATATCTTAATCTGGACAGTAGACATTGCAGCCTGATTAGTGCAAATGAGAAATTCCCTTGATGGGTTGCATGTATTTGAATTTACACTCCTTGAAGTTATAATTATGTAAAATATAGTAAATAGTTCCAGCTCGGTGGAAATATGCAGTACAAATTCAAATATACAGCCATTTCAGGGGGATTCCTTACAGCACCTAATGGTATTCATCTGTTTGGTTATTCCTATGTAGATAGTTAAGTTGAACTTGTTTGAGTGGCTATTGAGTTTGTCTAGTATTCTTTTCAGTGTTTCATTTGCAAAGTATCATCTGTAAATAGTAGCATCTGGAAGACTTTATTATATGTAATCTCTCTTTTACTTGGTCTCTCTGTACTAGATCACTTCCACTGTTTTGGTGAACATATTACTCCCTGATTTATTCCTGAAGATCAGAAGGTTATTAAATGAGGATTTTTTTTTTGTATAGTTTCAAGAAATCTTGTATAAATTTGACATGTGCTTGAGAGATGCCTCATAATAAGCAAAAAAGCACAGTGGAATCTTGTGTTTCCTATTTCTTTCAGTCAGCCTTGTGTAGGTAAAGATATGGTTTGTTGTGAAATATCATGTAAGAAAACCTTCCTGTTCCTTTCTCACACCTTCATCAGTAATGTCCTCAAATATACTCATAGACTTAAAAAAATTTCCCTTTCTGTTACGAATTTAACAAACATCAGCATTTCAGTATATGTAGAAGAACAGAAAGGAGGAATGTATATGAAACTGTGAACTTTGATGTGTGTAGATTATTTTCATAAAAAATTTATATTGATGGGAAAATAGGGAAATAGGACTTACACATATAAAATTGAATAATACAAGATTATTTTCAGGGGAAAATGTTAATTGACAAATGAGTGGCATAAAAAGTGAGTACTACATTACAGATGTATTAGAGCATAAACACTAAGAATTATGAAATGTTGCTTTATATTTGTGTAGACAAAGGAATATTGGTAAAGGAAAAAGGATTTATCCAAAGCATGAGTTATTAACTTGGCATTCATAAATGTCATGGCATCTGTGAATAAATTTTAAGGGCCTTTAAAAAGTTGAATGGGAAAAATTACATCATTTTTTCAAAATAATTGATTACCTTTGTAATCTTATATATGTTACTTTATGCATTTAAAAGCATATTTCTGAAAAGGGGGTCCATAGGCTTCACTAGATGACTAAAGGGTCTATAACATGCAGAAAAGTTAAGAACCTCTGATCTATAGTTGTTATATGAATAGAAGCAAAAAGATTGTGACTTGTTAAAGTAAAGCTGCACTTTAACAACTTTTGAACAACTTTTTCTTCTGTTAATTTTTAGGTCAGCTTCTCCCAAGCATGGATTCACCATTATGAATAGGCTGAGCATGGAAAATAGGACTGAACCCATCACTAAAGATCTGGATTTCCAACTTCAGGATCCTTTTCTTCTATATAGGAATGCCAGATGTGAGTAATTCTCTAAATGCACTAAGTAGTTGTTGTTTCTTCTGACATTCTAACGTGTGTTTTACATTGCATTATAGAAACCTTTGCTGCATCATGTCACTGGTTCAGGTGATCAGAATTGGTTAGCTTAGGAACTACCTACCTGTATTGTTTTCTCATCTTTGTAGATCTTTATTGGAATGCTATACATATGTATCAAGGATACCCTTAATGAAAGTATCAGAAGGAAACAGGTGGTCTTCAGCAAAAATTTTTCCATAGCAGGACACATCCTTAAAACTGTGTAGACCACCTTGTATTTGTCAATTACAAAATAGTAATAAATAAAAAGCATTTTGACTCAGCAGAGCAAAACATAATGCCCTGAAAGTTCTCTAACAAGGAATCTCTCATGCATATATTCAGATCATACAACATTTGTTGACAAGGACAACCACAAAGAGTCACTGAATCTTTATGTCATGTTCCATAATCATCATTCACCCTGCCTCTGCCAAGAAGTTGGAGGGAGGTTTCTTTTATCTCTTCTTTGGAGCCAAGATTGTTCTTTTTAATTTTGCAGCATTCATTAGCAATTACTGATGTAGTATTTCTTTCCATTTACATTGTTATCATCATGTAAATTTTTTCTTGGCTCTTCTTCACTTTGCATCAGTGCATGTAAATCTTTCCGTGTTTCTCTATATTCATCATACTCATGATTTCTTTCTTTTTTTTTGTTCAAACTTTCTATTTCAAAGGGTTCTGGGGAATAAAAATAAATATTCGTAATTTCTTGCAGCATTCCATTACATTCATGTACCACAGTTTATTTAGTCATTCTCCATTCAACAGGCATCTACTTTGCTTCCAGTTCTTTGCTGCCACAAAAAGTGCTCCTATAAATATTTTGGTGTATATGACCAAACAATTCAAGTTTTAAAATGCCCTAGAGAATTCCTAAAGACAACATGACAATAGATAGTTATTTTTGAAGTCAGAAAAACCTGGTTTCAAGCACCACCTGACATATACTAACTCTGTGACCCTGGACAAGTCTCAGAGCCCTAGATAAATCTCTGTTGCGGAAAAGGGGCCTATCCTCATTAGTAGAGGAAGCTCCTTATAGGAGCTCTTAACCATTAAATCAATCAACATAAATTTAATAAATTTCTACAATGTGTCAGGCAGTGTGCTACACCCTGAGGATGTAAAGACCAACGTGGAAACAACCTCTGCCCTCAACTTGCATTTAAACTGGGGGAAATAACAACTGCGGTAAATAGATACTAAATCTATAAGGAGGCTGGTTGGGGCAGGTGGGGAGGAGGGAGACAGTACAATAATATCTGACCAATTAAAAAAGACTTCATGAGGAAAGTGGGACATGTGCCAAATTTTAAAGGGAACTTTGGCTTCCAAAAGATAGAAGTGAGGGGATATATGCAGGCATGAAGTAGGAGATGGAATGCTACATATGAGGAGCCAGCAAAAAAGGCCAATTTGGTTGGACTTGTGGAAGGGAATATTGTACAATAAGGCTGAAAAGGTAGGTTGGGACCAGGTTGTGAAGGATTTTAAATATCAAACAGAGGACTTACATTTGATCTTCAGGAGTCACTGTACTTTTTTGAATAAATAAGTGACATCAGATTTGAACATTAGGAAAATCAGTTTGTCAGTTCAGGGAAAAACAGATGGAAGAAAGGAGAGCCTTGAGACAGGGCAACTAATTAAGAAGTTATTGAGGCAGAGCCAAGATGGTGGCGTAGCAGCAGCAACATATCGCAGCTCTCACATAGCCACCCCAAAATACCCATAAAATAGGACTCTAAACCAATCCTAGAACTCCAAAATGCACACAAAGATACTTCCCACTAAAGTCAGCT
>CM053585.1:398979298-398990297 GCA_028646515.1 Pseudochirops corinnae
TATAATAGAGGAAGAACTCTTTCAGACCTAAAAAAGATGGTAAGAAAGAAAAATGTTAAGGCCCTGTATGAAATTTTAGAAGTTAGATATTATAGGTCTCTGTGGGGATAAAAAGGAGTGTACACATTTTACCTCTGCATAGTACGTTTACAAAAATGGACGTGGTATTAGGATGTAAAAACCTTACAAATGCTGAAAAACTAGACATCTTTTACTAACCACCATGCAATAAACATATATTCAATAAAGGGCTGATGGCTAAAGGATTAAATCTAACTGGAAACTAAATATTAACTTCATCCAAAAGATAGCTAACATTTTTAGCCCCATGTTAAATAGTAATACTAATAATCAGCATTCTTGCTTTACCAAACACTTTCTCTCTCAAAAGCAAATAATCACATGATTATGTCAATAGATTCATTAAAAAAAACTCTTGACAAGATAAAACAACTATTTCTGTTAAAAATACTAGAAAACATAAAAATAAAGATCTTTCATTAATATGATAAGTAGTAACTCCCTAAAAACATAAGCTATTATAACATATAATCAGGATAAACTGGAAGCCTTTCTAACAAGATCAGGGGTAAAGCAAGAACTTTAGTTGTCAATATTACTATTCCATGTGGGGCTAAAAATGCTAGCTATAGCAATAAAACAACTAAAAGAAATTGAGGGGAAAAGAATAGGCAAAGAAAAAATAGGCAAAGATAGTTTTTATCACTTTTTGCAGATGATTATGGTTTAGAGAACCCTAAACAGTCAACTCAAAATTAAAACAATAACTTCAGCAGAGTAGCAAAATATCAAATAAGTCATCATCACCTCTATATATTACTAACACAACCCAGCAGAAATTATATTTAAAACAGCTACAGTATATGTAAATTAATAGTATTATCTTCCCATTGAAAAAACATACAAGAACTATATGAATACAGCTACACAACACCTTTTATGGAAATAAAGACAGGCCTAGGTAATTGGAATAATATTAATTGCTAATGTGTAAACTGAGCCAATATAACTGAAATAACAGTACTACTTTAAATTAACTTACTTATTCAGCACCATACCAATCATTATCAAAGAATTATTTTATAGAGCTAGCAAAATAATAACAAATCCATTTGGAGGAACAAAAGGAGAAAAATATCAAGAGAATGAGCAAAAAAAAATGTGATGGAAGGTGACCTAGCTGTATCAGATCTAAAACTGTATTACAAAGTGGCAAAATGGTAGTGGCTAAGAAATAGAGTGGTGGACCAGTGGAATAGATTAGGTATAAATACATAGTAGCAAATGACCATAATAGTCCAGTATTTGATAAACCCAAAGAACTAAGGTATCACACTAGAGCAGAGCATTTTGAGCTATAAAACTTTGCATACCCTTTGACCCAACAATACCACTTCTCCATCTGTATCCCAAAGAGATTTTTTTTTTAAAAAAAAAAAGGAAAAGAACTTGTGTGTGCAAAAATATTTATAGCAACTCTTTTTGTGGTGGCAAAGAATTGGAAATTGAGGGGATGCCTATCACTTGGGGAATGGCTGAACAAGTAGTGGTATATGATTGTGATTGAATACTATTGTGCTATGACAAGCAAAATGCTTTGAGAATAACCTGGAAAGATTTATTATGAGCTGATGCAAAATGATGTGAGCAAAACCAGGAGAACATTGTACACAATCACAGCAGTAGTGTATGATCATCAACTATGAACGATTTAGCTGTTCTGATCAATACAAAGATCTAAGACAGTGCCAAAGGACTTATGTTGAAAAATGCTCTCCACCTCCCAGAGAAGCAACTAATGGAGTCTGATGTAGGTCAAAGCATCCTTTTGAAACTTGCTTTATTTTTCTTGGAGGTTTGTTGGGTTTGGTTTTTTTATTGGCGGGGGAGGAGGTGTTGGTCTGTTTTCTTTCACAACATGGCTTAATATGGAAATATGTTTTACCCTCTCCAATTGCTTGCCTTCTCAAGGAGGGAAAGGAAAAGAGAATTTAGAATTCATATTTTAAAAAATAAATGTTAAAAATTGTTTTTACATGTAATTTGAAAAAAATGTATAATAAAAGAGAATCACCTGCTAAGAGAGCTTGAGAAGCTAAGGGGCAGAATTGTTAGGAAGTACCTTACTTTATAATGATATAGAGAAGTGATACTTACTGCAAAACTATGATGATTGTGAATTTTTTTCAGAACAGGATGAAGGGCGTATGATTTTATATACTGCCCATAAGTACTTTCTACAAATATTTTCTCATTTAAAGAACAACCCTGTGAGGTTGGTGCTGTAACCCTCATTTTGTAGTTGAGGGAACTGAGACAAACAGGTTAAGTGACTTGCCCAGGGTCACACAGCTAGTAAGTGTCTGAGGCTGGATTTGAATTCAGTTCTTCCTGACTCCAGGCCCACCACACTATCAACTTTGCTATCAACTGCCACCAATCAGCATGATGGCAATCCCAAATGCCCGGGTGAAGATGAAGAAGACTCTATGTTCAGTCTCTGTTGAAGGA
Source organism: Pseudochirops corinnae (assembly GCA_028646515.1). Taxonomy (NCBI): domain Eukaryota; kingdom Metazoa; phylum Chordata; class Mammalia; order Diprotodontia; family Pseudocheiridae; genus Pseudochirops; species Pseudochirops corinnae. The sequence continues at coordinate 398,981,831 of CM053585.1, forward strand.
GAGCGCAACCCCTTAGTAGAGTCTTCTAAAGGAGATTTGGTGTCATCCCTTTAATGAGGCTCCAAGGGAGGAGGAGGTCTTGGTCCAGGTCACATGCCAGTGACCTCTTAGCTATTTTACTATGGATTTTTACTGCATACCTGTGATAAACAATAGTGTCTGTGCCTGAGATGTGCTGAGGCCCTGAGGGTCCAGGTGCTTCTGTTGCTTGTTGTCACCACCATCGGCAGATCCATTGTAAACAATAGAGATTTCAACACAAGAACCATTTGAAGAGAGGAGGCAGAAATTGATGATTTCTGGTGTTCTTTCTCTTCTGCATTTGGTCAGCCCAGAAGGTCATTCAATTTTTTGTTCATTTGGGTTTTTTGCTTTTGTGATCTTTTTAGTTTAGAGTTGTTTTTCTTTTTTCTATCCATAATGCTTATTCCTGGTTCCTCTCCTCCCTTAGACGAGGCTAATTCTATAATGACCCTAAAGTCATTTAAATGCAAGAAAGTCTTCTAGACTTTGGAAGGCCTTAATCTCTTTAGGCTCTTATCACTGGGGAGTGAAACGTTGGTAAGATTAATATCTGCCAGCCTTCTTCCCTTCCCCCAATTAGATTGGTTAGTTCCATCTCTAAAAGGCAAGAAAACTTTCCCTAAGATTTGATGGACCTGAGGGTTAAAGTCTAGTAGCATTTGACTTCCTTATGACCTCAAGATATGTTTATGTGGCTTTCTGGTCATTTAAAAAGGCCTACCCACATGAAGACTAGGCTTTTAAAATTTGACAGAAGTTCTAAGGCCCTTTAAGTCTTCAAATCCTGTCCTGCTGACTATGTACGTTACTGCCCCAGAGTTAAGTGTCAAATCCTTGTTTAGTATCCATTCCTGACTATGGCTAAGTAAGAGTCCTTTTTATTTACTATTAAATGACCTACAAATGTCTTATCTAGTACTTTAACTACAGAGGGAACAGCCTAAATCCACAATAGGGGGGAAAATGTTGACTACTGCAGTTGTGAATGAATCTGCAGGAATACTGAGTTTGCTCACCTTGGGTTGAGACCCCCATCCCAATTCCTTTGATGACAAAGCTAAGGTGAACAGGCAGTAGAAACTTTTGCTTCTATAGCTTATTCCATTCACTGAGAACCTAGGAATGATAGTTGTAGGAAGTTCTAGTGAGACATCTGGGTCAGTAGAAAACCAGTTTGCCTGGACAAACTAAATTTTATCTTGGTACCAGTTCAGTAGACTCATCTGAAGATGTATACCCAAGAGACATGCTGCATGTGAAACAAATACCTGGCTCCAGTTCTGAAGTAATAGGCCTTTTGGTACCTTTGGCATCCTAAGGTTTAGCATTGCTTTTGGTTCTGAAACCCTAGAGGGTACAGATGACAACACTGGTTATTGGTCGCTGGGGTCCCATATCAATTTCTGAATCTCTTGTAATAACTCGAATGTACCTCACGTGTGAAAAGTAAAAAAAAAAAAACTTGAGGATTACATGGTTTGTCTTAGGACAGGTACCTTGTAAAACATAATCTGACCCAAAGCTGTGCTACACAGTAGGAGGGCTACCCTGGTTATTCTGTAGTCCAGAAGGTAGCATTTTTATGTTCAGTTTTATTTGCTATTTTAATTAAGGAGACTGTTGTTGTGTTTAATGTATCAAGAAGCCTACAGTGATAGCAATTACATAAGTTGGTTAAAGTATGATATTGATTTGGGCACAATGAATTTATAGGGCTTATCTCAGAAAACTCTTATTTTTAGGGAACTATTTGAATTACTCTATTTTCACGAAGAGTTGTTACATGAAAATGACAGTTGTTTTAAAATCACTGACTTGAATCAGCCTAATAATATATTGACTCCTGGGGAAGAAAGTTTTAATTGCTTTGCTAATGAAACTAGCTATCTACTTCTAGGGTTTTTTATAAAGAAAACCCGTTTCAATCCAGAGACAGTTTTCTCATAAAAAGATACAGATTATTACTTTAGGGATGACTTCTGTCATCGCTTAACAGTTTATATGAAAGCATAAGCCTTTATGTTAAGAAGGAAATTATCAGTTCTTGTGCATATGAAAAATCCTTGTAGGATTTAACTACCTAAGAGCTCCTAGTACCAAGTCTATTGATCCTGGAAATAATATAGTCCTGGCTAGTCCCTCTGCTCCATGTTGTGAGGGTACTAAATTGAAAAGTTGAAGAAATCGTAATGTTATCGTTTATATCTATATTATGGTCATATGATAATGTCTTCTCTTCAGGAACTTTTTTCAATTAAATGAAACTGTCTTTTAAATGACTTCTTGCTTATAGCTGACAGGTTTGAGGATGAAGTATAGATACTCTCTCAGAAAGACTGCAGATTGCTTAACACCAAAATGTTTGTTTCCCTTTCAGTGTAAAACATGTTCTGAGCCAAAGCAGATAACCAGTTCATCTGCCATCTATGACAACCCCCATCTGATAAAGCCCATTCCAGTGAAGCCTGGTGAAGGCCAACACCAGCATGTCCCTCAGCAAGGCCAGGTACACGTTTCATCTATTTCCTAAACTGAATAACTCTAGCATACTTTGCACACAAATAGTATTTGTACTGAGAAAAGGGCCAAGACCCCAAGCTAAGAACTCTATAAAGTGCTTTGAGTTAGAAGTAGGAGAAAGAGGTTTCGGTTTAGTCCATTAAAATATTTTCTTACTTGTTTTATGTAAAAGGTAAACACAAAACTGAAATATCAATACAGTGAAAGATCTTTCTATTTTGCTATATTTTTAACCAAAAAGTCCTAGAGAAGACTTCTTCAAAATGTAATTTGCATTAATGGCAAAGGTAGTAGCAATAGAACCTTTCACCTTGAGGCTTCTGTGTACCTGTATTGACTCTTTAATGCAGAGAAGGATAACTAATCTATTCACACTAGTCAAAGAAATTGATGTGAGCAGCAGATTAAGTAGCCACTGAAATTGTTTGCTTAAGATGGTTATAAAATCATCAATCAGTGACAGTTTTTTTTAGTGCTTTATTTAGTGCTCTCTGCTAACTCATCTGTCACATAGACAAATATTATTATAGATATTGACAAAGTCACCACGAATATGAATCCTGCCCTCAAGGGTCTCAGAATCTAAAGTGATTTTATAATTAATTGTCTCTATCTTTCCTACCCGTTTAGATAAGATGGAAGTAGTATGTTAATAATAAAAAAAACACTTCTTTTTCTTTAAGAGAAGAAATAGCTAGGAAAGGCAAGCAAGCCCCAGTAAAGAATATTTAGCAATTAGCAAATTCACTTGATAGAGAAGCCCAAATATGTATTGATTCTAGGTTAAAGCTTCTGCACTCTACAGAAGGTAAGGAATAGTGAGGAGAGGAATGCAATGACACTCTCATTGTAGGTCAGCTAGTGTATTTTAAAAACTGTTTGTGAATTATAAAAAGGATCATTGCTTGAAACTAAAAGTTGTCCAGTAAAATTTTCTGATACCTTGTAGTGATATCTCGAAGGTCTTCCTGTGAAGTGTAGGCTCTGATAAGCCCTTTCAAACTTAGTCAGATTTCAGGTAACGGAGAGAGAAGAGGAGGGAAACAAGTATTTTTAAAGCACCTACTATGTGCCAGGCACTGTACTAAGCAGTTTACAAAATTATAAATATTTTCTATATGATTTTCATCTGAAGGACCAGTTTAAGCACAGAGAGGTTGTTCATCTCCAGCCATAGCATCTCATCAAAGTTCATCTGCCAATGCATTTATTCATAGCCTATAGGCTGAGGACGCCAGGGAGGCCACATAGTTATTGTAAGAGATCCACCAACCATTATTATGAGCACCAAGAACCATAATTTTGATCTAGCTTTAGCTTCAACAAAATCTGACTCATATAGTCAAAAAGAAAGCCTATATGTAAGGGATGGGGACTGACTCTATGATTTCATTGGTATAGGGAACTCCTAAATGAAGGAACTTCCTCTACCTGTGCAAATCAGTATCTTGTCTGTTGCTTAAGATCTTAGAGAGTTGCCTGGAGCACTGAGAGGTTAAATGACTTTCTGTTTTCTCTCGTCCTGTAGACTGACTAAATAATGTATTGCACATATATTAATACATTTTTCAAATGTATGTGAATACTGAGGCAACATGACTTTGTGGATGAGTAACACTTAGAAGCTTTATGATCATGGGGAAGTCATGTAACCTCTCCGAGCTCACAGATGAGACTCAGATGAGATAGTATATGTAAATAGCAAACTTTAAAATTCTGTGAAATTGTCACTTCTTACACTGTTGTGATTAATAAAATGAAGATTCACTTAAAAGCATTACTAAATTCATTGGTGGTTTTTATCACAACTACCTTCAAGTGAAAGTCTACAAAATGTTTTCATCTTTAAAAGGTCATACTTGATATCACTGGACTAAAGCATTACAGGAGTTGTAATTTGCAGTGATAGAGGGGGGTTGCCCAAGACGTATAAATTTACAGCCACATTTATATATTGAAGAAAAACCATTCCAGGTTATTTTAGCAGTTCCAGAATTCCAAAGCATTCCTGTAGCTGTCTCATTTCCCTCTCAAAAGGTTGAATGAATTTACTGTTTACATAATTGTTTCCTCTTTGACATTTATAGTATTATGGTAAAATAGAGCCTTTTCTTCACAGATATAATAACTGAAATTTTTTTCACAACTACCTTATATTCAGATTATACATAACCATTCTTAGTAATTCCTGTCTTTTTTCCTATAGAATTTAGATCCTGAACCACAACACTTATCCTTGACTACACTCTTCGGAAAACCAGATAAAACCACTTATCAGGAAGTTACAGAGCAGAAATCACAACTGCTACCACCACCACCACCACCACCACAGCAGCAACAAGAGAAAACTTCCATCAGACAAGGGGTAGTACGTTCCCTTTCCTATGAAGAACCCAAAAGAAATTCACCAACTCCAGAGAAGCAGCTTTGTCCAGCCATTCAGAAACTCATGGTCCGGGGCACAGATCTCCATCCAGTGTCAGAGCTGCCTGAAACTCGACTATGTGAAAATGGTGGTGTTCACCCTGTAGGAGAAGTGTTCACTGGTCTTTTCCAACCAGTGACCCCACATAGCATCGGGACATCTCACAGAATACAAAGTACATCAGGAGCTCAGAGCCTTTTAGAGAAACTTCAGGGTACCCCTGGATCAGTAAGCAAGTTAGAATCCAATACAACAGTGCCTACTAGTTCCACTGCACCAATTTTCAGTAGGAGTTCTACTCCTGCTGCCCCTGCAGCACAGATAAAGAGTATGAGCCAGCCACAGCTGGTATACTTCAATGGCTCTCTTCCACCTCAGACTTTGGGACCTCAAACTCTTAGAAAAGAAGAGTCTAAAGTTTCAAGGCAAACCCTCCCCCTCTCTGGCAACCAAACAAGCAATTCTGGAGTGATCTCTCCTCAAGAGTTACTGAAAAAACTCCAGATTGTACAGCAGGAACAGCAGTTGCATGCATCTAACAGACCTGCCTTAGCTGCTAAGTTTCCTGTAGTTACCCAAAATGCTAGGACTCTGAAACCCTTGGAAGCCTGGATTGACAAGACATCTAGTGCAGAAAAACAGACCCCTCTTTTTCAGGTAAATAGATTGGGTTAAAGAATATGGTGTGCAAGTGCTGAGTTGGAGAGCTGTTAAAATGCAGTGCAGTGAAATTTGTAATTTAATGAGACTAATTGATGGTTCCCTAAATCTTAATATTGTTAGAAGTTTCTATACTATAAGTCACTGTGTGAGACATACAACATCAACAACAATGATACTATTGGCATTAAAGTTTGTAGACTGTTTCTTTATACATTATCTCATTTGATATTTAGAGTTTTGTAGGTTAAGTACTCCACTATTACTCATATATTTACCCACAGGAAAACTGAAGTTCAGAAAGATGCAATACTTTGTGATGGTCACAAAGATAGGAAATATCATACAGAATTTGAATCAAAGTCTCTAAAATTTCAGAATCAGCATATTCTACTTATACTACACTGCCTCACATACCATTTCTACTTATTGAGGGTAGACTTGCAAAAGCTTTTTTCATACATAACATTCTTATCCCAGAAGGGACTCTTTGCCCAGCAACCTTGGAATTTTTTTCTCTTTTCTAGACAATTTTAAATGAGGTAGAAAAGTTAGGCATTCCTGTTTTTACAGGGCCTGAAGTCTAAGATTAGGACAGTGGCATTTAAAATAATACTAAGATGATGATTGTCTATCCTATTCTTAAAAATTCTTTGTGAAAGAAGATTCTATCAAGATTCATGAAAGTAGATGAACTAGTAAACGTCGTAGTCCAGAAATGCTTATTACTATTTTTTGCAAGAGCAGAGTAAACATAGGCTGTATGTATGTAGACTGTATGTAGACTTATTCTGTAGACTGAATGAATAACATATTGCACCTTGACCACACAATTAAGATCCAACCAAGTTTAAAAATCAGGAGATTTTTTTTCTTCTTAGTGATAACCAATGTTTTCACAGGTCCATTTGTAACTTCTTGATATTTGTACCAAAAGTTTCCTTAAGAACCTTTCTACCTTTGAAAATTAAAGTCACAGACATGAAAATTTAAGTCTTTTTTGCCTAACAGCATGAAGTAAGAGCTTTCCTATATTCCTACTTATTAAAATCTGAATGTCTTAAGGCAGCAGGGTGGTGCAGTGAATAGAGCACCAGCCCTGTAGTCAGGAGGACCTGAGTTCAAATCCAGCCTCAGACACTTGTCCCTTACCAGCTTTGTGACCTTGGCAAGTCACTTAACCCCAATTGCCTTGTCCCCCCCCTCCAAAAACTAAATCTGAATGTCTGATTTTATAAAAACAGGTTTTTTTCTAAATTAAATTTTATGTTTATTTTTCATTTACATCATTCATTTCCACAAGATTTTGAGTTACAAATTTTCTCCCCATCTTTCCCCTACCCACCACTCCAAAACAGTGATCCCAGTGTATACCCCCTCCCCCAGTCTGCTGTCTCCCATATCCTTCCCCATCCCCGCTTTGACTTTCCGGTAGGGCAAGATGGATCTCCTTACCCCAGTGCCTGAATATCTTGTTTCCCAGTTGCATATAAAAAATAATAATAATAATAATATATATTTTTAAACATTTGATTTTACAACTTTAATTCCAGATTCTTTTCCTTCCTCCCTTGTCACCCACCCTTACTGAGAAGATAAGCAGTTCACTATAGGTTGTTCGTGTATAGCTACGCAAAACATTTCCATAGTGGATATATTTTGAAAGACTGACTATATTTCCCTCCATCCTCTCCTGCCCCCCATTTGTTCTGTTTTCTACTTTGGCCCTGTCCCTTTTCAAAAGTGTATGCCTCTAACTACCCTCCCCTTCAACCTGCCCCTCCCCTCCATCATCCCCCGTCTCATCCCCTTGCCCCCTACTCTCTTGTAGGGTGAGATACCCTATTTAGTGTATATGTCATTCCCTCCCCAAGCCAAATTCAATGAGAGTAAGGTTGACCCATTCCCTTTTGCCTTCCTGTTCTTCTCCTCCATTGTAACAGTTTTCCTTTGCCTCTTCTATATGAGATAATAATTTACCCCATTCTGTCTCTCTCCATCTCCTCTCATTATATTCCTCTCCCACCTCTCAATTTCACCTTTTAAGTATTATCCCTTCCTATTCAATTGATCCTGTGTCCTGTCTATATATACCTGTACACATATATATATACACACACTCACATATGTATTCATACATCTATATACCTTCCTGTCTAGACATATTTATGTATGTATACATATATATACATTTATATTCCCTTCACCTATCCTTATACTGAGAAAAGTTTCATAAGTTACAATTATCGTTTTTCCACGTAGAAATGTAAATAATTCAACTTTGATAAGTTGCTTATCATTTCTTTTCCCTGTTTACCTTCTCATGCTTCTCTTGCTTCTTGTATCTGAATGTCAGATTTTTCTATTCAATTCTGGTTTTTTCATCAAGAAAGCTTGAAAGTCCTCTATTTTATTGAATGACCATATTTTCCCCTGAAACGTTATACTGAGTTTGGCTGGGTAGGTGATTCTTCATTTTAATCCCAGCTCCTTAGACCTCTGGAATATCATATTCCAAGCGTTTTGATCCCTCAGTGTAGAAGCTGCCAGATCCAATATTCACATTGTTTCTTCTTGGCTGCTTGTAATATTTTCTCCTGGATCTGGAAACTCTGGAACCTGGCTGTAATATTCCTAGGAGTTTTCTTTTTGGGATCTTTTTCAAGAGGTGATTGGTGAATTCTTTGAACCTCTATTTTGCCGTCTGGTTCTAAAACATCAGGGCAGTTTTCCTTGAGAATTTCTTGAAGGTTGATTTCTAGGTTCTTTTTTTTATCATGACTTTGGGGTAGTCCAATAATTTTAAAATTATCTCTCCTAGATCTGTTTTCCAAGTCA
>CM053585.1:398990397-399012541 GCA_028646515.1 Pseudochirops corinnae
TCTCTTCAATGAGCTTTTGAGATTCTTTTTCCATCTGGCAGATTTGGATTTTCAAGGCAATCTTCTCCTCATTGGCTTTTTGAGCCTCTTGCCATTTGAGTTAATCTGGTTTTTAAGGTGTTATTTTCTTCAGTCAGGTTGTTGACTCTCTTTTCATAACTTTCTTGCATCATTCTCATTTCTTTTCCCAATTTTTCCTCCACTTCTCTTACTTGGTTTTCAAAATCCTTCTTAAGCTCCTCTATGGCCTGTAACCTGTTCATATTTTTCTTGGAAGCTTTTGGTGCAGGAGTTCTGACTTCGTTGTCTTCCTCCCATTCCATGCTTTGATCCTTTTTGTCCCCAAAAAAGCAATGTAAAGTTTGATGACTGTGCTTGCTTTACTTCCTTTGCTTGCTCATGTTGCCACTCAATTACTTGATTTTTGTGTTTTTTGCCACTGTAGAACTCTGTTTCCAGAAAGGAGAGCTTTGTCCCAAATTGCTGAGGTTTTCGCAGCTGCCAGAGCTATTAGTTGGGTGCCCTCTCTGAAGCCTCCACAGGCTCTGGCACCTGGTCACATACCCCAGGACCTCCACCCAAGACAGCAATCCAGATCCAAGCAGGTTAAAGCGAGAGTGATTACCCACTGAATGGTTGCTTGGTCCCCCTATGATCTGCAGGCCAGGAGCTCTGAAGCAGCCACGTGGAGGTGGCTGCATGGCTGCTGCGCCTGAGCTGCTTCTCCCTTCTAGGGACAGAAGCCAGACCACACTCTCAGTCCCTCTGTTCCCAAAGTCTACACTGACCTTTTACTTTGCCTTTGGCATTTATGGGTTGATAATTCTGGAAACGGCCACCACTGCTAGTGATCCACTTTCCCAAAGTCCCTCCAGCTGCAGTTGATTGGGGCACCGTGGGGCTAAAACTGCAGGCTCATGTGGGGCTGGGCTTGGCTCCCAGCATGTTGAGGTGGACCCTTCCTGCCAGCCGGCTGGGCTGCCTTCAGCAGGAGATTTGTTTCTCTCTGTCACTTTGTGGGTTCTGTAGCTCTGCAATTTGTTTAGAGTCATATTTTATAGGTGTTTGAGGTGGTTATGGGGGGAGCTCATGGAGTTTTCCTGCTTCTATGCTGCCCCCTATAAAAACAGTTTTAAGTCACCTTGATCTCAACTGCGGTATAATTGTTTCCATTTAAGTTTGTACTTGCTTTCTCTTTATAAAAGAGTTGGAAAAAATGGAGATCAGTTATTTGACTTAAATTCTTCTATGCTTAATTCTTATTTCACTAGCAACTAGTAGACTATGGGTTATGTTTTATAAGTACCTAGCAGTCCACTTACTAAAATAGTACAGGTCCTTCCTAGTCAATCTCCTTGGTAGCCACAGTATAAACAGTTGATTAAGGAAAGCTCATACTTTGTCAGCTCATACACTAAACAGAGATGTAACTCTAATCTTTAGGGATATTTCTTTCTTTTCTCTCAGTATTACCAGTTAAAAGTTGAGGATTGATGCCCTGCTCAAGGAGAAGCTATATGAGAAGTACAAAATCCCAGTATCATCTGAACTGCTAGCATCATATCCCATTTAAAAAAAAAAATTCCATTCACTTACTAGTTGAGATATTGAGGGACTGTCATTACCATTGTCCTGTACTAGCATGTATGCTACCAAATGATGAATCACGAAACTTCCAAGTTGTCAGGCCCCTCCAAAGTCAGAACCAGAACACCCACCCTCTACTAGAACTGCCTTCACTGACAGGTGAGGCATCTGGGATCGCTGCTGGCCATTTTGTCATGGTGAAGAAAAGTTCATTGCTTAAAGTAAGGTGATTTTGACTAGTCTATTACTTTCACCCTTTCATTGCTCTTTGGTTTTCCCCTGGGGCTAAACAGAATAAATCTGTTCCCACTTCTATGAAGCAGCACTTCAGATACTTGAAGAGAGCCATCATGCCTCTCCTGTGTTATAAGAATTTAAACTCTGTTTTTAAAGCACTGCTCCTACCTGGTGAAATAGAAAACACAGCAACCTTCCATAGATGCTTGTTTCCTACAAAGATGGTATTAAACAGGGGAGGTAATTATGGCACAGTGGAAAATGTGCTGACTCCTGAATCAGAAGACCTGGGTATGACCTTTGGCAAGTCACTTAACTTCCCTGGGCCTCGGTTTCCTCCTCTGTAAAAATTACAGCATGGTAAGGACTAGGTGACCTTTCAGGTAGCATGTAGCTTTCAGCTCTACGTCTATGATTCATTCATTTTTACTCATTTTGTGAGCAAAGAATTTATTGTTGTTGTTCAGTCCTGTCTGACTCTTCATAACCCAATTTAAGGGCAAGGTACTAGATACTAAGATAATAGAGTTGTTTGCCTTTTCCTTCTCCAGCTCATTTTGCAGTTAAGAAACTGGTAGACAGAGTAAAGTGACTCACCCAGAGTCACACAGCTAATAAGTATCTGGGGCCAGATTTGAACTCGGGAAGATGAGCCTTCCTGCCTCTAGGCCTGGCTCTCTAACCACTGTGCCTATTATCCTAGCTGCCCTGAGCAAAGAATACTCAGAATCTTTTGTTAGAAGGCCTGTGAAGACTAAAGAACTTTTCATCTGTGCTACATTAGCTTCATTTAGTGCATTACCTAATCCCTGCCCTTTATGTATATGTTTTGGCATAAACAGGTCATCTCACCTCAACGCATTCCTGCTACTGTGGCTCCTTCTCTGCTGATGTCCCCTATGGTGTTCTCTCAGCCTACAGCTTCCTCACCCAAGGTTAGTGAGAGTGGATTGTTGCCACCAGGAAGCAAAGAACCCAGTGCAGCTGCTCCCAGCCTTCTTTTGCCAGTCCAGAACACAGAGGCTTCTGTGATTAACAACAACTTACTGACCAAACTACAGCTTCAGGAAACACTTCTGCACCTCATCCAGGTAAGAAGAGGGCCACATCTTCTGCCATCTTTCCGAACCACATTAATTGTGTGGTTTGAATTTTCATACACACAGTTTTCTAGACAGAAAATAGAGTTGGCCAAAGCCTACTTAGTAATTCTTTGAAAATGAGGCAGTTTTACAGTGGCCTGTCAGACCCAGAAGATGATATTCCTCATGGAGATGTGTCTTAGTAGTATTTATAATTTTTATTGTCTTTGGGCACCCCAATTCACAAAGGGTATTTTAGATTATCGGGAATGATGAAAGCCTTCAAAAAAGAACAAAAATATATTGAGTTTGGCCAGGAGACAGTTACTGATATGATTCTCATTTTCAGAGGGTACTTTTACGAAGAATTCATGAGTAGGAAACAAGGCATAAATTTACTTCACAAGTAGTAAACTAAAGGAAGTGGCAGGTTGTTGAAGAGACAGGAAACAAGTAAATGTTCCTCTGTGCCCTGGGGGCTTCCTTAGACTAGTGTGATCCTAAATGGAGTGAATCAAGTACCATATAAAACCTTGCAGGAATTATCATTCACTTTTTTTTAACCTAGCTGCTTATAGCTAAGTGACTTACAGACTTCTTTTAGAAATTCCTATATGCTATTCATGACAACCCAGTACTAAGGTAGGACACTATTTTGCTATTTTATCTCCCAGCCATCTTTAGATACCACCTATTTCTTTTGTAAAAAGTTGTGGGAAAGACAAAAGGGTTATTCCAGTATTTTAAATTTATTGCATTTGTTTCTATAATCTTTGAGGTATAAGGAAAGGGAAAAGAAATAGTCAAAGAAAGCAAGGGAATCTATTTGGCTTATTTAACTTTTTTTTTTTTTGCTGATAGTAGTAAGTATACTTTTTGTGGTTTATTTTCAACCTGGCTAATGGTGCCATAGAAGATAATGAGGAGCTCCATTGACAGCTCCTTGTCTATTGTCTATTCAAGGACATGTGTATATGTATGGTTTTTTATGTCACCATACAAACAACTGATCTTACAGCTATCAGCAACAGGTGTATTCACTTTACCTCTTACTGCCTTCCCCCACCAGAAAACAGCACTGTTTTTTAAAAAATCTTGATGCATTTTGTTTTGACACATCAGTCACTTCCCAATAAACAACTCACTCCCCTGATGCCTTCTTTTAAAAAAAATGTTAGACATAACTATGGAACTGTGACTGACTCTATGTGTAACTTTTCACTTATATTTTACCATTTCTTAATAGTAAGGAGAAAAGAATGCTTTAACCTCAGTCATCTGGGATCCACATTGGCCATTATATTTGACTTGAATTCTGTGGGACATTTTAGTGTTTCTTTCCTTTATGTTATTGTACTCATTGTTCTTTTGGTTCTACTCTCTTTGTTCTGCCTCAGTTTATAAAAGCTTTCCTCTGTTTCTCTGAAGTCTTCATCTTCATTTTCTCTTACTTTCTCCTGTATAATCACAGGGTTATAAATGGAGAACTAGAAGGGACCTTGGAGCTCATCCAGTCCAGTCCCCTCACTTTACGGAGAAGATTACTGAGGCACAGAAAGGTTAAAACAACTTGCCCTTGGTTACAGGTGGCAGTGCCATGATTTGAACCCTTGGATTTCTAACTCCAAATCCACATGGATAATAGAGATGAACTTGAAGTTGCAAGCAGCTTAGGATCAGTGAAAGTGCTGTATATTTTCCCGAAAGTGACCCAACCTATATTCTTTCTTCTATTTAGTTCTGGGGCTAGGTGACTTCCCATCTGTCCAAGCTACGTATACTATACTAATTCAATAGAATGGCCATCCAACTGCATGTCATCATTCGGACAATATGCTTTCTTCATCCACTTTATTTTTCCAGTGTGGATGACTAGGCCAATCTCTTCTGAGTGACTGGATCTCATTGAGGAAGCCTTGTAGTGGTCTGGGGCTTGGTGCAATCAGCATAATATTATCTGGAAACAGGAGCATCTGGAGAACATTGCCATGGATAGGTAATCCCTTTTCTATTTGTGTGAGTTCTCCATTCTCCCCACCACCTCTAGACATCACATTTCTTTTATAGAAAGTTGTGGGAAAGTCAAGAAGGGTTATTCCAGTATTTTAAATTTACTGCATTTATTTCTGTAATTTTTGAGGTACAAGGAAAGGGAAAAAGAATAGCCAGAGAAAGCAAGGGAAAGGAAAAGTAACCAGCAAATTAAAGCTGTGAAACATGAAACATGAAGCATATAAATATCATATTATCACCACAGGAAAAAATTCACTTTGATGTGTTCATCTGTTACCTTGGTGAGCATTTGCAGTATATCCACATCCTTGCCCACTTCTGAATTGAGGATCATTGAGAAGATTACTACTCTAGAGTTCTGATGTATTTTTGAGTGCTCATGCTGATATTCCATTACACTCAAATACCACATTTTGTTCAGCCACTTTTTGATTGTTGAAAACATAATTTATTCCAGTTTTTTGTTATTACAAGTAATGTTATTGTGAATAGTTTAGTTTTTGAGGGACCTTTCTTCCTCTCACTGACCTTGGGGTATAAAGTCAGTCAGTGGGATAGCTCGATCAAAAGGTATGAAGAGTTTAGTAATCTTTCTCAAATAATTCAAAATAGTTTTTGAGAAAAATTCCATCAACTTAGCAGACACTTATTAACTACTTATTAGTACAATAAGCTATATTAGGTGCTAAGGATACAAATATTTAAAAAATGTCTCTGCCTTCTTTTGGAGCTTTCACCCTGCTATTTGGTAGGTGGAGAGGTATGACACGTAAGTGTATTATGAAATGGAATAGGGCAAAGAGCTCCAGAGTACTATAGGAAATTTTGAATTGTGGATCATCAGTGAAGAAGTAGGTGGCCCCTTAGCTTAGCTTTGAAGAGAAGAATTTTAATGTGAAGAGATGAAGGATAGAGTGCATTCCAGGTATAGAATGACACACTGACTACTTGAATACACAGATGTTTTACATGGCAGAATGAGATTGCAAAACAACTATTATTCCAGTATGATGGGAGAACAGAGTGTATACATAGGTACAGTAATGTGAAATAACAATGGAGTTGGAGCCAGATTAAGGAGTCTGGTTTTATTCCATAGGTAGTCAGGAGCCAATGAAGATTATTGAGCAGGGAAGTGATATCATGAAACCTGTTCATCAGGAACACTATTTTGGTAGCTTTGTGGAGAGAGGAGAGACTTAGATCATAAGGCCCAGTTAGGAAAAGTGACAATCAGAATCTGCACCAGAGCGGTAGCTACATGAATACAGAATAGTGACAGTTACAAGATATGTCCAGAGGTAGAATCAAGTGAATTTGGAAACTGAGTGTGAAGGAAATAGGAGAAAAGGAATAATCAAAGATTTCTCAGGTTTTGAACCTGGTCACTAGAAGAAGAGTTGTATTGTCAAAAGAAATAAGAAATTGAGAAGATAGACTTAGGCTAGGGAAGTTGAATTCTTTTGACCACTGATTTCAGATTCTGATATCTAATTTTAATATATTGATTTATTGTGGTAATTTATCCAAGTACGAAATGATTCTTAGAAGGCTTTATACTAATTTTAACATTGCTATATTTGTCTTTTCCAACTAAAAAAGCAAAATATTTTATTTTTTCTAATGATCTCTTAGTAATGACTGTTTGGAAAAACACAGAAACATTTTAGAGAGGATAAGAGAATTAGGGCTCTGAAATCAGAAAAAAGGTTGCAGTTGAGTATAGAAATGTAATTTTATGTAACTAATTAGATGCTAAGGGGTTAATTATACTTTATTTATTATACTCTTTACTTAAATATCAAGTTTAAAACGTTATTCCCTTGTATAATCTGTTCATGAGGAATGCATAGGAATTCAAGAAGGGAGATTTCCATTGACAACTAGAGTTTTAAAATAAAGGAAAGATAAATAATGAAAATTAACTTTGAAATAAAATTATTTATATGCCATTCTTATTCACTCCATTGAGATCACATTAGCTTAAGGAACATCTCATTACACAACCCAAGATTCCAATGTTTGAGATCTAGGCCAGTGTTTCTCTTAAAGAAGGTTATCATAGCAGCTGGGTATAGTACATAAGTACAACGTTTTCCTGAGAGCTAACAAAATACTCCTTGTTGTTTTCCTCTTTCAGGTATAGCTGCCCCTGTCCCCTGCCTCCCTCTACTGTTAGCACCTCTTCCTGTTTCTTTAAGTTGGAAGGAAAAGTGAAAATTAGGTTTTATCTTTTAAGTCAAAAAAACTAAAGATTATTGCTCTGCTTAATTGCATAGAAACTGCCGCACTTTGTTTTAGAGTGATGTTAAATGTTAGTGTTGCCAAAGGATTGAGAGAGGAAAGAGGTCCTAAAATGAAAACTTATGAGAACCTCTGATTTAGACTATAAATCCCCGAGGTGGGCAGAAAACCCGTAGTCAAGTCATTCTACCTATGCTTCTTTTGCCAGAATGCATGGAAAGGTTAGTACTGTTTTTGATAAGATACCGATGAGGATGCCAAAGCTAGATTATTCATTCTTGCCAGAAGCAAACATGTATATGCCATATTATGAACATGGCTGTTTAAGAATCCAATATGTGAATTCCCTGGGAGCCCTTCAGTGACCACCAAACCCAGATTCTACCTGTTGACTCAGTCATTTCATTTCAGCTCATCCATCTATTTCATGCAACAAATTGAAGTTTGCAGTGAGTTACTCTAATTTAATGTTGCCATGTGACACCATATTACACAGAACACTTTCTTACTACTTGTCACACTGCACATTGACAACCAGAACCTGACTCTGCCCAGCCTGGTCTCTAATGGCACATTAGCATTTACTTACACAATTAAAACTTGTTGCTGGATAGGGGAGACAGAGAGCTAGATGAGTAGCTTGGTGTCTAGAAATGGATGCCAATGTAGTATCTTCTCTTTTTGAAACCCTAGCCTATTCAGCCCCCAAATGGAAGAGCCTTTCTTTCCCTAGAAACTGGATCATATTCCGTTGTGTCTTGTGATTTTTGTCTTCCAGAATGATGACAATTTCTTAAATATAATCAATGAAGCTTATCTCTTCAGTGTCACACAAGCAGCCATGAAAAAGACTACTCTGTAAAAAGAAAACCTTTTTAACTGACGATTTCCAAGGGACTTTCGGAATTCCTTCAAAACAAGGTTCTGCTAATGTCAAGTATTATTACAGTAAATGTTTCTGCATATTTTTTAAGTGTGTATACTATTCTGAAATAAAATGGCCTGGACTTTTTATGTACAGTCACCTTTTTTCATTGCATAATGTAGTATACACTGTACAGAGAAATGACTTAGAAAATATTTTTATTCAACTGACACATTAATTTTTTTCCCAATATGAGGCCATTTTTAGAACTGTAGAAGAGTTCTCTGTAGAAGGGTTGTTCCTAGAGTTTAGTTTCCTTTTTGTTTGTAGATAGAATTATTCATCAAATAGGTTTTTTTCGTGTGGAGGGTATTATAACCAACATTATATCCACATTGCTCACATCCTTCACAATAGCATGCCATAGAGGGGCTAGCCACCAGGTGGCAGTGTCACTCTACAGATTGACCCTAATGAACTCTGGGAGTAATGGTCTGGCTTCCTCTAATAAAGCAAATCTTTAATTTGTAAGGATTTAGGACCAGCTTTTCCCAGACTTTGAAAGCAAATTATTTCCTTTTAAACAAAATGCTATTTATAAAAGTTTTCTGGACTAAATTTCCAGTGAGGTCTCATTTTTTTCCCAGCTCTCACCATTTCAGAAGTGTCTAAAGAGAAAGATACGCTTGTCTATGCTTCCAAATGTTTTATCATTTTAAGCAATGTAAAAACCAATTGAGAAAGAGACTCTGGGAGTTTTCTAAATCATTTTATTAGTTTCCTAGAATAAACAAATGATGATGATTTTGGGAATTAAATGATAACAAAATAAACCAAGGGTTCTTAGCCTATGGCTCATGAACTTTTAAAAAATATATTTTAATAACTGTTTTTCAATATATTTGATTTCCTTTGTAATCTTTTATATTTTATTTTATATATTTAAAAGCGTTATTGTGAGAAAGTATCTGTAGCTTCACCCCTGCCACAGGGGTCCATGACACAAAAAAAGGTTAAGAACCCTTTCTCTAAACCATACAACAAAATTATTTCTATTTCCACAGAGATTAGGAGCTTATTCTTAGAAGAAGTTGAGAGAGGCTTTGTTAATTTGTTTGAGGGCAACTAAGTGATGCAGTAAATAGAGCACTGACCCTAAAGTCAGGAGGACCTGAGTTCCGTTCTGGCCTCAGACACAAGACATTTCACTAACCACGTGGCCTTGGGCAAGTCACTTAACCCCTATTGCCTTGCCTTCCCGGCTCAGAAAAAAAAGTTTGTTTGAGCCCACAAAGTGTGTCAGAGAAATTGGTCCCTTTTGGTCATTAGTAATAAATTAAGTTTTGCATTTATAGACTTTTCTTCTAGGACTATGAAATAATCTTTAAATATTATTGCACAACAACCAGACTTCTACATCTTACAGGTGGTAAAAGGTAAAAAGGTATTGGGTTTTCTAACAACTTGGGATTCATGATCTTGGGCTTGCAATCTTGGACCTTTACTTGGCCAGATCAGCAATAATAATATCAACCATATTGCCTGAATTGTAATACTATATCTTTCTGAACCTTAATTTCCTTATCTATAGAATAGAGGAAAGATAATATCATAGTACCTACATCATAGAATCTTTGTGAGGCTCCAATGGGTACTGTATGAAAAACGTTTTATAAACACAAAAGCATTTTAAAGATGTCAGGTGCTATTCTTCTTTTGAGATACTAAAAGTACAAGTTAATGAACACTAGATTCTGTATTATAATGCTTTTGTAGCCTACACAATGCTGAACTCATAATGTGTTGGTTAATTAGTTGATTGCATGAATATACTATCTCTTGTACCTCTACCACTTCCTGCAAGGATGTCGGTGAGAACAAATGAAGAAACCTGTTTTCTGGATGTAGAAACTAAGACACAGACCTATAGCCAGGTGTATTTATTCTAATCCAGCATTCTTTTTTATAGACTCTTCCTGATAGTATTTCTTCATTTACTTCTGATGACCTCATTTTGACATCCATTTCCCACCTAATTTCCTTAGCCTATGTGCTTCAATCTCATTCAGCAAACCTTTAGTAGGGCCCTGCTGTGCAATTTCCTAGGTACTGGAGAAGATGCCAAGTTTAGGTAGGATATGGTCCCTGTCTTTGAGGGGCTTACAGTAAGTCTAGGAGTAGCATTCACTAATGCACAATATTATAGCATGAATATGTTTAAAAAGTCATAAAGGGCTATGTGAGATCCAAGGGAGGTCTTTACCAACTTGGTGTGGGGGAAGAGAGGGAATTAAAGAACATTTCCTAAGGGAGATTGTGTCTGAGTTGGGTTTTAGAGAATAGGTACCCAACTCAAAGCAAGTACAACAGATGAAGATGGGGAGGGAAGACATTCCATGTATAAGTAGTGTGAAGAAGGTATGAAGAACCCCACTTTCTGGATGCAGAAACTAAGAGACAGTTGTAGAGACCCACAGCTAGGTAGCTTAGCATAAAATTCAATCAAAGCCTTGGAAATATAAGAATTCAATGTGTGTTCAGGAAACAGAGTTGTCCAGTTTAACTGAACTGTAGCATGCATGGAGGATACTATAAAGGTATGGTGGGTCCAGGTTGGAGAGGGCCTTGAATGACAGGCAAAAAGAAAGTTAGGATGCATAGTGATTCACTGAAGATTTTTTAACAGAGTAGTATAATCAGACCTATATACAAGAAAATTTATTCTGGCAGTATTTTTAAGTTTAGATTATTAGAACATGGTGATACTGGAAGTGGGAAGACATATCAACAAATTCTTAGTAAGATCTAACACAAATATCACTTTAAGGTTAACAGAGTTCTTATTATCATCTCATTTGATAAGTGCAATAATATTTCAAAAATGTAGGTGGCATTGAGGGACCTAAGGGTGGAATCAGTTGGAATCAGGGGGTATAGATGCAAGACATATTATGGAAATAGAATTATCAGGACCTGGTAATTAATTATATGTGAGAAGTAAAGTAGAAGATGACTGATGAACCAAAGTTCTGGAAGAGGTGGGAAGGAATGGGATAAAGAAACAGGAAAAGGGATTCATCTTAGGGAAATGAAGGGTACCACTTAATGTGTCCTATATCTCTTATCAGAAGGGGGCTGGAGGAGTTACAGGATCATAGACTGAGAACTAGGAGGGACCTGATAGACCATGTAAGAGAAAGTCAGTTTCTGACCCAAAGGCCCACAGGTAGTAAGTGGCAGAATGAGGTTTGAAAACCTGGTCCTCCGACTGCACACCTACTGTACCACACTGAGAAAAGTTTTGAGAAATGAAGAAGGGGAAATGGGAGAAGTGTGGCAGAGTGAAGGAAGCCCCTGTCAAATGGCCTCAATCTCAGTGAATTAGAAGGGTAGGTCACTCCCACTAAGTAGAAGTTCTAGAGGTGCATTTAAATAACAAGAGGAGAGATGAAAAGGGTCAGAATCAGTTGCTGTCGGAAATGAATTAAGGGGTTGATACCAATAAAAAATAGGATTATTGAGTAGCCACCAGGGCTCAGCTAAAAGTATGTTTCAAGGCAGTTGCTAGACATTAAAATGACAAATCGTGAGGGTCAGGGGTAGGTATGGAAGCAAGTAAAAACCAGAATCAAGAGATAGACTAGAAGAAGGGAGGTTGTTTACAATAAGGATGAAGAATAGGTTTAATGTGAAACAGAGACTGGAAGATCATAGGGAGCTGTGGTTAGAATGGAACTTTATAGACTTCTGGAATTTGAAAAAAAAAAAGTCCCTCCCCATCTCAAAAATGGGTGGCTAGGTGAATAAAGTGAATAGAGCACCAGTGCTGGAGTCAGGAGGACCTGAATTCAAATGTGGCCTCAGACACAACACTAGCTGTGTGACCTTGGGCAAGTCACTTAATCCCAATTGCTCTGCCTTCCCCCCTCCAAAAAGCAAATAAAAGAAAAAAGAAAATGATACAAATTCTAAGAAATGGTTAGGTCTAACATGTGCCTGAAGCAGAGTGGAGGAAGTTTTGGAGGTTGAGGGTGTTGAAAATTAAGAGATGATGTTGCTAGAGAGACCAGTAATACGAATCTCCAAGGATGAGAAAGGGGGTAGGGTGGAGAGAAACATCATGAGCCAGGTACTCAACTTAGTGAAAAAGTTGGCATATCTGCAAAATTATTTTATCAGCATTGAATAAGTGAACCAAAAAGAAAAAACCATGAACTGCAGTACCTAGCCTAAAAGATGCCTCTATGTAAGGTGAAGATAAAAGACCATGGGCATAGCTTCATCAGACCTACATTCTGTGCTTTACTTGGACTTTTTTAGGTCAGCACTCCAGCAATCTGTTTTTAAAACCATAAATTCTCCATCTTTTACTGGGATGAATCACTTTAAAAGTGTCAGCGCTGATTCATTTAGGCCAAAGACTTTTTCTTTTTAAAGGTCTGGAGGTGATGAAGAGGTTATTCCTTATATCTAGCAAAGCAGGCAAGAACGTTTCAGTACACAGCATTCCAGGACTTAGAGCTCAGATCGAAAATTTTGTTTGGGGTGCCCAAAGTTAGATAGCAAAGATGAATCTTTCTTACCCCATCACTCTGCTTGTTCTGCCGTTAGCCCAATTCCCTTTAAATTCCATTGACTCCATGGTGGATGTTTACCGTGTACTGCTTTCATACTGATTGGGTTTGAATTTAAAGCACTAGGATGTTCATTTACTAAGGGCACCATAGTCCAATGCAGTGGACTTCCAACATTTTTAAGATGGTGAAAACTTTGTACTTTGTTCTTATGTCCAAGAACTGCAGTCATTTGGAAGGGACGGAATAGAGGTTCATTAGTGTCCCCTGTGAGTATCCTTTATGTGAGAGAACTGAAAACACACATACACACACACACACACACACACACAGACACTGAGCTGCAGTCCTTCCCCATCTCAAAGGCACAGGCCTTTGACCAAACTACTTTACCTCTCTATTCTCCATCATAGTAATACCTGCCTCTCTCTACAATTAAAATAATAGATAAGAAAGTATTATGAGTTCCTGAAAAGGCACTGAAGTGTAACCTAAAGACAAACTAGTAAATTCCCTTCCTCGGTGACTATATGCCCAGCACCTCTATCTGTCTCTCATATTTTTGGGTGAAGCACCATTTTAATTTCAAATAGAAGGCTGCATTATTGAAAAGACTTTTTATTCTAGGCATACTTTTCCTTCCCCAAAGTATATTCATTCTCCACATAGATCACTGTTAGTGTGGTACAGTGGAAAGAGCACTTTGGTTTGGAATCATGTGACCTAGATATAGTTCTTGGCTCTTCCACTTAAGGCAAATGATTCCAGACCGAAGTGCTCTTTCCACTGTACCACATTAAAGTGATTTGACCTGTATAATCATGGAAAAATCACTTCTCCTTTCTGGGCTGAAAGTTATTCATCTTACAGGTGATGAGAGAATTGGAATAGATAACTCACACCCCACCAGTCACATACAAACAAAGCTTGTTTGAGGAACTAAAAGTCAAGTTTCAGAGATTAACTTTTGTTATCCTATCATTGTATGTGCGTTCATACCCTGCCGTTAGCCCAGCTGACACACAGCCACAGACACATGCAGACGCCTCTAAAGTTCCTTCCAACAAGTGGTCTTATAATTGTACTAACTGAGTGTTGAGAAAGCCAGACAACATTTGTGTTCTCTTTTGGTAATGACTTAAATGTGCTCCTAAATGCACAAAAAGCATTTCCACAACTGAATTAGTCTCTTGTTTCCAAAAGATTCAGAGAAAATCAGGAACAAGATTGACTTTGTCATGAAGGTAAAATTTTTTGATATTCAACATATTCCTTCAGCTTTTGGTCACAATGAAGATTCACTGTATTTCTTGAACCTCTAGAATGAACTTTCTCTTTTTCCTGGGTGAAGAGGAAAATCAAGATAAATACAATACTTTGCATTGGATGGATGTTCAAAATGTACTTGAGGTGAAGAATTTAATGAAGGGCATTGCCTTTTTTTATCAGGCCCTATTAAGTGAAATATATTCAGCAACTTTTTCTCCACTATAACCACCATCCATTAAACTTTATCCTCATCATCTGTAGCACTGTGCTCCATATAGTACCAAATGAGTTGAACATAATCTCTGCTTAGAGTTCAAGCTTGCCCACCCAAATGTGCCAACTTTAAAAAAAAGAAAAAGAAAAAAAATATTAGAGTCGCAGGCCAGTGCTGGGTTCTGATCTATATCTATTGATTATAATGGAAATTCATTTATGTCAAAATTCTAGGGTGATCTTTAAGATGAGATCCTCTTTCTCTTGGGTATGAAACAAAGGAATGAGGGATGTTGACTCTCCAGCTAAAGGTTCTACTTTTTTTTTTTCCTAAAAAGTTTCTGGCTTTATGATGATGTTAGTGCCCAGCTTTCTCTCAGGTTTCTAAGAGACTTGATGATAAATAAATGCCTTTATCCATGGAATAAGTGATATTAAGCCAAAGAAAATACTTTTAAATTATCCTATGGAAACTGGGCTCAGGTGTGACCCACCTAGGTGTGTCCTGCTGCATGTCATCCCTGTTCCAATATGAAATATAATCTGTACCGAGGCTTGCAAGAGAGAATTACGATGTTCTGATGGACTTATGAGATCCTTAGTTCCTTGTGGGTGAAGGTCACCCATCAGGCTTTATGGACAGACAGATCCAGTCCTTCTTTTAATAAATAGCTGGGATAGCTAGATGGTGCAGTGGAGAGAGTACTGGCCCTGAAGTCAGGAGGATCTGAGTTCAGATCCAGTCTCAGACTCTAGCTATATAACCCTGGGCAAGTCACCTAACCTGATTGCCTCAAAAAAAAAAAGTTACTATTTTTCATCAGTACCTAGTCTACCCAGACACACCTTTTCCCTGGCCCCCTTATTCTCTCTCTATCCCTCTATCAAACGGTAGCAGATACTTTATCACATGGATCTTCTTGATGAGCTTTCTCAGTATTTTATTGAATAATTGGTTTTAAGTTTTAAATGAAACTGCTTTTTATTTATTGAAAGTTGGAAGACCAGTTAGGAGGCTATTTCAATAATCTAGGCAAGAGATGATGAGAGTCTGGGATAGTTCATGGTTATGTGAGTAGAGAGAAGATAGATAAAACATATATATAATAAATGTTTGTTCCCTCCCCCCAACCTTTGAAAGGTAATTCATCTAGACTAGACTACCTCATCAAGGGCAGCTAGGAGTTTTCTACTTTTCTGGAATATCAAACTCCCTACTACACTTCTATTTTGTTCTTTCTCGTTTAAAGATCATAGTATCATAGAATTGGAAGGAATCTAGCCCCCTCGTCTCATTGATAAGGAAATTGGAGCCCAAATATTATGAGTGATTTGGCCAAGGTCACAAGGATGGTAAGTTGCAGAGCCAGGATTCAGACTCAGCTCCTCTGTCTCTTAATCTAGTGTTCATTCCACTCCACTATGCTGCCTCTCTGTTCTCTTAGGCAGAGAAGACGGTAATAAAATATGATTTAGGTCTACTTCAGCCTATTATCCATGATCATTGCCCTCCTCACATAGAGCAGTCTCTACTCTGATAATCCCCTTTGCCTTGATACAGCTTAAAAACCAGTTTTTAATAGATTTCCTTGCCAGCTTCGTTCTTTCTGAGATTTAGCACTCTTGACAGTCTACTTACAGAACCATACCACGCTTTTGTATTCATCCTTTTTTTATACTTCCCTGTTCTGTCTTGTATGTTTTTTATTATTATTTTGACAGTCATCACTTCCAAATAAAGAACTTTATCTCCACCCTCACAATAATACCTTCCCTTAAAAAAACAAGCAAAGCTGTCTAAAATAGTTATTGGGCTGATAGCACATGGAACTTTCTACTCTTTTAGTTTACCTTTTCTTAACATGAAGAAAGGAAGTTTATTTTAATATCAGCCATCTGGAACCAACTTAGTCCCATTGTATTTTACCTGAATCCTATTATATTCCAATATTGTCTTTATTTATATTATTGTAGTTAACTGTATTGTTTTTTCAGCTCTGCTTTCTTTACTCTATGTAAGTTTGTACAAAATTTCCCAGATTTCTCTTAATTAATACTCATCATTCCTTACAAAGAAATAATTATACAATATATTCATACACCACATTTTGTTCAACCATTTCCCGATTGATTAACATCTAATTTGTTTCCATCTTTTCATGACTACAAATAGTGTGGTCACAAATATTTTGGCACATATAGGACCTTTATTTCTGTCATTGATTTTCTTGACATATAAACTCAGTAATAAGGTGGTTAAGTCAAAGAATATGAATAGCTTAGTAATATTTCTTGCATTATTCTAAAGTATTTTCCAGAATGTTTGGCCCGCTTTATGGCTCCACCAGTAGTATATTATTGTGTCTGTTTTCCCCAAGTATCTCTACCATTAACTGTATCTTATCGCCTTTGCCAAATGGATGTTTGGATGACATCTAAGTGTTATCTTAATTTGCATTACTCTTATTATTAATAATATGGATCATTTTTCATAGGGTTAATAATGTTTGCGCTTCCTTTGAAAACTTTGTTCATATCATCTGACTGCTTATCTATCTATTAAATAGATAGTATGGCATAGTTCAGATCCTGCCTCTGACACTTTCTACCTTTGTGACCTTGGATAATCAATCAAACAGTAATCAACAAGTATTTATTAAACATCTGTTAATGTGCCAGTAAAACAACTTCTATTCACAAAGAGCTCGTACTCTAAAGGAGGAGAGAGCATATCAATATCAATGTAGACAGAATAGCTCAATGAGGAAGAGAGGGCACTAGAGGTTGAATCAGAAGATTGTACTGGAGCTACATTTTGAAGAAAAAGAGTGATTTGGGAGGTGAGGGTAGAGAAGAGTACATTCTAGACACGCAGTAAAGCCAGCACAACAGCAGCTAGATCCGAGGTAGAACGTCACAGGTGAGGGACAAAGAGGACAATTTGGCTGGATTGAGAGTGCAGGAGGGTGATGTCCACTGAGTCCAGAAAAACAGGTTGAGGCCAAGTTGTGAAAAGCTTTAAAAGCTAAACAGAGAAGCTTCTATGTGATCCTAGAGGCAACAGGAAGTGACTGGAATTATATGGGGTGGGGGTGGACGGTTGACATGGTCATTTATGCACTGAAGAAAAATCACTTTGGCAGCATTATTATGTAGCATGGACTGGAAAGGGGAGAGACAACTCAAGGAAACTATTTAGGAGACTGTTGCAGTAATTCTGGCAATGAAGGCCTGAACCATGGTGGTAGTTGTGTAAGAAAAGGAGGTCAGAAATATTTGAAAGATGCAGCAGTAAAAAAACAAACAAACAAAAAACAGTGAGATTGGACAACAGTGAGGGACAGTGAACACTCGAGAATAATGCCAAGGGTATAAACCTGGGTGACTGATGGTGTTGCCTTCAATCAACGAGCCTCTATTAAGCACTTAGTATGTGCTAGGTAGTGCCCTTCAGCAGAAATAGGGAAATATGGAAGAGGGAAACATTGAGTTCAGTTTGGGAAGTGTTAAGATTATGTTGCCTATAGAACACCCAGTTTGAGATGTCCAAATGTCAATTTGTGATGCAGGATAGAAACTCAAGGGAGATGCTGAGACTACATGTGTGTATGTATCAAAGTCTATGCATCATTGGCCTAGAGATAATAATTAAACTCATGGAATTTGATATAGTCAGAAAGAGAGAGTATAAAGAGAGAAAAGTGAGGGACCTGGGAGAAAGCCTAGGGTAACACCTACAATTAGGAGGTGTAATGTGGATGATGAACTGACAAAGGAGAATAAGAAGAAATGGTTAGGTAGGAAAGATCAGTAATGTGAAAGATCAGAGGAAAAAAGAACATCCAAGAAGAAAGAGCAGTCAGTGCCTATAGAATATCTAGTTCAAGACATCCAAGAGGCAATTTTGGAGAGTGGGAGTGACTGTAACTCAACAAAGGAACTAGGGCTGGATATACAGATCTGAGAATCATCTGCATGGAGATGACAGTTGAACCTGGGAGCTGATGAGATGGCCAAGATAATATAAATATGAAGATAATATAAAATGAAAAGAGAAGGGAGATGATGAGGACAGAATCTTGGGAAACACCCAGGGTTAGTGAATGTGACATGGATGAAGAGCCAGCAGAGGAGGATGAGGAAAGGACAGGGAAAAGAAGCAGGAGAAAGTAGGTTCAGGAAAACTTGTAAAGGAGAAAATATCCAGAAGATAGTTATTGAGAGTGCCAGATGCTGAAGAAGTCAAGAAGGATCTAAACTGAGAAAAGGCTGTCACATTTGGCAATTAAGATATCAATGGTAACTTTGGAGAGGGTAGTTCCAGATGATTTACAAGGCTAGATTATAGTGGGTTTAGAAAAGTAAAAAGGAACAGCTGGTAATTCCCCCTAGGTCTGTTTAGCAACTTGTGAATAGGAGTAAAGGCAGGTGGTAGATTAATCCAAGGTTGGGCTTGGTGAGATGTTATTGGTGATAGGACAATGGAAGGCAAAAGAATCAGGGGTGAAGGCTATTATAGAGCTGACTTGATTCACCAAGGGGTCAAGATAGGTAGAATAATGTAGCCAGTGAAGGCATGATGGCCTGGGAAATAGATGAGGGGGTAAGGAATGGAGGTCACAATAAGGAGAAATAGTGTTTTAGGGTTCCCCCCTAAACTTTATAATTATACAAATGTTTGTCTTATTAAATTCATGTCACTTCCCTGTAGATTTTGATGTCAAAATTTTGTCAGAGATGCAAAAATATTTTTCCTAATCCAACCTTTTCTTTCTATTCTGGAGAGTTGATTTTGTTTGTACAAAAGCTTTCTAATTTTATGTAATTGAAATTTTCTACTACTTTGTCTTTTATAATGTCCCTTATTCCTTGTCTGGTTATGAATTTTCTCCCTAAACAGTTGTGAAAATATGATCTTCCATTCTTCAATTTTTTTTATACTATGACCTTTTCTATTTAAATCATTTCTCTATTTGGAATTCATTGTGGTATATAGTTTAAAATATTGCTCTATACCTCTTTTCCATTTTTCCCAGCAGCTTTTTGTCAAATAAAGAGTCACTCCCCAGTTGTTTGTCTTTTGGGGTTTTTCAAACACTGGGCTGCTATACTTATTTGCCTCCAGGTGTCGTTTCTCTAGTCTATTCGACTGATGTGCCTCTCTATTGTTTTAGCTGCTTCCAAATAGTTTTTATTTTAACTGCTTTGAAATATAATTTTAGTATCAGGCAATGCTGGGTCCCCTAAATTCCTCTTTTTTCATTATTTATGTTGAAAGTCTTGACTTTTGTTCCGCCATATGAATTTATTTGGTTCTGTAAAGTATCCTCTTCAGTAGTCTGGTGTGGGGCCTCTACAGAGGCACAGTTTGGTAGTTACTATTTTTATTATACTGGTGTAGCCCGGCTATGAACACTTTAAATCTCTGTCCAATTATTTACATCTTTATTTCAATAAAAATTACTTTGTAGTTCACAGAATCATAGAGTATGCTAATCTCTTCTGTGCCCAACCAGAGACTTGTCTACTGACTTTGGTCAAAGTTCTTTGGGCCCACCTCAAGACCATGGCTCCCTCTGTCATCTTATCTCCTCCTACAACCAGGCTTCTGTCTTCTAGGAGCTCAAGCTTTAGTCAACATTTAGAAATCAGTATTTATTTACATAGCTGCTACTTCCCCCTGGAAAATCTCAAAGCATTTTAAATGTATTAAACAAGGTAGTAGCTTGGGAAAATACATTTGAAATAAAGGAGGAAAATACATTAAAGGGACAGTTTTCCCTGCTATGCTTCCCTTCTCAATTCTTTCACTTGCTTCTAAGGCAGTGGTTCTCAGCCTTCCTAATGCAGCAACCCTTTAATAGTTGTATGTGGGAGTGTCTGCATGTGGGCAGACCCTCCTGGAGATGGATAGAGGAGGTTCCTAAGACCATCAGAAATATGTTTTCTGATAGTCTTAAGCGACCCCTGTAACCCTTGTGAAAGGGTCGTTCGATCCCAAATGGGTCGTGACCTACAGGTTGAGAATCACTGTTCAAAGGCCTTTTCATAACATACCACTCTCTAGCATCATGTCTGGTCTCCCTCACAAGAAGAGTCTTACCTCTGGGTTATATTGCCCCAATGTGCTGGAGCTGTGGTACCCAAGGAGACTTGGACAGAATCTCTTCAGAACAAGCACATACACACTAACTCTTCCAATGCTCACTTTTTGAACTGGCTCACTGTTTTGACACTCCCTCCAAAAGTAACTTTGGATGGCTTGCTGTCTGTTTTATTCTTTTACCATAGCTAAGTCTGCATTCTGTGCAAGCCCAACTGACCTTTAGAACTCCGCCCCACCTACCCCCCCAGAAGAGGAGGTGGGAGCAAAGTAAAGTGGCTGCTGCCATGTAGCTGCCTACAAGGAAGCAAGGTCAAGTATAAAGACTCCAGCAGACTTGTCCAAAACTTCACCTCCTACTTCAGTCAGATCTGGTTACATAATTTTAGAGATGAAACTTCCTAATAGGAACCAAAGTTATGTTTTAATTCTCTCCCTTTCTCCAGAGGGTAATATACTATCTCTGTATTTGAAGCTCTGCCAGAAAGGAAGCATTTAACAAATCTGAGGGTTGGTAGAGAGAAGGGGGGACAGTCCTATCCATAGATGAACAGCAACACTCTCCACTCCAATCCACATGACTTACTAGAGACCATGGTATTAAATGAAAAGGAAACACACTTTACAATAGAAAGTTTCCCCCCACATCCCCTCTCACTTGACTGCCACAAGCATCAAAGTGAGGAAAGAAAAAGCTAGTACCAGAAGCCTATTTTCCCCATCTGAATGGACATGAAGCCATGAGCACATGGGTTTCTTATTGCTCCTATCTCTACTGTGTCTATTCTTTTCTGTCAAGTAAAGAAGTATTAGAGGTAGAACAGACTATGCTATGACATTGTGAACTTCAAAAAGGTCAAAAGAGGCCCAGGAGCCAGAGTCCAGGCTGGAGTTTGTAGTAAGGTAGCACAGCAAGTAGACTAATCCCAAAGCCAAGGTGGCAGGTCCCATAATCAAGGAACTACTTTGTCCCTGGGCTGTGCTGCATTTGGAAGTGAAGTTGGTGGGACATATGCTTTGTAGCAACTGACTTAAGACTGAGCCTGCTTTCTCTAGAAACCAAGGCTATTGTATAAGGAGGAGTTATTGGGGGGAAATGTTTATATTTCTCTTCTTACTATATCTTCTCATAAATATCTGTTTGTACCCCTCTGACTGCTGCTCCATCATGGAGAGCAGACAACCAGGACAGAGCCAGTGCCACCATGACCATGAGGCTGCCCAACATCCTGCTCACAAGTACACCAGAGGTTGGAAAGACCACACTAGGTAAAGAACTTGCATCAAGAACAGAACTGACATATGTTAATGTGGGTGATTTAGCGCAGGAAGGACAGCTATATGATGGCTTTGATGAAGAATATAAATGTCCCATTTTGGGTGAAGATAGAGTAGTTGATGAGTTGGAAAATAAAATGAAAGAAGGTGGCGTTATTCTTGATTACCATGGTTGTGGCTTCTTCCCTGAACAATGGATTCGTATTGCTTTTGTGCTTCAAATGGATAATTCTGGATTATATACAAGACTTGAAAAGAGGTAAAGAATCTGTGGGACAATATTCAGTGTGAAATTTTCCAAATTCTTCATGGAGAAGCCATGGCCTCCTACAACCATGAAATAGTGCACCGGCTGCCCAGCAGCGTACCAGTAGAACTGGAAAATAATTTAAATCAGATAATGAAATGGATTGAGCAGTGGATAAAAGGTAACAATTGAACTTTGAGGGCAAAGCATGGACTTTCCAGGTTTTCCACATGATGGTTAAAGATTTTCCTGATGATTTCTCCTTCCCTATGCAGTAGAAGTTAAGACAACGTGCACCAAATTTTATTATCCAGGATTGTGTTGTAGAAGTAGCAGGTGGACAATATATAAAGTTGAGATATGACTAAATTAAATTTTTTTCTCCATGATAAAACTGAAAACTCCCAAATACTATGAATAAGATATTAAGAA
>CM053585.1:399013041-399037872 GCA_028646515.1 Pseudochirops corinnae
CTTTTAAAGTTTAGGAATATTCAGCAGTCTCATTTATTTTGGTTAACTCCTAAAGAAGAAGCAAATTTGAGAAAATAGGTGGAAATCTTTAATACTTGACATGAAAAAGAAAATGAAGGCTAGGAAGAACTGATATATAAATAAAAGAGTCTAAGGATAAAGCTATAAGCATTACATTAAGTGTTCTATTGGTGGTGAATTGCTGTTTTTTTAATCTTGGAAGCTGGTTATAAATTAGAATAGTCACAAAGTAAATGGTGAGATCTTTGAGAGAATAGCTTTTATTTTAGTACAAGAGTTCACTGAGCTCTTTTGCCTATAAAATCATTGTTGATCCTAGCACTGATAATTGTCTCTGCAGAAGAGTGAGCTGATCACATTTTCCATATATAGAGGGGCAGTGGCAAAGTCTTCTGTGCGCCCATGGAAACTGTAAATATTAATTTATTGGTTGACTAATTTCAGTCTTGCTAAGTTTCATGAAAATTCATCTGATAATGCTTTGCTACCATATAGGTGGTGGTAATTATTAAATAAACTTTTAAAATAGGAAAAAAATCTGTAATATGTATGTATGTGTTTTATATGTTTATATATTTTATAATATAATTATAATAATATAATTATATACTTTATAATATATATGTATGTATGTGTTTTATATGTTTATATATTAATAAGTAACACATGTGTACATGTGTATATATATATACGCTTATGTATATGGTATAGACACACGTACATGAACATATACTTTACTAGGAAGAGAATCAGGCTGCAGCTTCTACACATAAGGTCGGGATGGTTTCAGAAAAACCTTGGAAGACTTGTGTGAACTGAAACAAAGTAAAGTGAGCAGAATCAGGAGAACAATTCCTATAATAACAGCAGTGTTGTAAAGATAATCAACTTTGACTTAGTAACTGAACAACACAATAACCAACCACCAGTAATTGATCAACACAGTAACCAACCACAATTTCAAAGGACTCTTGATGAAACATTTTATCCACCTCAGGATAGAGAGCTAATGACATAGAATGCAAATGGAAGCTTATTTTCTTTCTTTTTGTTAGGCATGGATATTATGGGAATTTGTTTTGTATGGCTTTACATATTTGTAATGAATTTCATTTTTCTAGTCTTGGTGGGCAATGGGAAGGAGGGAGAGAGAGAGAATTTAGATTTGAAAATAAAACTGAATTTAAAAAATTAAAAGTATATCATAAAATTAACATATCCCTTTCAGAACTGTTCAGATTACTGTGCTTCTGTTCAGTCCCATTTTAAAATGTTTCAGTGACTCTCTTTTTCGGTATTATTATTGCTACCCCCCTCCTTTGTTCAATCCCAGAATTGAACATAGAGGGGGAAAAATCCTCATTACATGAATACTCAAGTAAAATAAATCCACATAGTGACTGTGTCCAAAATGCTTGTCTGTTTTTGCACCTTGAGGCCGTTACTTGTCTGTCAAGAGGTAGATAACATCCTTAATGCTAGGTTCTCTGGAAACATGGTTGAACAGAGTTCTTAAGACTTTCAGAGTTCTTTTTTTCTTTACAATATTGTTGTCCTATAAATTGTTCCCCTGGCTCTGATCTTGTCACTGAGCATCAGTTACATACTGTCTAGGATTCTCTCATAATTCTCTCATATAACTCTTATATTCTCATAATTTCTTATGGTGTAATAATGGGCCATTACATTTCATATACCACAGTTTTTTCAGTCATCCCTCAATTAATGGATGCCCCCTTTGTTTTCAGTTCTTTTTTATTTTAATACCCCTCTTTCAGTATAAATAAGATTCTTTTATTATCCTCTATTAACACCTACACCTCAATGTCCACCTGTTTCCCTGCTGAAGCTGATGTATTTCTGCACCAAATTTTTTATGTGTGTGTATGTATGTATGTATGCATGTGTAGTTGTTCAATCCATCTTTATCTGGTGCAGATAAATTCATGTGATATCCACTCCCCAAACTTCTTCCTTCATGTTTTTATGCTCTTCTTCTCATGTACCCCAATTATAAGAAATGACAAGTTCCACCCTCCTTTTTCCTTCTGTATACACTAGTATATTTTATGCCACCATGCCCCCATTCTCTTTCCCATTTTAATGTTCTAAAAATAAATAAGTCCTCTGTTTTTCCTATGATACCATTTGAAGTCATTATGGTTCTGAAAGGACAGTTGTTTCTTCTTTCTCATTAAAATGTTAGTGCTCCATTATCATACAGTCTCTGTTAATTGCTCACATGAATTTATCTTTCCAGGTTTCTCTGCACTCTTGTGTTTGTTTTTCAAAGTTCCTACTCAGCTCTGGTCTATTCCATTAAATGTAAACTCAGAAGAAAAGAATAATTCCACAATAAGTACAAGGAGAATTTCCAGTAAAGGAATAGATTAGCCACAAGAGACTGCATGTGTGGATGATAAAAAAAAAATGTAGCAAGAGATTTTTAAAATAGATCTTTTGAGGAAAAAAAATTGGAAGAATAAAAAGTAGTTTAAGAAGTAGAAAACCAGACCCAGATAGCAAATACTTTGAAAAAAACACAGACTGGAATAAAGAGAACTGAGCGATTCAATGAAACAACAAAAATTTTAGGACAAAATCAAAAAACTAAAAAAAATTATAAAAACATGTAAAGTATCTATTGGAGGAATCTAGGTGGCTGAGTGGATAGAGGGTTGGGCCTGGAGTCAGGAAGACCTAGGTTCAAATCCAGCCTCCAACACCAGATTTGTGACCCTGAGAAAGTCACAACCTCGATTTTCCTTAATCCACTGGAGAAGGAAATGGAAAACCACTCACAAACCAAGAAATAATCAGGTCAGGAAGAGTCAGATGTAACTGAACAACAAAAGTATTGTCAAAGACAAGTGAACTGGAAAACAGGATAAAGACAGGCAGTTTAACAGACTCCATGAAAAACATAACCAAACAAAAAGCCTAGAGAACATTTGTGAAATCATTTTTAAAACTGCCTAGAAGTATCAGAACCAGAAGGCAAAAGGAAAATAGAAAGTATTGCTTCCTGAACAAAACCACAATTTGAAGATATCCAAATATGCCATAGCCACAATCTAGGACTTGGAAGTCAAAGAAAAAAAATATGGCAATCAACCAGAAAAAAAGGATATGAAGTACTAAGGAACCACATTCAGCATCACATAGCACTGTATCACAAATATTAAAAGGCAAGAAATGTTGGAACATAAAATACCAGCAGGCAAAAGAAAAAGGTTTACATCCAAGAATAGCTTATTCTGTAAAAAAATGAGTATATCCTTACAGGAAAAAGAATGGACTTAAAAAAAAAAAAGAGAGGACTTTCAATGTGATGTTTAAATAGCAGCACTGAGTAGGATTTTTGAAATGCAAAAAAGGAGGCAAGGAGACCCAGAAATGTAATTCTACCTGAGCATTAGGAAAGGGCTAAACAATGATCATCATCATTCTAATAAGGGGAAAGAGACACATGTCCTTTCAGAATCCCACTGTCTCATCATTTAGGGCAGACTTGCACAACTTGGCATTAGGTAGGAGCCAAAGGAAAAATAGGTTAAACTTCCTAGGACCACAGATAGGTTAGACTAGAGACAGATTGACAATGGTTGGTTGCTGTGGGTCATGTGGCAGACAGGACAGAATGCAGGGTGCAGTGGCAATCCTACATTTGGAAAGGGGGGGGGGGAGTGGCCACCAGGGCCACCAGAAATCCTTTGGCAGGCAGCAAGCAGCTCAAGGGTCATATGTTATGCGGGTCTGATTTAGGGTCACAGAGTAAAGAAAGAGAAATTCAGAATTTAGGTGGGGTTTCATTATGTTTTATTGGTTTTAAGAAAGAAAAGAAAGAGAAAAAGGAATACACGACAAGAAATTTTTTAAAAATTTTATTTAATTTACTTTTAGTTTACAACATTCAATTCCACAATCCTTTGAGTTTCAACTTTTCTCCCCCTCTCTCTTACCCCCTCACTTCCATGGCGGCACACAATCAAATAGAGGTTCTACAAATACCTTCACATTAAACATTAGTCAAGTTATAAAGAAGGATTATAACCAATGGAGTGAACAGTGGAAAAGAAGGGACAAAACAAAACACAAAAGAGAGAGAGCAAGTCGTTTGCTTCATTCTGCATTCAGACTCTGTAATTCTTTCTCTGGATGTGGATATCCCTTTCCATCATGAATCTTTTGTAGTGGTCTTCTAACCTTGCATTGCTGAGAGGAGCCCAGTCTATCAAAGTTAGTCATCACACATACGATGTGTTTGTAATAGTGTACAAAGTTCTCCTGGTTCTGCTCTCCTCACTCAGCATCAGTTTATGTAATAGACAGAAAATTTTAAAATAACTAGAGTGTACCAGAAGAAAAATACATGAACCTGGAGAAAGGATTGGAAAACAGACATGTTATTAATATTACTCTCATATGAACTGGGCAAAGAAGGGCTAAACACACATACACAAAGATTTTGGTGTAGAAATACATTAAATTCAATGGGGAAATAGATGGGTATACGGAGGAGGTATTTAAGAGGTAGGGTACATTTGGAAGGAGAATGGTCACAAGCAAAATGAATTTTAACTCAAAATCATAAAGGGGACATTAAAAAGAGGGAAAGTATAAGAATTATTGCTCAGAGTCTGGTCCGCGTAAGGAGAGGAGCGGCAAAAGAGTGGGATCACACCATTTAAATTATACTTTACTAATACTGATACAATTCCTTATCTTTTACCACCCTCTTTTTCTTTGGAAAGAGGGAAGTGAGGGGCAAAGAAAAAGTTGTAAGAGGATACGGTGGAGAAAAAAAGACATTTAAAAATTATAACTATGAATGTAAACGAAAAGAATTTACTCAGAAAATGGAGGATAGCAGAATGGGTTAGAAAACAGTCCAACTATATGTTGTTTAAAAGAAATAACTGAAACATTCACACAGATTCAAAATGTAACTAGAGCAGAACTTATTACATTTACAGCAAATCCCCCAAAAGCAGGAGTGGCAATCATAATATCAGACAAGGCAACAATAAAAATAAACGTGTTTAGAAGAGTTGGGGGGAATGGGCCTATGTTTTGCTTAAAAGTGCCATAGAACGTGAAATAATGCCAATACTTAATGTATTTGCACCAAATGGCATAGCACTCAAATACCTAAAGCTAAAGCTAATCAAATTATAAAGAGAAACAGATAACAAAACTAATAGTTTAGACCACACTATATCCATTTCAGACCTAGATAAAATCTAGCAAAAACAAAACAATGAAATTTTAGAAGTTAGATATGATAGAGGTCTGTCAATTACTGAATATAGATAACAAAAGCATGGGTATACACAAATTGCAAAAATTGGCTGTATGCTAAAGCATAAAAAATTCATAAACTAATGCATAAAAGCTGAATTTAAATTTAAAATTTAATTTAAATGGAGACTAATTCTTAAAGGATGTGTGGGTCAAAGAACAAGTCATAGAAATAATAGATAATTTTTTAAAAAACAATGACAATAAGAAAACATACCAAAACTTGGGATACAGCCAGAGCAGTCCATAAGGGGCATTTTTATCTCTAAACATTTTCATAAACAAAAAAGAGAAAGAATGCATTGGTGAATTAGGTGTGCAACTTTTTTAAAAAATTAGCAAGGCCCTTAAAAAAAAATCAAAGTCCTAATTAAACACAGAAAAGTCATTTTGAAAATCAAATAAAATATTTAAAAACATTAAAATGATAAAATAAAATTTAAAAAACTGATTAAAATAAGACCATTAGCTAATTTGATTTTTTAAAGTTTTGTTGACTTTATATTAAAAGCATTGCCAGATTACTCCCATTCCATAATAGCTCTCTTAACAAAGTAAAACAGTTAATGCCAACTAATAATACAGGTACCTCATACCTCATCTGAAAGATCAAGAAATATTTCACTTCTCTACACCCCCGGTAAACTTCTCTGTTTTTAAAGGTGGTTTGTTTTTTTTTTAATAGAAATCTCCTTACAAATTTCTTGTAACAAATGCACGCAATACATATATATACACATATGTCAACATATGTAAATTATTCATCAGTCTGTCTTCAAAATCATTCTTTTTTCCATTATTGATGCTATCATGTAAATTGTTCTTTTAGTTCTGCTTACTTCACTCTGCATAAGATCATGGCTTCCCATATCTCTTTGAAATCATCTATTACCTCATTTCTTACAACACATTATATCACATTCATATTCAGCCATTTGTGAGGCTTGTGGTCCATATTACCTCTTAATTGTGCCTTTGGGTCTAAAGTTCCTGCTTTTCCATTATCACTGAAGCAGAATCCACCAGGTGGCCATACGGGAGACAGGAAATAGAGTCACTGTGATTAAAATGATGCCTCCTGCTACCTATAAAACTTGATCAGCAGGACCAGGAGGAGGAAGCAGCTCCTCCCACATCCCTGCTAGCTCCATGGAGATAACTCAAACCCTATAGCAGAGGTAATATTAGATCTTGAGGAGGAGAAAGGGCTCTAAGAACCTGAAACTGTCAGCTCTTAGGAATCTGATGGACTGGTGAACCAGGGACAGGGAGGCCAATCTTCTTCCCCACCATTCCCCTACTTTCCCTTCATACTCTATGGCCAAAGTCACAGACACAAACTCTTTGCTCATTCTTCCCTTTCCCCAATCTGTAGGTAACTGGAATTGAGGAATCCTTATGAAGAACTGAAATGGTAAGTAGGAGTTTGGGAAGATGGCACAGGGCTAAATGTAAATGCTTAACATTTTTCCTTTCATTTTGGCCATATTCAATAAATAAAGTGGTCAAAGCATGTTAAGTGTCTGTGTTCTGTGAATGTGGTTTCTTATTAGTACTGAGAGAAGAGATTCCAGATGGGGTCAGGGCTCTAGAGTAATAAGTTTCACATTTGGAATATTTGGAGCAATATTCCTTATCACCCTCTAGCTAAATTCTGAATCCAGCTGGCATGAACTTAATCTGTCCCCACCACTATTTGCAACTGTGCACTTCTGCTGTGGTGGAAGTAACTAGTCATTTTCAGGGTGAGCATCCTGTGGTGCCAGAGGTAATACTGTAGCATTTGAGAAGGCTATCCTACACATGTACCAGAGGGAACTTTGGAAAGACCACTTGGCTAGTGGCTCAAGCAGAGGCCATCTGGTACCAGGGCAAATCAAATGTTTTACTTCCTCGCTGGATTATCAGTATGTTGTTGTTTTCCAGTAGGTTTAAGAAAGGACATCAGCCAACTTGGACTGCTTCCACTATTATAGTTCCCCAAGAATCACATGCTGTAAATACAGACTGTCATATGCAGTCTGCAGGTATCAAAAGTACATTAAAAAGGTGCAGCAAGCAAGATGAGGTCTGAGGAGGAAAAAAAAGTCAGTTCCTAGAGAAGGTGGGATATAAATTGTTCTGTAAAGGTTAGGTGGAGATGGTAGAAAATGAGGGAAAAGGGAAGATTAAAGAGGTAGAAGAAGGCAAGGGGGTGGGGGGCATGGAATGGTGGAAAAGTGGGGAAAGCATGGAGGAACACATGGAGGAACCACGGCAGTAGAGAGTGGAGTGTGTAAGGGAAGTAGTGAATAACCCTGTTTGGCAGGTTTCTGGGGCAAGGCTTCCAAGGACATTCTGCATGCTGGATTAGAATAGTATAACACCCAAATGTGTCAGCATAAGATTTTGTCTAGGGAAAGATGAGGGGTATACCACAATGGGAATCTGATAGATGAGCAGAGAACTTGTATCTCCCCCATTAGGTATGGTACAATGGGAACAGCTCCAGATTCTTCAAAGGATCAACATCCCAAAGGAGAAATTTTTAGATGCTTTTGTGCAGTCACAAAATGGAGGAGTTCTGGGGCATGTGAACAACAAAATTGAGAACTAGACATTTTCTCTGATACCCATGACCTTGTAAACCCCTCCAAAACAGAAATTGTATACCAAAGATAAAACATCTCCTGTCTCAGTGTGTTGTGATTCCATGTTATGAAATTCCACAACACATTTGTTACTAAGTGGTTCAAAAAAGAAATGAGAATTGTAAGAGCAGAATTTATGTCTAGCACAGAAAAAATGATGCATAGAGTAGAAAAACTGGAATCTGTAATGGCAAACTTTACTGAAGAAACAATAGAGGGAATAATAGATTGGGAAGGCTGCTGCACAGAAGTGAAGGACAGTCTAGAAGAAGAGAAGCAAAAAACAATAACATTAAAAGAAAAAAATGCTTAATATACAAGCAAAACCTATGGATCTTGAGAACAAGATATATAGAGGGAACCTAAGGATCATAGAGTTCCCAGAAGAACATGATAGGACAAAAAACCTTAACACCATAATGCAGGAAATAATAAAAGAGAACTGTTCAAAGCTTCTGAACATAGAAAATGAAATTTCAATTAAAGGAATTCACAGATCGCCTCCAGAAAAAAAAAAAAACTGAAAGCTGTACACTCCAAGATATATAGTGGCTAAATTTAACAATTCAGTTCAGAGACAGTGAACTAAAAAGGGAGCAGATGGTACTAAGAATCAGTCTAAATTTATACCTGGAAGGGTTAAGATTACCTAGAGGTAACCTAATCAAAACTTTCATTTTCCAGGTGAGGAAACTGAAGCCATTTTATAGAAGATGAAACTAAAAATGTTGTGATTTGTATGTAACCACATATTGTCGTTGTTCAGTTGTTTTAGTCATGTCCAGATGAGGAAACTGAAAGTAGGTACAAGGAGAATGGTGGAAAATGTTAAGAAGAATTGTGTTTGGGATTAGGAAATGGAAGCTTCAGGCTGATACATGATGAATATTTGCTTGAAGAGAAAAGGCAGTAAAGAAAGCAAACAGCCTCAAAAATTCAAGTGTCCCTTTGATGACGTTGTTTACCCTGTCAGGTACCTTCTAAACGTCTTCAAGTACATGCTTATGACACACCAGCACAAAGCTGCTGAGACATCTGCAAACTTCCTATCGGTTAAACTTCTGCAAGAAACGGTGGCAACCAAAATCAATTTATCTACTCATTTTCACATTTCTCAGAGTTGAATATGCTCTAATTCAGTGGTTCTCAACCTT
The DNA here is from genome assembly GCA_028646515.1 of Pseudochirops corinnae. Lineage (NCBI taxonomy): Eukaryota > Metazoa > Chordata > Mammalia > Diprotodontia > Pseudocheiridae > Pseudochirops > Pseudochirops corinnae. The sequence continues at coordinate 399,022,148 of CM053585.1, forward strand.
CTTAATGCCACGACCCCTTAATACAGTTCCTGATGTTGTGGTGACCCCCAGCCATAAAACTATTTTCGTTGCTACTTCAGAACTGTAATTTTGCTAATGTTGTGAATCGTAATGTAAATATCTGATGTGCAGGATGTATTTTCATTGTTACAAATTGAACCTAACCCACAGGTTGAGAACCACTGCTCTAATTATACACAGTGTCCTCCCTTTTTACCTGACCCGAAAATTTCATGTGAATTTTCATATTTGCTATAACTAGTCAAGGATTTGTTGGGTGGCAGCACACAGACAACCAATAAAGAAATGATTCCCACGTTTAGGACTCAATTACTTTCTATTTTGGTTATTGATTCTCACAGAAGTTCAATGGAGAAAAGCAGTCACCACAACAGGGAGACCAGAAGAGTCCAGAAACTGCCGAGCCAGCAAATACTTGATTTTTTTTTTTTTTACTAGTCTTTTGTTCCATGGGGAACACAAATATATAGTACAAGTTTATTTGCAAGAGAGCATGGAGAAAGATGGCAGATTATACTGTGCATCAAGTAAAGACTTACTAAACATTTACTGAAGGACTTCCTATGGTTTCTGTAATTCTAGGCTCCGTGATTTTCAAAATGGATGTCCCAGACATGTCTCAAACTCAACATGTTCAAAACAGCACTATCTTTCCCCTCAAAAAACTCTCTCCAAAAAAGTCATTACTATTTTTCCAATTTTGCAGGTTTATAACCAAAACATTATCCTAGACTTTTAACTGTCCTTTAACCCACATATCTAATCAATTCCCAAAACTTGCCATTTCTATCAACATAACATTTCTTAAATCCAACCCTTCTTTCTATTCACACAGCTAACACCCTATACCTTGAAGCCCTTATCACTTCTTGCCTGAGCTGTTGCAATGAGCTCCTAATTGGTCTCTCTTCCTCACTCCAATCTATCCTCCATATAGCTACCAAAGACTAAGATTAGTAGCACCAATGCAATACTTACAGTACCCCCGATCACAATAAAGACTGTGACTATAAATATTGCATGATGTTCAATCACAAAATATAACAGATTTTCCAGGTAAAGGACAGAACTGAAGCATTTATTTAGACACCAGAAAGCCAAATCACAAAACCAATAAGTTGATTTCATCATAGTGCCAAAGATAATCAAAAGCCATAATAATGCTGAGAGCCACAGCATCCTTCAGCCTTCCCACAAACCAATACAAGATCAATATTTACTCACAAACCTCTTTATCTCCTTGCCTGAGCGTCCTGTCTCCTCCACCATCTCACTAGCTCTGAACACCAGCTTCCTGTGGGCTCTGCTTCCCTTCAGCAAACTCCTCCCACCACAGGCTCCATGTGACAACATTCACCCTATCAGGGGGCACAGTTTACTTTCAAAGCAGGAGAGGTCTTCAAACTCCCCCCTAGGTCTATTAAGGGGGAGGGAAGATCTTCAAATTCCCATTCTCATTACACCATGTTACCTCCCAATTTCCCTCCTTAAATTCCAAAAATAATCTCCTCTGTTTGACTTCTTAAAATCCTACCCAATGTGACCTACCTGTCTAGCTACACTATATATCGATCTCCTTCCCATATCCTACAGTCCAGCCAAACTGGACTTCTCTCTGTTCCTTACACATCACACATCTGTCTTCTCACCTTTATACTGGTCATTCCCCATACCTGGAATATATTCTTTCTTCACTTCTACCTCTCAGAATCTCTAATTTCCTTCATGAAATTACATAATTATACCACTAGTGGTTTCCAAAATCCTTTGGATGCCTGCCCCTATCAGTAAAAAATTGTTTCTAAGGGCGACTAGGTGGTGCAGTGAATAGAGCACCAGCCCTGGAGTCAGGAGGACCTGAGTTTGGATCTGGCCTTGGACTCTTAACACTTACTGGCCGTGTGACCTTGGGCAAGTCACTTAACCCCAATTGCCCTGCCTCCCCCTTCCAGAAAGCAAAAAAACTCCAAACCTGTTTATAATGTCTACACATATACTACTGAAATAATCATTACATTTATTAAAAATTTACAAAAACAGACATTTTTAAAAGATAAGAAAAAGATGAAATGATCCTAAAGTCAAGAGGAATTCACTCAAGTCTATTGAATAGAAAAACATGGTCACATCTTCACTTTAGGAATATCGATTTGGCAGTTCTGTGGAGGATAGAGGGGAGAAACTCGATATAGGGAGACTAATTAGGAAGCTATTGAAATAGTCCTGGTAAGAGGTGGTGAGGTCCTGAACAAGGGTGGTGGCTGTGTGAGTAGAGATAAGACCCACGAAATGTTGTAGAGGTAGAAACAACAAGACTTGGCAACTGATTAATATGTGGAGTGATGAAGAGTGTGGAGCTGAGGAGCAAACCAAGGTCTCTAACTAGGATGACTGAAAAGATGGTTGTGTTCTTAACAGAAATAAGAAAGTTTGAAAGGAGAGTAGTTTGGGGTGGGGAGTAGGAGTGGAGATAAGGTAATGAGATTTGCTAAGGAGATCACAACTCATTCATGTATGCTTATCTTGTGCAATTCACTATGTCCCATCAACAACAGAAATGGCAGAAGGAGCTATTTTTGTCACTGGTGATATCCTGCTCTTGTCTCAAACCCTATTGTGTTGTATTCTCACCAAGTGCCAGTTAATATCTCCCAGTATCATTTAACCTGTTGATGTCCTCCCATAACCAATTAACATCAATTAGCTTTTACTGAGATATAGTAAGACACAAAGATAAAGTCAAATATAGTCAGTCCCCTGAAATGAGTACATTCTTTTCCCTACCACCTCAGTGCTTGGGGAGAATTGGCTCAATCAGGACATGGCCTCTTGGCTGCCATATTGATCCAGTATTGGGCCATAATCCAGCAGGTTGCTTTTAGGGCTATCTTCCTCACTAGAAACTCTGCTGTGGTTTCCAGTTCCCAGATCTCTGGTTGTTCTTCCTGTCTTTCAAAACTTCCCTAACACCCATTCACTTAAGATGAAGAAATAATTCCACATAACAGATAGCCTCACCATGTACTCATGCCTTCATGTTGGCCCAGGCAGGATGAGCAGACCTCTGCCACCCATCCAGCCCAACAGGAGGCTTGCCACAATCCCAGAGCCTTTGTATTCAGAGTTCAAGTTCCACAGACAATTGGAAAGCTTTTCATCATCATGTAATAAGTGAACAGGCAGCAGTCGCAGAATCTACACCCATGCTCTGGAAGACAGAGTTCTCCATTGTGCATATCTGAAAGCAAACTCTCTAAGTGTCCAAGATGGTGTGATGCCTATTCTCCCATTGCCTATACCCCCAGATCTGGACACTCATTTCTTATTGGCAAGGTCCTCTGTTACATACAGATGAGGGAACTGAGTTTTAGAGAAATGAAATGACAACCATAGTTAGGCATATCCTCCTACTAAAGTGTAATAGCTTCCTTGAATGAGTGAGAGATCCATAGTTTCATCCTCATTATCAATAAAAGTCAAAATAAATTTCAAAGATAATAATAAACTCCCCCCCCCCCTATAATGCTGATTATTTAGAGGTCATTGACCTTGTAGTATCTCTCTGTCTTTCAAAGAATATAATTTTTGGTTTGGACCTGGGATTTCATTGGTAGAGGAAAATCCTGGTGAAGAAACTTTTTCCAAAAATGCATAATGGCAACTCCTCTGCAATTAAGAGTCTTAGAGAGTTGAGTAGGTCCCTCAGAGATTCTATGAGCTGCCCAAAGTCAAATGACCAGGATGTCTTAGAGAGAGAAGCTGAGTCTAGGTTTTCGTGACTATCAGGTCAGCTCTCTATCCACCATGCCACGCTGCCTTTCCAGGAATATAGTATCACTTTTAATCCCCAAATAAATAATTTTGTACAGGTAATTTTCTTTCCTTCATCCCTACTTAAGAGGCATCTCAGAGCATTAGGATTGTGGCCCTTCTTGTTTTAGATAAATAATCATGTTTTTGGTTCTACAAGCAAGCTGTCTCTACTGTCTTGAATCCACAGTAGGGCAGAGAGGGGTAAAAATGTCAATCTTGGTTGGAGGAGACTATTCTGCAGAAATGAGACTGTGACTTTTAAGCTAGATTGTAGGAGGGCTGGTTTTGACCCCTGATTGAAGGAAGAAATCCTGTCTCCCAAAAGCAGGGCAATCCTGAGTGATCTCATCCTCCCCCATCCCTGCTGTTTCTTTAGGGATTAGCAGATTGGAGTGGAGGATTAAGAGGTTTTCGTCATCACTGAGCTTCGCTCACTGACCCCTGCTATTTCCCCTTCCCTCCCCTACACACTACTCCTTGCTGGCTAGCGCCAAATGAAGACAGCACAGTCTTTACTCTCTTGAAACCATCCTAGCCTGTGATTGACTACTATGAGTTTTGCTGCTCTGGGTCACATCTGAGAAGCTCCAAATCCTTTAGAAGCTGCCGGGTAGAGAAGGTGGGACTTGTACACTTACATACGAGAACAGAAAGGGGATAATACAATGTGGACCTAGATGGGCCCCATGGCTCTCCACTCCTGCCACCCCAGCAAGGGCACTATGCCTGACATCCTGAGTTTTTATCCAGACAGTGTTCCATCCAGAATTCACTCCCCTCCAATACTGGTCACCCGTACCTTCTTGCAGAAGAGGGTGGTCTTTCTTTATTTGCTCATCAGTTTTTTTCTGCCTTTCACCCAAAGCCAAAGGAAGATACCGCTGGAAACGTAAGTATTCATCTCCCCCATTTATCCTATAAACCTTTTCACTCTATATAATCCCAGCTCCAGGATTTAGAATTTGTATAAACTTGGGACAAGTCACTTCTGTTTTCATAGATTCATAGAATCTGAGAATTTGCCTCATTTACACTTCCTATTCAATGCACAACCTTTCTACATTGATTTTGTCCATATTATCTCAATTCTCTTACATTCTTTCAATTTCTTTGCTTGTGAAATGAGAATTTGTATTAGATGATTTCTAAAAATCCCTGTGGTCTGTTCCTTCCTATATATGCCATTTTCCCCAAGTCATCTTTGCTCCTCTTCCCCAATCTGTTTTAAAGCTCCCCACCTCATGTTCTAATCTCCCCTTTTCTTCAAAATTTCGTCAACTTTGGAAGTCACAGCTGTAAATATTTGGAATCCTCCTCAACAAATGGTATTAAGCATAACTAATCCCCAGGACTAATAGTCTATATTACTATGACACACATCTATCTCATCATAAGCTCATTTAGAGTGATGTTCAGGAGTAATGGTGTCCTTATTAGATAATGAAGGAGAGGGCACATTGTAACTACAATCACCTGGAGATAGAGGACTGGGCCCGAGGTTTCACTAGAATAAGGAATTCCCACGTGAGGAAACCCCCTCTACTTATGCAGGTTGGCACCTCCTCTGCAATTTATAGTTGCAGATTGTAGAGCACCGGGCCAGCCAGTAAGAGTCAGAAATGGGTCTTCAGTTTGAGTCTTCCTGTGACCAGCTTTCTTTCTATCACATAGTACTGCCTATCTATTTAATCTCTATAATCAGAGAGCACTTTGAGTTATTGGTTAGGCTATTTTTAACAATTTGGTTACAGTTAACAGTCCAAAATAAAGTTCTTCTCCTCTCCCTTTTGTCCCTGGGGTATGGAGGTGAGCCTGGGTTCTTAAAGTCTGCACCAGTTTGTTCTATCTGATGTCCCTCCCCCAGTTTTCCCTTCAGGTAGGAGTACCCTTGAGCTCTCTCACTTCACAAAATCTGCTCTTATGGGAGAGATATAATCAATTATTTTCACTTGAATGGGAATTTCAGGAGTATTTGTGTTTAACCCCAATTGTCCTTTGTTAAAAAAAATGGTGAGCCCAATTTTACAGTCAGCCTCTTATTGCTAACTAGAATTCTACCCTTGCATATCTAGTGTGACACACAGGTCTCGCCCAGTTTTTTAGAGCTCATACTATTATTCTTTGATTGTGGACCAGGATGAGTTGGCTGTAGTTCTGGAATATGGACTAGCTGACTTTTTTTTCCTCGTTTTTAAATGCTTCATTGATTCATTTCTTTTTTAAGTCCTACTTCCCAGTAACTTCCCCACTCCTCCCCCGCATCCCTCTCTATTACCACCCATAGAACTTACCATTATAATAAATATATACCATCAAAGAAGCAAATTAACTCTGTGGGTCTGTGACTAAAGGAGTGCTCGAGTTTGCTCTTAGTCCAAGGTTTCACCTCCTCCCCAAAATCTCTGGCTCTGTCACTGACCTCCTTTCTTGTGCTCTCCAAAGCCTATGTCATTGCTCTGAATTCAAAGTCTTTTACTGCATACACTACAGTGAACATTCTTGCTCAAGTATCAGTTGCACCTCTGGTCTCTGCAGTCTCTCCCAGCCCTGAGATTTTGTTACCACAGTTTCTCCATCTGTAAAATGAATGTTGAACTAGATGACCTCTGAGGCTCCTTTCAGCCCCACATCATCCTCTTATTATCTCCAGGCCTGCATCCTTATCTCTAAAGCCAAAGCCAAACAGAAGAATCATGGTACAATGGAAAGACTGAAATCTTGACTTGGACACGTCCTAGTTAAAAAAATAAGTTGGCAATATCCAAATCTCCACCATTGATAGAGTTTCCGTGCAGAGAATAACCCACTATTATTGTTGTTGTTCAGTTGTTTCCACCTCTTTGTGACTCCATTTGGGGTTTTCTTGGCAAAGATGCTGGAGTGGTTTGCTATTTCCTTCTCCGTCTCATTTTATAGATGAGGAACTGGGCAAACAGAGTTAAGTGTCTTGCCCAAGGTCACATAGCTAGTAAGTGTCTGAGGTCAGATTTGAACTCAGGTGTTCCTGACTACAGGCCTCACAATCTATCCAGCTAGCTGCACTGGTAATATTCCACACTGGTGTAATTACAGGTCTGAATTTTATAAAGTAGTATTTACCTCACAGCATTACCGTAGGGAAAGCACTTTGTAAACCTTAAAGCAAAATGGAAATACGAGATGTTGTTATGATCACTCTTATCCCCATCAAGTACATGTCAGTTCTGTTCTAACTTTCCGGTACCTGGACATTGTACTAGACCGTAACTACTTGCACAGTGGGTGTCACTTCATTCCTGCTTTACATGAGCCTCATCTACAGACTGTGGATGAAATTTTAGTCCCCTTTCCTTGACATGAGCCATTCTTTCAGGTGTAATAAAGCATATGTATGTGAATGTGAATATATCCCTCTTCCCTGGCAGGGTGAAACTCTGGGCAGATACATTTGGTGGAGACCTCTATGCCTTGGTGACAAAATACTCCGGATCACTTCTGCTAAAGAAGGTAATCCCACCCCAGACCAATTCTTAAGAGTGGGTATAGAAGTGTGCTAGAAAGTAAATATGTAAAGGGTGAGTGAAAGTTCTTAGGATGAGAAGACTTGAGAACCACATTCTTGAACCTTTGCCTGGCTTTCCCAAATGGCAATCACATAGGGCAGAGGTTCCCAAACTTATTTGTCCTACTGCCCCCTTTAAAAAAATATTACTCAATGCCGCCCTGAAAATCTACTTTCTCTAACCCTATAACACTTTTTAAAAATTTGTCATTTCAGAAAATATTAAATATATTTTTAAAAAATGATACATCTTAAATTTAATAATTCATTGTATATTTGTGGTTTTTTCCCTGCATTGAAATTTTGATGATATAATATTGAGTCATGTAACCTTATATTATTGTATTGTAAACAAGTCATTATGTGCACATAATCCTGCCAATGCATGCTGGACTTCCAGACAATGTGCAACACACTCATTGGCCAACACTTGCTTGTTAAGACCTGTTGGTAGACTTGACTACTGATCAGTTATAACTTGCATAATTTGGAAAATGATGTAATCACTATGATTTCCACTCTGTTACGCAACAGATGAAACATGTACAAATGGTTTTTTCAAAATTTTCTTTTCTTCTTTCCTTATGTTTCCACCACCCCCTTATTTTTATTCAGTACCCTCCAATTATACCCATGGCCCACTACCTCCACCCTGTATCCTTCCAGTGGCCTCCAGGGAGTGGTATTGTATGCTTTGGGAACCTTGGACATGGGGCATCAAGTGATGTGGGGTAGCCAGTTAGGGCTACAAAGCCCACAGTGAAAGAGAAGCACATGAAAGCTAAGTGGTATATTTAGAGTTAAGAAGATCTGAGTTTAAATTTGGCCTCAACTCATGATGAAAATCCTGACCACCTCCATAGAGAGAACTGATGAATTCTGAATGCAGATTAAAGCAGATTTTTTTAACCTTTATCTTTCTTGCTTTGTCTTTTCACAATATGGCTAATATAGAAACAAAAAATACCTGTATGACCTTGGGCAAGTCCCTTACCTCCTGTTTGCCTCAGTTTCCTTAACTTTAAAATGGGGATAATAACAGCACCTACTTTGTAAGGGTTGTTGTACAGAGGATCAAATAAGATGATTTTTTAAAGTTCTTATTATATTGCCTGACACGTGGTGGGCACTATATAAATGCTTTTTCCTTTCAAAAGAATGAATCTCTAATTATAGAATTTCATACTTGAGTAGGGGATGTCTTATTTTCATTTAGGGGAAGGGATGTTCCTGTTACACTTCAAAACATACATTACATAAAACATACAAACATACATTATGTAAAACATACATTATATAAATTTATTTTATTTTTTTATTTTTTTGTTTTTTGGAGGGCAATTGGGGTTAAGCGACTTGCCCAAGGTCACACGGCTAGTAAGTGTTAAGTGTCTGGGTCGGATTTGAACTCAGGTCCTCCTGACTTCAGGGCCAGTGCTCTATTCACTGCGCCACCTAGCCACCCCAAAAAACTTTGATATTAACTAAATTAATTTCCAAATTTAGTGTCATACTAAGTTAAGGTCCCTTCTAGTTACAAAAGAAAACAACTTAAATAATTGAATAGTCAGTGCTCATTGTTGGGACTTGCCAGTATCATACAATAGCATATAATATGTTTTGAATATAATATGTATATATACATAGCATTGTCCCCTTACATTATACACCATGTGTAAGACCAGCCCTGTTCCCTGTCCTTGGCATAACATGCTTTGGTGAGGCATTGTCCTCTCCCCTAGAGGCAGGTCAAGAGCAGGCAGGATCCTAGGATTTAGGGCTAGAAGGCACCTGAGAAATCATCTAGTTTTACCCCCTTGGATAAGGAAAGATGATGTTTAGTGAGGATAGATGAATGATTCTGTACTTGGATTTGAAAAACAAACCATCCTTTCAAGTACAAGATGGGAAAGATATGACTGGATGATGGATGGGGAAGTTGTAGAAGAACTTTTGGCCAGTTGCAGGTTAGACACATGAAGGGTTCCTTCTAACTCTCCTGTTCTGTCATAGGGAGCATTAAGTGGTTTGCCAATGGTCAGAAGTAGCAGTGATTAAATTCAAGGAAGTAGCAGAGATTAAATTCAAACCCAGGTCCTCTGACTCCAAATCTAGAGCTTATAGCACATTGCTGATACACTTTGGTTAATCTTAATACTAGACTAGGTTTGGAAATTAAAGCTTTAGGCTTGAATTTTTGGTCCCTAAGTAAAACTATTCCAAAAAAGCCCTCACTAAATACCATGACATGGCATGGCAGGGGAACCTTTCCACTCTTTTCTGGGAACCCAGTGTTCTCCCGGCACAAGCTTTGTTGGCAGCAGCAAGACCTGTGGTTAGGGAGTTGATATTCGTAACAATCTGAGAAGGGGGAGAATGATTTCCCATAAAGAGCTTTTTCAAGATCTTACAAGATACATCTTCTTAAAGGAAACCTGTCACCCTGGAAGAGATAAAGAAAGCCAAATTACTCATGTGCTAACAGTTCTGTGTCCAAAAGCTAGCAGTATCCCTAGGGTACAGCAGACCCTGGCTTGCTGAAGACAGCTGGACAGTGATTCAAAAAGACAGTTTTGAGGAAAGAAGTCAATGGGTGTGGACCACTTGATGTTAAAATATAAAAAATTGCTTTTCCTCAAATCACCTTCAGGATGACTTTTTATAACAACAGGGAGGGAGGGAGAGTTGGGAAGCACACTGTGTGCTTTGCCCAACTTGTCATCCTCTCACCAATAGGCTACAGTAATGCTGGCTTACCTGGGATTTTCTTAAATACATATCTCTAATAAATAGTACTTCTACCCTTGGACAGTCCAGTGAGAGCTGATGCCTATAAAAAAATGAACAAAAGTAGCAAAAAGTTGTGGAAAGTACATTGAAAAATCTGTGTTTGAATTAGAATGAGAAAATCTGTGTTTGAATACTGACTCTGTTACTCCCTATGTGACCTTGGGTGTACCACTAACTTCTCTAGGCCTCAGTTTCTTTACCCATAAAAGTGAGAGGATCAGGGTAGATGATCTCTGAAGTTCCTTTCTGTTCTTTTTTTTTTTTTAATGACCAAAAATGTATATCAAAAACCAAAAGCTAGCATTATTTTCAACAGAGCAATCTTAGGAGATTTATTAACTGGGGTCTGTGAACTTGTTGGTTTGTTTTTAAAATATTTTGACAATTGTATTTCAGTATGATTGGTTTCCTTTGCAATCTCATTCTGAGAAAGGATCCCTAAATTTTACCAGACTACCAAATCAGTCTATGACATGCAAAAAAATGAAGGACTCTTGCATTAAAAGTTTTCTCAATAAAGAAAAGAATAAAGTAAGGATGCCTTCTTTTTTTGTTATTATCTTACATAATTATAGAAATAGCAATAAGAAAAAAGAAAGAAACTAAAGGTGTAAATGTAAGCAAAAAAAAAAAAGGGGAAGTGCCAATATGATGGTTTACCTAGAAAACCTTAGCAAATCAGCAAAGAAACTATGTAAAACCATTAATAGCTTCAGTAAAATTGCAAGATTTCAAAATAAATCCACAAAAATCAATAGTATTTTTATATAGCAACAACAAAACCGAAGAGAAAAATAATAGAAAGAAAAGTCCCATTCAAAATAACCACAAAATGCACAAAATATCTGGAAGTCAATCTACCAAGGAATTTGTTTAGAGACAGTTACAAAAGAAAACAATTTAAATAATTAGATAGTCAGTGCTCATGGTTGGGCCTAGCCAGTATCATATAAAAATTATATTACCTAAATTAATTTCTACATTTAGTGCCATGCTAAGCTATGGTCCCTTTCAGGTCCAAATCCAGAGACTCTAGGGCACTGTAGCACTCTAAAGTGCCTTCCAAAATCATTAGAGAAAAATTAAATTATGTTTATTGAGCTTTCATTATTACACATAATGTACAACATAAAGCGATAGACAGTATGGTATAGTGAATAGAGAGCTGATCACAGAGCCAGGAAATCCTAGGTTCAAATAGTCCTCTGACACATCCTGGCTGTGTGACCTTGGGCAATTAATTATTTAACCCAGTGCAACTCTCTAAGACTATGAGTTACCAAAAAAGGTGGCAATGTACCTCATAGAGAGAGGTTTCTCATTAAGGACTTCCCTATACCAGTGAAATCACAGGTCTAATCCCTGTCCCTATAATGTAGTATATTGTGAAAAAATGTAAAAAAATATGAGAAGATAATCTTCCCCATCTAGGAGCTTATAACTTTATTAGGAGATGAGACTTTTTCATACATGAAGCAATTAAAAAGTGCTACACAAGGCAGTATTAAATGTTCTGGGCACTAGGAATATTTATCTCCAGAAGGTTCTGCAATTCCGTAGACAAAGAGAATTCCTTGTGCATCAACTCCCTCCATCTGTGCAGTAGATATATCCTAGTGTATTCCTTGAGGCACAGAGGAGAGGTTAGAGCCACACCACTAATAAATGAACACAAATCTTCCTGCCTCCAAGCTTCTCGAGAACACCACCTTAAAGAACTGAAGATACAAAGATGAAAAAATGTCCTTGAGGCACATTTAGTCTAATGGGTGCTAATCAATTCAAGCTGAACAAAAATGAATACGATAGAAGATAGAATGTGATGAGGGCATAAGGGAGGTTCCAACAAAGTACTTTCAAAACTTTGAGGCAGGAGAAATAATTTTCTCTTAAAATTCTGGTTCAATCTTCTTAAACATATTTTTGTGTTTAAAGTCATAATTGCAATTGAACATAGCCTTAGGAAATGGAATGATTAAATGCAGAGACAGTCAGGATTCATTAATCTCTGAGGTCTCTTATGGTACTAAATTTATAATTCTATAATCATTATGTTAAATTTACCTCCCTTCTCAGCTTTCCTGAGGAGATGTTCAAAGGATCAGACCAGAAAAATAACCCAGACAACTTGGTCGCAAAGGAGCTGGTGTGTACTTTAGGCCTGAAAGGAAGAGACTTTACAGATAGAGAGGAGAGGCTTCCAAGCATAAGGGATAGCTTGTGTATAATTAAGTGCTAAATTTAGGGCTTTGTACTAATGGAGTCTGAGAAATAATTAGGGAGCACATCTGAATCTTAGTCACCAAGGTGGATGCTCCCAGTTGGAGGCTAGATGTCCCCAATTAGGGCAGTATTCCAACAAAACATGGAATGGTGACGGCTGGGAATAAGCATTTACATAGTGTTCCAGGCACTGTGCTAAGTGCTTTTTTTTTTTTTAAACAAATATTTTATTTGATCCTGAGAACACCCCTGCCAAGTAAGTGTTATTTAATGCCATCTTACATTTGAGGAAATCAAGGTGAACGATGAGTAAGTGCCTTGCCCAGGGTTACACAGATGGTAAATGCCAGTATTTGAACTCGTCTTCCTGATTTCCGGCCCAGCACTCTACCCATTGGGCCGCCGTCTCCCGTAAGAATTCTTGTATCCCAACCATCTTCTTGGCTTTCTTCTGGACAGAAGTACAAGGATGTAGAGTCTAGTCTGAAGATTAAGGAGGTAGACGGCTTGGAGCTTGTGAAGAAGTTCTCTGAAGAGATGGAAAGCATGCTACGAAGGAAAGTGGAGGCTGTGAAGGTAATGTGTGGGATGAGTGAATACGTCTCCATTTGGTCTGTTAACTTTCCTTTCCTCTTTCTCAAATTGCTGCCGTCAATCACTTTTCTTCCTTTGTCTGTATTCTCACCCTGGTGGGACCCTCCCCTCCTCTTTCCTTGCTGTCCCAGTTGGGGAAGTATCTGGTGAAGTCTGCCTCTCCACCAATGAGAGGGGAATCAGTCAGGGAGGGGTCGTGACTAAGTTAGGTTATAAATTCCAGCACTATCTTTTGTAACTTGCCTCTTCTCCATGAAGAGTCATGGGGAAGACCGCCCTCTTCTCCCAGGGAAGAGAATAAACTCCTGTTCTTATCCTAAGAGATCTCTGTGTTTATTTTTTTTTTCACTAAATTAAGGATGAAGGGTATTTCTCATCCCAAACAGTAACACTGAATAAAGTCTGGGTGGAAATCTCTGTCTCCTTTGCCCCATCCTCCTCCTCCTCCTCTTCTTGTCCCTTACGTGGAACTAATGTTACTCTCTCACGTAGAGTTTAGGACCTAATTGCATTCATTCCCTTAGTCCTTCCCAGCTTTTTTTTCCTCTGCTCTCTCAAACCCCAGAAAAAGGGGTTTTAAGGATATAGAAGAGAAAGTGAAGGATTTGGTGCTGTAGGGTTACCCTGAGCTATCAGCAAAGCTTCCAATGGTATAAGCTCACATTCACTGCCTATAATGTACAATCGATGCTAATTGGATAAATGAATGAATGCAAAGTAACCAAAAATTTGTAAAAAGCTCTCCTCCATCAAAAACTCTTTCCTTTCATGAACTCCCAAGGATTGGTAGAAAATAGCAGAGGGGAAGGGGTGGCTGGGCACTAGAGCTGTGTTTATGACTTTATGTTCAGACCAGATCAGTCAAGATGCCTAAGAGCCATAAATGACCCTGGGCCTCAGGACATCCAAATTCACTCTATTCATTTAAGTGCCTCGTGGCCCCAAGCTAGGTATTGGACAAACCAGCTACACAGATGTAGCTTTTACCCTGAGGGTGGAGTGAGACCACATAAGGCAAATAGTACTGATGTGGGTGGACAACATCCAGACAAGTCAAATACAGGAGAAACATGGGTAACCAGTAGGCCCAACATGGAGGCATACAGAGAATATGGCCTGACAGAGACAGGTCAAGGTATGCTGAGTACACAGTTCTGCACCAAGATCAGTGAGATCAGTGGTGGAACAAGCGGATACCTTTCTCCCAGCCTTTGATAATAAGGTCAAGCCCAGGTAAAATCATAAAGCAAGCAAAACTTGAGATTCTCTCTTCTGTTTTAATTCCAACTCCAGTTCTGCTTTCAAAATCTTTCCTAAAGATGTGTAATCAGTATTAGTTTGCATTAGTAATAATGTAAACATTAGTATAAAATCATTGTGTTACTTCTTTTAGAGAAGCGTTGCGCTATACTGGACAACACTGAGGAACTGTCAGTAGGTCTGGGTTCAAATTCTGCCTCTGACAGTGCTGCATGTTCCTATGAGTCTGACACTTAGGTGGGGATAGTAACAGTACTCACCTCCCAGCACTGTTGTAAAGGTAAAACAGACAAAATGTGTGAGGTGCTTCGCAAACCTTTAAAGTACTATAAATGCTCTCTATCATTGTTATCAAGATGACTAAAGCTCTCTAAGTCTTAGGTGTTTCTGTAAGGCTGTTTGGGTGTAGGGAGTTCCCACAAGGATGAAGTCCCAGTCCTTGAGGTGCTAATGTTACCAATTTCAAAGCCATACTCCTAATAGTGAAATGAAGCTTCTATTAGAGAAATTTCAGGAATTAGCCAACAGGTAAAGAAAATGCTTTTATCCAACTAATACATCCCTATATCATCAAGCTATTAGGCAGTATACAGGGATTTGCTCAATATTGTCTCTTTTTCCTACTTCCAAAAGTGGCAGAAAAAATGGAAATTTCTCCCTAGGTTACAAGATAAATTATTAATTACCTTTTGGAATGTCCCAACCATGATTCCATATTCCCAATTGACTTTCTCTAAAGGCTGGGCTATTCTTTCTGAGCCATGGTGCTCCAATAAAAATAAGCCATATTTGTCTTTATCTTTCATTTTATTTTTAAATTACCAAGCATTTCCTTCCTTTCTCTACCTCCCACCACCCTAAGAATGAGAAGAAAATCAAAACACTTACTTAAAAAATATGCGTAGTTAAGCCAAACAAATCCCCACATTGGCCATGTCCAAATATATCCGTTTCATTCTGCATTCATCACCTCTATGTTAGGAGGAGGGTACCATTATCATCAGTCCTCCATGGTTGGTCGTTACATTAATACAAGTCTTCCAAGTTTCTCTAAAACAATTTCTTTTGTCATTTCCTTTTTTTTCTTTTTTGCCTTTTTTGGAGTAGGGAGGGCAGGGCAATTGGGGTTATGTGACTTGCCCAAGGCCATACTGCTAGTAAGTGTTAAGTGTCTGAGGCTGGATTTGAACTCAGATCCTCCTGACTCCAGGACCGATGCTCTATTCACTGTGCCACCTAGCCACCCCCTTTTGTCATTTCTTTTTTTTTTTTCAGGCTATAGAAAATATATTTGCTTATTATACAAGATTTTGAGTTACATATTTTCTCCCCTTCTTTGCCCTACCCACCACCCCAAAACAGCCATCCCAGTGTGTCCCGCCTCCCCCAGTCTATTATCTCCTATGTCGCTTTTCGATAGGGCAGGATGGATCTCCCAACCACAGTGCCTGTGTATCTCAAGTTCCAGTTAGATGTAGTCAAT
>CM053585.1:399038372-399084771 GCA_028646515.1 Pseudochirops corinnae
GGGTTTGGTAGCTGCTCTTACTTTGCTTCTTATGCTTATTCTTACTCATGGTTGGTCAGTCTGTGATTTTTTTTTTAATCTCTATGGGGCTCTGCTTCCAGAAGGGAAAGCTCTGTCCCAAATCACTGGGGTCCTCCCGGCTGTTGTAGCTCTCAGGAAGGTGCTGGGACCCTTCCTACTTACTTCCAGCTCGCTGGATAATAAGGACTCCAAGACCGAGGCCCAAGACAGCGATCTGGATTCAGGCCGCTCAACGGGAGAGCACTGGCCTCAGAACAATCACTTAGTCCCCCTGCTGTCTGCAGGCTGCGGGCGGGAAGCTGCAATGGGGAGGCGAGTGCAAAACCTCTGCCTTTCGCTTTTCTGCTCTGGAGGCCTTCCGGCTGGACTGCTTTACTCTCCTAATTTCGCAAGCTCCCCTGGATTAGTTGTGAACGCTGCTCGCAGCTGCCGCTAATCCGCTCACCAGAGAGGCTCCTCCTCTCCTCCCATCCAGCTGCCCCCGGGGCACAGCCGCGGCTTCAGGCCAGGCTGGTTTCAGTTTGCAGTGCTGATATGGTTCCTCGTAGCCGAGCTGACTTTAGTGGGAAGTATCTTTGTGTGCGTTTTGGAGTTCTAGGATTGGTTTAGAGTCGTATTCCATGGGTATTTTGGGGTGGCTATGTGAGAGCTGTGATATGTTGCTGCTGCTTCACCGCCATCTTGGCTCCGCCCCCCCCTTTTGTCATTTCTTAAAGCAATACATTCTTATGTGATAATTTTAAAATCACTAGCATTTATATAGTGCTTTAAGGTTTTCAAGGCACTTTGCATATTTTATTTCATTTGATCCTAACAATAACCCTGTAAGACAGAGGTTATTATCTTGATTTTACAGATGGAGGAAACTGAGGCTGAGAAAGGTTAAGTGACTGTTTCACAACTAGTGAATGTCTAAGGTGGGATTTTAACTTAAATCTTCCTGACTCCTAGCACTCTATCGAGCTAATGAATTTCCAATTTCCATTTCCCGGGTAATAGACAGATCCTTGGATTCTAGTTCCTTGCCACCACAAAAAGAACTGCTATAAATATTTTTGTACGTATGGGTCCTTTTGCTGTTTCTTTTATCTCTTTGAAATATAGACTCAATATTAGTATTGCTGGGTCAAAGGGTATGTACAGTTCAGTAATTTAGCGCAAATACTTCTAAATTGCTTTCCAGAATGGCCAATTCACAACTCCACCAATAAATAGGGGGCATGTTTTCCCATAGCCCCTCCTGACAAGATATGGGCCTAAGCCTAGACCTTTTCCCTTTACCCCAAAAGAATTTGAGTCCCATTTGTCTATAGGTCTTGGGAAACCCCCCACCTTGAGTTCTCCCAGAATTTTCCCACTTGATCTGGCTTTTTTTGTTACCCTTGACCTAGCCTAGCCCTGCTTTGTCTGTTACCTCCTGATTGCCTCAGGTTGCTTCCCACTCTTGATCCCATCAAAATCCCATTGTCTTGGTTCCTGGAGTCTGACCTCTAGTCATCCCAGTCCCACCAAGATCCTCCTCAAGATCCCCCTTAAATCCCTCCTCTAGACCACCCCTAGATCCTTCCCACAGTCTTTCTGTATATTAGATCCATCTTGCCACCATGAAAGTGCTTGGATTCAATCTGCTCCACTGGCACTAGAGTCACACATGCTCAGATTCCTTAAGAGTCTAGGAAATGATGAGATTTCATAAAAGTCTGGACAATATGCCAGCTCTTTAATAAATTTTATTTTTCCCTTGCTGAAAGAAGGGTTGGGTCAAATTCATTAGGGCAGGACCCAGAGTGTCAGTATTTTGGGGTCCCAAGTACCTCTAAACCCAAACATTTTGGTTGCCTGAGACCAGGAAAACTGCCGATCTCAAGTTCTTCTCCAGCCAAGACTAGAAGGTATATAAGCCTCCTCCTCTCCCTTCTTACCCTACAGTTGGGGTTGCTCTCCAAGGACCCTGGAGGTGCTTTTCAAGCCTGACCTCTCAGGTCCCACTAGGTCAGACAGCTAGGAGGCTGCCTCTTATTCAGTCTGACACTCTCAGGTTTTTGGTCCAGTGGTTATGTTGGAGGCCATGGACCTGGGCACAGCTTCTGAAGCATGGAGGACAAGGACAGATGTCCCATCCAGAAGGGTATGCCCAATTCTTTAAATCTCTAGGGAATTGGGAAAATTTCAGGTAACTTTTGGTGTTTTGTTTTGTTTTTGTCTTGTTTTGTTTCTCTTTGTTTTTCTTACTCCTGGATCCTCCTCTATAGAGGAAAGGACTTCCAGCCTCCACGCCTATAATGGGTCAATCCACTTCAGTTCTCAGAAATTCACCTTTGAGTTGTCTTCTACAAAACTGGGAAAAAAATTTAGTTTCTCCAAAGAACTTTTAAAAAAAGGCTAGTGTTCTTTTGCAACACTTTTTGGCTTCAGTATCACCTAGAGGACCACGAAGCACCATGGCCCATTTTGGGGACTTTACAACATAATACTCTTACAGTTAGAAGGAAAATGGAGAGAAACTTCCTACATAGTTGCTTTCAGTGAGCTCTCTCAGAACTCCTTCTCAGGAAATATTGTCAAATGCTCATAGCTAGAGCTGCCCCACAAAGGTGCAATGGGAGTCAACTGGACATTTTGGATGATCCCCTCATGGCCCCTAGGACTTCAGTTCTCCCCCACCCCCCACCTCCATTCCCACCATCTCCCCAGTTCCTATCCCCACCCCAATCTCCCCCAGCCCCTCCTGCGGTTCCACAACCTCCCCCGACCTCTCTTGCTGTTCCCCACCCTTCCCTGAGCCCACTTGCTTCCCATGCCCCCGATCCTTGGCCACCCTCTTTTTCCCTTGGTTTCCCTCCCCTTTTCCTCTAGCATAACTTCCCTCATTTCCTGCCTCCTTTAACTTCCATATCTCCTACCCTGCCCCCCTTGGCTACTCCCGCTCAGGTCCCAGCCCTGTGTCTTGTTGAGGTGCCTCCCTCTGCTGCCCTTCCCCCTCAGGTGACTCCAAGCTTTCTCAGAGTGATTTGCATACCCTTTTCTCCACCTGTTGTACCACTGAGAAGAAGAGAATCTGGGAACAAGCACAAAAATGTGGGGATCATTTGGCTAGCAATGAGCCCACGAAATATCCCCTTGGAACAGCTGCTGTTCCCACTAGTGACCTGGGATGGGACTATCAAGAGAACAAAGATAGGAGAAAGAGAGATCATATGGTAATCTGTCTGTTAGAAGGCCTAAGAAATGCATTTCGAAAGCAAATTTTCAAAAAATTTCAGGAAATTACTCAGGGACAATTAAAGTTGAGGGGTTTCCCAGGGCCTATGGACAAATGGGACTCGAACTGTTTTGAGGTAAAGGGAAAAAGATATAGGCTTGGGCCCATACCCTGTCACTCCCACAATTGTCATTTTCTCTTTTAGTCATTTTTGCCAGTCTTGACAGATGTAAAGCAGACCTTAAAGTTGTTTTAATTTGCATTTATTTAATTAATGGTGATTTGGAGCTTTGTTTCACATGACCATGGATAACTTTGGTATCTTCCTTTGATTCCTTCAAATTCTTCTAAGCACGGAGGGCAGAGCCAAGAGGGCGGAGTAGAAATAGGACTTCAACGCAGCTTCCACCTCCTCCAATACATGTAAAAAATTACTCTAAACAAACTTTAGAGCCACAGAACCCACAAAGTGACAGAGAAAAACAAATCTCCTGCTGAAGGAAGCCCAGCAGGCCAGCAAGAAGGGTCCATGACTGCTCACTGGGAGCCGAGCTCAGTCCAGACTGAGCTGCAGTCTTAGCCCCAGGGTGACCCTGACCTGTCCTGGCTAAAGTAGACTTCATGAGAGTAAATCACCAGCAGATGTCATGGTTTCCAGACTTCTCAACCCACAAATGCCAAACACAAAGTAAAAGGTCAGTGTGGAACTTTGTTCAAACAGGGGAAGCATGGTCCGGCTGCTACGCCCATGTGAGAAGTGGAGGAGGCACGGTGGCTGCAGCTGCTGCCATGTGGCTGCTTCTGAGCTCCTGGCCTGCAGATTGTAGGGGGATCAAGCTACCAGAGGATAATTGCTCTTGCTTTGACCTGCTTGGATCTGGATTACAGTCTTGGGTGGTGGTCCTGGGGTATGTGACCAGTGAGCCAGAGCATGTGGGGACTGTAGAGAGGGCACTAATCTAATAGCTCCAGTAGCTGCAAGAAACCCAGCAATTTGAGACATAGCTCTCTCCATTTTGGAAGCAGAGTTCTACTGTGGCAAAGAGCCCAAAAGTCAAGTAATTGAGTGGGAACATAAGCAATCAAAAGAAGCAAAGCAAGCACAGAAATACAACTTTAGATTCCTTTTTTGGGCACAAAAAGGATCAAAGCATGGAACAGCAGGACAACAATGATGTCAGAACTCTTGCACCAAAAGCTTCCAAGAAAAATAGGAATTGGTTACAGGCCATGGAGGAACTCAAGAAGAATTTTGAAAACCAAGTAAGAGAAGTGGAGGAAAAATTGGGAAGAGAAATGATAATGATGCAAGAAAATCATGAAAAGAGAGTCAACAACCTGACTGAAGAAAATAACACTTTAAAAAATATATTAACTCAAAAGGCAAAAGAGGTCCAAAAAGCCAAAGAGGAGAAGAATGCCTTAAAAAAGCCCAACTTGCCAGATGGAAAGAGAATTTCAAAAGCTCACTGAAGAGAATAATTCCTTCAGAATTAGATTGGAGCAAATGGAAGTGAATGACTTTATGAGAAATCAAGATACTATTAAACAGATCCAAACAAATGTAAAAATAGAAGGCAATGTGAAATATCTCATTGGAAAAAACCACTGACTTACAAAATAGATCCAGGAAAGATAATTTAAAAATTATTGGACTACCTGAAAGCTATGATAAAAAAAAAAAGAACCCAGAAATCATCGTTTGAGAAATTCTCAAGGAAAATTGCCCTGATATTTTAGAACCAGGGGACAAAATAGAAATTTAAAGAATTCACCAATCACCTCTTGAAAAAGATCCCCAAAAGAAAACTCCTAGGAATATCCAGAGTTCCCAGATCAAGGAGAAAATATTACAAGCAGCCAAGAAGAAACGATTTGAATATTGTGGAAACACAATCAGGATAACACAGGATCTGGCACCTTCTACATCGAGGGAATGAAAGGCTTGGAATATGATATTCTGGAGGTCAAAGGAGCTAGGATTAAAACCAAGAATCACCTACCCAGAAAAACTGAGCATAATGTTTTAGGGGAAAATATGGTCATTCAATGAAATAGAGGACTTTCAGGCATTCTTGATGAAAAAACCAGAGTTGAATAGAAAATTCGACACTCAAATACAAGAAACAAGAAAAGTATGAGAAGATAAACAGGGAAAATAAATCATAAGGAACTTATCAAAGTTGAACTATTTACATTCCTACATGGAAAAATGATAAGTGTAACTTATGAAACTTTTCTCAGTATGAGGATAGGTGAAGGGAATAGAAATGTAGATTTATGTATACATATATATGTCTATATAAGAGGGTATATGTGCATATGAATACGTATGTGAGTGTGTGTATATATGTGTACAGGTATACATAGACAGAGGGGACAGGATCAACTGAATAGGAAGGAATGGTATTTAAAAGGTGAAATTGAGAGGTGAGAGAGGAATATAATGAGAAGAGATGGGGAAAGACAGAATGGGGTAAATTATCTCACATAAAAGAGGCAAGGGATAACTGTTACAATGGAGGGAAAAAAACAGGAAGGCAAAAGGGAATGGGTGAACCTTATTCTCATTGATTTTGGCTTAGGGAAGGAATGACATACACACTAAATTGGGTATCTTGACCTACAGGAGAGTAGTGGAGAAGGGGATGAGAGGAGTGATGATGGAGGGGAGGGCAGGTTGGGGGGGGGAGGGTAGTTAGAAGCACACACTTTTGAAAAGGGACAGGGTCAAAGTAGAAAATAGAACAAGTGGGGGGGTGGGATAGGATGGAGGGAAATATAGTCAATCTTTTACCATATATCCACCTTGGAAATGTTTCGCAAAACTACACACGCACAACCTATATTGAATTGCTTATCTTCCCAGTAAGGGTGGGGTTACAAGGCAGGAAGGAAAAGAATCTGGAATTCTGAATGCAGACTGAAGCAAACTACTTGCTCTCTCTCTCTTTTTTGTTTTGTTTCCTCTTTCTCATTGTTCGCTCCATTGGTTATAATTCTTCTTTACAACCTAACTAATGTTTAATGTGAAGGTATTTGTAGATCCTATATTTGATTGCATGCTGCCATGCAGGGGAGAAGGGAGAGGAGAGGAGGGGAGAGAAATGAAACTCAAGGGATTGTGGGACTGAATGTTGTAAACTAAAAGTAAATAAATAAAATTTTTAAGAAGAAAAAAAAAGAAA
This sequence comes from Pseudochirops corinnae, assembly GCA_028646515.1. NCBI lineage: Eukaryota > Metazoa > Chordata > Mammalia > Diprotodontia > Pseudocheiridae > Pseudochirops > Pseudochirops corinnae. Next base: position 399,044,784 of record CM053585.1, read on the forward strand.
AAGATCCCAAAAAGAAAACTCCTGGGAATATTACAGCCAAATTCCAGTGTTCCCAGATCAAGGAGAAAATATTACAAGCAGCCAAGAAGAAACAATTTGAGTATTGTGGAAACACAATCAGGATAACACAAGACCTAGCAGCTTCTACATTAAGGGATTGAAGGGCTTGGAATATGATATTCTGGAGATCAAAGGAGCTAGGACTAAAACCAAGAATGACCTACCCAGAAAAACTGAGTATAATGTTTCAGAGGAAAATATGGTCATTCAGTGAAATAGAGGACTTTCAAACATTCTTGATCAAAAAAAACCTGAGCTGAACAGAAAATTTGACTTTCATATTCTTCTAAGCATTTGTCACTTGGGGACCAGATCTTATTCTAATAAACTTGAAATAATTCCTTAGATATCTTGGAAATGACATTTTTATCAATGAAATTTCCTGCAAAGATTTTTCCCCAGTGTTTCCCCTCTAAATTTTAACTTCATTGGTTTTGTTTCTGCAATTTTTTTTCAATTTCCTGTAACCAAAATTGTTCATTTTATCTTATGTGCTCCTCTCTTTCTTTTATTTTCTCATTATCTCTTTCTGTTTCTAGACCTAAAAGGTAATTTCTATCTTGCTCCTCTACTTTCCGTATGATGTGACTTAAATATCCAATCATGCCTTCATTTAGAGATTGGTCCACTTCCTTCTGACTTTTTTCCATTTTTCTTCATTAAGATTCTTGACCTTTTTTTCCCTCTTTTTCTTTTCTTATTGATATAATAACTAGTATTTCTAGCAGCATACAGAATAATAAGTAATAATATACATTCTTGCTTTACCTTGATTTGATTTTTATTGGAAGGGTCTCTAGTTTACATATAATGCTGGTTCCCAATTTTAAATAGATACTATGTGTCAGTGGAAAGATCTATTTATTCCTATAACTTCTACTTTTTAAAAACAGGAATCAGTTTTATGTCTTGTCAAAAACTTTTTCAACATCTATTGATAAAATCATGATTTTTGTTATTTTTGTATTAATACTGTTCCTAATATAGAACTAACCCTGTATTCCTGGTAAAAATTCAAACCAATTAGTGTATAATCTTTGTGATTTGTTCCTATAGTTTCTTTTACTAATACTTTATTTTAAATGTTTGCATCAATATTCATTAAGGATGTTGGACTGTAGTTTTCTTTCTCTGTTTAATTTATCTTGGTTTAGGTATCAAGGTCATCCTTATCAATTTAAGGAATATGAGGAATTTGCTAGAGGCCCTTTTCCTGTTTTTTTTTTTTCAAACAATTCATATAATATTGGAGTTGTTATTCACTGTTTCAATGTTTGATAGAATCCACCTATAAATCTGGGCCAAGGAATTTTCTTTGGGAGATCATTATGACATGTTCAGTTTCTTTTTCTAAGACTAGGTTATTTAAATTTTCTATTTCTTTTTCTGTTAATCTGGGCATTTTATATTTTTGTAAATCTTCATTCATTTCCATTAAGCTGTTGGCATATAATTGGAGAAAATAGTTTCTAATCATTTCTTTCATTTTAAAATTTGTTTTAAATTCACCTTTTTTCATTTTTGATACTGGTGATCTGGTTTTCTTCTTTTTGTAAATTAAATTAGCTAATAGTTTCTCTTTTATTTGTTGCCATTATTTTTAAACTACTCCTGGTTTACTAATTCAAAGGAGTTTTGTTTTCACTTTTGTTAATTTCTTTCTTAATTGTCAAGATTTTTATTTTGGTATGTAATTGAGATTTTTTAAATTGCTTTTTTCTGATTTTTTTTTACTTGCCTGCCCAATTCATTGATTTATTCTTTTTCTTTTGTTGAAGAAAATATCTAGATATAAATTTCCCCCCAAGAACTGCTTTGACTACATTCCCCAAATTTTGGTATATTGTCTCATTATTGTTATTATCTTTTTTTTATCTTTAATGAAATTATCTAGTGTTTTTATGATTCATTCTTTGACCTATCAGTTCTTTAGGATGAAGTTATTTGGTCTGCAATTATATTTTATTTGTTTATTTTTTAAACATTTGTTATCTCTTCTTCTTTGAACACCCCCCCAAACAAAATGAACAATAAAAAGAAAACTCTCATAAGTGGGTAGCTAGGTAGCTCAGTGGATAGAGCACTGGGCCTGGAGTCAAGAAGATCTGAGTTCAAATCCAGCTTCACATACTTACTATCTATATGATCCTGGACAAGTCACTTAACCTCTGTTTTCCTCAGTTTCTTTAATTATAAAATGAAGATAATAATAGCATCTACCTCCTAGGCTTGGTGTGAGGATAGAATGAGATAATATTTGTAGTATTTGGCACAGTGCCAGGCACAGAGTAAGCATTAAATAAATACTTGTTTCCTTCCTTTCTTTCACCACCCATTGTTCCTAGCTCTGCCTTCTGGGTCCACACAGAATAAAACAAATCATTATTTTACAGCAGTCCTTCAAATCCTTGAAGACAGCTATCATATCCCTATTAAGTCTACAGGTTAAAGCAAGCCAGACTTTCTATGGTGTGTTTTGAGGCCCTTTATAAATATCCTGGTCCCCTTCCTCTGAACAATCTCTAGCATATCAACATCCTTCTTGACTATTCCACCTGCATGACCAGGTCAGAGAACAATGGGATCACAACTGATTATGTAAGAGTTTGTCCAAACACCAGTTCTTTATTACCTATGTATTGTGTCTTTGTGTGCCTTAGAGACTTGTTGAAGCAGCTGAGGAGGCTGACCTCAACCATGAGTACAATGCATCTCTGGTGGTAAGTCCCCCTGTTTCCAATGCCATTTCTCTAAGAGGCAGATTGAGGATGTCTGGAGAGTTGGAGGGACAGGAGCTCCAAACCCCACATGTTGCTGTAGCCTCACTATCCACTCTCTGTCCAAAGGTATGTCTAATGTGACCCTAGACACCAGCCAAGTGTCTGTGCAGTAGGTATAGACATAAGGTGATTTCTAAACATGCTTTTGCCTATGAGGTTATTCCTGAACCTATGTTAGCTCAGTTTAAATAACTTTAAAATGTATTCCCCCCACGTACTTTGGCTCTAGGTTAAAGAAATAAGTGAGGGAAGGGGGACTAATCCCAGGAATGCCAGGGCTAATTGCTGGGTGAGAAACACATTCTCTGAAAGATCTAAACTTAACCCTGACAGAAGCTATAGCCTGCTCACTAGGAGCACTGTGAGTTCCCTCTGATGAGAGTGTTTAGTATGTAGATGCAGAGGAAGAAGAAGGGAAAAGGACTGGTGTCTGTATCATCAGAGGGAGAAGTTCTCATCTGTTAAGGGTTTGTGGCCATTGTCCTATCGGAAGCAGAGTGTACAGGTCATTCCCAAATAGGATAAGGCCTATCTCTTAAAAAGTGAAAAGTTATGAACCATGTCACTTGAGGAGAAACTTGAGGAGAAACTTGAGGAGAAACTGATATACTCTTTATCTTTGTGTGTTTATCTCTCCATGAAAATGTGTCTGATTCTCTCTGTCTCTGTCTCTGGCTATGTCTACATATATTAAACAAAGTGGAAAATGAGGTCATCTAGGTAATTCAAGCCAAAATCCTTTCCTACTTGCTCATCTTCCTTTCTTCCCCAACCCCCTCAATAATTGCATTTGTTACAATCCTGAGTATTTTAAAATAAATAAATATAAATATGACATAAATAACATTTGATCATGAATCATCTGGTCTGAATTGCCCATTTCATTTTGTATATGTGGCCATAACTTCAGTTTGTTCATCTTTTCATCTTTGAATCCTCTGATCTAGGTCATTTCTCTCCCTTTCTCTCTTTCACACTGTGCATTTCCATCTATGTCTGGTCCATCTCTGTTTCTCTCATTTCCCTACATCTCTAGTTTAACTATTACAACTCAGTCCTCATCAATGAAAAAGATGAGAACGGCAATTATGTGGAACTTGGAGATGAATTTATTCTGGATCTCAATGAACACTTCAACAACCTGTGGGTGAATACATCCATCAGTAATGTGCAGCTGCCCACCAATGTCTACAACAAAGGTAACCTGAGTTAATTAATTAATGAGTAATTGCCTGAATTTATTAATACGAAGTTTGCAAATTTTTGTGAAAAATCCCTCTCCTCCAGTTCTCTTCACTAAAATTTCTTTCCTGAAACCAACCTTGGTTGTCTTTTTCATTCTGTTTTTTAACAGATAGGTCCTCCTACTTCTCTTATTAATAATAATAGTCACCAGAAATTATTAAAAAATGTTATTCTTGAGGAGCTTGAGCTTATTGTTATAAATTATGCAGTGAAATGGAGGAAACTACAACGCATCACTGCTGGTTGAAAGAATTTAGCATCTACCAGGTACCTAGAAAGATGTTTTCAGGTGTCAAAAATTGGACACCAGAAGCTCTCTGTCCTTTATAAACTAGTAGACAATAAAGCCCTGGACTACAAGTGCAAGCCCCCAAATACCCTGCAACTGGAGCATCATTAGAGCCAGGGCTGCTGGAGCCATGAAAATACCCATAACAAATACTCATAATTTCTAAACTATGCGGAATTTAAGTCCTTCAAAATATAGAGACCTAGCAGGAAAAAATGAAAACCTTGTGGAAATATGACAATATGCATGTTATCTATGTCATCCTATTTGCTACTAGAATTGTGCTTTCAGCAAGTCTCCAGAAGATGAACTTATATCATAATACTCTTATTCAATTACCAAAATAGTCATTTTATCCTCCAGTGCAATGGTCCCCAGATCATTAAATAGAAAAAAGTAATAGCAGGAGAGTGCCTTTTCAACAGACTCTTTCTGTCTGGATTCCATCAAAAAGTGGGTAAAAAATTAAAATCATCATTACTAACTCATATTTATATGGCACTTTAAAGTTTACAAATCTCTAAACTTAAATTGCGCAACTGGGTGACACAATAGATAGAGCATCAGACCCGAAGTCAGAAAGATCTATATATAGGTCAAATCAGCCTCAGACACTTACTAGCTCTGTGACCCTGGGCAAGTCACTTAACCCTGTTTGCCTCAGTTTCCTCATCTGTAAAATGAGCTGGAAATGGCAAATCACTCCAATATCATTGCAAAGAAAACTGCAAATGGGGTCATGAAGAGTTGGACACGATCGAACAACAAATTTACAAAATCTCATTATTTCCCAACTTCACTCCCACGTTGGTATAGAAAATAAAATAAAATCGTATCCCATTGTCCCAAGATCGATTTGGGATATAAAAAGGTTTCACACAATTTGAAGACTAGGATTGGAAATGAACTTTCTCTTCTATTCTACCCCCCTTGAACCTGGAGTACCCTGTGTTTGACCAGGCTGAGAGAACCCTCTTGATCTTTTGACTCAGTGAGTAAGAGTTTGGGTATCCTAAAAAATTAGCTCAGAGAGAAGAAAGCAAATCCTTCAGGAACAGTAACTAATCTCTAACTTTTTCCACTGAAAAAATCCTTTCACCACTGTCAAGGAGCAGCCATGGTAGAACCATAGAATTTCAGCTATGTACCCAAACATGAATGCGTTCTATTCCTTACCAGAACAGTGGTCTGTTTGAAGACCTCTGAGTAGGGAGAACCACTGCCTCTTAAGGACACCCATTTCACTTCTGGACAGCTCTAATTATCAGAAGTTTTTTCTGACATCAAACCTAAATATGACTCTTTTCAATTTTAAACCGTTGCTCTTGGATCTGGAGCCAAAGAGAACCAATCTAATTTCTCTTCCCCGTGTCAACCCTTCGGATAATGTAAGACAACTATTATGTCCTGCCCTTTTCCTAAATCTTCTGCTTTTCAGGATAAACTGTCCCAGTTCTTACACCTGGCCAGCATTATGCTGTTCCAGACACTATTCCCTTGCTGCTACCATCCTCTGAGCCCTCTTCAGCCTTCCTTCCTAATTCATGGTGCCGGAAATGAACACGGCCCTCCACATGTAATCAAACAAGGCAGAATATAGCCTGACAGGAGCTGTGTTCTTCCAGGTGCTCTGGGCTAAACGCATTAGAGGAAATGGTTCTGTGTTCTCTTTCAGAGTAGGGATCGTTTCATTTTTTTGTTTTCTGTTTCAAATACCTGACACAGTACCTAGCAAATAAGAGGCACTAAGTACTTGTTGATTAATTCGATTGTTCATATGTGCTTAACTAACTTATGTCAAATCTGACCCCTGAAGTGTATCCTGGGGTCACATTGCTCCCTCTCTATCTTGCCCCTCAGATCCAGATATTTTGAATGGAGTCTACATGTCAGAAGCCTTAAACCCTGTTTTTGTGGAAAATTTCCAAAGGGATCCAACACTGACCTGGCAGTATTTTGGCAGCTCATCTGGATTCTTCAGGCTCTATCCAGGTATGAAAAAGGTGATGCAGGGAGAGGGTATGGAAATGTGCTTTCTACTCTTCTCTGAAGAGATTCTCCTCTGAGGTTCTGGGAGCATGAGCAGCAAAGACAAACCCCTGGCATTCAGGCATATCTAAACCAGGCCAAAACCTAAACAAAAAACACTGCCCAGTGCCACCCATGCTGAGGTGCCCACATGCAACCAGAATTGACATTTATATGGTACTTTAAAGTTAATAAAATATTTTGCCTACATTATCCCATGTGATCCTCACAAGAACCCTGTGAAATAGGTACTATAAATACACACAGCTATAATACAGTTATCCCTTCCACATAGTGACTTTCCCCATTGCAATTTCAATATAATGCAGGTCAGCACAATAAATTAAATGGGAATTTGGGGGGAGTTTTGTGGAAGCTGCAAATGACACAAAAAGGCCAGCAGACAACAGAAAAGGTTCAGAAACTTAGAAATGCATAAAAATATATAGTATTGTATAATGTCAACATTTTAACTTTTAATACCAGAATAATTCAGACTTTTTCTCTGGCACAAAGGGAGGGCCAAAAAATTTTACATGGATTTCCAAGATCACAGGGCCACCATGCCCCTAACCCCACAAAGTGGAAATAAGTGTTATAAGGAAGACAATAGAGACTCAGGTGAAGTAACTTGCTCATGATTCCATATCTCATGAATGTCAGGGAAAGGATCCAAACCCCATTCTTTCTTATCCCATATCTAGCCTTTTGACACCACTGCATATGTTTATCTTAAAACAAAGTTCAGCACTTGGCCAGTGGAATTTCCTAAGTATTGTGGAGTAATAGAAAGGATGCTGGAGCCACAAAGATCTCGGTTCCTAATTAGTTGTGTGGCCATAGTGACAATTAACTAGTTGTGTAATACTCCTCTGAGTCTCTTTCCTGATACATAAAATGGTGGTAATAGTACCTGTGGGCAGCAAGGTGGCACAGAGAACAGAGTGCAGGACCTGGAGTCAGGAAGACTCATCTTCCTGAGTTCAAATCTGACTTCAGACACTAGCCAGCTGTGTGATCCTGGGCAAGTCACTTAACCCTGTTTGCCTCAGTTTCCTCATCTGTAAAATGAACTAAAGGAAATGGCAAAGCACTCCAGTATTTTTGCCAAGAAAACTCCAACTACAAAGAATCAGAAATGACTGAACAACACCAATAGTACCTGGAGTTCCTATCTTACATAGTTGTTAGGCTTAAGTGAGATAATGTTCTTAAAGTATTCTACAAACCTTAAAGAACTAGGTAAATGTCAGCTTTTTAAAATATATATATATATATAGAATCCTTTGGGAAATATAGCAAAAAATGAGATATAATTCCCACCCTCAAACACTTTAGAATCTAGTTGAAGGGCAAAGATATAAGCATACGAAATGCTAAATAATAACACCGGACAACAGCATTAAAGAGATAGTAGACCTGGAGTTAGAAAGACCTGAATTCAAATTCATCTTCAGATACTTCTTAACTGTGTGACTTTGGGCAAGTTACTTAACCTCTGCCTGCCTCAGTTTCCCCATTTGTAAAATGGAAATAATAATAGCACTTGCCCTCTTTGGATGTTGTGATGATAAAACAGGATAATATTTATAAAATGCTTTGCAAACATTAAGTAGATATGTAAATGCTAAGGATAGAGATAGAGAGTAAAAAGCCCTATTGTATTTATTCAAAGTTAATGAATGAGTGAGTACCTCTCCTTAAAAATAATTGCCATTTAGGATGATAATACTTCCTCTCTCTACTCCCATTAAAGCACCATCCCTCCCTTTCATATTTTTATTTTAACATCTCTTTGCCTATTAGGGTACAGACACTTGTCCCCATTTTTAAGGACCGGATAGACATGATAGTTGCCTTCAAGTACCAGAAGAGGCATCATGTGAAAGAAAAATTGGACTTCTTTTATTTTGCCCCAAAAGGAAGGAATGAGAGTAAAAGGCAGAAGGTGCAAATAAGCAAATTTAGACTTGATGTAAAGAAACATTTTCTAATAACTAGAGCTATTTACCAGTGTAATGAACTGCCTCTGGAGGTGGTGTGTTCTCCCTCATTGAAATTCTTCATGTAGAGGCTGAATGGCAACTTATCAGGCATATCATAGAATAAATTCCTTTTATGTATGAATTATACTAAATAGCCATTGAGGTCTCTTCCAACTTTTAAATCCTGTGATTATGTGAGTTTGTCTTAAGCTCATATTTGGAATCGAGTAGAAATAAGGGCCTTGGCTCCCAAATTGTAGGGGTCTCCCTTTTCTAGTTTTCTAGTTCCCTGCTTATCCTATGGCAGGTCATTCTGTGTCTGGTGACTGGAAGAGGGAAAAGTCAGCAGTGAAGAAAGAAGTCCTCATTTTCTCTTCCTCACTGTTGCTCTTCACAGGGCTACCACCTGCGGACCATTGGCATTCAAAGGCTCTATCCTCACATGAGTTTGATGATTTTTAAGTAAAGGAGATCATGGATGTGAATGTTAGTATATGAGCTATGGTTCTGAGTCTGTTTCCTTGAGCAGATGAAACAGTCCCAATTCTCTTCTCTCTAGGTATAAAGTGGACCCCTGATGAAAGTGGAGTCATTACCTTCGATTGCCGAAACCGAGGATGGTAAGAACTTGTTTCCTGAGAGAGGTCTATATCCCCCATCTAGTTTCCCCTAATTGTCTTGGGGCCTTACCTTCCTCCTTGGTCAGCCAGTCGACAAGCATTTATTAAACAACTACTGTCAACTGTGCTCTGGGGGCTCAAAGACAAAAACAGCACTCAAAACTCTCTGCTCCTAAAGAGCTTATTTGTGTTCAAATGATGTCTGAGCTGGAAGAGTGGGAGACAGAGCTCAGCTGCCTCCTTTCATCAATGTAGCCTTACTGTAGCCTCTCTTCACTCACAATTTGGTCTCAACCCAAAACCTCCACTTCACACTGTCTACATTGGAATCTTCCCTAGCTGGACCCTGCATCATCACTTCTTCCACCTCATGGCTCACTTCTTCCACCTTTTTTTTTGTGCCTTGTGGTAAGGCTATCAGATTCAGGCTCAAAGGATCAGACAGGATTCTTAGGACAGAACTCTTGGGACATAATTTTACTCTTAAGCATAGACAAGAGTGGAATGAACAATTTTCATTCTAAAAATCTCCCTACACACACACACACACACACACACACACACACACACACACACACACACACATGCCCCGATGGGATTTTAATCAGTCTGAACCAGACAGAACCAGGACTGTCCCTTGAGTTTGTCCTTTCTACCATTCTCTATTGGGTTAGCACATTCCCACATTCTCAATGACTCTAAGCTAGGATGTTCAAGCTTCTAGTTCTGGAGCAGGACTTCTGGTACAGCTGCCCAGCATCTGACCCAGATGTTTTGTGGACCAGGACAGTGTCTGAGCAAGGACAATCCATAGCCCTTTCTCAACTGATTCATATAGCTCTGGTTAACCCATCTGTGTCCTGTCTATCCTCTCCCCTCTTCTTCCTTTTGTCTTCTTTCCAAAGGTACATCCAAGCTGCCACTTCTCCCAAGGATATTGTGATTCTGGTGGATGTGAGTGGTAGTATGAAGGGACTGCAGATAGCCATCGCCAAGCATACCATCTCTACTATCTTGGACACCTTGGGGGAAAACGACTTTGTCAATATCATTGCGGTGAATATATCCTCCTATTCTAAAACAAGCCTCAACTAATAACAGTCCTGTCCTGCCTACTCTAGAATGATATCTAAACCATGTGCGAACCCATTTATTCTAGCATGTTTCCTGACACCCTCTACAATAGACCCTGGCACATTCCCAGTTCCCTTGTGCTCTAGAGTGACCCCCCTGTGTTCCTGATTTGGAATGATTCTTGACTCCCACCTTTACAACAATTTCCACCCATACCTCTATTTCCTTTACCATTTATCCAGTCTCACCACCCTGGTGATAAGAAGCACATAGGAGGGGAAAAAACCCAAAGATGTCTGTATTCTAGAACTTCCCAGTCATCTCATGACTGAGTACCTTCATACAAGGAGAGAGAGAGAAAAGGAAATGGTGGGAGGTGGAGTTACAGAGCAGTTGTGATATCTGTGCAAAGGAGTGAGGGAGAGGGACTGGGACCTAGGTGAGGCTTGCATGTAACTGGCAGTCCCTTTAGCAGAGGTCACTAGAAGGCCATACCACACCAGCTAGCCACTATATCTGAAAGTACCAAGATTCTATCCTTTGAGAAAAAGCAGTCTCCAAAAGACTCCTAATGAAACACAAATATATTACATAGGAGGGACAAGATGTTAACTCATTAATACCATTGTTCATTATTAATTATATCATCAAAAGGAAGCAAGGGATAAACAGTGGGAGTGGGAGCAAAGAGTGGGAATAGAAACATTTGGAGAGGGGGTTCTATGGGAGTAAGCCAGTCCCAGGTAGGACACTACTAGAAAACTCAGGAACATCTCCTTCAAAGAGCAACAATGAAGGTAGCTAGGTGGCACAATGATGGATACAGCACTAGCCATGTAGTCAGGAGGACCTGAGTCCAAATCTAACTCAGACACTTACTAGCTGTGTGACTGGGCAAGTCACAAGTCTCTTAACCCTGATAAAAAGAAGGGCAATGGTGGAAGAAAGTACTCTTTAAATTGACTTACTAAATGCCTTTGGTTTCTGTAATACTAATAATTATTAGGGTCAGTTGGATACTAATAGCTAAGTACTAATTAGAAAGACTCTAATATTATTATTAATATCATGGACATATTGGGTATTTAGTGAGGGAAGAGAGTGCCGAAATCAAATCTTGCTATGCAAAATCAATCTTTCTACTGGTCAGCTCTATATTGATATGAATGATTGATAAGATAGAACATGGAGAGATCAACCCATTCTATCATATTCTCCTCAGACCTCACCTTTTCCAGCCTGCCATCATGCTTAAGTCCTAACTCTCATGCCCATATTGTATCCCTACTTCTGAATATAGTAGTGGACTATATAGGGATATACTCAGCAGGTTTCTGCCATTAACTAGAAATAAACATACTCCTCCTATCACAGAGATTCAACTGGTCTTCCCTCAACCCCATCCCTACCTTTTTTCTGCTTGTAAGAGCAGCACATGAAGGAAGTATGCATTCTTCATATTCTCCTTGCTGATGCCAGTCAAAATCAAGGCTGTCCCATTTTACTATATCTGGATATCACCCCTTTTCTGTCTTGGACCAAAAGTAGATTAAAAATACCAAAGTAACTCTCAAGAACTTAAATTTTTATTGTAGAGGAAGAGATTAATTCACATTCTTTTCCCTAGTTGATAAACAAAAGATATTCTCCAAGCCTGTAGCAATGAGGAAAAGGACAGATTGAGGACCGGGGAGGTAGGAAGCAAATGAGAAGCCATCTCCCATACCCTACCAGGGCCATTTTAGCCAACTGAAACAGCATCTCCAGCCCTTGAGGAATAGCAAGCAAGAGCGCTTAGGGGAACATGTCTGAAGGTTCTATCCTCAAGACTAGGCAGAAGCAGAAACAGGGAGGTCACAAGCTGCTAACTACACCTTAGCCCACATAGTTATAGCTGGAATATTGCACATAAAATGTTTGAGGTTATGGTGTAGTGGAAAGAGCTCTGGATTTGAAGTCAGAGTCCCTACAATTTGGAGTTTGTATCCTAATCCAGTTATCCAGTGTGATCTTAGGCAAATTTCTAGCCTCAGTTTCCATATTTGAAAAATGTTAAGACTAGATCAGAGGCTTCAAACATAGGGCAAAATAGAAGCAGATTCAGATTAAAATGTAATTGGGATATCTTTAGATAGGTAAGATGAATAAAACGCAAGAGATAATGTAACTTACAGATCCCTAGGTATGGTTTAGTGGTCCCTTTTATATTTTGAATTTAATATCACTGGACTAGATGACCCCAAGGTCTCTTCTAGTTCATAATGATGCTAAGTGATTGTTAATTGAAGAGCACTTTACCATTAGTGTTAAATGATGCTCAAGTAATTTCCTTGCTTTTTCCCTTTTAGTCCAGCTATATAATTCATTAGTGTAGAGAATTTTCTCTATTGTTGTAGATTAACAAGTCATCTGCAATTTATAGTCTTAAAGAATTTCTAAGAACACTGAGAGGTTAAATAATTTGCCCAACGTCACAAAGCAACCAAATAAGGACTTGAACTTAGGTCTCCCTGATTCCAAGGTCAAACATCTATTTACTATATTGTGTCCCTTCTTGAGTCATTGCAATGAGGAAGAAGTGAATTTGTTCAGCAGGAGTTACTCTTCTGAATTCTTTCAAGATGAGAAAACATCCATATCAGGACAAATTTCCATGATTTCAGAAGGATAGAGATAAAATGTTTAGGACTCACATATGCCATCCTAGCCAAATCTGATAAGTCCAAGTTACTCCTGACCATGGCACAGGAGTCCACAGGCTCCTCGGGTGAGTCTGATCCCGCAAGCCACCTTCCTAAGCTTCACTGAAGAATGACTATCTAAACTGACCCTGTTTCATTTTCTCCCTCAACCCTACAATCTTCCCTCCTACTGGCTACAGTACAATGATTATGTTCATTATGTGGAACCTTGTTTTAAAGGGATTCTCGTCCAGGCTGACAGAGACAATCGAGAGGTGAGTGTTGTGGGTAAAATTGTTGGCCGTGACAAACCAGAACTAGAAACCAAAATCTAAAACCATAACCAAACCCAATACCATGAATTTGGGAGGGAAAAAACAAGAGTTTGCCATCAAGGAAGCCCCACCCACACAGTCAAGAGACTTTCCAAAGGAACAAAAGGAGAAAACTTATGTAGGTTTCAATTTAGACGGAGGTGAATAGGGTGTGGGGTTCTTTAAGATTAGACAAGGTTGTTTCTGGGGGGCATCACAAGATAGGAAAGAGGAGAGGTGGTATCCTTTGACCAGGTAAGGCCTGTTGCTGGGCTCTTCTTCAGATTGGCTATTTCCTGTAATTCCACCCTAATAGATGAGCTGTCTTTGCTGTTTCAGCAGTAAGACACGTGGCAGATGGAGTAGGGGTCAGAGGCAATGCCGTGGAACTGCTGACAAAACGGAGTTGTTTTAGCTTCCTTGGTTACTCACAGTGTCTGCACCAGGACAAATGGCTTCTCCTTGGTGCTGGATTAGTGGAAAATCTGCTTCTCTCTTGAACTTGCCTTTATTCTCACATGATTATGATTCTATGTAAACATATGTACACTGCTCTTTGGCAGACTAATGGCGCATTTACCCAGAGCAAATAGCGAATGCTTCTTCAGGGGAAAAGAAAAGAAGACTGATTTCACTTGGTCAGTTCTTAATTAAGATAAATAGTTAATTAATTTGCAAGAATACTAGTTGACCTACTGGATTGTACACTCTGTGAAGGCAGGCATAGAGTCTTGTTCAATCTTACATCTTCCCCCAGCTGTGTTCTCAAAGTGGTGAAATGGGAGCATGAACTCTAGTAGGGCCTCCAAACTTCTGGAAAGGCTCTTGAGTGTGGGCCCAGCAATAGATCCTGTTGTTCCAGGATCTCATAGCCTACATGATAAATTTTTCAGTCTTAGAAACTCATAAAGACCAGCTTTAAGGCCTAGAGGGTCTGTGCACTCTGTGTATGGGAGTTGGTGGGGAGAGAAAGAACCCACACACCCCACGAAACTAGAGATATTTTGAGGGTCTGTGCATGGAGGGTAGAGGTGAGGAAAGCATTCATAACCCCCTAGGAAATGAGACATATTTTGAAATGTCCAGCAAGGTACTCTGCATATAGTAAGCACCTATTCAATATTTGGTAAAGATCTCAGTGAACTCAGGGTCTGATTATCCAGTGTGTGGATTATCTAGGTAGCTCTTATTGCCCACCCCACCTTGTCTCTCCTGTTCTTGGTCTTTGGACCATTTCAGTTCTATGGGGAAGGGGCGGGGGGGGGAGAGGAGGTCAAAAAACAATCACTTAACTGGAATGCAAAGAGAAGTATATTCTAATGTCTCATTTCTGCCACCCTCAGTGTAACCTTGGACAACACTCTGGCCTTCAGGTTCCTCATTTATAAAATGAAGAGTTTGGACTGATGGTAATTTATGATCTCTTCCAGCTCTCAAGATCATCTGAATCTTTAAATAAGGGCACCTGGGGGTAAGAGAGGAGGAGAAATTATAGTCAATTAATTTGGGTCCTTGAGAGAAGCTCTTTAAAATGTTAGTTGAAGGTGGAGAGATGAATTATTGGCTGTTCTTCTTGGAAGAAAGGTGGGAGGAACTGTTGATGCTGAATGTTACATACTCTGTCAGACGCTGTCTCTGGATCATTTTTCCTTATTTGTTCTTTGTGACAAGAGAAGGTTATGGTGGTGAGAAAATGAAAATGTTTGTGGTAAAAAAAATGCATAAATCAAACTTTTAAAGAAGAAATTAAGTATAATTTTGAAAGTCATATATCCCATTATCAGTGACCATATAGGATTTAAACTTAACTATGTTTTTCCACTTCTTGGAAGCAAAATGAACTAGTAAAATTGTAGGGTGTCTATATGCGTATGCATGTAAGTGTGTATGTGTATATATGGGCATATTGTATATTCACAACTGTGTTTGTGTGTATGTGTAGATATACACATATGTATGTGTAGATATACACACGTGTGTGCAAATATACATATATGTGTGTATATATATTTATATCTATGTTGTCCCAAAAGTATTAGTGCCAATTTAAGTTTTAAAGACTTTTAGGGATACTTGGTATATGGGCCTTTGGGTTGATTCCCAAATACAAGCTTGCATACATATTTGGTAGTGAAACAGATTAGAAGACAAAATATTTGAGTTTTACTCCTTCTTGTACCTTTGTTCTCCACTTGGACCCATTATTGAACCCTTTGGTATCTCAGGGGATTTCCCCAATAATGAGCCATAATTACAGAACACGCTCTTGAGATGTCATGACTGTCATTGACCTGAAAAGACTTAAAGGCTGAGTAAGTGCTGGCTCTGACTGGTCATTCTGAGAGAAGCATTTATAATGAACCATTCATCCCCTCACTCTGAGGAGAAAATGAGTTTTTAAAAGCAGTGGTATATATTGGGAAACAGCTATTTGAGTGAAATGAACTGGCCATTGATGAAACTTTAGTCTCAAAACCAGTTTGTTCTAACCAATCAGCCAAGCTAACAGCAGGTAGTTGCTCCCCCCTACTCTAGTACCGTGCTGGGTCTATATGATTGAATTTTGTGCATTTTTTCCATCTCTCTCTTCCTTTGCCAGCATTTCAAGCAGCTTGTGGAAGAGTTGATGGTCAAAGGTGTGGGGATTGTGAACAAAGCCCTGACTGAAGCCTTCAGGATCCTGAAGCAGGTTAAGGCACTATGTAGTATGTATATGAAGTAGGGGTGAAGGGCATGAAGGAGAGGCCAGGGAGAAAAACAGAGGGAACATAGTATTGTTGCATTTTCCATTTTCTTCTCTCACCCTTGCCCTTACAGTCCCAAGAGAATGGACAAGGAGGCCTTTGTAACCAAGCCATCATGCTGATCACTGATGGGGCAGTGGAAGACTACGAGACTATATTTGAGGAGTATAACTGGCCTGATAGAAAGGTTAATTTCTGAATGGGGAAGGGCTAGGGAGATAATTGCCACCATTGATCTAGAGGGGGCTAGTGCAGAAGATAAAGCAGGAAGGGGTTCATGGTAAAAGGCTTAGAAACCAAAGGGCCATAAATGTGTTTCCAGCTCTGCTGCTAACTTACTCTGTCTTGCTATCCTCAACCTCTTCTTTAATCAGATGAAAGATCACAAACTTTTACAATGGCTCAATTTTCTTCTCTCCATATTGGGGAGGTAGGGGAGGGGGACATGAGGAGACAACAGGAGAGAAACATTGAAGTTTAGAAATTATAAAGCACTTAATATCTAAATGCCAACCAATCAAGTAACAATAATAAAGCCAGAAGTTATCTCTTGGTTGATTGATTGCATGGGTTTTCTGAGTTAATCTAGGTCTTTTTTTTTTTCTTTCTTGATCAGGTTCGAGTTTTTACTTATCTCATTGGAAGAGAGGTCACTTTTGCTGACAAGATGAAGTGGATTGCATGCAACAATAAAGGTGTGTAGCCGGTTAGTGGAGCTCCCCAAATCCACATAAGAGCAGACATTCCATCACAAGGTGGGTGAGGATGGATGGCGTTTAGCAGGGGCCATTGTTGTCTCTCTTCCTCTCTCTTCTGGAGAAGTCCACCAAATTCACTTCTATATTACTTTACACCACCTTACTAGCTGTCGAGCTTAAAATATCTTCTGGCCAGCAATGTCCTCACCTACTAAATGTTCTCTGGCCATTCTAGCATGCTGCAGAAGAAAGCAGCATAAGAATTCAAAATCCCTGACAAGGAATAGGATCCCCTGGAATCACAGATCTAGAGGTAAAAGGGACATCAGGGTCCATCTCGTCCAATCCTCTCATTTTCCTCAGCTGAGGAAACTGAGACCTAGGGAAGTTAAGTCTTCCCCAAAGTCATTCACATAGTGAATATCAGAGGAAAGGTCTAGGCCCAGGTTCTCTGGACTACAGAGGAGTCAATGCTCTTTCCATTTACCAATATAAGCATCACCATTGCACAGAAACCAAGACACAGAGAGGTTAAAGGACTTGTCCCATGTTGCACAGTCAGTAAATCTTAGAGCTGGAAGGAAATTTAGCAATTAATTATCTAGTCTAATCCCTTCATTTTATATATATGAACATTATGAAAGGATTAGGCTAAATGATCTTTAAAGTCCATTCCAACTCTATAATCATTTTGTTGTTATTAGCAATTGTTAATTTTTATTTTTTCCTAGAATTTATTTTTAGTTTTCAACATTCAGTTCCATAAGATTTTGAGTTGCAAATTTTCTCCACATCTCCCCCCTACCTCCACCCCAAGATTGCAAGCATACTGATTACTCCTTCCCCCAGTCTATACTCCCTTCCATCCCCCTCACCCCCATCACTATCCCTCTCCTCTTTCCCCCTTCCCTCTTCTTTTCTTGTAGGGCAAGATAGATTTCTATACCCCACTGCCTGTATATCTTATGGTTGCATGTAAAAACAATTTTTAAGTTTTTTTTTTAAAACTTTGAGTTACAGATTCTCTCTCTTCTTCCCTCCTCACCCACCCCCATTGAGGAGACAAGCTATTCAAGATATGTTATACATGTGCAGTTATACAAAACATTTCTATAGTAGTCATATTGTGAAAGACTAGTTATTTTCCCTTCTATCCTATCCTGCCCCCCATTTATTCTATTTTCTCCTTCGACCCTGTCCCTTTTCAAAAGTGTTTCCTTCTGGGGCAGCTAGGTGGTATAGGGAACAGAGCGCAGGTCCTGGAGCCAGGAGGACCTGAGCTCAAATCTGGCCTTGGACACCTGACACATTCACCAGCTGTGTGACCCTGGGCAAGCCACCCAACCCGAATTGCCCTCCCCTCCCCTCCCCAAAAAAGTGTTTGCTTCTGACTATCCTCTTCCCCAATATGCCTTCCCTTCCTTCATTCCCCCCCTCTTATCCTCTTTCCCCCTACTTTCCTATAGGATAAGATACCCAATTAAGTGTGTATGTTATTCCCTCCTTAAGTCAAATCCAATGAGAGTAAAGTTGACTCATTCCCTCTTACCTCCCTGCTCTTCCCTTCCATTGCAACAGCTTTCTCTTGCCTCTTTTATGTGAGACAATTTACCCTAATATACCCTATCTCTCCCTTTCTCCTTCTAATATATTTCTCTCTCACCCCTTTATTTTTTAGATATCATCCTTTCATATTCAACTCACACTGTGCCCTCTGTCTGCATATACATACATACATACATACATACATACATACATACATTTATATATTCCCTTCAACCATCCTAATACTGAGAAAAGTCTCATAAGTTACAAATGCCAGCTTTCCTTGTAGGAATGTAAACAGTTCAATTTTATAAGTCCCTTACAATTTCTCTTTTCTGTTTACCTTTTCATGCTTCTCTTTATTCTTGTATTTGAAAGTCAAATTTTCTGTTCAGCTCTGGTCTTTTCATCAAGAATGCTTGAAAGTCCTCTATTTCATTGAATGCCCATTTCCCCCCTGAAGTATTATACACAGTTTTGCTTGGTAGGTGATGTTAATTGTTATTAACAATTGTTGAGTCATTTCAGTCTTGTCCTAACTCTTCATGATGCTACTTGGGGGTTTCTTGACAGAGATACAGGAATGGTTTACCATTTCCTTCTCCAAACTCATTTTACAGATGAGGAAATAGAGGCAAACAGTGACTTTCCCAGGGTCACACAGCTAGTAAGTGTCTGAGGCCAGATTTGAACTCAGAAAGATGAGTCTTATTGACTCCAGGCCTGGCACTCTATCCACTGCATCACTTAACCTGCCCCAATAGATGCTTAATAAATATTTAGTGCCTGATTGATTAATGTAATTTATTCCACTTCCTCCGGTTCAGAACTCAATAAAAAGGGCAACCAGTCACCAGTTTATTTATAATTAACTTTCCTATGCAAACTTTGCTTTGACATCTCTGGAGCAAGGGACCTTAGCTGGAGACTACCTGAAATCCAGTTGTCCTTCAATTCCTTCTCCCACTCCATCCTATGCCCAGACTAATACCCAACCAAATTCATGAAAAGATAATTTGCAGGGAGAGAGGGAGACTGAAGGGTTATTCAAGTACTCCTTTCTTCTGCATAGGCTACTACACACAGATCTCCACCCTGGCAGACGTGCAGGAGAATGTGATGGAGTACCTGCATGTGCTCAGCCGTCCCATGGTCATTAATCATGACCATGACATCATCTGGACTGAAGCATACATGGACAGTAAGGTAAGGGGACTTGGGGCATAGAGACTCTGGGTTCAAAGCCCAGTTAAAAGGAATTGGGGGAAACCTAGGCTCATCATCACCCCCTCTCCTTAATCAGTGAATCTTAACTAGCCACACACAGAAAGTCCACATTCCCAAGATTGGAAGTAGGTGGAATAGGGTTTGCCCTGGATAAAGTTTTGAAGTTGGTTATCATTGTTCTCCTATTCCTCTCATCAGTGCCCCTCTTCTGCTTCCTGATATCTCTTCCCACTCCAAGGTCCCAAGTACCTCAATGCTGCTTACTAGCTACTTGGAGCCTATAACCCTAGCACATCACTCAAGCCAATCCTTTCTTGACTATACCTTGCTCTGAAGTTTTTCTCTACCTCTTCCACAGTTTAAAAATCATTCCCCTTACAATTCTCTCATATTAGATAAATTCATTGATACTAAGGTATTAATAGAGTAGAAGTACAGTAGAAGATGGATGTTTAATGGGTTAATGGATTTAAATTTAAGTTTAATGGGTTTAAATACACCTAGGTGTATTTAAAAGAGGTTCCTCACTCTCCCCCAGAAGATTTTAAAAAATTCATTTTTATTGATGAAATTTCAGGTAGTGTTGTGAAGGAGATATTTTGGGGAGGAAAGAAATACCTTCTCAGCTCCTTCCAAGCCCTTCCTTATACATAGATGGCCTCCTTCTGGGAGAAAAAAAGCTAACTTAACATATTATGTTGGGGTAGTTATCAAAAGGCAGAGCGGTGCCCAGGATTTCTTAGTAAAAGAGACAACTGCAAGGTTTCTATTTAGTTTTGCTTATGATTTATCACATGTAAGTTCCTTGTCAGGAGACTGTATTGCACTTGCATTAGCAGCATGATACCTGGTACACAGAGGGTACTTAATAAGTACTTGGTTCATTGACACGAAGGCAAAGGCCTTCTTGCTTCCGCTTCAGTCTTTCTCACCTCTTATTTGTTAATCAGAAATAATGAAGTTGTTTGATTTGCTCATCTGCCTGTAACAAACTCACCCAAAAGGACAGGGACTTAGAAGTGCTTTCCCAGTATTGTTTCTCTGCTACTCCGTTCTCGCTTCGTAGGGGGAAAACTTCTCGTCCGAACAACTTCTCCTTCAATTGTTCATGTTCTTTTGGTGTTTATCTTGCTCAATAGCAGGCGTGTCATAAACATTTATTGACTGAATGAATGTATCTTCGCTGTGCCTCAGTCTCCCTGTGCCGCCACGTTTCATGCTTTCCGTTCTCACATTGTTTGCTCCTCCCTTCATCCATGCTGTACCTAAGCTGCCCCAGTCGGAGGAGGTAACAGCCTCGCTAGTGCACTAAGTGTGGCTCTTCCTTCCTGTGTGAACGTGTCTGTCTGCACGATGGGGGAGTTATCAAGGAGGTAGTTGTCCCCGGGCTTATGAACGCTGGAGTCAGGAAGGACTGTGACGGGCAGAATACAGAAGCTAGAATTATAGAGCCTTTAGCAGCCAGTGGCCGGCCAATAGGAACTTGGAAAGATCAAGGCCCATAGCAGAGAGGGAACCCCTGTTACCTTACGGCTTAGGGACACGGCACCAGACTTTTCGCCGTTACCCAGATTCCTCATCAGTTTTTCTCCTTTCTCCCTTACTGCCACAGCTGACGTACCCTCACTCTTACCTTAAAAATTTAAGCCTTTACTTTCTCCCATTAAAAAACCTATGAGAAATCCAACACTCTCCTTTCTTTCCCTTGGTGGAGCTGCTTTGTGAACTTTGGAACTTCGGAAGTGTCCTTAGCTAATGCAATCCTAGGGCCTAGACTCTGTATTGACAAACGTGAGACACACATGTGCACATAGTAAACCTTAAAACACACACACACACACACACCCCTTGGGGCGGCTAGGTGTCGCAGTGAATAGAGCACTGGCCCTGGAGTCAGGAGGACCTGAGTTCAAATCCAGCCTCAGACACTTAACACAAAAACTAGCTGTGTGACTTTGGGTAAGTCACTTAATCCTAATTACCCTCAAAAAAAAAAAAAGCAAAAATAAATAAATAAAATAAAATCTTAAAAAAAAAAAAAACACCCTCCCCTGCCATGGCAGACGTCTACAAACAATAGGGAAGGGAGTTGGTTAGAATTTTGCATCAGGTACAGAGTGCAAGTGAATGTGGATTCTTGTACCTAATCCCTTTAGAGGGACGGACAAGAGAAAAAATGGGGTTGATGCTGTCTGTTTTAATAACTAAACAAGGAGAAAAGGGCTTCATTCTCATAGATTCAGGGTCCAGTCCCTGCCATCAGGCCAGACCATATGAAATACAGATGTGCCACCAATTAAAAACAAAGGCAGGCATATAAAACATTAATTTACAAAATAGACAAATTAGTGGCACACTTCACAAAGTATTCTTTACCTTCCAAAAGGACTCACTGCAGCTTCGTTAAAGAGGTAACTCTACTAGTAAATTCAGAATATGAGTCATTTTGCAAAAGATCTACTAATATACAACTTTACAGGAACATTTCTGTTGCCAAAAACAGTGTGAATTCCTTTTTCTGTGTAGCAGGAAGGACCTCAGTCAAGTGTTGGTGTAGCAGGTGAGATGGAAAGTCAGGCATTTTATGACATAGTCTGGTTTGTTGAGGAAGATCCCAGATCATGGGGAGAGATAGTATGTATGTACATATGTCTCGTGACTGAGTGATCAGTGGAACACTTGACTGTCTAGTAGCATGTTTTTGTGGTGCTGTGGCTTAACGTATGAGTAGTATCTATAAAAAGTCCAGT
Organism: Pseudochirops corinnae; assembly: GCA_028646515.1. Classification (NCBI taxonomy): domain Eukaryota; kingdom Metazoa; phylum Chordata; class Mammalia; order Diprotodontia; family Pseudocheiridae; genus Pseudochirops; species Pseudochirops corinnae. Next base: position 399,066,824 of record CM053585.1, read on the forward strand.
GTTGGTACTGTTTTTTCCTTTGGTTGTGTCTGTGCTGTATTTGATCTATACTTAAATGTAGAATTCTCTTGGTGTTCACATGATGGTACGTCTTCATTATTTTTTGGATATGTGTGTTATGCTGTATTCCACAATCACAAAAATCACTTGTATGTTGCCAGTACATCAGAAGGCTTTCAGCAGTTTGGATGTGAGCTTGGCTGAGAGTACTGGGATTCTGAGATTTGGGTCTGTACTTTGACTAAAGCAGATGTTAAATGAGCCACACCAGAAGCTCAGACCCATTGGCATTTCCTCTCTAAGAACTTAGACTTCCACTTGGTTCCACCACCCCCAAGCAGCAGGATGACAGCCACCTTCTTGAGTCATATTTACTTCCTATCTTCCTCATCCTTAGTAGAGAAGACATCTATGTAACTATCAGTGCCATATCCTCTGCAGCCACATGAGTGGTTTGAATTTGGGCATCTATGACATTTCTCATTCCTAACCTCTTGCATTTTGCTCTCTCCTCCCTGGAAGCTCTTTGCACTGCAGCCCCAGAGCCTATTGCTTATGACCACAGTGGCCATGCCAGTCTTCAGCAAAAAGAATGAGACTGTGAGTAGCAACAAGATGGGTCTTGTGGTGGGTGGGTCTACTAAAATGGCCATAGATTGCTGATCAGATTTTACAGCCAGTTACTCAATTCCTTGGACAGATTTAAAAGTTCTTTTTGATATCTCCATGCTCTCCTTTGGGCAGAACCAACAACCAAGAAAACTCACACTCAGATTCTTGATTTAAGGCCCTCTAAAGAAGGAGATTCTACTTCCTCTCTCACTTTCTTTTTCACCAGCTGGGAAATTCTTCTGTACATGTAACTTTTTCTTCAGCTTCATAGGAGACAAAACTTACTCTGCTAATCCTACTTGTGGCCCCTAGATTTAGTTCTGGGAAAGTAGAGCTAGGAGGTACATACAAAGAAAGAGTCTCCAACGGCCTCTTCTAGAACCTAGAAAAGCTGAGTTTTCAGTCTGGTCTTTGTCCACTAGACTGTTAGCTCCCTGAAGGCAAGAACTGTATCTTATCTAAATTTGGCATCTCTCCTAGGCTTCACTTGCATAGAGCTCCGCACAGAGTAGGGACTTAAGTTTGGAGAACCATATCAAAATTGAAATCTAGTGCTTACCCTTTCAGAGATCTCATGGCATTCTTCTGGGTGTGGTGGGTTCTGATGTGCCTCTAAGAGAGCTGCTGAAGCTGGCTCCCCGATATAAGGTAAGCTCCTGATCTGAGGCAAAGGACTGGCTCCCCCATAGAGGACATACCCAACTATTGTACAACCCGCCTCATTCTGATCTTACAGCCTTTCAACTCCATTGATATATCTAGGCAGATGTAGTCACATCTAGGGAGAGGCTGAGGCCCCCTTCACAAGTGTTTATCTAAAGAAAAGTTTGAGCATTAGAGCTTGGGAGTCAACTTCTATCCTGATTTGCAAGAATTTAGCCAAGTTCTTTCCCTTCTCTGTGCCTTGGCTTCCTCACCTGTACCTCCCTAATTTATAGCACTGTTGTGAGAGTGAATACAATTGTATCCCCAAAGCTCTTCCTGGCAGGAAAAATTTTAAGAGATGATATGATATTATTATTATTACCCTTAGGAATAGAACATGCAAAAACATTCATATGAAGGAGCGTAGGAATAGGTTAGAGCACCTAATGGAGTTCCATCATTACTCTATTTCTTCTTACCCAACTATGACAACATTGTCATGTGTAAATTGCATTCCTATCCCAACTACACAATAGATAGAGCAAAATAAATACATTTCTCTCCTTTCTCTTACAGCTAGGGGTACATGGTTATGCCTTTCTGAACACTAACAATGGTTACATTCTCTCACATCCTGACCTCCGACCCTTGGTAGGTATATGTGCTTTGAGACCCCTACCTGGGCAATTGGGGTAGTTCATGAAATCAGTTAATCAGTGGTTTTTTGAGCACCTGTCACATCTCCAAAACTGCACTAAGCATTGTCAGAGATATAAGAAAATGTAAGGCATCATCCCTTCCTTCTAGTAGCTTATAACCTACTTGTAAAGATAAGACTAGAGCCAGAGAAACAAATAATGAAACTTCCAACACAATATATGCCTAAGTACTAAATTGTGAGATACAGAAATCCCATAGCATGTAGTCCCTAGGCTCTCTATGCTTCTATTTCCATAACCTACTTACATCACTGTACTTCCCACTGGGAATGTAGCAATTATATAACCAGAACATGCCCTGGGAGGACCACCGTTTTGTATGTAAAATATTAGCATTTCATGAATTCATTCAATATACATGTACTTGTCTGGAAGCAGCCCATGCCAGAAAGAAATGGAAGTTTGAATAGACTGAAAATTCACAGAATCACTGAAGTTCAGAATTAGAAGGGAGCCCAGAGGCTTCTTCCTTCAGGACCTTGGACAAGGCACGGCCACGAGGTACCAGTTGTTAGGAAGATGTTCCTGCTATCCAACTATCCAACCTCAAATTTTTTCTTTCCAGCTATCGCTCTTTGCTCTCAGCTCTGCCCTCCAGAGCCAAACAGAACAAATCTAAGCCCTTTTCCACAGGACAACTCTTCTGATAAAACTATCACGTCCACTACCCACCCACACCCAGTGTTCTTTTCTTCTCTTTTTTTTTTTTTTTTTTTGCTTTTTGGAGGGGGGAGGGCAGGGCAATTGGGGTTAAGTGATTTGCCCAAGTCACACTGTTGGTTTTTGTGTTAAGTGTCTGAGGCCGGATTTGAACTCAGGTCCTCCTGACTCCAGGGCCGGTGCTGTATTCCCTGTGCCCCCTCGCTGCCCCTCTTTTCTTTTTATGATCATTGTGTGGCATAGTCCTCCATCATCCCCACTGCAGCTCTCCTTGCTAAAATGCTACTCACAACAGAACCTAGTATGTTATCTGGTCTGATAAAGAAAGAGAACAGTGAAATTATCATTACCTACTACATAGCTAGGCATCTAGGCGGAGCAGTTGACAGAGAACCAGGCCTAGAGTCAGGAAGACTCATCTTCCTGAGTTCAAATCCAGTCTCAGACATTTATTAGGTGTGTGACCCTGGGCAAGTCACTTAACCCTGTTTGCCCTGGTTTCCTCATCTGTAAAATGAGCTGGAGAAGGAAATAACAAACTATCCTTGCCAAGAAAACCCCAAAATGGAGTCACAAAGAGCCAAACATGACTGGAAAATGACTGAACAAAAACAACTACACATTGAGTTGGCAGGTCACCAAACTCACCGGATCCTTCTCACTGAATTTCAGTCTGGCTATGCCTGCCCCTTCTGGAACTCAGAACTTTGCACTGATCCCTATTAGATTTCATCTCATTAAATTTGAGAGACAGCATATTGGATAAAGAGCTAGTCTCAAAACCAGGAGTACCTGGGTTCAGCTCTTGCCTCTGACACATGCTTTTTGACCCTGGGCAAGTCACTTAATCTCTCAATGTTCTAAGGAACTCTCTAAGATGATAAGCTGAAGAGGAGGTTATTTTTCATCATTAGTCATGGAATCATGGTTGGCCATTGTATTAATCAGAGTTTTTAATTCAAGGGTGGGAAACCTGCTGCTTGGAGGCCACATGTGGCCCACCCAAAATTGGGTTCAGTCAAAGGTCCACTCTTGAGGACCTAGAGGGCCATATGTGGCCTCAAGGCCTTCCCACCCCTGTAAATTCTTTCAAAGTTGTTTGTTTTTACAGTGTCGTTGTTACGGTGTGAATTGCTCTGCTCACTTCCCTGTATCAATTCATAGGAACTTCCCGGGTTTCCTTGACAGAGTCCCTTCCGTAATTTTTTATGTAATTCTGTTAGGTCATAGGTCATCTGTTCAGTCACTCCCCAACTGATGGGCACCCTTTAGCTTCTAGTTCTTTCCCACCATGAAAAGAGCCTCATTTCACTTCTCTAGAGCAAAAGCTTTTAACGGCTCCCTATGGCTTTCCAAGTAAATGGCGAATTCCTTAGCCCATGAGGGACCATTTCTTATTTAAACATGTGAGGGTCGGGAATGCCTTTCACCTTCTCTCATACCCCCAGCACTTAACAGATTCCCTGGCGCATAGTAGGTGCTTAATAAATATTTATTGACCGATTGAAAGACTCCTTCAGCACTTTACATGGTGCCTTGCTCAGGGTAGATACTAAATAAATACTCGTGGAGTGGTTGGCCTCTCAGGGTTTTGGGATCTTTGCTTTTATGAACATTTAGGGAGGCCCCAGGCAGGTGGGACTTGATCCTCTGTGTGGTTTTTCTTACTGCAGTACAAAGATGGAAAGAAGTGGAAACCCAAGCCCAACTACAACAGCGTGGACCTCTCCGAAGTGGAGTGGGAAGACCAAGATGAGGTTGTGAGTGAGGGAAGGGGGGTAGAGGGCAGAGCAGCTTGGACGTAACAGCAGCCACGTGCCAGCAATAACTGGGTGCGCCCGGCACTGGGCTAAGTGCTTTGCAGTTATCTCATTTCACCTCTGTCTGGGAGGCAGATGCTCTTATTATCCCCACTTTACAGACGAGGAAACTGAGACAAATTAAAATTAAGGGGTGTGACCAGGGTCACACAGCCAGTGTCTGTGGCCAGATTGGAACTCAGGTCGTCCTGGCTCCAGACCCAGCACTCTGCCCAGCTGCCCCTAAACATCCACACACCACCTTGTCCACGTGCACAGAAGCGCCATAATAACAATGGTAGTTAACATTTATATAGAGCTTACCCAGTGCCAGGCACTGCCCTAAGCATTCGGCAATTATTATCCTACTTGATTCTCACAATTCTGGGAAGTAGATGTTACTATTATCCCCATTTTACAGATGAAGAAACCAAGGTGAATAGTGGTGAAGTGACTTGTCCAGGGTCACACAGCTAAACAAGTATCCAAGACTGGGTTTGCATTCAGGTCTTTCTGACTCCAGACCCAGCACTCTATCTGCTGCACCACCTTGCCGCTCCTAAACATCTACCAACCACCTTATTCTCATGTGCACAAGCTTTGTGTTCGATCGCCTCTTAGAAGCCTCTGTGTGGGAGAACAGGCAGGCAGCAAGTCCTTGCTTTTTCTACTTTAAGGGATAGGGTCCAGATATTCTGAATAAAATTTCACAGCAAAAAAAAAAAATGCTCTGAGTTTAGGAGTGGACATTTAAATTGTGTGAATGAGAGGAATTGTGGTGTAGTGGCTAGAGCTCTGTGCTTGGAGTCAGAAGACCTGGATTCAAATCCTGCCTTAGACACTCACTAGCCACGGGAGCCCAGCCAAGGCCCTCAGCCACTCTGCCCCTCCATTTCATCAGGTATGAAATCAGAATCTGCACACTTGCGCTACTTCCACCACAGGGCTGCTGTGAGGTGTGTTTTGCCAACACTACATGAATGTGACATGATTGCGAGAATGAGGACACCTCGATTCCAGGCCCGATTCTGATTCTGCCACAGACATTTCAACATGACTTGGAGCCCTTCACTTCATTTCTTGGCTTGGCTGTAAAATGGAGATTAAAATCACACTCTCCTCCTTCTTTCACTGGGTTGTCCAGAGAATGAATGGCAGAATGTATGCAAGCGTTCAGAGAAAAAGAATGATAAAAACCTGAGATCCACTTGTTCTAATAATTATAATGAATGACTCGGTTTGTTTCCCTGACATAAGGCACTTCCCCAAAAACCAAAGTGATGCCCAAATGCCTCTTCCAATTACATATGGTCTCCTTCCCTCAGACCCATTCTGCAGCTATTGTGGTGATTGTTAGATCCCATTATGGGAAAAGAGGGTCTTTCTTCACTTCTTTTTAGACCATACTCCTGCCTAGCTACCTCAGCCTTCGAGGTTCAGCGATCTAAAAAGGAAGCACTCAATCTGTGGTCAGATCAGGTTCAAGACATGAGGATGTGTGCTAGCAATAGGCAAATCACTCAGACCCTCTGAGCCTCAGTTTTTTCATCTGTAAAATGGGGATAACCATATTTAACCCACCTCAGATTGTTGTGAGGAGAGCTCTTTTAAGATGCTATAGAAGTGTGAGGTTCTGTTGTATTGTCTTTATCATGATAAAATATACTGTTATCATGCGCTCAAGCCCTGCCTTTGACACATACTGTCTGTGTCACCCTGGCAAATTGATTTAATCTCTAAATGCCTAAGTCAACCAACCCTCTGAGACTTAGTGGTGCAGTGGAGAGGGCCCCAACCCTGGAGTCAGGAGGACCTAAATTCAACTCAGTCCTCAGACACTTACTAGCTTTGTGACCCGGGGCAAGTCACTTAGCCCAGTTTGCCTCAGTTTCTTCATGTGTAGAAAGAGTTGGAAAAGGAAGTGGCAAACGACTTTGGTAACTTTGCCGAGAAAACTCCAAATGGGATCATGGAGAGTTGGACAGGATTGAAATGACTCAACAACAACAACAAAAACCAGTCTGCATTCCAAGAACTTCTTCCAAGAAGCTTATTACTACAACAAAAAAAACACAAAAAATATGCTGCACGTCGATCCACCCTGAAGCAAATCTCTTCCTCACGCAATCTATTTTGTTCATGACCTGGATCAGCTATATCCCCTCTTCCTTGATTCTCTATGCCACATATACCCAGTTTAAAATGGTCCCTCTCACCTCAGAATTCTAGAACCTTGTCTGGATGTCTCCTTTTTGTCTTCATACTCTCTACCTTGAAAACCTAATTATTTGTGTATTCAACACAATTGCACTATACGCTTTTCAAGGATAGGGTCTTTTTCATCTTTGTGTAATGTGCAACATGTAGCAAGCACTTCATAAATAATTAGTTGAATTGAATGATTGCAGTGAACTCCCCAAATCCCAGAATTGATTCTGGATTCCATGTGTGGAGTCTATCCAGACTAAAGAGAACAGAGACTGCCAACATTCATCTTTACCTCCACTCAAGTGGGATGCTTGGTTGGTATCCTCTATCCTCTCCAGGGTTCCAGTAGATATTTATCCAGGAGATAAATTCCAATGTTTCTCTTCTCCTTGCAGCTGAGAACAGCCATGATCAATGGGGAAACCGGATCTCTCACTATGGATGTGAAAGTTCCTGTGGACAAAGGGGTAAGGTGGCATAAGCAGAGACTTGGAGTCCCAGATGGGATGAGGAATCTTTCCCTACTGGTGTGGGGTAATGGGAATAAAACTGAACTGGTAAACAGAAGACCTTGGTTCTACTCTGCTCAAGTCAGAACATATTTGGTTCAGACTCCATATTTTAGAAGGAATATTGACAAAATGGGGTACACACTGATGAGAGTGGCCAGGATTATAAGGAGATTAGGAACCATGCCCAATCAAGATTGGTAGAAGGAATTGATGATGTTTATTTTGAAAAATAGATCAAAATGATGAAGCTGTCAAGGAATGCTAAGGAAAACAAAAAATAAATATGTTAAAGATAAGGGGACGATAAAAAATGAGACAGGATGGTGCTTGGCACTGTTAGAACTATGATTAGAGAAAACAGAAGGAAGAACTACTTAATTCTTTATTTTGCTTCTAGTTTCTCTGCCAAAGAAAATAACCTTTATACTGTTATAGACAAAATAAAAATGGCTAATAGGGAGTTTAAACCAAAGATAAGAAAAAAGCTAGTAAGAAATAATACATTAATAACCCAGGTCATTCCAGACTACCCTTCTTTCTTTCTTTTTTTTTAATAGGCTGGTAGGACAGGGGAAGGTTATTGATATAGTTTACCCAAATTTGTCAAAGGCTCTCATGTGGTTCTCGTTGTCAAGATAAAAATGCATAGGCCAGATGCCCTTAATAAATTTGTCACTAAGTTCAGACATCCTAAGGTACTAAAAGAGCTAGCAAAAATGTTTTTGCTGAGCCATACTTACTGTCAGAGATGTTTGAAAGATCGTGGAGAATAGAAGAGGTGCTCCAGTACTGGGGAAAGGCAAATGCTGTCCTGATTGTCAAAAATAAAGAAGATGCAAACTACTGGCTAATGAATTTTATTTCCATTTTTGGCAAAATATTAGAATGTATTATTAAAGGGGTAGTTCTAAACATCTTGAAAAGGAACCAATAGTCAAGTAAGGTCTTTGCCTTTCTTTGCAAGGAAAGTCTCACAATGGGGTGGACAAGGAGGAGGTTATTTTTCAAAAATGACTGTGTTGTATTAATAAAACTCTAAAAATTAACTTAAAGATTTCAAAGAAGGTTTACCAGTGGGTCTAGGGGAAGAAAAGGAAGCAGTGCTTACACGCACACACACACACACACACACACACACATACACACACACACATACACACACACACACACAACCCAGCACAATTTCCTCAGAAACAGATCACTTAAAATATCAAGGTTGTTCAAGAATGCCATCATGTCCATTTTTTAAAAAGAAGCACTAGACTAGTAGGAGAGGGAAATGTTGTAGAAATAATTACTTAAATTTGGCAAGGCCTCTCATGCTGTTTTTGTGGTCAAGATGGAAAGGTGTAGGCTGGTTATTAGTATAGTTATGTTGTTTCAGAACAGGTTGCATAGATTCAAAGTCTGGTATCAACTTGGTACAGCTCTAGGTACCTCTCCTTAGCCTTGCTTTGTTTAACATATTTATCGATGACTTGAATAAAATCACAGATGGTATGCCCATCAAATTTGTAGCTAGGAAAAACTAGGAGGGAAAGCTAACATCTCATGACAGTGAGGATCCAAAAAGATTTTGACAGGCTAAAATATTGGGTTGAATCAGATAAAATAAATCTTCATAGGGTTAAATGTAAGTCTAACTAGGGTTAAAAAGATCAGTTTCTCAAGTACAGGTAGCAAGAGAGCAGTTCATCTGAAAGAGATCTTGGAATTCTAGTGAAATGAAAACTCAGTCTGAGCCAGTATGATATGGCAGATGAAATAATATATACATCAGGACTAGGTAGGCAGTAGTTCAACTGTACTCTTTTCTGGTTAGCCAAAATTTGCAGTAATGGTCACCACATTTTAACAAAGATTTTGGTAAGCTGGAAAGCAACCACAGGTTGGTGACCTATAAATTGTACTGTATGCCCATGTTTAGACTACAACTAGAATACTGTGTTGAGATCTGGGTACCACATTTTTAAAAGGATATGCTGACAAACCAAAACATGTGCAAAGTAAAGTAACCTTAATGGTGAAGACCATGCCCCATGACAGTTAATTGAAGTATCTAGGAAAGTCTAACCTGGGAAGAGATATGAATTAAGGGAGACATAACTGCCTTCAAATATTTAAGACTGTCATGTGGAAAAGAAATTAAACTTGTTCTACTTTGCCCCAGGGGGTAGAACTAGGAGCAGTGGGCAGAAGCTGCAGAGAGGCACATATGTTTATTTTAAAGATAAATTTCCTAACAGTTGTGGTGGTTGTCGTTCAATAATTTCAGTCATGTTCGACATTTAGTGCCCCCCACTTGGTGTTTTCTTGGCAAAGATACCGGAGTGGTTTGCCATTTCCTTCCCCAGCTCATTTTACAGTTGAAGAACTGAGGCAAACGGGGTTAAGTGACTTGTCCAAGGTCACACAGCTAGTAAGCGTTTTAGGTCAGATTTGAACTTCGGTCTTGCTGACTCTTTCCCTCCTGGCTCTTTCTCTCCACTGCCCCTCCTAACAGTTAGAACTGTATAAAAGTTGAATGGGCTACCTTGGGAGGTAGCAGACTAGTTGTAGCAGGTATTGCTGTCTTGGTATTGGTTAGCACTCTGAAGCCCATTCCAGTTATGAAATTCTGTGAATCTGTGGCATAACTTTGAGACACTGAGGTCACTAATACATCGTGCTGAGGCATCAGAATTGAGTGTTAGCCTCATGCTATTTACATAAGTATTTTATCCACTATAACCACTGAGAATCATGGTTTGACCTATTCATTAACACCCACAACACAGTATCATTGTGGGAAAGCACTTTTTGAACTTTAAACACTGTGTAAATGTGAATGATTGATATGTTATCATTTTGGTAGCATTGAACATCATTTAAAGGAATCATTAGGCTCTGCTCTTACCTCTTCTACTTTTTTAAAAAATCTCCTCATCGCACAGAATTTGCATTGGCCTTCCCAATATCACCCCTCCCCCCAGAGCTATTCTTATCTCCTCCTCCTCCTCCTCCTGCTTCCCATCTGACTAAGCTAAAAGAGCACAAGCATCTGCCTGCAACAATTAGACTCAAAGTTCCTCCACAAACAGATTTTCATGAAAGGCAAACAAAAAAATAATAAGGAGGAGAGACATTCTTTTTAAACCCATGCCTTGATTTTCTCTTGGTCTGGCATCTGAATTCTGCAAACTCTTCCCTCTACCTATGCCAGGTAGGCTGGGGAAATTCCTCTGCAAGAAGCTGAGCTCCCCCAGCATCTAATTTTCATGAGCCTCAGACCAGCTGCTTTGGGTTCTCCCACAACAGGCTAGATGAGGCATTCTTACCTTTTGTCTCCTTTATACCTATAAATTCAATTTCCAGCTGGATGACAAAGATACAAGGGATTGGGGTTTATGGTCTTGCTCATACCCCCATACCTATGGATAAATGTCAATAATGTGTGAGGAGCCATTAAAAGAATAGGTTGGTCTCTTTATTTCATCAATCCCCAACACCCAATTTCTGTTTTTTAAGTCAAGGTTATTTGTTTGGGGGAAATTATTTCTTTTATTTTAAAATAGATTTTTTTTTTTCATTTAACAAGCATGTGTTTTTTTAAAATTTAATTTGTCAAGATGAGTTCAAATCCAGCCTCAGACACTTACTGGCTAGATGACCCTGGGCAAGTCACTTAACCTCTATTTGTCTCAGTTTCCACAACTGCAAAATAGGAATAGTAATAGCACCTACCTCACAGGGCTATTGTGCAGATCAAATTAAATAATATTTGTAAAGCACTTAACACAGTACCTGCTACATAGTATGTATCATATAAATAATTATTCCCTTCCCTTCTACTACCACCCCCATTGAGAAATTTTTTTAAATATAAAAATAAAGGCCTAAAAGCACAGCTACATAATCCAGCAAAATAATTAATAACTTTTTCTATCTTGCTTTTTTTAGTTCAGCTGAAACATAATTTTGCTCCAAGATCTCATTTGAACTCCATATGACTGTGTTTCAAGTGTGTTTCTTATAAGCATCACATTATTAAATTCTGCTTTCTAATTCATTCTACTATCTTTTAGTCCCTTTAATTTATTCTCTTCTATGTTATGAGTGAGTTTAATCCATTCACATTCAGTCTTCTGATTATGAATCATATATTTCCCTCCATCCTGTCCCCTTGTACTTTTTTCTCTCTTTGCTTTCATATCCCTCTTTATAAATAAGAAGGTGGGAGAAGAAAGTTTGCCTGATGCTTGTGACCTCATAAGGGAAACAATCTGCTTCCTCTTTGTTTCACCTCTCCTCTTCTCCTTACTTCACCCTGATCTCTTTCATCCTTCCTTTTAATTCTCCCTTCACATTCTTTCCTTCAACATTTGAGTTTGTTTCTCTCACTCCCTCACCTATCCTACCTTCTACTATAGATCTTTCTCTGCTCCTCTCTTGTCCCTGGCCCCTTCTAGTTCCCTTTTGAGTTCAATGTATTTCTATAATGAAATTTTTGTATATGTATGGATGGATGTGTTTAATTGTGCTCAGTCTTCCTTTATCTGATTCAGATTAAAAGTGAGATTCATAGGATACTTGGTCCCCTCATCCCTTCCCCCATTAATATGTACAGACTTCAATCTTAAGCACTTTCTTAATAGTGATTTTTCTTCACTTCTTCCTCCTTTTCTCCCCAATATAGTCCCTTGGCCTCCCATTTTTGTCTTTTCCCAACATCATTTACACCGAACAAAACCACCCAGACTCTATATAATTTTAGCCTTTCTCCATGGTCCCTAGAAGATATTAAGGTTCTCTTATCTCCTTATTAACATAGAAACAATTCATCCCAACATACTTTTTTGTTTAGTTAAACAAATACATGTGCATTTCTGTGTTTCTCTTGGCACCTACACTTCCATTTTAAAATATCTATTCAGTTCTGACCAGAATACTTGGAAACCATCTTCCAATTATTTAATTGGAATTAAAATTAAAATTAAAATTTTCACTCTTTAGGATTTTACTTAGTTTTTTCCATTGTAAACTGGTTGTTTTGGTTGAAAACCTTTATCTCTCGTCTTTTGCAATATCAAATTCCAAGCTTTCTTCATCTTTTTAGTGTCAGCAGTTGGGTCTTGTGTAATCCTTTTTGTGGTTCCTTGGTATTTAAACTGCTTTGTTTTTACTTAGGAGCTCTGGATTTTGACTTGTTTCTGGGAGTTTTTGTTTTGAATTTTCTTTCTGAAGATAACCGGCAGGTTATTTCTGTTTTCATTTTGCCTTCTGGGTCTAAAAATTCGGAAAGTTTCCATTTATAATTTCCTAAAATGTAGTATCTAGACTTTTTTCCTAATCATAATTTCCAGATAGTCTGATAATTCTTAGATTGTGTCTTCTTCACTTGTCTTCCACGTCAGTTGTTTTTGGTACTATATTCTTAGATTTTCTTCCATTTTTAAATTTCATTTTATTTTGATATTTCTTGTTGTCTTATTGAATATTCCTATCTGGATTATTCTAATTTTTAGGACATTCAGTTCTTGAGTTAGACTTTGTATCATCTGTTTTAAGGTATTAGCTTTCATTACCATTCTTTCTTTCCTAGTTTTTCCATTCTGTATTTCTTATATCATTTAGAGCAGGTATTCCTATAGTCCAGTAGTTCTCAACCTTCCTAATGCTGTGACCCTTTAATACAGTTCCTCATGTTGTGGTGACCCCCAACCATAAAATTATTTGTGTTGCTACTTCATAAGTGTAATTTTGTTACTGTTATGAATCATAATGTAAATATCTGATATTCAAGATGTATTTAAATTGAACATAACCCACAGGTTGAGAGCTGCTGCTATAGTCCCTGTGGCCAAGGCATTTTTTTTCTGATTGTTTACCTAGACTTGCTGTGGTGTTGCTATCATCTATAGGGGATTATCTGTAACCATCTCTCAAACCAAAAAATTTCCTTGTGGTGGTCAAAGTTTTCCTTGGTTTGCTCATCAAAGACCCTGTCCTTGGGTTCCCAAATAGGTAGCCCACTGCTGAGCTAAGAGGCTACTTGCATTGCCAAGCTCCTGCCACAGGCTTCAGGGACTATCCGAGCTGTGTTTTGGCTAGGACCCCTCTAAGGCCCAGGGTACTGATGCAGTGATAGAGCCTGCCTGGAACACCCCAGAGCTGCTCTCTGTTGGATTAGGGATGCATTATTTTGCTGTTGAGATTTAGCCAGCCTCAGCCTCTATTTGGTTGGAAATGGACTCAGGCAATCAGCCAGGGGCTTGGAGAAGACTGGGCTCTAGTGATACTTGGCTCAGGCAGAGAGTGCCATACTGGAACCACCTAGAGTTCCCTGAAGTTGCTCTCCTGCAGCCAGGGCTGGCTTGGGTACTGCCAAGTGATCAAGGAGTTCTGGCACTACTCTGATAGTTCCAGGGCTTCCTTTGCTTCGTCCTCTGTGCTTCACCCTAAAGATGCCCCAGCTTCCCAACACCCCCCTTTCTCTTGGTAATTCTTTTACCTTCCTTTTACCATTTTCAAATAATATCTGAAATAGGACTCAGTCACTCCCCTCTAGCATATGATAGGATCATCTCCTTCCCTGTTCCTCTCACTTCTCCCACTCTGTCTGGTGAGGAGAAATACTGGGATAGGTAAATCAAGAGGTGAGATACTGGAATAGACAAACCAAGAGGAGAAATACAGAAATAGATTAACCAATCAACAGATGAACCATTTTTTAAAAATGCCAGAGGGTAATTCTTATGCAAATTTGATCCTGGTTTTATCTGAAGTCAGTTTCTCAGAAATCTGAGTTTAGCAGACTGAACCTTCCTCCTCCTTATCTTTCTTCCTCTCCATCTGGGTCCTTTCTAGAACTTTGTTCCAGGGAATGAGAGAGAGGACCAGGGGAAAGTAACACCATGGGGCAAATTGTGGAATTGTGTAGAGTGAACATCTCCTGAGTAAGCTTTAGTGTTTGACCCTCTGCTTCATTTTCCACTAAGCAAACCACAAATGTACACGAAAAAGGGTTTTTTTTAATGGACAAAACTTTGAGAGATACAAGGCATGGAGCAAATCTCACTGCCTCCTGCTAATTCTCTTTTTGTACAGAATTGTATAGAATTTTTGTATAGGGAAAACGTGGTCAAATTGATCATCAAAGACAGAAGCTTTGAATGAAAAAAAATCACAAAAAGACAACCTGCACAAAATGGGTGTTTATCAGGAGGAAGGAGCCATTCAATCAGTTTCCCTTGGTGACTGTGTATGGAATGTATTTACAGGCTGGTTGTGTGTATACAAGCCCCAGGTATTTTTAGCATTTAATAGGAACCACTTCATTTGCTCATCTTAACCCCATGTTCCATCTCTGACTCACTGCCTAGTCAGCTAGTCTCAAAAAATAAGCATACCCCGCCCCCTTACTGGTAATTGAGGTGATGCCTCTTGAGATAGTTTCTGGCTATGCAGTTTCAAGATGATCCATGCCAATAAGGGATGGAAGTTGGAGAAATGGGTATGAAGTAGGGGGGAGGAAATGAGAAAACAGGATTTTCCAAACTCTTCAGTGGTCAAAAACCTCTGGGTATTTTGTGGAGAGATATGGTTTCAATAAATCAGCTTATATCAACCCCAAAACAAACTCCATTTTCTTCTCTCTTGTTCCAGAGGCGGGTCCTCTTCCTCACTAATGATTACTTCTTTACAGACATCAGTGACACACCTTTCAGGTGAGTTGAATGACCCAAACTAAGCAGGAAACATGACTGCCAGCCCTCTCCTGTCCTGGACAGATGGCATTGTAATGGATTTGAAGGATTGCTAACTTAACAATGCAGAATGATGTTGAGGAAAGAGCACTGAAGAAGTCAGACTGGTCTCTGATACAGCTTTCCCATACACTAGCCCTCATTTATTATCTCTGGCCCCCAATTTCTTCATCTGTAAAATGAGAGCTTTGAGTTTGCATCTTTGAGCATTCTTGTGCCTCCAAAAACCTATAGTTATGAAGACCCACAATGAAGATAAGCTTCATGCAGACTTACTGAATGAAAAAAAAAAACATTTCCTCTCTGACTTTTCTCTAAAAACTTCCTCATTTGTTTATAAACAAATTATCAGTTATCTGTCTTATTAGAGTGGCACTGTATCTACATGTCAATGAGAACTTGGAATGAGATGAAGTTAAGGAATATTGGGGGTAAGGAGAGCCTGTGAGGTCCCATTCAAGGTTTCCTTTACTCCAGAGGTCAAATTGAGTTGTAGGGGAAAGAGGCAAGGAGGTTTGCTGAGTTTATTTTTGTAGTAGAGAACTTAATCAATTTTGGGTTCTTTCTATTAGATCCTGGGTGGGTATTCTCTTGTAACAGGGGAATGGGGTCTCTTAAGTCAAAAGATTATCAAACACCTTTATCTAGAAGAGGAGGAGGTGGAGTCATGAAATGGGGAGGGCGTGAAGTATTTGGGGGTGACCCCTTTAGTTCTAATTAGGAAAAGCCTTTAATGCTAGAGCTAAAGGTATGGACAATTCACAGGGTGAGAAAAGAAGGGAAGAGGTATCATAACATGAAGGATAGAAGGCCAGGCTTGGAGTCTGAAAGACCTTTATGCAAGTCCTGATTCTGACACATCCTCTGGGCAAGTCCCTTAACCTCCCCATGCCCCAGAAAACTCTAACATCATAAGATACAGAGGAGTTGTTGATCTTCACTGGTGGTGGTAGTTTCTACACTTGGAGTTCCCTATGTGGATGAAGTCATAGGTCCAGGCCAGAAAAAAAGTGTGAGCTGGACTAAGTGATCTCTTATGTCTCTTCCAACTCTGAGGTTCCATGAAGTAGGCATGGAAGACTAGAGGCTATTTGATGCTGATGAATAATAATTTTCTTTGCTCTTTGATGCAGTCTAGGAATGGTGCTGTCCAGAGGCCATGGGGAGTACATCCTGCTGGGAAATACTTCAGTAGAGGAAGGTGGGTCAAAGCAATGTTTATTTCTTGGTTTTTTTTCCTTCATTTCTAGAATAATGGACAGGGCCAGTCCTGGGGTAAACAGATTTGGCAGCCCCCCAGAATTCCCTGCTTTGGAACAGATTCTAAGAACAGTGACTGTCTGGTGAGGAGGTGTCTGCAAGCTTCACGATATCTGGGTTACCAGGACACAAAGAATCAGTCAGCCAGCCAGGCAACACAATTGATTAAGCACTAGGCTTGCCAACTGTCAATAGTCCAATTCTGTGAGATTTGAGGAAGACAGAATGTTACATATAAGAAGTAAATTGTTGAAGGAGAATGCCTTCTTCTGAGCTTCCATAAAATACAGTACTTATTCCATCATTTAAATCTGTTATCTCAAATTTGGAGGGTTGAGACAAATGGGGAGGAGGTAGAAAAGAGAGGCAAGAATGTGGAGAGAGATAAACAGAGAGTGATAGATGGAAACATAGACAGAGACAGAGGAAAGGAGGGAAACAGAGAGAAAATTATAGTGCATAACATAGGACACAAGGAAGAACCCTCCCCAGCCTGGTTTCACCACCCACAGAACCCCACCTCTTGTTGGTATGGCATTGTTCATGCTGGTCCCTGGTATTACAAAAGAAAAATACGTACATGCTAGGACCACAAGCCTTTCAGAACAGTGTTCTCTAAACTTTTTTTGATCTTGCACCCCCATCAATAAAATTATTACTATTACTATATTTCATCATTTCTATAATTAGCAATAACTATAGTAGCACATTAAAATATATGATGGCTATTCTAAAATACACAATAAAAATGTAAATTTTAAGATGGTGGCGTAGGAGCAGCAAGGTTCCACAGCTCCCACATAGCCACCTCAAATACCCATAAAATATGACTCTAAACAAAATTTAGGGCTCCAAAACTCACAAAAATATACCTCCCGCTGAAGGCAGCTTGGCAAGAAGGGCTCATCACAGCACGCTGGGAGCCGAAATCAGCCCAGCCTGAAACCACGGCTTGGCCCCGGGGTGGCTGGGACAAGTTGCAGCTGGAGCCTTCAGCGGCAGCTGTGGCAGTTTCCGGAATTATCAAGCCATAAGAAACAAGGACTAAGTGAAAGGTCAGAGGAACTCAGCTAAATTTGGGGGATAAAGGTGGTCTGGCTGAACTGCCTCCAGGGCAAGGAAGCAGCAGAAGCAGTGGCCCTGCAGCCACCTCCACATGGCTGCTTCAGAGCTCCTGGCCTGCAGACTGCTGTTTGTTCAGAGGCTAAGTGCTCTTGTGTTGAGAGGCCTGGATCCGGATCATAGTCTTGGGTGGTAGTCCTGAGGTATGTTTTCAGTGAGCCAAAGCTGATGGGGGCTTCAGTAGCCTCCCAATAGCTCTGGCAGCTGCAAAAACCCTGGCGATTTGGGACAGACCTTTCCCCTCTGGAAGCAGAGTTCCACAGAGCTAAAAAATCAAGTAATTTACTGACAACATGCGCAGGCAAAGGAAACAAAGTAAGAACAGCAACTGAACTTTAGATTCATTCTTTGGGGACAAAAAGGATCAAAGCATGGAACAAGAGGAAGACAACACAGTCAGAACTCCCACACCAAAAGCTTCCAAGAAACATGAAGACTGCTTACAAGTCATAGATCAGCTTAAGAAGGATTTTGAAAACCAAATAAGAGAAGTGGAGGAAAAATTGGGAAGAGAAATGAGAATGATGCAAGAAAATCATAAAAAGAGAATCAACAGCCTGACTGAAGAAAATAACACCTTAAAAAATAGATTAACTCAAATGGCAAAAGAGGCCCAAAAAGCCAATGAGGAGAAGAATGCCTTAAAAAGTCAACTTTGCCAGATGG
>CM053585.1:399085271-399142078 GCA_028646515.1 Pseudochirops corinnae
GGAGGAGGGGAGAGAGAGGAGAGAGAGAGAGGAGAGAGAGAGGAGAGAGGGGGGAGAGAGAGAGACAGAGAGAGAGAGGGGAGAGAGAGAGACAGAGAGAGACAGAGAGAGATGGAAAGAGACAGAGAGAGAGGAGAGAGAGGGGGGAGAGAGAGACAGAGAGAGAGAGGAGAGAGAGAGGAGAGACAGAGAGAGACAGAGAGAGAGAGGGGAGAGAGACAGAGAGAGAAGAGAGAGAGGAGAGAGAGAGACAGAGAGAGACAGAGAGAGACAGAGAGACAGAGACAGAGAGAGGGGGGAAAGAGAGAGAGAAGAGACAGAGACAGAGAGAGAGACAGAGAGAGAGGAGAGAGAGAGAGAGAGGAGAGAGAGACACAGAGACAGAGAGAGAGGAGAGAGAGAGAGAGACAGAAAGAGACAGAGAGAGGAGAGAGAGAGAGGAAGGGAGAGAGAGGGGGGGAGAGAGAGAGAAGAGAGAGACAGAGACAGAGAGAGAGAGAGAGAGAGATTAAAGTGATTTTTAAAAAATTAACCACCATTTGAATTTATCATTACCAGTGTGGTTAATAACACTGAACATGTAATATCCAAAATCAGGCAATTATATACCAAGTGTCTTTGACTGATCCTTGTGTGTAATGTGAGGACTGGAAACCATGCCATATGAGTAACAGTTTTTAAGAGCTAACTATTGTTCAATCTAGGGAAGATGGGAAGCATAACACCATCTTTGAGTATTTGAGGGGCAGTCATTTGGAATAGAAATTAGTTTGTTCTGCTTCGCCTCACATGGTAGAATAGGGGCCAGAAGCCGTATAAGGGGAAAACATCACTGTCTGAAAGAGGCATTGTCTGCTCAGGAGACAGTGGATTTTCCATCACTAGAGGTCTTTAACCAGAGGTCAGATGGCCACTTGTCAGAAATGTTGTAGAGTGGATTCTTATTCAGATAGTGGAAGGAATCTAAAATCTCTTCCTATGTTTCTTATTTTTGTTTTTTGGAGGGAGGAATGCAGGGCAATTGGGGTTAAATGACTTGCCCAAGTTCACACGGCTTGTAAGTGTTAAGTATCTGAGGTCAGATTCGAACTCAGGTCCTCCTGACTCCAGGGCTGGTGTTCTACTCACTGCGCCACCTAGCCACCCTTCTTCTTCTATTTCTGAGCTTCTATGTGTGTGAAGCTTTCCAATTTAAAATTTTTACTTCATAAAATCCTAACTTTTAAAATCCACCAAAGACCCTGAGACCAAACTGAGTAAATTCATCCCAAGGGCATTTGAGGATAAAAACAGGACAATAAAACAGATGAAAATGGAAAAAAAAATTGAAAAGATTTTTATAATAAGCTTTTCTTCAGATCTTAGCAAAAGTCCCACCTTCCTCGAGAAGCCTTTCCCACCCCTTCTTAATCATAGTGCCTTCTTGCTAAGATTATTCCTGATCTCTCTTGTATATCATTTGCATGTTTTCCTCCCCATTAGACTGTGAACAACAGAGAGCAAGGACTGCTTTTTACCTTTGTTTGTATTCCCAGAATTTAGCAGGGTCCCTGGCACACAATAGATGCTTGTTGACTGACTGACGAAGAGTCTCACAGATTTCTGAAAAGATGCTAATGTCCCTCTTCTTGCAGGAAGTTCTTGACGCTAGAAGACAAGTCCAGCATCTTCACCATGGACCACTTCCCCCTCTGGTACCGTCAGGCTGTGGAGCAGCCAGAAGGGAGCTTTGTCTTCAGCATCCCTTCTGGAGGGGAAGCAGGTAACTCAGATCCTAGTACCCCTGTTAAGAATGCGGCCAAGGGATTTCTTCCTTCTTACTTAGCATAAGAAAGCTAACAAACTGAGTGACAGCCATCAAGGACTCCTGGGTCCACTTCTCAATTCTGCTTTTGACATTTTGAGATTTAGGACAGATCATTCATTTTTGTTCTTGTTGTTCAGTTATCTCAGTCATATCCCACTCTTGGGGTCTTCTTGGCAGAGATACTGGAGTGGTTTGCCAGCTCATTTTACAGATGAGGAAATTGAGGCAAACAGGGGTAAGTGACTTGCCCAGAGTCACACAACTAGGAAGTGTTGATCAGACTTGAATTCGGGGAGATGAGTCTTCCTGTCGTCTCCCCACCACTCCACCTAGCTGTCATAAAATGAGAATAGATAATTGTGCTTCCCCAGATCATAGGATCAAAGATTTAGAAGGGACCTTGGAAGTCATCTAGTCTAACTCCCTCATTATACAGAAGAAAACCTGAGGCCCAGAGAGACTGAGTACATTAATTGCCTGAGATCACCGAGGGAATATGGAGCAGAGCCAAGATCCAGAGCCAGGTGCTCAAAGCTAGCATTCTTTCCACAGCACCATTCTGCTAATGCCTAAAGAGGTCATTTGGAAAGGCAGACAGCTTAGTGGAAAGAGCAGGAGACTGTGAGTCAGGACACCTGGGCTCTAGTTCCAGCTCTGCCCCTAATGAGCTCAGTCACCTTAGGTTCCTAGGCCATTTTGACTGCCTTAGACCCCAGTTTTCTCAACTGGAAAACAATGATCTCAACCAACCCTGAAAATATTCTGTGAATCTAATTGTTAAGCAGGCTTCCTGACCTAAGGAATATAAGAACCTCAGCAAATCCTGCTGTCAGAAGCAGAGTTGGACCTCCATAGAGACAGGTTCCTATGTGTCAATCAGTACTCCCTTAACATGGAAAAGTGACCAAAATCAGGGTACCCATGCAGTTAAGAGAAGAAGGGATTTCAAAGACCAAGTCCGATCCCCTACTGTGACAGATAAGGAAATTGAGCTTATAGAGGTGAACTGACTTGCTTAAGGTCACACAGCTGGTTAATAAAGTTGTGCTTTTTCTAACTGAAGATTCCTTGAAAAATTACCAGCAGACAGAATATTTCACTGATGTGAGATTTTCTTTCTTTCTCTTCCTCCTCCTCCTCCTCCTCCTCTTCTTCTTCTTCTTCTTCTTCTTCTTCTTCTTCTTCTTCTTCTTCTTCTTCTTCTTCTCTCTCTCTCCCCCTCTCCACCTCCCTCCATTTCTCTCTCTCTCTCTATCTCTGTCTCTGTCTCTCCCCCTCCCTTCCTCCCTTCCTCTCTCTCTCTCCCTCTTTCTCTCTCTCTTCCCTTACTAACCACAGATGACCAAGAAGTTGTTGGAATAAAGAGGCAGCTAAGAATCAGAGCTGAAGTAGGCAGGCTTTGTAAAACTGAGGCAGGAGGGATGGAATTAGCCAAAGGAGGGAAGAGCTTTTACAATCAATTTTACGCCAGTGAATGAAAGAAAGAAATTTTACACTCACTGGGTTGTCAGAGTCAGGGACAAACTGGTGAAAACTGTGATGCACCCTAGGTAGGGTCCTTCCTTCTGCTCACCACTACCACCAAGTTTGTCTTCAAGTTACCGAAGGCACAGACAAATGCAAAATGCTTGAGGAAACAACACATTGATGAGGCCCAGACTCCAGGAGGCTCCAGGTGGCCCACTAGGCTAACTCAGGAATCTGAGTCAAAAAGTAGTTACTCAATCTCGCTAAAAAATTTTTTTTCTAAATTAAATTGTCTGGTGGAGGTGGTTGGGATTGTGTGTCAAAGAAACGTATGGATAAGGTTAGGAAAACTAAGACGACTTTGTACCAGTGGGGTCCCCCCATGAGCCTTCTCCCTTCTCTCTACCCCAAAGCCCTTCTACCTCCAGATGTTCTGTGCCTGAGTCTCCCTCCTCCCTCCCTTTGCTCTGCTCCATCCATCAAAATTAAGTGTAGGAACTGATGACTCTTTTTAGGGGTCTCAAGGGGTTCTTACTGATAGTGCCTCAATTTCCTGTGGATTTCTCTTACTCCTGCAGCTGACAGGCAGTTGGTTGGTTGGTTGGTTGTTGTCCTTCATTCTTGAAGAGGACCAAAATGACAGTACTATGTTAGAGTCAAGTTACAGTGTGTCCAACTGTGGCTGACTGACCAATACGAGCTTCGAACGTTCTAGGGTTGACAGACAGAGGGTACTGATGAAGACCCCCTTTTCCGCTCCCGAGTCAGAAGACCAACATTGTATCCTATAGCATTGTGGAGTCATTATTAGGAAAATCTATTGATTCAAAATAGTGTCACCCAGGGGTTCTCCTAGCCAAAGCCCTGAGTCCCTTGCTCCCACCCCACCCCACCCCAGATGCTGTCCCTGAAACCAGCTCTCCACCTGCACTTGTCACCAGGACTCTGCCTGCTCACTGCCTGGGAAGCTTTTTGTGGCATTGAGGTAGGAGGGCAGGTGGGTGGGGAACTGAGCAGCAAGGAAAAGAGTGAGGCTGGCAAACCAAAAATGGGCCAGTGGGGAATGGCAAAGCTGAGAAGAGAGGAGCTGTCTCTCCACCTAGGTATCCGCACATCTACCTGCTCCCTGGGGTACAAGGGAAGGAGCTGGATTCATGGCATAGGACGAGTCTTCAGATCCTGACTCAGTTGTTGGCTGCGTCTGTGACCCTGGGAAAGTCACTCTTCCAGCCTCAGTTTCTTCATCTCTGAAATGAGAGAGTTTGACTACATGACCTCTAGAGTCTCTCCCAACTCCAAATCTGGTATACACTTACCTAGATGATAAATGCTTAGTGAATTGAATTGAAATCCAGGAGGAAGGAGAAGATGACCACATTAAAACAAACAAACAAACAAAAAAAACTAGAGAAAACATGGCCCCAGAGTTAGAAGTAACTCCTCGGATTCCTCGTTACTTTTTGTTGCTGCCAATGCTAGATGCACAGAAGGGTCTTGCTGATACCAACAGACTTTAATTCACCTCTTGTCCCTCTCACCCAGGAAGCATCAGCCCTGGAGCAGCATCAAGTACACCAGTGTTTCAATAGTTACTTACCATCTTTGCTACCTGAAAAATGATGGGCCTAACAAGAGGACCTGAAATCCATAAGATCCTTTAGATAGCATTTTTACAGGAATTTCTTATCTTTTTCTTTCAACATTTCCTAAATGGCTATGTCATGCAAAACATGCATATGTAGCTTTTTGTGAAGGCAAATGCCACCAGATTTAAGCTGACTTTGGCAATTACCATGGCATTATATGGAATGTGCTCTCCATCAATGCCAAGGTCCTGGACAGAGACCTTCGGGACCAATTTTGCTAACTGCGAGCTCCTAGAATCACAATGTTTTAGATTACAAAGTGGTCTTTAGCTCATCCTATTATTAATAGTACTATTAATATTAAATAATGGTTTGACATTTTTATGCCACATTAAAGTTTTCAGAAAGCTTCATATGCCTTTTTGATCCCTTTTTTAACCCTATAAAATAGATACTACAGTTATCATCATCCTCACTTTATAGACGAAGAAATTTGGTCTCAGATGAAGTGACTTGACTTATTTGTGTTACACAGCTAGTAAATGTCAAGGGCAGGATGTGAACCCAGCTCTTCCTACCCCACTTCCAGGACTCTTACCTACACCACTGTCCTGCCTCCTCATAAAGTGATGAAATGGGCAGTAGTCTAGCTTCACAGTGGATGGAGCAAAATCATGGTCCAATCTTCCTACAAGCCACACTATAAAATCCATATTCAGTGTATGACAATAAGGGCCTGTTTGTTTCAGGTAACAATTGGACACAACAAAATTTCCATATAACAAAAAAATCTTAGAGTTCATCATATTGAAATTTGACCTGTAGGCAAGAGCTTATGAATTGTCCTATAATGCTTGATGAAGACCAGGAGACCACACACATACACACACACACACACACACACACACACACACACACACACACACACACACACACACACACACTGGTTTTTTGTGGCAATGAAGAACTCAAAGTTATCACTTAAATTCTGCTACCCTCGCAACTCACAGCTCAATGATGAACAAAGATGTAGGGAAAAAAACAACTAAGAAAAGTCCCTATTCCTATCCACTAGGCTGACAGAAAGACCACAGCATCAAGCTTCAAATCAAGCTACAGGAATCATTGATTGATAGTTGTGCCCATCATTTTCACTAATAAATTATCCTTGAATAATTAGTAATGTAGGATTCTACACAACCTTCTTTATGGCTGTTAAGATATGAACCTGTCAAGACAGATCAGATCTGATTTCTTCCTACAGTTTGGACAGCATTACATAACATTTGTACTTGGTTTTAAAGGACATCACAGGTTTGCCAACCACAAGGCCTTGGAATGTAGCCAGCAGTCAAGGGAAACAGAGTCCTCTGGGCATATGTAGAGGATGGTTGACATCCGGAAACCTAAGCTGTTGCTCTATTGAACTACAATAGGTTGGGGGTGATCAGGGAAGATTTGAGTGATGTGAATACTTGAGTACATTTGATAGCTGAACTAAAGGACAACTTTAAAAATTCAGTACTGCCTAAACCATCCCATATTGTCCCAATAAGGGTTTTAGACCCCCAACTTAGTCATTGCGTTTATACTCATCGCCAAATCCTAAAGGGGAATGGCAAGGTAGCAAAAAACTCAGACTGATTTCAACCCTTTCCCCTCCTTCCCAGTTGCTGAGAACTTGACTAAGCAATGATTTTGTTTCCCAGGATCCGTGACAGTGAGCACAGCTGTGGCTGTGACTGTGGACAAGAAGACAGCCATTGCTGCAGGTAGGGGCTGCCTCCATGAGGCCTAGAAGGACAAGAACTGAGTTTAACAGAGTGGGTGGGGGAGAGGGGAGTAGTACACAAGGGAGCTGGGCAGAGTCTACAGGGTATATATTTTCTGGTTGTAGTTTCTAAAGTGGGAAGGGTCTCCAGGCTCCTTAGTGCAAAGGACTGAAATTTCCATGGGGGCCTTTATGGTATTCCCTGGAAACAATTGTGCTAATCCCCTACTCCTCTCTAGCTCTTCTCCTTCTTAGAGGTCTTAGACTAGTACCTGGAGGATAGTAATGGAGATCTCTGCAGAATTCTGGGATTGGAGCGTGGTGTTGGGAACCAGGATACCGGGATTAGATTCCCAACTCTACTTGACTTCCGGGGTGTGAATCATTTTCCCTTCTCCTTAATTTAATGCCCTTTTTAGTCATCTAATGAAAAGCTTTTTGAGACAGGGGAAAATAAATTAATGAAGAAGCATTTATTAAGCACTTACCATATTCTATGGGGGGCAAGTAGGTGGTACAGTGGACCTTAAGTCAGGAAGACTCATCTTCCTGAGTTCAAATCTGGCCTCATATACTTCCTAACTGTGAGTCCCTGGGCAAGTTACATAACCCTGTTTGCCTCAGTTCCTCAGCTTTAAAATGATTTGGAGAAGGAAATGGCAAACTACTCCAGTATCTTTGCAAAGAAAACCCCAAATGGAGTCGCAAAGAGTTGGACACAACTGAACAGCAATAGCGTTCAATGTATTCTGCTAAGTGTTAGGTATACAATTTTTTTTTATGATGGTCCCTTGTCTCAAAGAGCTCACATTCATTTCCTTCACGGAAGGAAACATCAACCTATGTCAAAGGTTGTAGCTGCAAGTCAGATGAAAGGTCTTCAGGGTAGAATGGCAAAGCACTTTCTGTAATGTTATTTCCATTGATAAAAAACTACATCTGTGCCTGATGTTAAACTATTTGACAATGCCAAGGATTTGAGTGCTAAGTACTTTCTTCTCTGGGTCATCAGTAGCTGTGGCTGCTGAGAAGGCAGAGCCTTATCCCCTGTCAAATTGTCAGATTTCATCTCTATAAGAGTCGGCTACAGGGACTGAGCTGGAAGCAGTGATGGTTGTCTGGAGGTTGGAGGTCATGCTATTCCCAGAGCTATTGGGCTCAAGACCCTGAGATGCTTCCATCTAGGGCTGAGTAGAGGTGACTAACTATTTTCAGAACCAGAGGATCTTGGAGTCAAAAGATTCTGGCACATCATTCAACCCAGCCCTCTTGTTTCTCAGGGGAAGGAAACTGAGGCCCATGGGGGTCAAGTAATGACCACAGTTACAAAATAGAATCAGTACTAAAAATCAGGTGTCCTGACCCCCAGCCTACTGCCCTGCCTACACCACAGCTGCTAACACTTACCCTGCCTTACTTCTAAATTGTTTTGAACTCTGAGCAGGCAATTACTCTGTAAGGACACTGACTTGATGCTTCACATTAAACCAAGTATCTAAGGAAATACACTAGGCTTAATGAGGAGACAAGGGTCTAAATGCTCTGTGGCCTAAATCCTGGGAGAAGAAGTGAAAATACCCTCTATGACTCCCCAGTATTTGTGGTTCTCTCTTTACTGTTCATTACTAACTCCAGAAGTGATGTTAGCACAGCAAGCCTCACCATCTCTGATTTTATAAAGAGTGCCCTAGACTCCAGAACTTTGTGGGCACCAACCAGGCACTGGCTGAGGAGGGCAGAGATAGAAACTTTACAAGTATTTGGACTGGCGAGTGAAGAAGATTTGGTTATAATGATGTTGGCTCACCTTCATATAGCGGAGGTTTCTGTTTAGGAATAAGATCAGGAAAGGGGGAGGATCCCCTAGACTCCATGGTGGACGCTCTCTAAGCAGGAGGTGTTTGCTATGAAGGGGACTTGAAAGTTAGTACTTTACTCCTTGGTCCATCTGGGCTCATTCAGAGTTGTGAATGAAGGGGAAAGAGAAAGACGAAATCAGACAAGCCTAAAAAAGAGGCACCAGAAACACTAGGTGACCACTTCTTTTCACGAGTCACAATCTTGGGCTGCTCTCTCCCCTAGGATATAAAGAAAGGATGGGGGTGGCTAGGTGGTACAGTGAGTAGAGCACCAGCTCTGTAATCAAGAGGACCTGAGTTCAAATCCAGCCTCAGACAGTGACACTTAACTAGCTGTGTGACCTTGGGCAAGTCACTTAACTCCAATTGCCCTGCCCTTCCCCTTCCAAAAAAAAAAAGCAAAAAAGAAAGGATGGTAGAGCATCACACTGCAAAGGACCGGAAGGTTGATTCAGTGTCTCCCTACTGCCCCATCCATCTTTCTTCCCCTGAGCCATCACACACTGGCCCCACCTGATTCCTAGGACAGAATTCGGCCTCCAAAGGCGCTGGCTGCCTAGAGGCTACCCCACCTCCCTCCTTTGAATTGTTCCTTTCTGGGCTCCCCTTTGTCTTCTGTGGTGCCTGAGAAGGAAAGGGTGCAGGGTAGGCAGAGTTCTCCAGGGTCAGCCTCCTGTGCTCTTCAAGTATTTGGTGACGTTTCATAACTCGGACTGAAGAAGAGCCCTGGGAGGTTGCCATGGAAACAGTGTCCCTGGTCCCTCTGGTCTGACTCATTGCAGACAATTGCTCTTGACTCTGGGGTTCCTGGATGTGACAGGAGAAGTATCACGTGCTGGGCACTTTCAACTTAGTTTTTCCCACTGCTTCTTGAATTCTATCTTCCAGCCCATCTCTGCTTTCTTAATTCCTTTGGCTTTGTTCATTCCTTTGTTCACTTACCAGGTGGCCCAAGGATAGGAAGGACAGCAGATCTGTGTGGGGTAGGAGGGGCCTCCAAGGCCAGCAGTGGTGGGAGCAGGGGGACAACATGTTTTGTGTGGAATTTCTGCAGATCTATTTTTAAACTACCTCGTCCACTTCTCTGGGCTCCAGTCTCCTGAGTGGGGTAGGAAGATTTGACAAGGTGACCCCTGAAGTCAATAGTTCCTATGATCCCTAGCGCCACTGAATGGCCCATCTTTAGACAATAACAGTGGTATTGCTCCGAAGTACAGAAGGTGTTTGCCGTTATGTCTTCATATATATGTGTGTTTCCACATGTACTGTTACACTCTAGGGCAGAGTTGTTCAAGGGAAAGATCACTCGTCTTGGCATCCAAGACCTAAGTTTGAGTTCCAACTTTGGCACTTATTTCTTCATGACCTTGGGCAAGGCCCTTAACCTTTCTATCCCTCAGTTTCCTTATCTGTGAAAAGAGACAATAACCTCTGAGATGCCTTCCGTCACTGGATCTGTGATCCTAATATTCATATTACCTACTTCACAGAGTTGTTATGAGAAGTGTGTAGTCAGGAAATTGTGAATTTGAAAGTGCTATAGAAATGTGAAATATTCTCTACAGGCAAATGAGCTGCATCCACCTTGGGAATTATCGATATTTGGCACCTAATTATTTTTTTTTGAGGGGGGGAAGGCAAGGCAATTGGGGTTAAGTGACTTGCCCAAGGTCACACAGCTAGTTAAGTGTCAGTGTCTGAGGCTGGATTTGAATGCAGGGCCTCCTGACTTCAGGGCTGGTGCTCTATTCACTGTGCCTCCTAGCTGCCCCTTGGCGACTGATTCTTGACAAGATGGAGGTATGCTCCTCATAACCCCCCATGCAGTAGTCCTCTGCTAGGTCTGAGGTTACCTTCGTGCATGTCTGGTCTGCACACTATATGCACAACTCCCATGGTTTTGTGGAGCGTATGGGAAGTAATTGTTTTGCTTTTTCAGCAGGGCTCAGAGCAAGCTGCCCTTTAGAATCTTCTGATGCCATCTGGAATCATTACTAAGAAATAGGAGCAAGGAAGACAAAGAACCTTATAGTCAATCTGGCTTTAAAAATGTGAATACTCAAATTCCACTGTGGAAAACATTGGTTCCTCTAGGAACAGGCATCACCTTTCCCTGGGGTCTGCCTCCGGCTCTCTGGGCTCTCAGATGAAAGTTGCTTTTCTGGAAATAGTAACAAACAAACTAAAAACAGCAAGACATGAGCCTGCAAAGGCAGACCTGACAGGATCAGCCAGAGGCCAATGCTGGCCCCATGAGCTGAAGTAGCTGGATAGTCTGTCAATCTTTAGTTAGTGGTGTGAGAGGTTACTCATATTCCTCTATCATCTTACATTCTGGTTCTTTCTACCATGCCGAGCCCAGAACACAGCAAGCCTATGCCTAATGTAAATCTCTAAAATGCCAGATGTTCATATGTCCCACAAAGACCTTTTCTTGCTGGTTTCCCCCGGGTCTTCCAGGATCATCGGATGCCACCTGTATTTTGTCTGCAGGTTCCCCCTAGGAGGACTAAAACCTGACCTGAGGCATCCCTTCCTATAATGAGAGTATTTGGTCTTGTCTTAAAAGTAACCCAACCCTGTGATAGAGAAGGAACTTCCTAGGTAAACGAATGTCTTCTTGTCTTGTGGGCCTATCAGATCTTGACTGCCAGGATAAATTCAATTAAATTTCAGTATTCAGAGTGCTGTCTAAGCCCCCAGCTCTATTTTTGGCGGTCCCTAAACCAGCATCCGCACCAGGAAATCCATGCCATAGCCTAGGAAAACCATTTGTGCTTGCAGGAAGGAGGAGTGAGCTATTTCAAGACTATCACCCCAAGTTCTACCAAGCCTGGGAACCGTTCCCATCAACTTGCCTCTGTTACCTGCTCTAAATCCAGGACTCTTCCCCAAGTACCCCAGTGGAATGTATACTGCTTGAAGGCAGGTTTTTGGATTTCTTCTATTGAGCACAATACCTGAGATGCTCAAGAAACGTTTATTGAATACCCTAGAGGAGCTCCAGGCTTGGGAACATTGTGAACCTTAGGGCTTTAGATTTCTATTTCCCTTATATTTTGGTATGATATACCTTAGCTACTATACCTAAATGCTCTGGGAGAAGTAAAGGAACACAAAATAAAGTCAAGGAAAGAAAGAAAGAAGGTGGGGGAGGCCATGTTCAATGTCCTTCAAACCTTCCAGATGCCCCATTCCCTCCCTAACCAATGAAACTAGGAAGGCTATAGGAAAATACAGTCTTTATTGTTCTTCTGAAACAACAAACAAGAAATATAATTTTGCCTTTAAAAATCTCCTGCCTTGTGCTGAAGACACCACCATTTTTAATCTCCTCCCCCACCCCTCCACCTGTATTAAAAACAATAACACAACCAGGTCTACTGCCAGCCCATTAAAGAAGAGGGAAGGTCCACCTACCCAAGGGAAGGGTTGACCTGTTGGGCTTAGACCAATGGTATCCACTCTGCAATTTAGTTGGGAAAAGCACCTTCTCAAAGATTCCTTCCCCACTATGCCCACCTTACATTTTTTTCTCTTTTTTCCCAATGGTCTACATATGCAGAGTTGGGGGAGCGGGTAAAAAGCAACCAGGACCAGCCCAGTCATGCCCTGCCATCTCTCCCCATCCTTCTTCTTGCCTGTGCTTTAGATGCATTTCCTTGTATTGTCCTCCTAAGACACCCGATTAGAACCAAAAACCAGCTGGGTGCCTTCTAGCCCCTCAGATGATCCTTGGGAAACCACTGACCTGAAAAGAGCAGACCAAGGTATTCCCAGGGCATGATGAAAAACATCATCTGCCATCAAACTACTAATGAGAAGGAAGAAGAAAGGAGGAAGAAGAGGAAAACCAGGGAGAAATGCTAGGGTTCCCACAATTTCCCCATGACCTTCCTCTTCCATTCCCACTCTACCCATACCCCTTTAGTATATCATATATCTCATTACTATTGGCTACATTTAGAATCCAAATCTGTAGGTTCCTGGCTCAGATTCTTGTCCTCAGTTTAGCTGTAATTAATGACTCTAGGGAACAGGACTAAACAGGCAGATTCCCCAGTGGAACTATGCTTAGCTATGCCTGGAAGAGGAATGCACCCTTTTCCAAGCACCAGAAGGGATTCTAAGAGAAATATCCCCATGGGGCACTCTGGCTGGTAGTGAACTTCACTGAGGAACATTATTCTCTCTACCTTCCTGATACTCACTTTCCCAGTTCCATGCCCCTGCTTCCCCTGCAAAAGGGTGTCACCAGGCCAAACAGCATTGTCCAAGGATGATCCAGCTCTGCAATTTTGCCCAAAACCACATATTGTACCATAGATGAAGTAAGAGACATGCTAGTTTCCTCAGAACTCAGACTCCAGAGAGGAAACTGGGTTACAGTATACAGAGGTGAGTGTCTTAACTGTGCTGCTCTGTGTAGGCTCTGAACTGACTAATTATTCTATGATATGAGTCTGAGTTCCTAGTATTGTACCAGCCACAAGCACTATAGCTTTGAGGCCTCTGGGACAGGTGTCCCCAGAATATCCAACATGCTAGGTTTGAGCTGGTTACCATGGTGATAGGCAGTCTGGTCCAGAAACAATACTTTATCCCATTTTAGCAGATAGCAAAAGAATCCTTGTGCTGATGGTTTTGGACTTCTCTCTCCCATTGGCTATAAAAGGCTGCAGTAAGCAGGAAATTCTACAGTTGAACAGCTGACTATCTCTTGTGGGGAAGTGACATCTCAGCTTCACTAAGATTCTGAGTATCTGAATCTTTGTGTGAATGTGTATCCATGAATCTGTCCTGTGTGTAGACTCCTAAATCAATATAGTTTTGTTGATATTGCTATGAGCATGTGTTTGTGAATTCAGGGACAATAAGGACAGGGAGTGTTTGAAGATTATGCCAGATTTAAGGGTCATAACTACATTTGCAGTGTAAGAAGTATGTATATACTCATATAGTTGTATTGATAAGAGTAGAGTAGGTTTATTCCTGTGACTGTACTGGAACCTGAAAGATGGAACCAGCTTTTGCCCCGTAGGGAGGTTAAACATTTCTTTCCAGCCCTAAAAGAAAGATTAGCAGAAATCTTCCTCCGACTCCCATTCCCATGACTCCCTTCCTCCAGCGTCTTGAAGGCAAAATGCTGAAAGAATCACAGCCACAGCTTCACCCAGCACAGAGTGAGAAGAATGAAAAAACATAATTCTAAAGGCCTTCCTTCTTCACCAGAAGCTTCCCCTCTCCCCTCATCTGTTCTTCCTATCAGCCAGAGCCTTTGGAAAACAACCACAAATATCTGATGAGGGAGCAAACAGGGAGAGTTTCCAGAGAAATTCCAAGGACTTTTGTTCTTTGAGGCAGCTGGGCTGTGATTTTTTTGCCTGAAAAGGCATGGGAGGAAGGTGGGATTTAGGCAAGCAGCGTTCTGTGATCAGACTGTGACAGGAACTGAACAACAGAAACTCAGGATTGAGAGGAAGGAGTGCTGGAGAATTGCTTAAGAGAGGGGCTTGCTTAAAGTCCCTGGCTTTCTTTCCCAGCCCTTCCTATTGAGGCCAGATGGGGGTAGAGAGGTCTCATGCCACAGAAGAGATCTGCTTCTGATCTTCATGCTCACCCTCTGGGTCACCCATCAGGGGCTGGCGCTTCTTTAGCTCCCGGTGATACTTGGCCATGAGGGAGGCATAAATGCATCCATAGGCAGCAGCCACAACCATCATGATACAGACAATACCACAGACCACACCAGCAATGATGACAGTACCAATGGCCCGACGGACACTGACCGGCCGATATCGTTGTTTCTGGGGGCAGGCTGTGCTGGGCTCAGCTTCTGGCTCAGCCCCAGGCTTGGGTTTAACAGGCTCTAAGCTGGCCTTGGTACAGGGAGGCCCAGACACTTCCAGCCCAGCTGAGCTGCTCTCCCCCAGCTGAGAGCAATAGTTGAACATCTCCATGGGAACCATTCGCATGTCTTTCCCTCTCAGCTCTTTGGGCATCGTGCAGGCCAGCTGGTCTAGGCGTCCCCCTGTGCCAAAGGGAGAGAAAAGAATGGGGTGTTCAGCTTTCCATGCCTGAAGAACCCCTCTCCCTGCTTCAAAGTTTTCAGAGTGAGAGATCAAAAAGGTACAGTTGATGACCAGCACTGTGGCAATCCTAGAAGCGTCATCTTGGGAAGAGAAAATTGGTTAATCCAGACCCATTGAGAAAGACATCTTTATAGTCAGCTTGGGCCAGAGGACATAATGTAACACCAAGCACAGTGCTGCACATGTGGTCGGTGCTTGATAAATGCTGTTGGGATGAATGAGACTCCCATCCTTACCTTCTGGTAGAAAAGCTAGGTGGGCACTTGCTCCTTCATCACCTTTGTGTTTCCCATTGCCCATGTATTTTTGGCTGCTCTATTCCTGCCTTTGGGCTGCTGGGCACTATTCCCCTTGCAGTGACCTCCTCTGCCAGGGAACTGCCTCCTGAAGCAAAAGGAGAGGAGTATTCTAGCCTTAGCTTTCTTCCCCTTCCCAATTTTATTCCTGTGGCTCCATCAAAGTATTTCTGATTTGGCTCAAAGGCACTTTGAAAGAAAGTCCTACGGATGCTTCCAAATGGGAAGAGAGCCATTTTATTAGATAGATGTGGGTATCATTTGGTTGATAAATATTCATGGATGGTAAGGCTTTTTGTTTAAGGGGGAGGGGAACCAAGCCTCCAATTTCACTGATACAAGGAACTTCCACTGAGGAAATTCCCTCTGCCAATGTAGATTCTCCCCTGTTCTACAATTTGTAGTCGTAATTGCTGGGGCACCAAGAGGTTAAGTGACTTGCCCAAGGTAGTAACTCAGCCAGTCTGTGTCAGAGCATGATGAATATGAAGACATGCAAAGGCTATAAATTAGGTGGGTGGAGGACAGTGTGGGTGGTGAGAACATCTGCCTGGATACTCCATGAGAGATGGTCTAAAGCTGGGTGAGATAGGTTAGGACATTGGGTAAATCTAATCCAATAGAGGTAGGGTAAAGACCTGCACTTGGGTATGAAAAATTAACCTCACAAATACAAGATGAAGGAGATATGCAGAGTACTGGAAAGATCTGGGGGCTTTAGTGGACTTAAATGTCAATATGGATCAACAATGGGATGGGGGCCAAAAATGTTCATTTAATCTTGGACTGCATTAAGAGCGATATAATTTTAAGAATAGGGAGGTGACAGATCCACTATATGCTGCCCTTATCAAACCTTATCTGGAGCAGTTTAGCTCTGGATACAAAGTTTAAGGAAGATGTTGATAAGCTGGAGTGTCCAGAGGAGGTCAACCATGATTGTCAAGAGCCTTGGGTCCACTTTATACAAGAATCAGTTGAAGAAAGTTGGCAAGTTCAGCCTGGAAAAGACAAGCTGAAGTGGGGAGAGGGGCATCATTACTGTCTTCAAGTATATAAGACCTACGAAGGAGGAACCAGATCTGTTCTATTTGGTCCCAGAGGGCAGAACAGGAAGTTACAAAAGGGCAAATTGTACTCTGTGTTAGAGAAAGCTATCTAATAATTAGAACTGACCAAATGTGGAAGGGGCCCTCTTTGGAGGTCTTCAAGCAGAGGCTGGACCACCAATTATCTGGTAGGACTTCCTTTTGTGCGGTGTTTGGCCTAGAGGGTCCTGGGGTTCTTTTGACTCAAATTTTGTGATGTGACAATTTGCCTTCTTACCTCCACTCAAGTCCTAGACCTACACAAGGAACAACCCGGAGCTGATTCCAAATCCGAGTCCCGAGCACTCCCTCCCTGAGCCAGCTGTTCATGGTCCTAAATAACAGACATCATTCTTTCTCCACATAAGTGGAATGGACACCTCTAGCTTCTGTGAGGGATTATGGGGTTGAGGATTCTAGTCCAAGCAATAGGTCTAAACCACTTTCCTAAATATTAGAACGTGTGCAGGGACTGGATCCGTGATTTCACTGGTATCAGGAACTTCTTTTTGTCTCTCCTTTCCTTCAGATCATTTTGAAATATGTTAGAACTTTATATGGAAAGTGTTAGTTTTCCTTCCATTTCCTTCCTTTAAACTCAAAATATGGAAAAGGAATAAAAAATAAGGTAAAATTGAAACCACCTGATTCCTTCTTATGGCTCTGATATAGTTATGTTGGGAGGGAAGGCTGCAGCTGTTGGTTATGGAGTTTAAATCTCTTTTTAAGAGAGAACTGATGGCATTATTTATAAGGTAGAGGCAGGTTATCTTTTCTGTTTGCCTGCCCTTTTCATTCCACCATCACGTTATTCCTTTTACTTGCATTATCTACCAAGACAAAAAAAATCTTTCTCCCAACAACTCCTCAGGATCATATCCTTGCTCCTCCCCCAAGGACAGCTGTGGTGTACTGGAAAGAAGATTGCATTGCCACTAACTAGCTGTGCAGCCATGAGCAAGTCCCTTCCCTTCCCTGGGGGCCTCAGTTTCACAGGATTTAGATCCAGAAGAGAGCTTAGATGTCATCCAGCTAAATCCCCTCCTTTTAGAGATAAGGAAATGGAGCCCGGGGAAGATGAATTATCCATCCATGTCACTGTTTCTTTCTCCCTCACTAAACTGCGTCTGTATTCACAGCTTCCCACCACGTTCTCTGACAAACATTCTCATGTAGGTAAAATCAGGTTAAAATCAACTTCAAGGGAAACCTTCAAGAGGAATAAAAGTAATGAAACAGCAGCCTGAAATGGGTAGGGGAGAAAGGCATAAGGGCAGTCCCACTCCTTTGTCTCACTGATGTATGGCTGGGGAGGCGGACAAGGGGGTGGGGAGGTAAGAGAGGCTGATTGTATAGAGATGAGCCTCAGATCTTTTTTAGCACCAGCTGGCAAAACCACCTCCTCCCTGATGGCTGCTTCCCCGAGTAACTGAACCTAGTTCAGGAGAGGGGAGTTAGTCCTAATTTGCTGTGCCCTAAAGACACCTCTGCTTACCACGATAGGAGAACCACTCCATCCAGTGCTTGAACTCTCGCAAGTTACAGTCACATTCCCAGGGGTTGTCCCCAACCTGAAGCAGCTGCAGGCTCACTAGGGGTTCAAATGTCACCCGGTCAAGATTTTGCAAGCGGTTGGAGCGGAGTGAGAGAGAACGAAGGGCCAGGAGTCCGTCAAAGAGGCCAGGAGGTAATTGTGCCAGGCCATTGATGGACAGGTCCAGGTGCCGGAGGAGGGGTGCATGCTGCAGGAGATCCCTATCCAGGGTCCTTATGCTGTTATTTCGAAGTTGAAGCTCAGTGAGGTTGACCAGGTCCCCAAATACAGCATGAGGCAGCTGGTCCAGGAAGTTATTGGACAGATCCAGCCTCTGAAGGCTCGACAAATTGGAGAAAACCCAACTAGGCAGAATGTTCAACTTGTTGTTCAAGAGTAAAAGAGTACGGGTAGCAGCAGGCACGTCTGGAGGCACCGTGGAGAGCCCCAAGCCACTGCAATCCACTTCCAGGCTTCGGCTGTCACATTTACAGGAGAAGGGGCAGGTGGGGAGAGTCTCTGCAGCATACAGGGAAATCCAGCAGGCAATCCCTAAGGAAAGGAGAGAAAGGAAGAGTAAAATAGAAAGTTCCATAGAAAAAGTGACAGGAAAAAAATAGAGAAACAGAGTCAGAAACAGAAATGGACAGAACCTGAGAACTACCTGGAAAGAGTCATCTCCCTAGTTAAGAGGCTCACTGCCCTTGGTGTTTCCTCTTGCTAATCTTAATTTGTGTCTTTTAAATATTTTTTTCAATTTACAAAATGCTTTATATTCATTATTTTATTGGATCCATATGATGACCTGGTGAGGTAGATAGTAAAAATATTATTGCACCCATTTTATAGATAAGGAAACTGAGTTCTCCGAGTAGCTAAGTAACTTGTCTAAGATCACACCATTAAATAAGCGGCAGAGTTGGAATTCAAAAGCAGGTATTTTAACTCCAAATCTAG
This sequence comes from Pseudochirops corinnae, assembly GCA_028646515.1. Lineage (NCBI taxonomy): Eukaryota > Metazoa > Chordata > Mammalia > Diprotodontia > Pseudocheiridae > Pseudochirops > Pseudochirops corinnae. Next base: position 399,103,729 of record CM053585.1, read on the forward strand.
TCTTCTCTCATTTCTTCATACCTATCTCCCAGTGGCATCAACCTCAATGAGTAAATATTTATTGATTACATACTATGTGATCTGCAGTGGGATAGAGAGGAGGAAGTAGGGCATTCCAAGGAGAGGAACTGGTGTGAATAAAGACACAGAACAAGAATATGAACAGCAAACAGATTAGTCTGACTAGAACAAAGGGTTTATTTAGGAACTGGTGGGAGATAATAAGTGAGTCAGGTTAGTGGCCAGGTTGTAAAGGTCTTGAATGTTAGACCAAAAAATATGAACCTTATCCTCTACACAAGGGGAAATCACTGAGAGTTTTTGAATAGGGGAGTGACATTGTTTAAGACTAGTCTCAAAGTGCAGGATTTATTCAAGTAGGAAACTGCCATTGGATAGCTGGTCTAATCCAAGAATGTGATGATTGGGACCTAGGCTATTGTAGCGGTCTCAGGAAATGAAAAGGGAAAATGGCCATAGACCATCTGAGGGTCATAGAGACACAACATCCTCATTTCACAGCTGAGGAAACTGAGGTCCAGAGAGAGTAAAAGGTTTACCCAAGATTACAGAAATAGCAAATAGCAGAACTGAGATTTGAACCCAGATCCTCTGACTCTTCACTGTGGATGAAGGAAATAAGAAGGAAGAATCACTGTCATAACGTCACCTTTGATCTGCATCAAGTAGCCCAACCATGCCTTATGTTGTCTCTAGTGCCCAAGATCTAACAGGAAATGGTCCGTTTTAAAGTCCAGGCGGTGCCACCTGCCTAGGGCATTGGAGAGTTACAGGCAGGGTGAGCTACCTCATAAAGACAGAAGAGAAACTCGAAACAAGCAGGGACTAATGTAGTAGCTTGGGATGCCATGGATGAAAGGTTAAAACTGCCCCCAGTGGACATAGGGCCAGCCTGATAAAGATTCATCCACATTGGGTTCCACGGGAGTCACCTTTCTCAGGGAAATACAGCTGTCTGTAAAGTGAATTTCTGATACTTAATGGTATCAGAAAAATCTCCTCTTGCTTCCTTCCCCAATGCCATTCAGAAGTCACAGCCAAGAGGGAGATATTGCTTAAAAGAAAATTGGTACCTCCTTGCCATTCTGTCTGTTTCCCCGCATAGTTACCTAGAGGCAAGCTATTCAAAGAAAAGAAAGCTAAGTTAGAGATCTTGTAACAATAGGTTTACGTGTTACTCACCCCACCACTGGAAACTTGCCAAAGACCCAAGAGGAAGGCCAATTGCCTTATATACTCATGAATAGGTAAAGCCCAATCTCTTAACAGAAGATCCAACTCTTCCGAGATGTCCTTGGACATCACGAGAGTGATGAATGTGGGATGTATAGTGCTTCACTAAGCAAATAATGCTGGGTGGATGAGACTCTTGTAAGTCATAAAACTTAGATCTAGGAAGAGACCTTAGGGATCGTGTAGTCCAACACCTTCATTTAGGAAACTGAGGCCAGAAATAAAGTAACTTGCCCAAAATTATAGAGTTAGAATGTAACTAGTAGAGCTGTGATTCAAATTCAAGTCTTCTGACTGAAGCACTTTTTTCAACATCTTACAATGCAAGCAGCCTAGGAAATTGGGAGGAATTTCCCAATAGGTAGACCATGAATGGGGTTTCTATCATTTCCACTCTCCATATCTCACTCCAACTGTTATAGGACCACAATGTTAGATAGCCATAGAGGAGCCTGGAAAGAGTCCAAGGTTTGGAAGTCTGTTCAAAACTTTGGTCCAACATTTACTAGTTGTGGCAAGTCAGTGAGTCTCAATCTCCTTATCTGTAAAATGAGAATGATAATATCTATACTATCTGCTTCATAGTCTTGTTCAGAAAGCACTCTCAGAGTACTATATAAGTGAGTGATGATGGCATAAGGAGACGGACTGGACTAGGAAGTAGCACAGATTCATGAAACCATAGATCCTCAGACTCAGAATGGATGGCCCACCCGTTCCTGACATAGTCATCTATTCTCTGCTTAAATTCTTCCAATAGTAGGGAGGATCATTACTTCATACAGCTAACCATAATTGGTCATAACTAGAAAGTTTCTATAGAGCCAGTTTGCATCCATTCAACCATAACCTATTGGTCCTAGTTCTGGACCTGGAATAACCTAAAACGCCAAGGGATGATAAACGTGTACAAGAATCTCACACACACACACACGCACACACACACACACACACACGCACACACACCACTGAAATTTAAACCATTTGCCTACCTCTCTTTATCACTTCCTCTGTTTCTTTCCCTGCACTGAGCACGGTCAGCATAACCTGCTGGTTACCATGTTCCTCCTCTACAAGCCATGTTGACTAGTAATTGCAAGTCAGAAGCAATTAGCCCAACAGGAAAAGGGTCAGAGAGGAACAGGATGGGAGGTGCAAGGAGAAGGTGAGCCTTCTTTCCTCCCTGCTTTACTGACCCCACCCAAGGAGAGGTGATTAGCCTTTTCAGCCTGTATGTAGGTGGGGATGATACAGCAAGGCCTTACCAGGAGAAGACTGGCTGTCATGATGTCCTGCAGAGGGTGGAGCAGGGGTTAGAAGGACAAGGATAGGACCTGCTCCCTCTCCTGCCTGTGTAAGAGGGAGGATTGATGACATCCTGGATGTGGGAGGCTGACATCTGAGCCTCTTTGTCCTGAGCAGGAAGTAAGAGTGTGTGTGTGTGGGGGGGGGGGTTAATGTTAGCCAGTTGGAGGCCTTCTTTAGGCCATCTGGGGTCACCTGTTTCCCACCCCCACCTTATTACACCCATCTGGACAGATCAAGCATCTAGAAATCACCTCATTACTGTTGCTGCTAGATCAATTTACCTTCATGCCTTTGGCTCCATCTACTCCTCTAATATTGTTACTATAACCTCTGGAAAATCAGCTCATTACCTCCCAGCCTCGGGAAAAATTGAGTCCCTGAGGAGCGAGTACAGGTTGAGGCTTGAGTGTTCCCCCGACTTCCCAGGCAAGGGGCTGAATCCCCACAACCATTCCCTGGAAGGGCAGCATAGCAGAACAGGTGGTTCATGCTCTGGTGTTGGGAAAACATGATGCATGTAGGCAGTAGGTTTAGTAATCCTAAAATGAGGCTGAAAGAGGATCTGGGGAACTCAGAGATCAATGACCATCCTTGGTGAATAATTCAGGCTGTTTATGGAGCGGTGAAGATGGTGTGCAAATGCCAGTCCCATGGAGAAAGGCAAAAAAGGGTGATCTCCCATAGCCACCTGTAACTCAGGAGATGGAAAAAGCCTTGCACATGAAGCTAGATCTGGGTTTGAAAAGAGAACCTGCCACTTCTCAGCTATAGATACAGATAAGTCTTGGAGCAAAGTGAACATCAATTCCCTCATCTATAAGATGGAGGAAATAGTCTTGGCAGTGCCCAACGCAGAGGGTTGGTGCGAGGGGAAAGCACTTTGTAAACTGCTAAGTTTTGCATAAGTGTAGACTGCTATTTTTAACCTGAGACAAAACACCCCCCTGCACTCACATCCCACTCCCTAGCTCTGGTCATCTATGAAAACAATAATACCCCCTAAGACTGCTTTCTCCCACAGGGAGCTCACAGGCATCTGTCTTTGTCTTTACAAATCAGAAAGTTTATCATTTGTCTTTATGAGGTAGGGGCCAGGAGGGAGACACGTGAGCGGGTGAGGGATTTAACTTCTCTAGACCTCAGGCCATTCAACCATAAAACAAGGCATATGACATTTTTCCATATATCTGTAATATAAGATCTCTAAGATCTACTCATCTAAACTCCATTTTCTCCCACTTAACAGCTGAGACGAGTAAGGTATGGAAAGTTTGAAAGTTCTCCAGTTAGTTGGCAAACCAGAACTATCCTACTCTATGAACTTCCAATCAAACAAGCATGTTTGAATCCTAAAGCTACGAGGGCATAGCATGGCTGGGGTGCAGACCAGGGCAAGGAGGGGAGCTGGGTAATCCCCCTCAGTTGTATCTATGCTCTCTGTCTGAAGTCCAGCTGGATCATTGTGTGGCATAATGCAGTCTCTCATAGAGGAGAGACTTGCAAAGCCATGTAGAAAGCTGAGACCTGGAGAGGAGAATGGACTTATTCAGACTTACCTAGGAAGGCAGAGGCGCCACACCTTAAAGTTTAGGTATCTTAGTGACTATGAGCTTTAAAAGAAGAAGGAGATTGACTGGGCTTCTGATTCCCAGGCCAATGCATGGTGCATTTAAGGTAGGTCTTGCTTAGAGTTCACTTCCACCCTAAGGTCCAGAATGTCACATCATGCCAAATCTGCACCCGCACCCCTACTCACCATCCCCTCTCCACTAGATAAGGACTATACTCACAGGAGAGCTGTCTCCACCTCAGGGAAAGCTTGCTTCTCCACCATTGATCAATGCCCAATGTCAGCATGATGCTGAACCCTAAAGGTTCTCTTGGTCCTTGATCTCTTGGGAGACAGGAGAGCCCTGGTTTCTCCTGCCTGTCAGTCCTGAAAGAGAACAGAGCAGAGAAGGGTATTTGAGTCGTCTTTCTAGCACTGATGTTTGAGGGGTTAAAGAAAGGAACCTGGTATCATTTTACACTCCCTATAATTCCTTATTCATTTGCTAGGGGGTGGGGATGGGGAACATAAATGAGAAGTGCCTAACCTCTCTCAGGTGTCTCAGAGGAGTCTGAACAAAGCTCAGTTCTTTAGACAAGCCAAGTGGGATGTTCTATTGATCAGGTTCTATTCAAAGAACCATTTATCAGATAATTTTCAGCTCCAGGAGATAAAATTGGTGGGGAGTGGGGGAGGGATTGGGAGATTGTTGCCAGAAGGTGTAGCATTGGGGACAATATGGTGACTGCAGGGGCAAAATCTGTGAAAGCAAGAATGACTGTTTGAAGCCATCAGAATCCCTAAACCATTGCAGAGCAGTGGGATTGGCCAGAGGTGGGGAGGAGAGTGGCTCTTCACTTACTGTCCACATCATTGAGGGAGTGCCATGACTTTGTGTCAATGCTTTCTGAGATACTTATAAGCACAAAGCCATAGGACAAATGTGGCATTGTGCTAAGGGGCAAGTCAGACACAGGAAGGAAGTCAGAAACTCCCTACCCCACTGGATCCCCCAGGCCCTGTCTTTGCTAAGTAATTTTCAATCTGAGAATCTGCTCACCAATAGAATATATTCTGGATTATAAAAATATTCCAGGGTTTTGAACATCCCTGTTTTAAAGGGAAAAAAACTAAAATCTTTGTGGTATCTAGGCACAACCCTATCCCACTTCATCACTCCCACCCCTCACAATTTTGCACCACTGGAATGTCCTTCCTACCATGTGCACTGAGGTGGCAGTGATTCAGCCCCTTCCAGGGCTTCAGCTGCAAAAGGGGGGGCAGAGGCGTGCTCCCGGGACAGCCTCTAGCTCCCCTTGTCTCTTTGGAGGTGAACTGGAATGCACTGTCTTCCGCAAACGAGTCTATAATAAGGCTCATCAGCTTAGGGGCTTCATGCTGCAGCAGCTGCACACTAGAGAGAAAGAGACACACACACATACACACACCCAGAGTAAAAGAATAATTTTCAGGGCAAAGAGAAGAGTAGAAACTGGGGGAAGGGGAGGACGGAGAGGCAATATTTCCATTTCAGACGGGGAAAGGAGGGGAGGGAGCATTTTTCTCAATTTTTCTAGAGTCAAAGATATTCCCCATCATCAATAATAGCTGAGAAAGAGGGATGACAGGTGCCCCATTACTGTTGCCCCCCCTTCTCTCCCAGCTGTGGCCAAAAATGGCTGTCCTGCAAGGATATGGAGAGGATAAACAACTGTAGATAATATGGTGTGTATGTGTGTCTGTGTGTATGTGTGTGCACATGTGTGCATGCATAAAGTTAGCTATAGTGAGGGAAGAACAGAGACCATATCAAAATTCTCCCACATCCCTTATTGTTCTCCCAAAATAAAAGTCCAGCCTAAAGTAAAATAACTTCAAAATATCACACAAATGTAGCTCAACTGTTCTTCTAATTAGTTCTCCCATGTCACCTCCACATCTCAGTGAAAATAACTCCCATCAGAAAAGGAGGCAGGTGGGCACTTACCCAAAGGGGTCCTAGCTCTCCTGGTTGCCAGGTATATACATCCCTGGATGATGCCTGGCTGCTGCTTCCCCTCTCTGGCTCCAGTTCCTAGTCCTTTCACTCCTCCTCCCAGCCCTATTTAATTTTCTCCCCCTGAAGAGCCAACAACAGAGTTAAGCTGTCAGCCAAGGAGGTGGATCCAGTAGCTGAGAAGCCTGAGGCCTCATCTTAGAGATCCCAGCATCTAGCAAGCCTATCTCTCCCCCGGGCATTAGGATCTTCCTGTAGCTGCCTCCCCGCCTTGTCCTCCTCCCCTCTCTCCCTCTGCCAAGTTATATAGATAGCTCTGCTCCTTGAACCTCTAGGGCTGCTGCCTTTGCTGTTAATATTGCTGCCTTGCCTGCCACCAGTAGTTTGGCTGAGAACAATCTTACCTGGATAGCTTGGTTTGGCTCTAGAGAAGGAGCCCTTGACTAGAACTGGAAAAGGGAGGCCTCCAACGCCCAACTATTTTCTTTTCTCTTATTTTTTGCTTTCTCACTTCTGAGAGCGGGGTAGAAGCAGTCTTCCAACATCTCTCCTCCCTGCAGAGGGAGCCTCATGGGTACCAGTGACAATGAGATATGTTCCCCAAGTCTGTGACCCTTGCTATCCATATCCTGGCATGAGGTATGGGGTCCAGATGCTGAGCTCCATTCAGCACAGCCTGGCACTTCATTCTAGCATCCACAGAACAGAAGATTTAGGGAGATATTAAAGCTTATCAACCTTGCCCTCCCGCAGGACCCAGGAACATGGCTTATTTCCCTCTGAGGATTCTCTGTACCAAGAGCCACAGAAAAGCTTTAACCCTCAGCCCCAAGTTGCGGCAGGTTCTTGGGATATGTCTTTCCACAGAGAAATTAAATATCAGTGATGTGTACAAATCATGGGCTCACCTACCTCCCCATACCTGTACTCTGTTGTAACATGCACTCTACAGGAAACTGTGAAAGATACATGCATGGATGTGTGCCATACACACATCAAGGACATTTTAAATGCATGTATGTTCAAGTATATTACAAGAAAAAAAGGTCCTTCAATATACTTCACAGAGACAAACGTCCATATTTGCATCACCTATCAGACACTAGTAGTGATCATAAAATCTATGATTCCTGCAGGAACTTTTGCCCCAAGGGCTCAAGGCACCTTGAGAACATTAACTTGAATCACTATTTATAGCTGACCACAGAAAAAACACAGTCATACAGAAAGTTAAGTGTATCATAGAATCTTTTTATCAAGAGTTCAGCTCCCTCATTTTACAGATGAGGAGGTTGAGACCCAGAGAGACAAAATCGCAAACAAAACCACACAGCTAGTTAGTGAAAGAGCTGGGGAGAAATCAGGTATATTACCTTGTAGTTCATTGTTCTTTCCATTTCAAAAGGATGGAACTGAAAATGAGTTCCAGAACACAAAGCCAGAGAGCCCCTCCACAACTACATAGCTCAACTAGCATATGCCCCTGTGCCTACCACCATTTACTGGCATCTGCAAAACCTGTGCAGAGTGGGGTGCACACATGGGCCTCCCCAGACACGTGCTTGCAGCTCTGTACATGAGCATGTGACACAAACACACACCCACACAAAGCTACAGACACACACACACACACACACACACACACACACACACACTCCAAGGCTTGTTAGCTAGTTTCTAACACCCACCCATATTGACAACACTCAGACAGCAAAGAAAGGAGCTTCCCAGTTTTCTAAATCCTCTCAGCAGGCAGGTGTCCAGGGCCAGCTCCAGCCCAGAGTTCAGGAAGGAGGGACTCAGAAGGATACCAGGCAAAGGATATCCAAAGAAAACCCTACAGGTTGTCCCAAGTCAGAGAAAATCTCTGAGTTCAGACTGGAGCTATTAACCAGATTCTTTTCTCTCATTCAACTTCCCTTCCCACTCTTCCTGACTTCAAGCTCAGGTCCAGGTAATAAAATAATTGTTGTAGGAGGAAGGCATGCCCTACAGATATATTTGGAATTATTCCCACTTCCTGTTCTGTTCTGTCCACCTGAGGAATTCCAAACCTTCAACTAGCTTCCCCCATGATCCTTGTGATATGCCATGGGGGAAGAAACTGAGAGATGCAAAGGGGTTGAACAGAGGGCAGCTAGTCATCAGAAGACATGTCACAAGAGTACAATTCCTATTTATATTCCTCCCTCTCCTTTCCATACATACAATGGGGTGTGAAAACCTATATACAGTAGGGTAGGCAAATTCCATGATACCAAACCATTATGCATTGTTTCAAGAAGTGGCAGGTAGACTTTTAACCTTTCCTTCCCTTTTTTTTGGTGAAAAATACAAAATGCTTTCACAAGCCCCAGGGAAGATATCCAGTTACCCTCTGATGTAGTCTAACTCATATACCTTGGGTGAACTAATATTAGACAACTAGGTTTATCTGGTGAGGTGAAATGGTAAAAGATTTAATTTAGCACTCTTCTCCAACTAGGATAATGACAGAGGACAACACTATGCAAATGTCCCTTGGGGAGGTATAGGAATAGAACCCAGAAATTCGTGGCTCCTTAGCTTGCTGCCCACCCACATGCCTCCTGCCAGAGGACCCTCCCTGCCCCAATATTATACATACAGCCTCATTAGTAAAGGGAGTGACCTACATTGGGGAAGCTTGGAGAGCAGCTGCTGCAGCAGGCGCTGACCAGCTGCTGAAATAAATTAACAGTCTGAAGGGGAAATCCACAGCCAGGGTGGGGATTAGGGCACAGGATCAGAGGGCTACTGTTAGAAGAGTCTCTCCTCATCATTCCCTTAAAATTCTCTGGCTCCAAGATGTTTTAACTACTTCCAGTCCTCAGGCATGCCAAAATTCCTTATACCTGGGTTCCAGGAAATACAAAAAATGGGGAAAGACTATTACCCCAGGATAGAGTCTGTGCCCACTTCAGTTGGGTTTTAAAGTACAAAGGCTAACCAGTTGAATCAGTTTAATTAAATTCAACATTAGCTTAACAACTACTATACAAAAGACATAGTGAATACAAAAAAGATATGCAGATAAAAACAATACAATCCCTGTCCTCAAAGAGGTTATATTCTATGGAAGTGATTTCATGTATATCCAGACAAAAAAAACACACGGTAATTTGAGGATGGAAAAAGCACTGACTACTAGAGGGAGAGGAGAATCAGGAAAACTTCACTTAGAAAACGGCATCTTAAGTCATAAGGATCCTGAGAAGTGGAGATGAGGAGGGAGAGCATTCTAGGCATGAGTGATAGCCCATGGAAAGGCACAGAGATGAAAAGATTAAGTAGCTTTAGGCAGGCTAGTTGACATCCTCCAGCCATGGAACCTGGAGCAATTTCAAAAATAAAAAAGCTACCTTAAAATGTGTTATGGACTTGAAACAGCCCCAGGGATGGAGCCTGCCAAGTCATTTGGAACCTGGAATGGGGTGCCTGAATGTACCATAGTCTTCCAAGGAGTACTCTGGGGAGGGAGGCAGGCTCCTATTTTCACTCCTAAATTAACCTCCCTTGGGGGTCCCAGACTTATGGGAGGAGAAAGGTTGAGGAACCATTACAGTGAAAAATTGGCCTCCCCCTCCTTCCAACCTCCCAGCATTAGTGGTGGCAATAATGAGTGTTTTCTAGAAAACATCCTTCTGTTTGGGGGTTGAGAATGAAAGAGATCAAAGAGATGACTAGGGAAGAGTAGAAGTTCATCGATGTTGCAGGGAGAAGCAAAAATGGAAGAAAAAATATACAGAAGAGGGGAAGGGAGATGTTGGAAGGTTGCAGCACCTGGAAAGGAGACAGGATCATAGACACTAGAGCCAGAAGAGGCCTTCAAGATCACAGAGACTGCCCAGGATGCACCCAAGAGAAATGGGAACTGAAGCAGTGAGGTTGGGGGGGGGGGGGAGGGAGGAGGAAGAGGAGACCAGAAGTGGAGAGCTCTAATGCACTTGAAGTTGAAGAGACCATACAATTCCCTGCATACCCAGAGGGAGTCAGGTAGGGGACAAGAGAGGACAGGGAGACAGACTTCTTGCCCTCAGCTCGGGCAGAGGGTAGGGATGGGAAACAGATTCCTGTTCATACATAGAAAGCAAAGATAGCAAAGGGTGCTATATTATTGGCCTTCCCAACCTCTTCTCCCTCTGATTTAATCTCTTTCACCATGTAAATCCTGGGGTTGAGATTGGCTCACGATCTTCAGACCCTCAGTCTGTAGGGGAAGAGCTGAGACTCTTCCTCTCCTCCAACATACAAGCATAAACATAGGATCATAGAATTTAGAATCTCATAAAATTCTCAATTTACAGATGAGGAAACTGAATCCCAGAGAAGTGAGGTGCCCCATCCACTGAATCTCACCCCAATGCAGCAGTTTCTCCCTTGACTCACACTGCTCTTACTGTGTTCTGTAACCCACTAGTTTTTAACATTGGTCAGATATTTCTGGATCAGGTGGAGGTCTCTGTGCCAAGGTTGGAGATTAGGGGGAGAGCTGGGGTGATTAAGCAATGGGGAAATTTTTGATATCCTAGGGAAATGGGACCCCATGTCTCAATTGCAGTATCCTAAAGCACAGAGATAAGACTGATAGGACTTTCCTGGAGTTGAGTCCTGATGCTCATCAAGAACTAAGATGAATATCACAGGCCTCTTACCATGATACCTCCAAAATCTCTTCCTCACCCTGGCCCCAAAATATATCACAGTGCTCGAGCAGTGGGAAAACTTTTTTTTAAAAAAGCATCTCTGTGGCTTGGAAAGAACAAGTAGCTTCCTAAGTAGTACCTCTTTGAAACTATTACTTACCACCCAACTCCAGCTTCCTCTATCTCAAGCCTTACATAAATTTTTCTTGTCCCACATGAGCCAGTCCAACAGGAGTGAAGGGGAAAGTACCCCTGAGTCACTCACTGCTGGTGGGGAGCAGCTCTGTTATGAATGAACTCCTTGTGTTCATTAAGGCAGCTCAGACACTACTCCCACTCATTTACTACCTGAGTCCTATGTTCAGAAGGGAGGGACTAAGGCTAGGGTTGGAAAGATCCTTATCTAAGGTAGATGAGAGTCTGGGAAGAAGGGGAGATTTCCTCCAGTGACTCCCTTAATTACTCCTGAAATGTCACCCCATTGATGCCAGGTGAAAAGACCTTTACCCTGTCCTTCCTGACCACACACAACTAGCACTCATATCATCCATGATCCCCAATCCCCACTATACTGCTTACTTACACAGAACCAGAACTGAGAAGATGGGATGAGGGGTTTCCTCATCCTGGGCCCCAGAGATGGTTCCCAGCCAAACCTCAAGAGAAGCCAGCTCTGCTGCTTGAGAAAACCCTATTTCTCCACCCCCATCCCCAGCTTTCTTGGCTTCTCTCATTTGGCAGTTCCAGAGAGTTCCCTGCCAAATGGAGGACCCAGGCCCTCTGTGGTATAGTAGAATTTGAGGCAGAAGCTGCTACTGAATTTCTCTGCCAGCTAGACTTCCCCCACCTTATTTTTCTTTTTCCAAACCTATAACCCTCATCCCCTCCCGACACCCATCTCTCCTTTTTCCTCCCCAGAGAAATATACATGATCAGAAATGCTCAGGCATTAACTAACGAACTGTGCCAAATGGATGCTACCACTGAAACAAAATCACTCCAAGGGGAATGAGACCTCAGTGGCCAACTAGAACAAAACCCCACCCAAAGTCAAGGGGAAAGTGGGGAATTTGAACCAGAGAAATCAGCATTGGCCCCTCCCTCTTCAGGAAAGTGCCAAAAGATCCAAATAACACTAGCAGAAACCACTTCCTGGTACTGATTTTTCAATTCTTCTTGGTCTGCTGGAACATGAAGTTGGTCATAGCTTGACTTTACACACCAAGATAGACCCACTGAATGGCCTTCATAGCCTAAAGGTAGACTGACTCCTAGATGAAAAGCCTATTTGGGTTAAAGTTATGTGCCCCTTTGAACACATTCCTATATACATCACTCAAATCTCCCTCTCCTGGTGGGCTAAGAGTTGAGAGCAAAGAGCCTTGATTCTGTTTCCTAGATCCTTTTATAGCCATGCCCTATCTGGCCATATGGGTCATGTCTTGCCAGGGGAGGATTCCTCTTGTTTCCAGAGCCCAAATTCAGACCACTTAGAAAGCAAAGACTCATATCCAGTGTAGCCTCCAGGGAGCTGTAGAGTTCTGTGGTCTTGTCTCCCTACCTTGAACATAGTTCTAATCCTCACCTGTCCTCTCCCCCTACCCTGATCTCAAGTCTTTCCCTGTTCCCTTGACATTCTCATTCCCAATCTTATCCCCCCATAACCCCCTGCCTTCGCATCTGTCTCAAAGCCCGAGGGTCCTCAGGGCTCATCTGTGCTGGAACCTAGTGTGTGGTCTGTAACAGCTCTTGGCTGTTTCTCTATGCTGCAGAGACTAGTTTCTATGCCACCCAGGGCAGACAGGGATTGCTGCCATCTCCCCTGCTTTTCCCCCCTCCACACCTCCCACAGTGGCCACTGTCATCACAAATATGCATTCTCATACCTGTGGTGCCCATTCCCCTTTCCACTCCCTGAAGTATTTATCCTCCCTCTGCCCTCTGGGTATCCAGTGGCCTTGGGCTTCACTGGTCCCAGCAGGTGCCCAAGGGCAGGAAGAAGCGGTAAGACATGAGCATCAGAGTATGGATAAACAGGAGAGGAGGTCATCCCCACCCCTCACCCCACCATACAGCCTTCTCCACTGCCTCCCCAACACTTACGGTCCTCCAACTGGTCTGCAGTCTCCTTAGATCAAACAGCTAAACCTTCGAATGAAACCTTGAGGGGATCCCTGGAAAAATCCGAACGGCACTGCCAGACAGAGCCTATTCAGAATTAATACCAGGGTCTTCTCCGACCCACCAACCTTTCTCACCACCCTTGCCACAGGACCAGGACAGTGGCACACAGCACGCAGCACAGGGAAGAAGGAATGACGGGCTTTCAGCATGCAAGGGGGATGGGGCTCCTGGGTTAATAACAAACCGAGAGAGAACACGAGCGATAGAACGCGTGTGCTCAAGCGAAAGAGACCGGCAATGGAGTGACAGCTGGGGGGTACATCTGTGATGACAGCAACAGCAGCACACACAGGCACGCACACACACACACAGACACACACGCGCATGCACACACACACACAAACACACACACACACACGAGGCATCCAAGGGCTGAGGATGCAACCAAATCTCACCCTTAACATGTCCTCATTTCGAGTAGAAACAAGCCCTGATAAAACATAATTATTTCCAAGCCCAAAGAAGAAAGGAGCAGTTTTACCTTTCATCTTGTTCCCCCTCCCCTCTCCATGCTCTTCCACCCCCTTCATCTCTTCTTTCCTCCTGCTCTCCTTCTACTCCCTCCACCCTGCTTGTCCAGGAGAAAGGTGACCAAGCCACAAAGAGCAGATCCAAGGGGCTGACTTCAGTCCACGCTAAGTCTGTACTGGGGAGGAGCTGTTTCAGAGACAGGCAGGAAAGAGGAAAAGCCTAAACCCAACATTGATTTTCCTCTCTTGGACAAAGCAAGATCATCTTCCCACAGATTCTAATTAGGACAAGCCTCAAAGAAGTTAAGGAGAGGAGGTAAGAGAAGTAGCATTGACCTGTGGCCAAGGGGCAGAGGCCCCTGAACCCAATAGACAAAGACTATAGGAAACATGTAGATCCAGCTACTCCAAAATAAGACCACCTTAGAGGATCACAGATTGAGAGCTGGAAGGCACTACAGAAATCATCAAGCCCAACCCATTCATTTCACAATTGAGGAAACTGAGGCCCAGAGGGATTAAGGCACTTATCCAAGGTCACACACAGGTGCTAGGTGGCAGAGACAGTATATAAACTCAAGTCTTCTGACCTTAAATTCAAGGTTTTTTCGCCTGCACCACACTGCCAGGCTCTGGACTTCGTGGCCAGGACCACTGTGCCTGTTAGTAATGGCAAGGTTAGAGCTATGGGCTCTGGGCAGAAAGACAGGTATGCAATAATCTGCTTCTCATGAGCGAGTCCAGGCAGACTGGCAGCCACACAGAGCTCTGGGTTACTAGGAAGCTTCAGAAATGGTGGGAGATTCCTTCCTATATTTTAATTCCAATTTGCCTTCACCTATAAACAGTCTCTATAGTGAAGAAAGGGGAGAGGAAGGATAGTGGACAAGGGGAGAGGAAATACTTTGATCCAAGAATCTTAATTATCATGATACATGTGTGGGAAATTTAGAAACAAAAAGATTAAAGTATACTCCTGCAAGACCAAAATAAATCAGTGAATAAACCAGAAATGTGACTCCCACTCTTGCGCATTGATTCTTGATTCTTGAGAGGTACCCCTTTTCTCCTTTTTAATACAATCAGTACCATATATTAGTGTCACTGATTCTCTCTCCTTCTCCAGTTCTCCATATCTCCAGATTTATGTCTTCTGTGTCTTGAAGTCAGGAAGACCTGAGTTCAAATCCTGAGACAGATATTTCCTGGGTCTGTGATCCTTGGCAAGTCACTTAATCTCTCTTTCCCTTATTTTAAAACAGAGGTAATAAACTCTTCTACTTCACAGGGTTGTTGTGAGGATCAAATGAAAGATGTTAGCTATTGTTATGTGGAGATGTCCATCAATCATCATGTATTAAGTGCCTACTATGTGCCAGGGGGCAGCTAGGTGGCACCTTAGAGAGGTCCTGGAGGTAGGAAGACTCAACTTCATGAGTTCAAATCTGACCCAGGCAAGGTACTTAACCCTGTTTGCTTCAGTTTCCTCATTTGTAAAATGATCTGGAGAAGGAAATAGCAAACCATTCCAGTATTTCTGCCAAGAAAACCCCAAATGGGGTCACAGAGAGTCGAACACGACTGAAAAAATGACTTTAAAATGTGCCAGGCACATTGCTAACATTGGGGATACACAGAAAGACAAAGACAGTCCTTTCAAGGAGTTCACAATCTAGTGGGTGAGACAACAAGCAAACAAATATGTAAGATAAATATGATATTATTATAAATATTATAAGTAAGCAATGTCCAGGATAAATTAGAGATACTCCACAGAGGGAAGACACCAGCATTAAAGGGGATCAAGAAAGGCTTCTTGAAGAAGACAGGATTTTGCTAAGTCTTGAAGGAAGTCAGAGAAGCCAGGAAGCAGGGATGAAGAGGGAGAGGATGCCAGGCTTGGGACAGCCAGAGAAAACGCCCCGAGTCAGGACGTGGAGCGTCACGTGTGAGGAGCAGCCAGGTCAGTGTCACTGGATCAGAGTATTTTGAGCTGGGGGGAGGGGGGTGGGGAGTAAGGTATAAGAAGGCTGGATGGGTAGGAAGCCAAACGCAGGATTTTATATTTGATCCTGGAGGTAACTGGAAGCCACTAGAGTTTATTGAATAGGGCAAGTGACATTGTCAGAACTGCAATTAGGAAGATTAATTTGACAGCCGAGTGGAGGATGAACTGGAGAGAGAGAGGTTTGTGGCAGGGAGATCAAACAACAGGCAATTACAATAGTCCAGTGAAGTAATACATGAAGCAACAGACCAGAATGGTGGCCATGTCAGAGGAGAGAAGGGGGCATATGTAGAAGGTGCTTTGAAGGTAGACTCTACAGGACTTGGCAGCAGATTAGATGGAGGGGGTGGGGTACAGGGGGAGTGAGAATAAGGGAGGAGGCCGGAATGGCATCGAGGCTGTCAGCCTGGCAGGTTAAGAGAATGATGGTGCCCTCAATGGTAATGAGGAAGTTCTGAAGGGGAGAGAGTTTTGGGGGAAAGATAATGAGTTCAGTTCTGGACATGCTGAATTCAAGGGGTCTATGGGAAATACAGTTGGAGATGTCCAATAAACAATTGGGGATGTGAAGTTAGGAGGCTGGTTAGGGCAGAGAAGTAGGTAGATCTGAGAATCACAAGCAAAGAGATGATTATTGAATCCATGGGAGCTGTTGAGATCACTCAGTCAAACAGTATAGATGAAGAAGAGAAGGTGCCCCAGGACAGAGCTCTGGGGGACAGCGTTAGCAAATGTGACCTAGATAAAGATCCAGCAAACAAGACTAAGAAGGAGTAGTTGAACTGGTAGGAGAAGAACCAGAATAGATGAGTGTCACCAAAAGCTAGTGCCACCGAAAGAGAAAGGAGTACTTAGCAGTGTCAAAGGCTGTAGTGAAGTCAAGAAGGATGAGGACTGAGAAACAACCACTAGATGTGGCAATTAAGAGACCACTGGTAACTGTAGAGGGAACAATTTTGGTTGAATGAAGTTAGGAGTTAAGAATGAAGTTAGGAGTTAAGAGACTGAGACTAAAGGAAGTGGAAGTATCAATTGAGGGCTGGCCTTCTCAAGGAGAATAGCCACAGAAGGGAAGAGAATGATAGCTAGTAGGGATGAATGGATCAAGTAAGGAGTTTTTTAAGGATGAGGGGAACATGAAAATGTTTGTAGGTAACAGAGAAGCAGCCAACATCAGGGAAAGATTGAAAACAAGTGAGAAAAGTGAGGAGACAAGAGAGAAAGGGAGAAATCTGCTGCAGAAAAGGGAATAGGGTGGGATCAGTTGGGAATGTAGAAGAGTTAACCTTGGCAAAAAGGGCCACCTCCTTTTTGTGTGCGACAGAGGTGAAGAGGAGACAGAGATGGAATCTGAGTAAAGTGAGATGCAGAGGAGGGGAGAAGAGGGAGCTCTCAGTGAACAGCCTCAGTTTTTTCAGTGAAACGTGAGGCAGAGATCTCACCTGAGTGGGTAGGAGAAGGAAGTTGGGAACTGGAATGGCTAATGCTCCCTTTAAACTAAGATATTCCACCACCTCCCACTCTATTGAACTGTATAGTTTGGTGGTTTATAATTTGGTTAGAGAAAGGGAAGAGTAGGTAATGGAGGGATATATGGGATTCCTTCTCATTCTGGTCTGCTCCTTGGCATGTCTATCAGTCCTTTCTGAATCAATCATATGCCCTATATCTCTACCATTCTATATCCCTGAAGAAGATGAAGTTTCCTACCTCAGGGTCTTTTTGTTCATGGTCTGCCCAGAACTTGAAGGGGCCTTTAAAAGACTTGAACATAGCTCAATATTCCCCCTAAATAGTCTCTTTTCTGAATTAAATACTCCCTCATGCTCCAATGAATCCCCAAGGCCCTTCACTACCCTGGCTGTCCACTTCTGGACATGCTCCAACTTATCAATGTCTTTTCTAAAATGTGGTGTCCAGAATTAAACCCCGTGCCCTAGATGTGGTCTGACCAGGAGAGAATCCAATGAAACTACACTGCAAGACTCTGTGCTCATTCAATTCATGGCCTCCACTCTCTCCATCAATTGGTACTTTCTCAGGTTATCGTCTCAACCTTAGCTACAGTGTCCTGACTTCCCAATCTTGATTCGTTGGTCAACTGGTTTAGTGTAAACTATCCTTTACTCTTGAGATCTTCTCTTTCCTGTCCTATCAATGTTCATGCCTTGCCACATGCTAGTTCATTCCCACCTTCTGCTTCTTTTGGATGAAACTAGAAGAAATCATTCAACCCTGCTGACTGGGTTCACTATAAATTTGTTATTTAATTTTAAATGAGTCCTCATTATATCAAGGCAATCCTTCTATTTTTCCCTAACCGATCCTCTATACCACTCAACACAGCAGCTGCTCCAAACCTTCTCTTCTCTCCTTAAACCTCCCACTATATCACCTGCCCCTACCTTCTCACCTGGGGATTTTGTCTCATACATCACAAAAAAAATGAGGCCATTTGCTGAAAGCCCTGTGTTCTCTTTCTCTCCTCATCTCACACCCTCCTGATATCCTCCCCCACTACTTCCTCCTTTATTCTAATCTCAGAAGAAATAGCCCTTACTCCTTGCCAAGGCCAAGCTCTCTACAAACCCCTCTAATCTCTCCCTTTCTATTAGTCTCTTTCCTGCTGCCTACAAACATACCCAATTCTCCCTCTACTACCACTGAATAGGGCAGGTGACATTGTCAAAACTGCAATTAGGAAGACTGATTTGACACAGCCGAGTGTAGGTTTGAACTGGTGTGGGGAGAGGTTTGTGGCAGGGAGATCAAACAGCTGGCTATTTACGCCAGTCCAGATGTGGTCCAGACCAGAATGGTGTCAATGTCAGAGGAGAGAAGGGGAAAGAGAAGGGAGCTCCCTAGGGGGAAAAACCTTCATCACCCTTCAACTAATCTCCTATGTGTCTCTCTTCCCCTTCTCAACTAAACTCCTAGAGAAAATACCACCTAATTCATATCTCGAATTCCTCTTCTGTCCACTTATACTTCCTCTGAAATCTGGCTTCTGACTTCATCATTCGACTGAAACTGCTCTGTACAGTTATGAACAATTAAGTGACAAATCAAATGGCCTTTTCCTGGTCTTCAGCCTTCTTGACTCCTCTGCTGCAGTTTGACACTATCAATGACCTCCTCCTTCTAAATATTCTCTCTTCTCTGTAGTTTCATAACACTGCTTGCTCTTGATTCTCTGCCTCCCTATCCAGTCATTCTTTATCCTCCTTTGCTATTGGTGTAACCCAAAGCTTTGTCCTGGGCTCTTTTCTCTAAACTCCCTCAGTGATCTCATAGCTCCCAGGAGTTCAATTCTAAATTCTACAGAGATGTGAGTATGCATATACGTGTGTGTATGTATAATGTATGTTATTTATGTATATGTGTACATATATATATACATATATAGATACATGTGTATATCATGTGTATTCAGTCTCTCTACTGAGCTCCAACCGGTTGTTAGACTTTTCAAATTGGATATTCCATAGTGCTTAGCACACTGTCTGGCACATAGGAAACATTTAATAAATTCTTGTTGGTGGGCTGCTTGTCCTTTCCCTAAGTTGTAGACACTATGTCTCTCTTAAGTCAACCTGAGATTACATTAACTATTTTGGCTGCCATAACGCATTGTTGGCTCATACTGACCTGGCAATTCATGCAAAACCTCAGATCTAGTTCAGTTGAAGTCTTATCTAATCATGCCCTTTATCTTGTGCATGAAGATGATTTTTTAAAATCCATGTGTAAGATTTTACATTTATCACTAATAAATTTCATCTCACTAGATTCATTCCAACATTTTAACATTGAGATTATTTTGGATCCTGTCTTTGTCATCCAACATGATAGTCATCCTTCCTAACTTTGTGTCATCTGCAAATATGAAAAGTGTTCTATCTATGCCTTTACCAAATCATTGATTTTTTAAAAATGGTTCACAAACACAAGGACAAAGAAGATCCTGGTTGGATCCACTGGAGATCTTCTAAGTCAGTATTAAACCATTAGCATTAAAACATCTCCAGATCCGATTGCAAATTCCCCTATACAAAAATCAAGTAATATCAGGAACTAGAATGAGGGAAAGCAGCCCATTTACACCAATATCTTATAGGTCCAGCTATGTAATATGTGCTGATTTTACCTAACTGTACTATTGTCCAACCCATCTCTATCTTGTCCACAAGAATAGCTTGTTATTTAATCTCAAACAAGCCCTTACTGTAGCAAGGCAATCCTTCTATTTTCTCTGTTTTTCATTTAGCTTTGTCAATGAGTGAAATTAAATTGTATCTGCGCCTTTTTTTTTCCCTTAAGTCCTTCCAAATTTCCCTTCCCAAAATTTCAATCTTTGGCCTTCTTATTTCCAAAACCCTCCTTTTCCCTAGTCTTCCTTCTTCAGCTACTTACATCCTCCAAACAAAATGCCCTCTTCACCTATCTCATTCTTTAAGATCCGATTCAAATGTCAACTCCTCAATAAAGGCTTTCATAATGATTTCAGTCCAGAAGTGACCCACCATCCCCTGAACTTCCATAGAACTCTGTTTATAGCATTAAAAACTGTTAGCATGTTTAGCTTGGTATTGTAATGATGTATATATTCCCTTGTGAACTTAGAAGATTCTGGAGAGCAGGTACACCATTATATTCCTCAAAGCACCTAACAACAGTGCCTTGAACATAGTAGGGCATTCAAAAAATGTTTATTAAGGGAATGAAAGAACAAGTGTTCATTAAGTATGTACTGTTTGCTCAGCACACAGGCTAGGTACTTGTGAAGGTATCAAGAGATCATCTCTGCCTACAAGGGGACTGATTAGACATAATTTTGTTAAACTCCAAAGTGCTGGACTGGTTTCTCCACAAACAACAGCTGGGAGGACAGAGGGAGATGAGAGGACTAAAGGCAGAGAAAGTGAGTTTAGTCCTCCTGGTGATGATCTCTGACAGAAGTCATTTCTCCAGGAGCAAGCCCAGCTGTGTTGTTTTGCCATCTGCAACGACAGTGGAGCAGAAAGGTGACAGCCAGGACACAGAGCAAAGAATCACATCTTGATAAGCAGTCTGCCGCCTCTGGTCTTACTGGGGCTTTTGCTAGGCTGTCAGGGAGTGGGATGAAATTTTAAGGAAAAGCTGCTTCAAATGAAAGGATGGGAACCATCAAAGAGAGCACCAAGGGTGAGGGCAAGGAAGGGAACAAATGCCAGGAGTAGAGGAGCAAGCTGGGGAGACGAAGGAAGGGAGAAAGAATCTTGGACATTCGTCCTCCTGCATCATCACCCTGAGAGGCTGGGAACCGGTGGTGGAATACTGACAACCCACCATGAGCATGCCTGAGCTGTAGAGATCAATCTCTTAATAACCCACTGGGAGTAGGGAGAAAACAGGGCCCAGAAAGATAAAGTGCCTCGCGCTCCCCGAAGCCCTTTTGCCAAAGAAACTCGATTTCTCTTGCACCAAGAGTTATTAGCCTATCTCTGATGGTAATAAAGTGATGTATCCCATCTTTACACTGTGCAGCAGTCACATGAAGCTAACAGGAGGAAGGGCCTCACACAACCTTGGATTCCACCAAGGCTGACTCTACTGAAAGTCTGAAAATGACTAGAACAGAACATGAATTGGGGCAAACTCCTAAGCTGACTCTTTACCATGGCATTGGGAAAGACATCCGACTTGCCTCTGTTTCTATGATGGGAAGTAAAGATTTGGAATGGAGAGTAGAGGTTGATTAGTAGACTTTTAGATTCCAAGAGAATGGAAGAAACATCAAGATAGGAAATTTTCTCTAAGGATTCATAAAATCTCAAAGCTGGGGAGGGCTTTAGAGATCATCTAGTTCAAAACCACAGCTAGATGTTACAAATGAGGAAACTGAGGCCCAGAGATTCAGTGACTTCCCCAAGGTAAATCAGTGATAAAGGTAAAATTAGAACCCAAGTCCTTGAGTTCAAATCTAAGTCTTTCCATTGAACCCCACTGTCTCTCTTCTAACACCTTTCCTTTAGAAAACCCCCATCTAAAGTATGCCCACTCTAACAGGCATCTTCACAAGCCCCTAGACCATTCCACCCCATTCTGGTCACCCATTCAAAAAATCTAACAGTCATGACAGTTGCTAAGTTATTTGTGTCAAACCTTCGTGTCTCATTGGATCATGTTATTGCTTTTTTGGTTCTTGGGAGAGGGGAAGGAGTACAGCTATCACAGCATCTCATTGGCGTTGCCTTTCAGGGAATGGATACAGACTACCCAGATAAGCTGCAAACTCCTCTTTCTGCCTCAGTTCCTAACGTTCCCATGGTGGTCTCAGAAAGAGAGCTATGATCAAAGGAGACTAAGCTTGCAGTCAGGTTAGTGGCTTCTAGTCCTCTTTCTGTAAACTTACCAGTTTTCAGGGTGGCTAAGTGGCACAGTTAATAAAGCACTGGCCCTGGAGTCTGGAGGACCTGAGTTCAAATCTGAACTCAGACGCTTAACACTTACTAGCCATGTGACCTTAGGCAAGTCACTTAACCCCAATTACCCTGCCCTCTCCTCTCCAAAAAAAAAAGGCAAAAAAAAAACCCCAAACTTAACAGTTCAGGAAAGTTATTCTCTGTCTCTGTCTCTGTCTCTCTCTCCAAAATTAGGAAACTAAGATTGCTAAGGTCCTTTGCAGCTCTAGCACTGATTCTATGGGCATTTGAAACTAAAGTACGAAGGGGAATAGACAAGACATTTCTGTCATAATGTGAATATGGTTTAGACAGAGGGATGAATTTAAATGATTTCTATCAGGTTCCTCTTAGTCCAAAAATTATATAATTCTGTAGCTTGAATGTGACTTAATAAACGACAAATATTTATTAAGCACCTACTATGTGCAAGGAGCTAGGCATACAAAAATAAAAGTGAAACAATTACCACCCTCAAAGAGCTTATGCTCTGCTAGGGGAGTAAAACGTGTCCAGATAAATGAACCAAAAGTATCTAAAAGTGATTTCAAGAAGAGAAGCTAAGAACCAGGGGGATCAGGAAAAGCTTCCTGTAGAAGGTGATACCCGACCTGTACTTTGAAGGAAATCAGGGACTCTAAAAGGTAGAGGAGTGAAGAGTGTACTTCTGTCCCAGACACTGAGGACCACCTGCAAAGAAAGGTGAGGGGAGTGAGAAACAGAATCTCCTATATGGAAAATAGTGGATCGTTCTGGAATCAGATGAATCATAGGAAATCATGTCTGAAAGGAGGTGGGGATGAGATTGCTAGTGCCAGGCTGAAAATTTTGTATTTTATTCTAGAGGCAATAGGAGATCACTGAAGTTTTTTGAGTAAGGAAGTGATATGATCAAATCTGTTTTAGGAATGTTTACTTGCACACTGTCAAATATCTTAGATCATGTGGTTTATATGCTCAGGTCTGAGTAGGGTAGCCTCTGTGATCTGAGTCCCAAAGTAGGACCTAGGGTGCAACATCCATGCCTGGAAACCCATGCAAGAAGGAACTGTGGTGGGTAAGGGTTTGCCTCTGTGGTGGTGTTGTAGATGATACTGTTGTTTTCAGCATTCCTGCCAGCCCAGGACCCACCCCTCCTCAATGAGATGCCAGCCCAGCCCAGTCCAATAGCCACAAAAGGACACCATAGATGGCAAGAAAAGGACTCCATCAGGTCATCTGACTCTAAATCCAGTGAGCTCTAGGTGAGATACTCTTGTGGACTATGTGAGCTTCCCTTGAACCCTGCACCTGAACCTCAAATTCTGGCCATCAGAAGTCAACAAGGACCCAACTTTTTTGGTTAGTGAAAATAGAACCTGAGGAGATATCCCAAGAGCTCTAGGCACTATGGCACAATGCCAGCAGAAAACCATTGAAGCTTCTTGAGTAGTGAGTGAGATAGTCAATCCTGCCCTTTAGTAATATCAGTTTGGTAGGCAATCCACCCTTAGCCTTTTCAATCCAGAGCTTTCTCAGGAAGCTGTGCTTCAGCTCATAGCAGTAAAACAAAAGGGAGAAACAGAGAGTAAAAGAGATTTGCCATTGTCCCAGCAGAAAACTTGAAGAAACCAAGGAGGCAGAATTAACTCACTTCTGGCTTCTGTTAATAAGCTAAACCACAAACCAGGAAAAGACTCTAGAACTACAAGGTACAGTATCAGTTTGCTTGGAAGAGTCCTCCATCTCCAACTCTTCTCTCTTGTCCTACTATAGGGATGTTCTAAACTTCCACTGTACTAGAAAACTTGACCCTCCAATTCTGATCCCACTGCCCCCATATGGATCTTCTCTTCTTCTGCTGAGAAGAAATACAACTCCCAGGGTCTTTGATGCCTTAGGTCTCCTAGCAAGACAGTTAGGCTCAGTCTTGCCAGAAGAATAATAACATATACTAAAAATAACCAAGTAAAAACAATAAGATAAATTCCATTTAAAATAACTACAAAATTCATAAACATGTGAGAGTTAACCTTTAAGATACATACTAGGTTTAGACAAATAAAAGTGTTTACAGAAATAAAAGGATAATTAAATAACTGGAGAAACATTCATTTAATCATGACTGGGCTATGCCAACATAATAAAAATCACAATACTGCCTAAATTAATTTGCACATTTTGTTAATCAAATTACTTATGTCATGCTTTTTTAAATTGGAAAAAAAAAAAGAATAACAAAATAGATTTAGAAGAGCAAAATCTCTATCATCCCAAGGGACACAATGAGGAAAGAGTAAAAATGAAGATCCATAGCATTGTCGGACCCCAAATTACATTGTAAAGCAATAGTCATCAAAACTATTTGCTACTTGTTTAAAAACCAAAAAAAGTTACATCAGTGGAATAGACTAAATAAACAGGAAACAGAAGCAATCAATAATAGTAACCCAATTTTTCATAAACTCAAGAACATAAATTACTGAGGGATAGACTTCTTTTTTGACAACAACTTCTGGGAAAACTGTAAATAAGCATGGCAGAAATTGAGTTTAGATCAACAGCTTCCACCATATAACACAATAAACTCAAAACGGATGTGAACTGAATGTCAAAGGCCATACCGTAAGCAGAAAAATCATAAGAGACTGAGAACACAATGGCAAGGTGAAGAGCTGTTAAGGAAAAAAGAGATAAAGGAGATCATATCAGATAAAATAGACAATTTTGACTACATAAAATTAAGAATCTTTTGTATAAATAAAATCAGTAAACAGAACTAAAAGAATGAAGAGGGGAAAGCATAAAAGTCTGATATCTAAAATATACAAATATATGACACTAAAAACCATTCCCCAGTCAGTCAAAGGATATGAACAGTTTTCAAAAGTGGAGTTATAAACTCCAAAGTGTTGACATAAAAATCATCAGTCAGTGAGTAAATTCTCAGTAATTGTTTAGTGTATACTAGGCATTGAAGTGCTAGAGATACAGAGAAAGAAATGAAACCACTCCTCACTTTGAGGGGCTTACATTCTGCCAGGGTACAAAATGTGTACTTATATAAGTATATACAAAATACATACAAGACAGGAAGACTAAATGGGAAGCTACTTCATTAGTCCAAGCAAGAGCTGATGAGGACCTGAACTAGGGTATTTGGCTGTAGAGGGAGAGAAAGGGGCAGGATGTGAAAGAGGTTGTACAGATTTTTAAAAATAAGAATAAGAAGAGTAGTCAATTCTGAAGGATTTTTGGGAAGTCAAGCACACTAATAGTTGGTTGAGTTGTGAAATGGTGCAACCATTTTCAATTTCAATTTGGAGTTATGTAAAAGAAATTTTTTTACTAAACTATCCAAACCCTTTGATTCAATCATCTCTCTACTAAAAATATGCCAAAAGGAAGTTTAAAAAAATACAGGTTAAAAGGGCCCAATAGACACCAAAATATTCACTGCAATACTCTTTGTGGTAGCAAAGAATGGAAAAAGGTGGAAGTAAAGAAATGAATGCCTATTTGACTGGAGAATGACTAAAAAATAAAAACAACAATGGCATAGAATGTAATAGAATACTGTTGTGTAATTAGAAATTATTAACATGAAGAATTTTGAGAAATTAGAAGATTTTTAAGAATTAATTCTGGGTGAAATATGCAGAAGCAATAGAACAATATCTGCAGTGACTACAAAGACATGAATTTTTAAACCAGTAAAAGGAAATCTAACTCTAACCAAAAAATCAGTGAAGGTCCAAGAGAATGAATAGTGGCTGACATATACCTAGTCACTTGCAATAGGGAGGTAAGGCACAGTGTCATATGTGGTCACTATATTGGATATTTTAGTTTTTGTCAAATAAAGAATTGAGAGGGGCAGCTAGGTGGCACAGTGAATAGAACACTGGCCCTGGAGTCAGGAGGACCTGAGTTCAAATCTGGCCTCAGACACTTAACACTTACTAGCCATGTGACCTTGGGCAAGTCACTTAACCCCAACTGCCCTGCCTTCCCCCCTCCAAAAAAAAAAGCAAAAAAATTTTTTTAAGTTTTTAAAAAAAGAATTGAGAGTCTATGGTAGAGGGTGGGATGAAAAGTGACAGTGATATAAAGACAAAGGAATAAATAAAATGTAGCGTGGTTGGGTTTTTGGTTTTCTTAAGGGTATTGGACCAAATTATTTTCAAGTTTTCTTTTAACCTTAAATCTATTGTACTATATTCCTAATTATGGATGAAAGAGGTGTCGTACAGGTAGAATCAACAAGACCTGGCAATTGTATTTTGCAATACAAGCAAAGAAGAAAGACAGACTTTGCCCTCAAGTAACTTACATCCTGATAAGGAAAGACAACATATAAAAGAGAGCTAAAAAGGGAGAAGGTGGGTACCATTCAGGGGTCATGGTGATGAAATCTAGAGTATGAAGTATGGCTATCCTAGGCCCTTCCTCAAAATGGAGCTTCTGAAAAGAACTCACTAATGGGAGAAGGAGACTATAAGGACAAGGAAAATGACAACTGAGTCATGGTGGAGAAATCTGGAGAAAAAAAATGAATTAATGAAAATGCATTTATTAGCATCTACTATGTACCAAAAGCACCATGTACTAAATTCTAGACATGCAAATACAAAAAGAACTCTTCTTCTTGAGGAGAAGAGGGAAAAAAGGAAAAATAGGTGAATGGTGGTCAGGGAGGGGTGTTTCGATTTGGAAAGGTACAAGAAGTGGGGCCATGGAAAAACTGATTGCCACATTCTTTCCAGAGTTGGAAAGCTTAGGGAGGTGAGGGAATGGGGCAGTGTCGGAGAGGAGACACAGAAATAAGCAGGGCAAATAGTAAGCAAAATATCCAAGGCAAAATAAGAAGCATGGCTGAGACTATCTAAATATAGCAGGTCATGTGATACACTCATCAGTCAGACTAGAAGGATGATCCCTTGAACTTGAGTGATTGGAAGATGGTAGTATCCTCAATAGAAATAGAAAAGCTTAATGAGGATGATTTTGGTGGAGATATAGTGAGTTATATTGTATGGGAATTCAGGTGAATATATGTAGCAGGCAGTTAGTAATGTGTCTGAGTTCAGGAGAAGGTTTAAGACTGTCTGTATAAATTTAAATTTAGAAGGCATCTGCATAGATATGGTAACAGAAACTATGGGAGCTGATGACATCACCAAGGGAAATGGGGTGGAGAGAGGAGAGAGGAGCATCTAAGAAGAGTGGAGAGAAGTGAGAGTATGATCCAGGAAAGGCGGCTTGGAAGGAGGGGTCAGACAGGAGGAATGCCAACAAAGAACGGTGTCATAAAAGATAAGGGCAGATGGAGCATCCAGAAAAGAGTAGCTGACAGATTGTCAGAGAAATCCCTCTCAAAAATTCTGGCTTGTAACAAATCACTTTTTTGTGTTACACACACACACGTGCATATACACACAAACTCATATATGCACATACACATATATACACATACACACACATACAAACACACACATTCCACTACAAAATATCAAGAGAGTAAAAGCCGTTTAAAATTAATATAAAAAAGCAGCCTTGAAAAGAATGAGAGGTCATAGGAGGTCCTGCAGCCTGAGGGTTATATGTGGGAGGCTGGAAGAAGAGTCATTACCAGGTACACATTTTCAATCCTTCTCTATTCCCTATCCGGTTTTTTGTTTTGGTTTTTACCTTTTTCTAGTTCAATGTGTCAGTGATATTTTTAAAAATTTATTTTTTTGTTACATTTTAAGTTCTAAGCTGTCTTCTTTCCTCCCTCCCTAACTTGCACTAGAGAAGGCCACCCTTTGACACAGAGACAGACAGACAGAGATGTGAAGCCATGCTATGCACACTTCTATTTATCAGCTCCTCTCTGGAGGTGGAGAGCATCTTCCTTCACTGGCCTGTGGTAGTTGATTTGAGTATTTACAATACTGAGAGTAACTTGGTTGCTCACAATTATTCTTTGAACAATATTGATGTTACTGTATACAACATCTTCTTGGTTCTGTTCATTTCACTCTTCATTATTTTATGCAAGCCTTTCCATGTTTTTTCTAAAATGAATTATCTTACCATTTCCTATAGCATAGCGGTATTTCATCACAATTGTAAACCACAATTTCATTCTCCAATTGATGGGCGATCCCTTGTTTTCTAGTTCTTTGCCACCACAAATAGAGATGCTATAAATATTTTAGAACACAAAGTTTTGGTGTTTTTTTTTTCTTTTTCCTTGATCATCTTGGAAAACAGACCTAGTGGTGGTATTGCTGGGTCAAAGTACATAATCTTACATAAATACATAATCTTATAAGGCTTTGGGCACAATTCCAGATTGCTCTCCAGAATGGTTGGATCAGTTTATAGTTCCACCAACAGTATATTAATGTCCCAATTTTTCCACATCCCATCCAACATTTGTCATTTTTCCCTTCTATCATTTTAATCAGTCTGATTGGTATGAAATGACATCCTGAAGTTGTTTTAATTTACATTTCCCTAATGACTTAGAGCATTTTTTCTTATGACTGTATATGGTCAATGATATATTTAAAAGATCCCTGGTAAACAGGAAAGGTACCCGAAGATTATAGAAGGGCAAATGCCCCAATTTCCAAAAGATGGGAAGAGAACAGATTCTATAAGCTACAGTCCAAAGAACCTGACCTTAATCCCCAAGAAAACTCCAGAAAGGGTCGCTAAAGATGTGATTGATAAGCACCTAGAAAGGGGAGCTCATAATTATGAAAAGAGCGTATGACTTCATCAGGAACACATCATGCTGGACTGACTTCATTTCTTTGTTTCTTCCTTTTTGCTGGACAGAATTACTCAACCAGTAGATGGGGGAATGCTGTGGTTATAGTTTACCGAGGTTTTAGCAAACATTTTGATAAATCACCTCCTACTATTCTTGTGGAGAAAATAGAAAGGTTTGCATTGGATGATAATGCAATGAGATGGATGAATCACAGACTAGATGACAGGACTCAAGGAGCAGTTATTAGTGGGGCAGTGTCAGTGGAGGGTAGGAGGTCTCCAGTGGAGTGCCCCCAGGTATCTATACTTGACCCTGAGCTGTTTAACATTTTCAATCGGTCAGTCAAAAAACATTTATGACACTTTTACTAGGTCCTAGGCACTGTACTAAACCCTGAGGCTACAAAGAAAGTAAGAGACAGTCCTCATTCTCAAGGAGTCCACAGTCTAATGAGGGAGACATTCATATGAAAACTAGGTACAAACAAGCTATATACAGGATAAATGAGAGATGATCGACAGAGAAAGCACCAGAATTTATTCTAGTGCTGAGGATTAGGAAAGACTTCCTGCAGGAGGTAAGATTTTAGCTGGGACTTGAAGGAAGTCAGAAGCAAGAGATGAGGAGGGAGATCAGGTAAGAGGGACAGTCAGTGAAAATGCCCAGAGTTGGGAGATGGAGGGTCTCGTTCAAGAAACAACAAGGTTGACTGTGCTCACTGCTACCACCTGTCCTTCTCTAAGAAATCCCTACAGTTTCTCGGCCTGACACCCCTCTTAGGGGAACTGCCCCTGGGCTAGAGGGGGTGGGGCAAAAAAAAGCAACAAAAGACAAATCACCCCACAAGGAGAGCACAGCCCATGATCCCTGGAAATTCTCTTCATTTTTTTAATGGGATAATTATCAAATTACCTTCCCAAAGTTTCCAATTACTACAGTGGTGTAGAAGAAAGTGCTGGATTTCAAGTCAAGACAGGTTCCAATCTCATCTCTATAACCTGCCAGTTATATGTGGACGGCATATTACATGTCCTTTTTTTAATATATATATATATATATATATCTTCTCCAAGCCTCATTCCCTCCTTTGTAAAGTGGGGATATTTGTGCTTTCTACCTTACAGAACTGTCATAAAGAAAGTGCTTTGTAAACCTTAAAGTATTGTAAGAATGTAAGTCATAATTATTCTCTATATGCTTTTAACTCTACTTTATCCACAAAGATGAGTATGGATCCATCTGGATAGCAGCTAAAGAGAATACTAGAATGTTAGAGCTAAAAGAAGCCTAAGGGGTACAGACAGGGTTTGGTAGATAGGTCACTGGACTTATAATAAGAGACCTGCCTTGGACACTTCCTAGCTGTCCAAATAACCTGGGCAAATAACCCATCTGGGTCTCAGTTTTCTTAACTGTAAAAAAGATGGGACAGGACTCCCTAGCCCAGAGGTGGGGTACCTGCTGCCTCGAGGCCACATGTGGCCCTCCAGGTCCTCAAGTGTAGGCCTTTGCAAGTTCAGATGCAGTCAAAGGGCCACACTTGAGAACCTAGAGGGCTACATGTGGCCTCAAGGCCACAGGTTCCCCACCCATGCCCTAGCCTCTAAAGTCCCTTCCAGCTCTTAATCCTCAATCATCTATCAAACCCTTTCATTTTCCACATAAGGAAACTAAATCCCAGAGGGGGTAAGGGGTTTATCTATAGAGACACAGCAGAGCTGGGACTAGACCTCTGGACTCCTGACTCTTAACACAGTAATCTGCCCCACTTCCATGCTGCAGCTGTGAGCCTAAAAGAAAAAGCAAAAGAAATCCTACTTAGCTTTTCCATTCTATTGTTCCCAGATTTTCCTGGGCCTCCTTGTAGACACATGTCTTAATGTGTCTGCACCAGGCAGATGGGGGGATGGGAGGCACTGGTGAGTAGGGTCCCGTAGAATGCACTTTTCATAGTATGGTACTGTCATTCAGTGAGGAGAGGTCCCTTCTGTATTCATTGAGGCAGATCCTGTAAATGACCAAGTCAGAGAAGTTGTATAGCTTAGAATGTATCAGGGTCACACTGACTGCTGTGGGTCTCACTGCCTAGAAGGCAGGTTATATTTACCCTTCCCACCAGGGTTCTTCAGTACCCTCAAGGGGTGTTGGGGTGTATGTCTAGGCTGCGTGCAAAAAGCTCCATCCCCCAATGATGTTGTTCCCTCAGTTGAAGGGGGGCACTCTCCTGCTTTCCACTTCTATGAATCACTAACAGTTGGATTAGCTTTTACCCAGAAATATTTATTTCCAAAAGTATAATCACAAATATACCAACTTACTCGCCCAACACGTGGGAGGTATAATCTCCCCACTGCTTCTAATCAATGAAAGGAGATTAGGTTCATGGATTAACTCATTTCCTATACAGAACACTCCCAGTTTCAAGTCCAAAACCTGCTTGAGTTCCTGACTTCTCAGGGCTTCAGTGATGGGTTGGATGGATGCACTATCCCACCTGAAGTCCTGGCTCCAAAATCATTATGGCTTAGACTCTCAGGTCCCATATGGATCACTTCTGGCACATGAAAACAAGAACAAACAATAGAGAACAAAAACAAACAACCCCAGGCCCATTTCTCAGAGCAGCAGTAAAAAAGAGAGAGTAGAGAAAGTCCTTTTCCTTCCCACCAGTTCAGATCATGGTTTCCTTGCTGTGAGTGAACTGGGATCTTCTGGATAGAAGGTAAGAATAGCAGAAAAGAGTGATGTAAAAAAAAAATAATGTGATCTCTCAGTCTCATTGGTTTTAAGGTAAAGCTCATTCTGGGTCTGCAGCCAATAAAATGAGGCTACACCCATTCACGTGGGAGAGAGCAAAGAATGCCTCTATCTTACCAGATCTGTGAGTACAGACAATCTTAGGTTATACCAGAAAATGGGGTACATGGGGTGTTAAGAGAGGACTAGCATTTCTGGTATGAGCCCTTTTCAAGGCTGTTCATCTACCTTTGGTATCTAATTGGCACTCAACTCTCACCTGTGGCTCCAAGATGCTGTGGCATGCACAGTGGCTATACTCCAGTAAAACTATCTTGGCAGATGGGCTAAACCAGGTTGAAGATAACTGACAGTCCTCAAACCCATCAGTAAGTTAGGGGGACGTCTGCCCCAACCATGTAAAGACTTCCCCTGGTGGAATGGTGGAATGCCAATGGGATACCCATAGCAGCTGCTATGCATATGCGAACATATTTCCAGGGCAGATTTGTAAAAATATGATAAGCTCTCTTGCTCAAAGGCAAAACCAAGATATTTCTTTGGAACATCACTATTAGGATACCAGGAGGTAAGATTTAGCAAGGTACTCATCACTAATCCAGGGAGCACTGACATCTTAAGCATTCTTTCTGTTATGCCTCCCCACAAACAAGTTCCCCTAGGCAGGTTCCTCCTCCTTCCACTCTGTCTTGCTCTATCTCTCTGCTCTGACTCTCCTGCTCTATTTCAGTTATTCCCTTGAGCAAGCTTCTCCCACAATGGGCTCCATGTGACTCAGGCTGTATCACAGCTGTGAGCTGGGCCAGAGCTCAAAGCAGGTCACCTAGGACTATTAATGAGCAAGGAAGATCTTCCTATTCCATTAACATTACAAATGGACAGATGAGAACAATTTGATCCAACAGTGATGAAGGTGGTTGAAGCAGGTACTGTGGTATGCTTAGAGCTTAGTCAGAAGACGCCAAGGACATCCACTGCATCCCAGGCCATCATCAGTTGTCCTGACTTTTGTCCTGCCACTGAACCTTAATGACTCTGGAAAAGAGAGTGAGACTGATGACTTTGTGCTACTCTGACTTATTTAAATCCAATTCATACACAAGTCAAAACATCACCCCATGATGTTCTCTTTGAAAACAAAGGAAGAACAACAATGGCATGAATTAATAGAATTTCCTTTGGATACACTGAGCACAAGCTACGCTCATCTTATTCATGTCTGCCACCATTTTAGACCAATAAAATTTGTTTCTCAATAATTCAAGGGATTTCTCAACTTCAAGTATCCAAAGTCATCAAGCAAGGCCTTCATAGCCAAAGCATAAAATGGATGGGACAGCACATGAAGGATCTGTGATGGTCTAGTGTGTCTCTCCATTGTGCAGCTCCAACTTCTGCCATTATAACAGCAAAGTTCCTTCCAAGGAATGAAACTTAAGTTCTGAAAGTCAACCCTTCACTTTATTTTTTTGGTATTATTTCTTGGATTCCCTCATCATATGTCTGGTCTAGCCACCAATCATCCAAGGATAGTTGAGGCAAAGAAGACTGGACTGCTGCAATAAGATTCAGGTGATATGCCTCCAGATAGAAGCCCTAAGCCTGGCTGCTCTTATGTTAATTAATAGGCTATTATAATAGTCTAGGTGAGGGGTAATGAGGGTCCTAAACTATAGTAGTCATATGAGTGGAAAATGAGAGATTGGCAACTGATTGTATAGGGCATCCCAAAATTCTCAGTGAAGATTTAAGCTATCAAAGTGATGAGGTTTGTGATAGCATGACGAGTTGAGGATGGTTCCAAGGTTGTGAACCTGAGTGGCTAGAAAATATGGCAGCATCTTCAACAGAAATAGCTAAGTTACAATGTCACATAATCTATAGGATCTTCAATTTCTCCAATGGCACACTTCAGGGAAGGAGGTTATATGAGATGATGTGCCCTTCCAGCTCTGAAGTTCCATGATTCTAACTTTTAGTTAGGAGCTGCCAGAATGATGAAAAGATTCACATCATATTAATTAAAATTTTGTCTTCTTAAAGAACATTTCCTGCTCATCTCTTTTCAGTTGGGGGAAGACTGGAAGTCTTCTCCTTTCTGCTTCTCCCTACCCATAAGCACTAACAAGATGTTTTAGTCAACAGTCTGACTTAGATTTTCCTCACAAAATGTCTTCTAGGAATATGAACTTCCCTAGAATTTCCTTTTGAATCAGTCACTTCCCTTTTTTACCTCCCATTTCTTTTTTTTCTCTCATCCTCCTTTGTCCTACCTGTCCCTAAACTTCATCCAATCTTCCCTTTCCTGCCACCAATCCTTAACCACACACATTTATACCTCTTGTCCTCCCTCCCCCTTCCTGCTGCCCCTGTAGCGGTGGGTGTGCAAATGAAGCTAGAATTACTACAACGAAAATTCTGGGCAGTAGTGACCCAGGTAAGTACTGTGCTCCCAGGGGCTGGACTCAGGTTTAGCAATAGCTAGAAATATAACCTTACTCAAGGAGTAGAGGCAGGGTTGGGAACAGAAGGAAGAAAGCTTAGAAATAGAGTGAATTTAAAGAGAAAGATAATGAGCTCCCTTTGGACATGTGAGTTTAAGGTGCTTCAGGACATTGTAGGACTGGAGAGCAGGAAAGAGATTAGATCTAGATATAGAGGTCTGGGAGTCATTTGCAAGGAGATGATGATTAAATTCATGAAAGAACATAAGAGCACCAAGGAGGAGAGTATAGAATACTGTACTATAGAGAAGAGAAGAAAGTCTAAGATAAGGTCATAGGTCCTACCTATGGGACAAGACTTAGATGATATTTAGCAACAAAAAAAAGTTGAGAAGCCATCAGAAAGATAGGAAGAAATCTCACAAGCAAGTATCACAAAAGTCGAAGGAGACAAAGGTAGGACAGAGTGCAGAACAACATCTACAGAAAGGCCTAGAAGGATGAGAAATGAAATGAGTAAAGAAAATGCCCTCATTTTCCATTTAAGCTAGATTATTGGTAACCTTGAAGAGAGCAGTTTCTGTGAAACGGCAGTGGTCAGAAACCAGATTGCAAGGGGTTGAGGAGTAAGAAGTGAAGGGAAAAGAAGCTAGGAGAGTGAGCATCTAATGGAGTCTGGCTGTGAACGGGAGGTATAGCCTGAGGTGATGGCAGGATGAGGTGAAAAGCTCTTAAGGGTAAGAGAGATCTGGGTTTGTTTGTAGGCAACAAGCGGGGAGCCAGATTGATTGTTTGGTGGTGGGGAGCTGATGGGGGGGAAAGATCAAAGAAGTGTGCTCCTAGAGGTGTGGAGAGGAAAGCAGGATCAATGCTATAAATTGAAATTTTGGTTTTACCAAGTTCAACAGACACATCTTTCTCAGAAACTAGAGCAAAGGAGGAGAGAATGGTGGATGCTAGTAGATGGATTTTAAGTACAGAATAGAGGGGAAGAAGAAACTCATGAAGAATGATTTCTATTTTCTAAAGTAGGAGGCAAAGTTCCAGGAATTAGAATAACCATTTGCCTAGATGTTGGAGAGGGGCTTCGAATTCAGATATGAACTGGACTAGGTGGCTTCTGAGATCCTTTTCTACTATGAGATTCTTCAATTCTATGTCTCTGTTAGAAGACTCAGTAAACTTTACTGCCATTTCCTTCAGCCAGCGAGCTCTGAGTGATGGTGAAAGACACTCCTAAGTACAGATGGCACCTGGGTGTTGCGGTGGATAGAGGACCAGGCCTGGAGTCAGGAAGACTCAACTCCCTGAGTTCAAATCTGTCCTCAAACACTTCCTGGCTGTATGAACCTGGGCAAGGCACTTAACTCTGTTTGCCTCAGTTTCCTCATCTGTAAAATGATCCGGAGAAGAAACCACCCCAGTATCTCTGCTAGGAAAACCCCAAATGGGGTCATGAGGAATGGATACAACTGAACAACAAAAAGTACAGATACTCATGTAACATGCTTGGAAGGAGAGGAGATACCTAATAGGAATGAAGTCCAAATCTGGTAAAAATACAGGCCATCCATATATAGCCTAGTCTAGGACAGACTCTGAGGCTTGGAAAAAGACATGTGGCTCTGGCTTCTGTGCCCAAGGTTGACTCATCAGGTAGACCAGGGCTTCAGTGTTGTGGGGAAAGGTGGGTGTCAGAAGTGGAGAGGGGAAGGATCCTGATTTGGAAGCTCACCATCATTATTGTTTCCAAAAGTACTACAGTGGGGAGAGCCTGATATGCAGTGGGGGCACAGTTCACTTTGGGGTTTTGTTCAGTGTTATTCCTACTCCCAGCTCAACTCTTCTCTTGTCATAGTTGAATGCTGGAATGACCTTTATTCTCTACCAGTGATTTTCAGACAGAAGTTCCATGGATTGAATTTTCTAATGAATTTTCACTCTCCCATCTCTCTGGCTCTCTGATCCTGGCCTCTGCTTTGATGTCTTCCTTCAATCCTTTGACTCTCACCCAGTCAAGTAACTTGGATGTAAGTAGACGGGTACTAAGGACTTTGAATTCCCCTCCTTTCTGCCCTACATCACACGCCAGATCTTTTCCACATTTAATTTATACACATCCAACATGCCCTATCATGAAGACAAATTGTTCATCTCCATGTCTGAGAACCAAGTATCTTACCAAAGAAGTATGACAGTAAAAGTGTCAGCCTTCCATTGATCTATATGCCCCACCCTTTTTGATGTCCCCATTATCAATCTGCCTACTTTCCTATTTTTATTTCCCCTCAACCTTCATATGATTATCATCTTTCTCCAACACAACAGGTCTTCCTTCTCCTTCCCTCTCCAGCTTCTTCCTAGCCCTTGTGTCTCTCCCCATCAGTTTTCTCTCTCTCCTCTTCCATTTGCTCCGAAGATTCTCTAGGGGTTTGCTTCTAGCCCTCACTTTGGGAAGGTTTAAGAGACCCTGGTGCTATAGGGAAATGGTCAAAGGTGTGAAGGGTAAGCAGGGAAGCACTGGGGGGTGAGGAAGATGGGTAGATGACATAGTCTATTTTAGCTAAGATATACTCACCCCCTCAGTCTTGAATAGCAGGGGGCAAGTGCCTTAATCCTACAAGTTTCATGTCATGATTTGTGACCTTGATGCTGGGTGTCTTTCCTGGTATCTGGAAATGACTCATGAGTAGATACCACGTTTTATCTTTCAGGGTGGGCCAGAGTGGTGTAAGAAAAGGTCACTAGAGTTGTACTGACTTCACCAGGGAGGGTCCTTCCCCGATAATGTCACATTGCAGCACTTGAAGAAGTACAGGCACACACATGTCTTTTTTTTTCTTCTAGTGCAGCCAAGTGGATGGAATCTGCTCACTGAGCTGTCAGGACAGTGTGAGTTCTTCCCATGAATTTCCCAGAGCATAAAGGGTAGGAGTAGAACTCATCACAGAATTGCTATGAGTTACATGGACCCAAGCACTCACAAGAGACCAAGTTCCCTCTTTGAATACTCCTACCTCCACCCCAGTGCTGTAGAACTGGTTAGGGGAATGAGATGAAAACTCATTTCTAGAGCTCCAAACTCATACCTGGGCAGAAGGAATTGGGAAATCAGGAATCTCCTAACCAAATCTGACCATCATGGTGTATTTCTTCTCCCTTCCCCAGGACCTGGACTGCTTTGTCATAGACAACAATGGATTCATTCTTATCTCCAAGAGGTTGGAAGAGGTAAGCAAGAGGAGGAAGCAAAAACCTGGAAGGAGGAGGGAAGTAGAGGGTGGGGGTTGGGGGAAGAGGAAGTTTCCACCAATTTCTACATATTCAAAGGAATCTACCTTCTGGTTCACTCTAGATCTAGGAAATTATTACAAATGTGAATTCATTTCCTGAGACTACAGGGATGGAAAAGGAATTTGATCTAAACTGGGAGACATATATTCCCCCCCAAGAAAGAAGTAAACCCCCTGCACCTAACCAACCATGCTGACCCAAACCTCCACATCCTCTAAAACCACTGAATCTGAAAAAGTCAGAGCATCAGAATATCCTCTGGACACAAACAAAACTGAGTTGAGGTCTGAGGTAGTAAGGAGCTTTGCTGGGTGCGTTCTATTGATAAACTAGTATGGAAAGAACTGCAGAGAAGTACCTGCTTACCTGAATCAAAGCCTTGACCAAGTATCAACTTTGTGCTGGTTGAATTAATGCTCTGGACTAGCCAAAAGAGGACTATAAAGCTCAGGTCTCCTAAAGACAGCGTGGTCCAGTATAGACATGAAAGCAAAGAACATGCCAGGGGAGCAAACCCCAGTCACTTTCCTGCTGATTTCCTGTCATTCCTGGACCTAGTTCAGCCATCTCTTTTCTTTCAGCAAATCTTATACTCCTCCTTCCCACCATCCTCTTAGTAAGTCACTACCCCACGGGCTTTTACAAACAAACAAATAAGCAAAAAAAAGATGCCTATCCAACACCATTTACCTGCCACCAAAGGGCAAAACCATTTGTTGAGAGGAGAGAAAATAATCGCTCTTGTTCAAACTGCACTTCAGAATGTACAAAGCCTTTTCCTCACTATAATCCTGGGAGGTAGAATAGGCAAGTATCATTATCATCATTTTATATTTGGATTACTCAGTGGATTTGTGACTTTAGTCATATGGGTGCTGCCTCCAAGGATACAGGTCTGTCTTCTTTATCTCTTCATCCACTTGGCTTTTCCCGTGTAGATATTTAGGCTCAACTCTCATGGATCTCTAGATCTATTTTTGGCCATGCATGGTAGCAGAAAATTCTACTAAGGGTTGCTGAGGCTAGTGAATCCCTTGAGTTCTGGAATTCTGAGCTATAGTAGATCAACACAATTGAGTGTCTACAAGTGAATCTAACAAGTTCTTGAATGTGGCAAGCTCTTGGAAATGGAGGGCTACCAGGCTTCCTTTGGACAGGTTGAAAAATCAGGAGACAGGGAGAGGGAGAGAGAGAGGGAAGAGGAGAGGAGAGGAGGGGAGGATAGGGGAGAAGA
>CM053585.1:399142578-399157671 GCA_028646515.1 Pseudochirops corinnae
TTCAGTGAGGTGGAGGACTTGGAAACATTCTTGATGAAAAAACCAGAATTGAAAAGAAAGTTTGACACTCCAACACAAGAAGCATGAGAAGATAAACATGGAAAAGAAATAAGGAACTTATCAAAGTTGAACTATTTACATGCCAATATGGAAAAATGACAATTGTAACTGATGAAACTTTTCTCAGTATGAGGATGGGGAAGGGAATACAAATGTATATTTACATATACATACACATATATCTATATAAGAGGGTTTATATATGCATACATGCACATATCTGAGTATGCATATTTATGAATACATAGAGGGCATAAGATCAATTGAATAGGAATGGCCAATATTCTAAAAGGTGAAATCCTGAGGTGAGAGAGGATTAGATTGAGAGGAGGCAGGGATAGACAGAATGGGGTTGAGCATCTCATGGAAGAGGCAAAGGATAATTGTTACAATAGAGGGGGAGAACAGGAAGGAAAAAGGGAGAGTCAATCTTACTCTCACTGAACTTGACTTAGGGAAGGAATGACATAAACTCTAAAATGGGTATCTTGCCACACAGAAGAGTAGGGGGAAGGGGGATGAGAGGTAGGGTGATGGAGGGGAGGGGAGGGTGGGGGGGAGGGTTGATGAAAGTGCACACTTATGTAGAGGGACAGGGACAGGGACAGGGTAGTGAGTGGAATCAGGGATGGGGGGACAGGAAGAAGGGACATGCAATTAGTCTCTCACAACATGCCCACTGTGGAGAGGTTCTGCGTAATTACACACATTCAGCCTGTATTTGAGTGCTTGTCTTTCCAGTGGGGGTGGGTGACGAGGGAGGAAGAGAAAGAATCTAGAATTTAAAGTTCTATAATCAAATGTTAAAAATATATATGTATATATATATATATATACAATAATTATAATTATTATTATTAACTACATCCAACTGGAACTTAAGATACACAGGCACTGTGGTAGGGAGATCCATCCTGCCCTACCGGAAAGTCAGAGGGGCGATGGGGGAGGACATACGAGAGAATAGATTGGGAGAGGGGTTATACAATGGGATGGCTGTTTTGGGGTGGTGGGTAGGGGAAAGATGGGGAGAAAATTTGTAATTCAAAATCTCGTGGAAATGAATGATGTAAACTAAAATAAATAAAAGTTAAAAAAAACAAATCAAGGTAAACTAAAAAAAAGTAAAAAAAAAAAAGAATGCTACTGTGAATAGATTTTAAGGTTCTGATTATACAGTATGGTGAACACTCTACTTATTCTATAACAAATCAGAGCAAAACATTCACAGAAATCAAGGTACAGCATTCACAATGTTACAACTTATCACAAAAAATCAACATGCAGGATTCACAACAGCTTATCACTAAGATGGCCACAGTTTTCACCACAGTGGTCACAAAGGTTTGAACAAAGAAAAATTATTTAGTCAATCACAAAATCCTTAATTCAATCACAAAGTACAAAAGTCAAAGTTCTCTACCCCACAGTAAATCATAATCTTCTCAATCAGTACACAGGAACCAAGTAAAGTCTTCTTTCAGCTTGAATTGAGGCTGGCTCTCAGCTTCCATGGTTCCCCTTCCATGGTCCCAGCTCCAACTGTCACCTGGCAGCTCCCAGTTCCTTTTCCAGCTCCTTGTTTAGTTCTTCATCCAATTCCTGTTCCATATTGAAGTTCACAGTGTTCAATCCACCTCAAGTCCTTCACAGTTCCTGTTTCTGGGAAGACAAAGCCTAACAGAGCCAAAACAACATTCATGCACATTGCCGGCACCATCATCAATTTACTATCAGCCTGTGAAATCAACTCAGACCCACCAACAAGGTCTCAGAACTCAACACAAATCATCAACATAGAAATCAAACACAGACCCACAAATAAGATCCAGGAGGTCAGCACAAATCATCAGTAAAGTCCCAGGACCTCCAAAACCCTTCTCAAAGACTTCTGTAAATATACAACCAGAAAATCCTCTTTCAGGGCTTCCAGTAAGGTCACAGGGCTTTTGTACAAAGTATCACAAACAAATATCAACACAGACAGAGCAGACAAACAGAGTCCTGGGATATCACAAGTTTTCTCCTTATTGACTCTGCCATCACAAGGGACCTCTTCTCAGTTCTGACTTTCTCAGCTTGTGCTCTTCCTTATATGGGTATTAGCTCCTCTCCTTCCTGTTGCAGGAGTTCATGAGTTCTAAGGTTCACAAGTTGTGGGGTTAACAAATTCTGTTTCTTAACAGACTTGATATAAGGCTCAAAAGAAACCTGAACTGAAACAAGGTGTTAAGTCAATAGCTGAAACAAGGTGTGAACTACTTCTGTGCTTGCCATTACACCTTCCAACTGGGACACTGAAGTCTCCCTTCTTCAACCCTGGGGAATTACTTTCTGTAGAGATTGTTTGGCTGGGAGAAGAAAAGTGGAACCATGCTCCAGACCCCTGCAATCCTAGAAGCTTCTTCCCAAAGGAACTCTCCAGTAACCTTGCTTCAAGGTTCAGAGACATACTCTGGTAGTTCCCAACCACCCCTTCTTTAGCTGTGCACAAGTAGATCCTGAACAGACTGAATATTTCAATTCCATTCATCCCCAGAAGTGCCAGATTCCTGGCCCGGTCAAGGGAAGAATTGACTACTTTCACTTAACAGGTTGTTCTGAGAGGAAAAATACAGATTTACAGGTCATGAGAAAGGAATATAGACAAGCACAGAAGAAATACTACCAAAAAGACAGATATGCCACAGAAACTTCCAGGAAAGTAAAGACCATAGTGGGATATACCTCATTCCTCATGGGCCTGCTCAAGTTGATGGATATGGGTGCGGGAAGGTATATACTCATGTAGATAATGAAGGGGAAGTGAGGAAGACCTAAGAAGGGCAAAAACATGAATTCCTTTGGGTAATGGCTATACCCTACAGATGATAGAGTATAATAGTTGAAGAACTTCTAGACACAACTTCAATTCAACAACAATTGAGCACTATGTACTAGGTTCTGGGGGTATAAAGACAGTCTCCACCTTTGAGAAACAAATTATTGGGCAAGAGTGGTTAGGCAGGAAGAATGCCTGTGCATGGCCAATCAAATACAAAATATACAACATTTCCAAGAGGTGGGCATGTGTTAACAACAGAGCATGGGGTCTAGAGAGGGCACAGTGGAAGGACAGAGCAGAGAGGAGTAGGAACACAGAAAGGATAGGGCTGACATTGGCACAAAGCCAGGGAATATAGCTTGAGACAGGAGCTTCAGTTTAGGTAGCCTGCAATTCACAATAAGAGAAAATAAGGCAGTTGATTGTCAAACCCTTTTAAAAAACCAACTGTGATGTGGATTTGATTATCAGCAAGATGGGAAGGGATGGAGGTAAAAGGGTCTTTGGTCCTGGACTAGTGTCTGGTATGGAAGGAGATGGACAGTAGGATAGATGGGTTCTGACTGGTTTTATCAGGACACTAAGAGGTAGTGTGGTACAGTGGAAAGAGTCCTGAACTCCAAGTAAGAAGACCTGAGTTCAAATCCAGACTTAAATTAACTTATGTTTACACTGACACATCACAACTGAGGCCTCCCTCTTTTCACACTGCAGATATTTGCACCATCTCTCCCACAAAATTGCTGTGGGGAATGCATTTTGTACTATATAAATGATAGGGTTTTAGAAATTATCTTGAATAAAGACACCTTTCTATCGAATCAACTATCAGTTTCCATAAATCCTGCCCAGGTAGCTAGATGGTACAATGGTCAAGGTTGATAAGAACTGAGTTTGAATCCTTCTTCACTTCTTCAGACTAGTTGTGTGACTCTGGACAAGTCAGCTAACCTCTGCTTGCCTGTTTTCTCATCTGTAAAATGGGAATAATAGCATATACTTTCCAGGGTTGTTGGGAGGATCAAATGAGTAAAATACGTAAAGCACTTAGCAAACCTTAAAGTGCTACATAAATGCTGGCTATTATTATTGTTATTGTTGAATAGGCGTGGGTACAGACCTCAGTCCCCCAGCACCAAAACTGTATAAGTAAGAACCAGGGTGGATTCTTGCGGGCAGATTCCTAGGAATTGTTCATATAACTCAGTGGTTCATAACTAGGCCCATCCCAAAGATGTGCATGGCACAGACAGTAGAGAAAGGAAGGAACTGCTCCTGAAAGTGATTGGCTTTATTGTACATTTGTGCACAAGGCACAATTCCATAGTCCTACTCCTATTCTATGACACTGTCTCCTGTTAACATGCTCATTTTTCCCTGTCCTAGAAGTGAGGTGTCTCAAGTTCTAGGCCCAGTCAAGTCTATAGTTCTATCCCCACTAGCCTCATGTAACTCAGGCTACACCATAATCTCTCCCTGGGCATTTTTTTTTTCACCACTTCAAGAGAGGTGTCCTAATTCTGCCTCCTGAGAAAGGAAATTGTTTGTAGTGTTTGCTTATAGGGAGAAAACAACTCAGACACATGAGCACATTAGATCACACAGTAAATAAATCAGGTGGTTCAAGTGAGGGAGAAAAGCCCCTGGGCATATAGAGCAGGAGGGCTAGAGGACTCAGAGCTGTTGGTATTCTCAGTGGTGGAAGGAACAATCAAGATTGGCTCCTGAGATAAGGTCATCGATTAGGCAATCAATAACAAGCTGTGGAAGCCCAGCAAATGAGCGTCTATGTCCATAATTATGTGTGTATATGTATATACATGTGTAATACATTTATTTTTGTTGTTAAGTCCTTTTTCAGGCCTGTTGGACTCTTGTGATCCTGTTTGGGGTTTTCTTGGCAGAGATACTGGAGTGGTTTGTCATTTCCTTCTCCAGCTCATTTTACAGATGAGGAACAATATACACAAACTACCTACACACATACATAGTTGAGTTTGGGACCACACCCGCCTTCAAGTACTACATCTGATGCACACTGGCAGTATGACCAAGGGAAAGTCACCTAAATTCCTGGTGTTGCGGTTTAAACCCAGGGACGCCAAAAACTGTTGAGGTCTCATGATATGTTATGGCAGAATTGTCTCAAAGAATTCAGAGTCAGATTAGCTCTAATCCAAATATAGGCATTTATTGAGATTGACACCTCTCATGAAGCAGGCTAAATTCCAAGAGGAACCAGGAAGTTCGGAGAAAGCAAGATGGATTTTTACAGGGTAAAGATGCAATTACATAACAGAAATTTACACAGAATAGAGGAATATCATTAATCTTAGAAAAGCAGGAGTTTGTTAAAGGACTAGGTAATGGAGGAGTGGTCCCATCTATGGGTCATGCATGGTTAAACATTCTGGTCATTCTGCCCTCCAACTGGCTAGCTATTGTGGTCCTATCTGGTTAAGACAGATAGTTAGCTATTATGGTCCTGTCTTGGCCTAGATGGATGATGCAATTGTGATTGAATACAAGAACACACCTGTTTCTGTAGGAATGGGTCTGGGGGCAATGACCAGGTAGAGGCAGTAGCAGGATTCCCATCACATGGACACACCTCCCATTTCTGTGGGAACTAAGAGTACAGGGACACACCTGCTGTTCTAGTGAGCAGTGAGGCATATGTGAAGAAGTTAGGACATTGCCGGGGGAGGAGAGGTAGGTACAATGGGCCTGCTGTTCAGTGGAGCCAGGCCTATAATGAAGTTAGAATATTGGGGCTGGGAGCAGCTTTATTAAGATTTCATCACTAGTACTAGGCAACTCTTTAAGACTTCCAAGTTGCAGTTACATATCATCCCCAAAAGTCAATGAACAAAAACCCAATTTGCCCCCAAGACTAATTCAACCTTATAGATTATAAAGGTGAGAAGGTAGAAAAAAAGAAGCATGATATCACTATCAAGCAAGAATTTTTTTTCCCCTTCTCCCTTTTTCTTTTAAATATATTGTTAAAGAGGATGGCCCTTCTAGAGGGAGGAGAGGGATTACTGGGAGAAACTTAGAAAATGTAAAATCAAGACATCAATAAAGATTTTTTTAAATGCTAAAAAATACCATCTTGTTCCAAGAGGAAAGAGGCCTACTTTATCATTAGCTTACTATTTCCTAGCCAAGTCATTGCAAAGACCCAAATGGGTATATCACTGAAAGATTATTTTAAAATTCTTGCTGTAATTCCTCCTGGCATAAAGTATCTTCATTCCAATTTATACCCTACCAAATCAAAACTTAGTTCAAGGTTTGCCTCCCACAGAGTTCCTGCTACCTCTCCTCTTTTTCATCTGAAGAATCTGTTTTCATTTCAAAATCTTATCTTCCCACCTACCCAAGGTGTCAAAGACAAATTTAGAAAATGGAAAAGGTCAGGAGGCACTCACTACTCTCCTACTCACTTTCCCCTGGGCCCCAGTTCTGACTTTTGTACAGCTCTTTCGGGACAACCAGAAGAGAAAGCCACTAGAGTTCTGGAATCTGAGAGTGCTGTCTCTCCCTTATGCCTTCAGGGGCCCACAAACCACCACTAAGTGACAT
Organism: Pseudochirops corinnae; assembly: GCA_028646515.1. NCBI lineage: Eukaryota > Metazoa > Chordata > Mammalia > Diprotodontia > Pseudocheiridae > Pseudochirops > Pseudochirops corinnae. The sequence continues at coordinate 399,149,051 of CM053585.1, forward strand.
GAGCTGGCAGTCTGGCTCGGGTAGAAGCAGCAGCAGGTTCAGGCTCCCTTCACTCTGACATCAGCCTTAGCTTTGGGGGACTTACCCCTAAAGCAGGAATTCAGTCATCTGTATGTCACTTAGCTGCTGACAGTTGGAATAAGTATAGATGTTAAGTAATGCTGGTATGTTACCATGTTAGTATAAAGCATTTTGTAAATTATCAGTTATTAATGTCAGGAAGTTGGGTATGTGTATGCTCTTTACTGAATCTGTTCTTCCAATTACAAATGAGACCTGGGGGATGGGTGGATGGGAATCTTAAAGCATTCACCTATGGTACAAATGACAGTGAGCTACTGAGGGAAGGAAAAGCTGAATTGAGCAAGATTTTAAAGAAAAGGACAGTCTTTTTCCAGAATGATTTAAAGGCAGTCCTACCTAGAAGCCACTGGTACACACGTTTTATTAGGCTTCTGGTCAAAATCCATCCCTACTTTCTATGATTTGCACAGTCACCATATTAATATCCTAATAGGTGGGAAGCAAGTATCTTTTCCTATGACTGACTAGAAGATCTAGAGCAAGAGTTGTCTCTGGAGTTTTTGAGCTATTCTTTTAGACAAACTATGGTTTTCTAAACTGGACTGAGTCCAGAGTAGAAGTATAATGACTAAAATACAAATACCACTATGCCTATATCTGCAAAAAGAATTTATGGAGACTATACATGACTACAATGGTGTAAAAGGAAAAAAACACTATAAAATCATCAAAAATGAATGCTGCAAAATTACAAATATTAAAGTTGGTACCAAAGAAAAAGCATCTTTCTCTACAATCTAACTTCTGTCTCATACTAAAAGATTTCAAAATACTACTTCATATACTATAATTTCTCAGTTCATCAATCTATTCAGTTCCCATGAGCTACTCTTCCACTCTGCCTTAGCTAACACACAAAAGGTCACACTCTTGGTCTTGCCATCACCCAAAAGTGTTCCAGTCCCATGTTTCATTTTATAAAATTCTCCTGATAACTTTATAAACCCTCCCCCCTCCCCGGAGCCCAAGCAGTGTGAGATGGAGGAGATGGGAGCAACCCCCGGACCCGCCACTGCAACCCACACCCAGACTCTGCTACTGTTGTTGCTCCCGTACCTCTGCCATCACCACCAAGCCCAAGAGAAAGGCTGAAGGAGATGCTAAGGGAAACAAGACCAAGGGTGAAGGACGAACCACAGAGGAGGTCGGCGTGGTTATCTGCTAAATCTGCTCCTCCAAAGCCAGAACCCAAACCCAAAAAGGCACCTACAAAGAAGGGAGAGAAGTTACCCAAAGGGAAAAAGGGAAAGGCTGACTTCAGTAAGGATGGGAACAACCCTGCAGAGAATGGAGATGCCAAAACAGACCAGGCACACAAAGCTGAAGGTGCAGGAGATGTCAAGTTAATTGTGTGAATTTTTTATAACTATGTACTTCTGGTGACTGTACAGTTTGAAATATTATTTTTTATCAAGTTCTATAAAAATGCAGAATTTTGTTTTACTTTTTTTTTAAGCTACGTTGTTAGCACACAACACTTTGTTGTTGTTTTGAGGGGATGGGGCAGATGTTACAGATAGGATGTCTCAGAAGCTAGGTTGAAATGGACAGGGATTTCTTCCCCTCCTGGTTTTGGAGAGGACTTCTCCTGAATACCAAGAGGAGGTTCACACACACACACACACACACACACACACACACACACACACATACATACATACACACATACATACGTAGATATGAACACTGATACCCTCAGCCTGTCTGGTGAGGGTAGGCATGGATAACTTCAAAAATTTGTACTTCTTCCCTGTCTGCCATAAGCATCAACTTGACTCCTCCAAACCCAGGGGCCTATCAGGACCTGCCCCTATTTCGCTCCTCCCCCTGCTTCCAAATCAATTGTGTTGGATACCAGTCTTTCAGGTGATCTGGACTTGAATTATGGCCCTGAGGAGGCCTCCCCAAAAGAGACAAAGTTCCTTTCATATTGGGGATCTTTTCCAATGAAGAATTCTGCTGTTTTTATTTCATTTCCTCAAAGTCAGGGTAGGCTCATAAAAAGTTGTTAACATATGCTCAATGTGAAAGTATCCACCCTCACTCTAAACTTTCCCTGTTTAAAGTATAAAATAAAGACTTCAGTGGATTTAATAGTGACTTTATGTTTTTGGTAGTCCATGGAGGAGGGGAGTTTGAAAGTTGTTGTTGTCGCCAATCGTAGCCCACGTCCTGCCTGAATTACCAGGATTGTTTATGAAAAGTATTTTTAATAAAGCTGGATACAGTTTGAAAAAAAAATTTTCCTATCTGATCATAATATTTTACTATTCCAAATTTTCCTCTGCCTTACAACCCTTATCCCTGTTCTTCATGTTCTCCATGATCTCCAATCCTTAATCCTTCTACGCCTCCCATCACCCCTGTACTGGCTATGCACTTTTAACTATTTCAACCAACCTCTTGGTTTATCCATTCAACTCTATGGCATCTTGCACATTTGAGTCCCTTGTCTTTCCTATCATCATGCCTTGTCAAACCTCAGTTTTGGATTATTCCCATTATCTGCTGCTTTCACTCCTATTAATGTGTTGAAAGGAGTTGGAGAAAGTCCCAAAATTATTCTGACTGGGTCCCCTCCAAACTTGTAACATCATCTCAACTTGGCCTTCAAGCAATCCTTTTATACCTAATAAGGGATATACTTCCCCACCCACCACAGACCCTATTTCTAATCTTTTCTTTCTTCTGACAACTCTCCAGGGACCTTCTTTCTTAATGCTCTCAGCTGAGGACCTTGCCTCAAAATAACTGGGGTCATTTTGCTAGAGTTTCCTCTTCTCCCCTCAAATCACTCAAAGATCTTATTACCTCCTCTCTTACTCTGGTCTCTAATGAAGAGGCCTCCCTCTGAAGTAAATCCTTCAACATGCACTCTTGATCCTACATCCTCCTATCTTCTCCAGCAAATTGCCCCCACTATTTAATGGCTCCTTCCCCTGCTACCTATAAATTCACACATCTCCCTTCCTCCTCAAGAAACTCAGTTCTACTCAATCTTGTAAACTAAAAGTACATAAACACATCAATTAAAAAAAAAAAAAGACAAGACCACAACACCTGTCTTAACAATACAGGACCACAATAGCTAGCCAGTTGGAGGGCAAAATGACCAGAATGTTTAATCACTGAACCATAGATGGGAACCCTCCTCCATTACCTAATCCCCTAACAAACTCCTCCTACTTTTTTAATATTAATGATATTCCTTTATTCTATGTAAATTCCTGCTATGTAATTGCATCTTTACCCTATAAAAATTCATCTTGCTTTCTCTGATGTTGCCAGTTCCTCTTGGAACTTAGCCTGCTTCATGAGAGACATCAATTTCAATAAATGCCTATACTTGGATTAAAAAAAAAAAAAGAAACTCAGTTCTACTATTCCCTATCATCCTATTCTTCTCCTTTGGCTAAACTACCTGAGAAAGCTGTCTACACCAAGTACTTCTACTTTTCCTTCCATTCTTGTGAACCCTCTACAATCTGGTTTCTGATATTATTCAACTTCTTGGTAACTCAAAAGTTGCCAATGATCTCCAAGTGCCAAATCTAGTGGCCTGTCTTAAAACTTTATTTTTCTTGACTTCTCTACAACCTTTGACACTATCAATCATATTCTTGATACTCTCCTCTCCAGGTTTTTGTAGCCCTTTTCTTTCTAGTTCTCTTCTGCCTAACCACTCTTTAGTCTCCTTGGTTGGCTTTGTCCACGTTAGCTCACTTAACACAGGTGTCCCCCAAGGCTTTGTCGTGGCTCCTCTTCTCTATTTTATCTTGGTAGCAATCCTATTAGCTTGTATTCAACTGTCATCTCTATGCAGGCGAACCTCACATATCTATTTTCCCAGCCCGACTATTTGTGAGCTAGAGTCTTTTGAACATCTGACCCTGTAGACATTTCAAACTCACACCCACCTCTTCCAAACTACCTTATTGCTGTTGAAGGCACTACCATTTTTCCAGCCGCCAAGGCCTGCAATCTCAATGCCATCCTTGACTCACTCACAGTCACCATTCATATCTAATCTGTGACCAACTGCTGTCACTTTTATCTTCACATCTCATATACATCTTCTCTCTACCCACAACTGAAATGACCGTCTGACTGATCTCACTGAGTCTCCGCTCCATCTTCTACTCAACTGCCAAAGGCACTGGTCTAAGCATGTGATCCTGCCGTTATTCAAACTCTAAGAACTCCTTATTACTTCTAAGATCAAATATTTTTTTAAAAACCCCTTTAGCTTCTTATCTCACTGTTCTTCATATACTATACTCTCAAATCCACGTCTCACTGGCTGATGGCCATGCGTGGAATGCACTCCCTCCTCTCAGACTGCTGGCTTTCTCTAAGACTCAGCTCAAACGCCATTGTCTACAGAATGTCTCTCCTCCAATCACCTACACATGGTTTCTGTGTACAAATGTTTGGCGTGTCATCTCTCCTTAGAACATGAGCTCCACGAGAGCAGGGACCATGTTTTTGCTTGTATTGCTATCCTCAGAACCTAGCACAGTGCCGGGCACATAACAAGGGCTTGCTGACCACACTGCTCCTCTGAAGAACTTGAAGATCCAAGAGCATGGAACATTGCAAATGTCAGAATTGTTTTTTAATATAATACTGATTTGGCTTTGCTGAATTTTCTCTTCTTCCTCCTCTTAAAAGGGATAGTTTTCCCAGGGGGATGAGGGAGAGATACACACGGGGGATTTTAGGTGATATAAAAGCAAAGGATCTCAATAAAATATTTCTAAACAATCTACGGAGAATTACACCGAGATGCCAAGTCTTCTTTCCCTCCCCCACCCCCATTTTAAAAAACTTTCACCCAAGTATAGAATTTCTGTCTCATCAGGGAAGGTAGACTACATAAGCAAAAGATGTATTTAAAAAATAAATACTTAACATTTTCACAGACAAACCTGAATATGTGACAAAGATAAAAACAATGACCCAGTCTATCTCAGTGGACAGTGAATCACAGAACTCTTAAGTTACCTTCTCCTCTCCAATCCCAAATTGGTTCCTGTTCCAAGTCTGACATGGCTAAGTGTACTATCTCCTCTAGGGTAGGATTTAAACCATTCTATACAGTCTCACTGTAGGTGACTTTTGTTCACATACTCCATATAGTCTGCAACCTACTCTTCTAGTCTTATTTCCTGTGTTACCACCCTTTACACATCACCAAACTAGATGCTTTGTTCCCCAACTCGACCTCTCTTCTCCCACTTCCATGTGTCTACACAAGCCTTACCACCTCATCTTAGCCTGGCAGCATCCTTCATCTTCCTTCAAGGTCCTCCTCAGATAACACTTTTTCCAAGAAGTCTTACCTGAGCCTTCCAGTTGTTTGTATTCTCTACTTCCTCAGATTTTCCTCGAGTTTTGTCTTAGTCCTTTGTCTTCATCTGCATATGTTAAACCGCCCAGTGGAATGTAAGCTTCTTGAAAGCAGAGTTTGTTTCTTTTTGGTCTCTGAGTCTAATATGGTGGCTTGAAAATAGTAGGCACTTAAAACAATGTGTGTTGAATGTTTAGAGATAACTAGCTGTGCAGTGCATAGAGTTCTGGGCCTGAAGTCAGGAAGACCTGGGTTCAAATTCAGCCTCAGACACAGCTAACTATGTGATCCTGGGCAAGTCACTTAAATGTTTGCATCAGTTTCCTCGACTGTAAAGTGAGAATAATAAAAGCACTAACCTTATCGGGTCAAGTGAGATAATATTTGTAAAAGTCCTTAGCACAGTAACTAGCACACAGTAAATGCTGTATAAATGCATATTTCCTTCCCATCCTTTACTGAATCAGAGGCTCTGCTCTCCCTAACGAAGGCCTTGCTTTCCTTCTTCTAATATTTCCAGTTAACAAAGAGATAAGTAGAGTGAGTAGCACATATGCATTCATATTCCAATGCTTTCAGAATAAAGACAGCATTCAAGAGAGGAAGATTTGTGAAAATCTCAATTCTGCGATGTGTCAGAATAAGGAAATCACACAAAGACAAGTGAGGAGAAAGATGCAGAACACACACGATTGAGTCCATTTTCATTTTATTCTTTTATTAGCAGAAATTAAGATTACAGCAAGTTGAGAGATCCCATGGTGAATGAAAATATCACAGATGCCGTTCTGGAACCCCAACCCTCCATGATCCCCAAGAATGTGCTTTGTGGCTTCAGTAATTTGGGGGTGGGGGGGAGACACACTGAACAAGGCCACTATTTAATGGGGAAAAGAAAGACGCTAGCTAGGTCCTAACCTAAGACCAAAAGAAAATTAAATAAAAATTCACACAGAGCAAGGAAGCCTCTGATTGCTGAGAGTAAGGCATTCAGGTGCCAACCTGGTGAGAGTTCTCAGCTAGCACAGTAGAACAAAATGCACAGGGAGGCTCTTGGTAATATACACACACACACACACACACACACACACACACACACACACGGACATACACATTTGAGCATGCGCGCGTGCGCGCGCACACACACACACAGACACACACACAGACACACACAGACACACACAGACACACAGACACACACACACCCCAAAAGAGGGAGAGCTTCCACTGGATTGAGGATAGGTAGAGTTTTAATTTTTTTCCCCAGGGGTTTGTGCTCTATCAGACCAGGCTCACCTCCCTCCTTTAAGGTGCACAGGGTGACTGGCACCAGTCATTATGTGATACAGTGACCTAGTATACTGTAACCCAAAGTGCATTACAGAAGAATTAATTGGGCTTCTGTTATTAACTGTTGCTTCTGTGGAACTGAGTAAGTTTCCTCCCAGGTGGCTCTTGTCCTGATGAACCCCATTTCCTCAGAGGGATTAATACTGCTCTTTGTCCCCTCAGGATATATGCCATTCACTAAGCTTTCTATGCTCAGTCCTGGTGGTGCCCAGGGCAATGATCTCACTCAGAACCAAATACTTTTAATCTTCTCCCAGGCCCTACCATGGATCCACTCTCCTTTGTCTCTAGTTTCTGCTCACTTTATATAAGGCATCTTCAGAGATCCAAGAGTCAGAAGGGGAGAGGAGAGCAAAATTACACAGGAAAAAAAACTTTCTACCAAATGAGTCTTTCCTGTTTCACTGAACATTAATACAGAAAGCTAGCTGTTATGCTTGGTGCCTCATTATTTGGTTCCAATACCCATGATCCCAAGGTTACAAGTAAGTTAAAGTTTCTACCTATTAAATAAGCCACTTCAGAATTTACTTGAAACTGAAAGCCATAGTTTCATAGAACTTCACCCACTCTCCTTGACACTACCCATGCCAGAACAAGGGTCATAAATAATTTTTTTTCTATTTCAAATTGCTTTTTTTTTAGGACATTATCCCAAGGATCCTATACAATCTCCCTAGCAAGCTTGCTCTTATAATCCCCTAAAGATAGAGGTTTAACAAGTGTTGCAGACAGTGGAACAGGTTGTTCCCCAGAGAAAGGAAAGTGGGTATTAAACTTGGATTTAAGATGGTATGGCTGATTTTCCTCTTCAAGAGCTCAGGAAGGAAGTATGCCAAAGGTTAAAAAAACCATCTTTACAAATTGAAGGGTATTCACAATTTATGTAAATGAGTTTGAGGCACCAGGACAAAATGAATCCTGGTTTTAATGACTGGCTTTATTCTATCAACCAAGACACCAATGAGAAATATTCACTCTCTCAGTGGGAAGAAAGGTAGAATTAGAGCAGCGATTTCAACACAGAGGGTTTTTTAAGTGTCACAGAGCTCCTAGAGAAAGGATATATCCTACAGAAAGGAAACTGATGCAGCTCATCATCCAAAGATAAACAATACCACAAACACCAGATACGCTGCCAGGAAAGTACTCACATTGTCCCAGTGTTAAACCCAAAGCTTTTCCTCCCCATCATCTCCTACAGCCCCTGCATATACTGCCTGAGTGCAGACCAAAACACCTTTTCTCAAAGAGGTGATTCTGGTTCCTAGGAATGTTGCTAACAGCCTCTGCTAAGACAAGAAAGCAAGATCCCATAAAAGCTTCCAGACTTTGTACAGACGGGTACTTTTGAACGTTTCCATACTACCTTGACCTTGCCCATTTACATGTTGCTCTCACTAAAAAGACACATACAATAACCCTCTAGTTCACTGCCCCAAGAATCCCAGGTATAAGAGTAGTCACTAGACTACTGGGCTGAGCCTGCCATAGCCTCTGTCCCAATACAGCCCATGGTATTCAAGCCTTTGGAGAGGTACCTTGATACCACCCATGTATTACTATAATAGGGGTCTTACCTATAGCCTCCATTGTGCAAAATTGAAACAGTGTGTGGTACTTGCATGTTTCATTCTTTACAAAAATTTCCCTACCCCACCCCATTTTAAACATTTATATAAATTCTTTTTTAAACAGAAAGTTAGAAATCTTATTTACATTAATTTCTTTGTTTTCCCAAAAGAGCATCTAAAATCACACCCCTGCCCCTTAGCAAGATATAAATGTTTACCCCAAATTGTGGTAGTTTTATTTAAAAAAGAGAGGGGTGAGAAAA
>CM053585.1:399158171-399181582 GCA_028646515.1 Pseudochirops corinnae
TGAATCTGGGAAAACAACATCAAAACAGACAGACAAAATACTGGCATCACAGCCATGCCTCCTTAGTTCTTAGCAGTTCCAATGGGCTCTTAGTAGTCTTTCTCTCAGCAACTCAGGCTCCACGATACTGGATACTGCTCTCCCAAAGTCTTTCTGGCCTTCTCTAGGCTTGGGCCTCTCTCCCAATTCATGGCTCCTCCCAGTTCAGTCCTCTCTCTTCACGTCAACAAGTCCATCCCACAAGTGGGGTTCACAAGCTCTGGGTTTTACCACTCAACCCAAAAACCAAGCCAATACAGGGGCATCTCCAAATTCCATTACCAATACACCTCTGGACAATCGCTTGACCCCCCTGCAGTCTGCAGGCTGGGAGCTCTGAATCAGCCATGTGAAGGCGGCGGCAGGATCACTGCTTCTGCTGCTTCCTTGTCCTGGAGGCAATTTTTCTCTGCTTTTCTCTCCCAAGTTTAGCTGAGTTCCACTGACCTTTCACTTAGTCCTTCTTTCTTATGGCTTGATAATTCTGGAAACTGCCACAGCTGCTGGTGATCCACTCTTCTGAAAGCTCCAGCTGTGGCTTGTCCTGGCCACCCCTGGGGCCATGCCGTGGTTTCAGGCTGGGCTGGTTATGGCTCCCAGTGTTCTGCACTGAGCCCTTCTTGCCAAGCTGCCTTCAGCAGGAGGTATATTTTTGTGAGTTTTGGAGCCCTAAAATTTGTTTAGAGTCATATTTTGTGGATATTTGAGGTGCCTATGTGGGAGCTGTGGTACCTTGCTACTCCTATGCTGCCATCTTTGCTCCGCCCCTTGACTTGCTTTTCATGATTTTCTTGCCTCGTTATTATTTCTTTTCCCAATTTTTCCTCCACTTCTCTTACTTGATTTTCAAAATCCTTCTTGAGCTCCTCCATGGCCTGTAACCAAGTAATATTTTTCTTGGAAGCTTTTGGTGCAGGAGTTCTGACTTCATTGTCTTCCTCCTGTTCCATGCTTTCATCCTTTTTGTCCCCCAAAAAGTAAAGTCAGGTTTGATTGCTGTGCTTGCTTCGCTTCCTTTGCTTGCTCATGTTGCCACTCAATTACTTGACTTTTGAGCTCTTTGCCACAATAGAACTCAGCTTCCAGAGAGGAGAGCTTTGTCCCAAATTGCTGAGGTTTTTGCAGCTGCCAGAGCTATTAGTTGAGTGCCTTCTCTACAGCCCCCACAAGCTCTAGCTCACTGGTCACATACCTCAAGACCACTATCCAACACCACAATCCAGATCCAGGCAGCTTAAAGCAAGAGTGCTTACTCTCTGAATGTTTTCTTGATCCCCCTGTGATCTGCAGGCCAGGGTCTCTGAAGGAGCCATGTGGAGGCAGCTGCATGGCTGCCACACCTCCACTTCTCACGCTGGGGGCAGGGGCCTTACCACACTCCTTTGTGGCCTCCCCCCCACCCCCAATTCCAACAGAATTCCACACTGACCTTTTACTTTGTCTTTGGCATTTATCAGTTGATAATTATGGAAACTGCCACAGCTGATGATGATCCACTCTTCTGAATTCTACTCCAGTTGCTGCTGGTTGGGGCTCCTGGGGCTAAAACTGCAGGCTTGCACGGGGCTAAGCTTGGCTCCCAGGATGCTGTTGTGGACCCTTCCTGTCCACCTTCCAGGCTGCCTTCAGCGGGAGATTTTTTCTCTTACTTTGTGGGTTCTATAGCTCTAAAATCTGTTTAGAGTCATATTTTATAGGTATTTGAGGTGGTTGTGGGGGAGCTCACAGAGTTTTCCTGCTTCTATCCTGTCATCTTGCCTCCACCATTCCATGTGATATAAATTCTAGAGAAGTGAATTCTGTGAAGAAGTGATGTTGGAGTTGTCAAGTGGAGTTTGGGTATGCTTGTAATGGATACTGGGAGCTCCTGTTCAAGAATTTGTTGGACTAGATAGCCAGATTCCTTCTAACTCTGAGACTGATAATAGGATTGATTAAATAGAAATTCTGTTTGGATTATCAGTAGTTTTGAGTTATTGATACTCCTGATGCTTCTAAGAGCTGCACAAATAAACAGAATTGAGTGTAGCAGGGACCAGGGAAGCCTAGAAGCAACTGATTTCTTGCTAACTTCAGGATCAGAACTAGAGAGACTTGGTGTATTATGTACCAGAATACCTTCTGGTCCTTTTTCATACATCCATATGGGAATGTAGGGATGCTAGTATGGACAAACATCCATGGAGGAATACATGCACACACACATATACATTTATATTCTTCACAAGCTCATACACATATGTGAATGCATGTGCATGATCACATTTCAAACATCACATCCCTGGCAGAGAATTTGGTGGAGAATTACAAGATCCTAGCACCCATTTCCTAGCTTCTGTTGGGCCTACCCCAAGGCCTTCTATGGCGCTGGGCCCTCTTTGCACCACTGTCTCCTAATTGGGCTCCCTTTCTTCCTCTTGCCCCTACTTTTTGTTAGGACACAACATCACCATCAGCCTTGAGGGAGGACCTTGAACAGTCTAATTGCCTATCAGTCTTAGTAGTTCTCTCCAAATGCTAATACTCTTCCTGGACTCACTCCTTGATAGTTAGCATACTACTATCTTCTGTTTTTTACTCTGTCCATCCCAGTGATTCTGGACTCCTGACTGCTAATATTAAAATGCTAGTTCCCATCCCCCAGTGCCTGTTCCCTTACTTCCATCTCCCTCAATCCCAGCTGACTAATGTGCCACTTCTGATGTCCCCCATCTTTCCCCTGTGCTTTCTGGGATTCCTTTCCTCATAAACTTCTTTCTTTCTTCCAACACCTAATACTCTCCAGAGGACACTTTCCCATGCTACCTCTTCCAGTTCTGGGTATACTTTATATACTCCCTGATTCAGTGATCAAAGTGGGAGACTTGGAATACTCCATGCTACCCATTCCCATTTACAAATTCTCCTCCCCACCCCCCACCCTATGACTGTCACTCAGTAACCTCTCTTTTGAAGTTCATGCTATACAAATCACCTAAACCAGAGCCTGGTAGCTGTTGTCTGCCAGGCCCTAAAAACATTCTCCTTCCTTCTTCATTGAGGATTGCTTAATGTTTCTCTCTGCCACAATTCCTGTCCTAATACTAAGGAATTTCAACTTAGATTTTGATGCTCCCTCAAGTACCCTAACTTCCCAGTTCCTCAATGTGATTAGTTGCCATAAGCCTCCAATACATACAGAGATGGTTATACCCCTCATCTTGTTACAGCCTACAAGGGTTCCTCTTCATGTTCATAAGCTCCACAATTTCATGATTTTTATTGTCTTGAAAATTATTCAAGATAATTTTCTAAAACCCTATAATTTATATCAGTCTTTTATATAAACAATCTTTTATTGTTAAATGTTTCCCCTATGCCATTTTCTATTTTTCTTACCATATTCTCCATCCTCCCTATTCCTTCCATTTCTTCTACCCCTCAGTTCTCGTTTAGGCATCCACACTGCATTGGCTGTACTCTCCTCCCTTATAATTCTCAGCCCCTCAGTACAATATTACACTATCATCTAGTCTGGAATCCGTACATCCCCACCTTTTTATTGCAACTCATGCCTTACTAAATCCCACCACTGGATTATTTCCCATCATGTGCTACTAAGACAGAACTGGAGAGCATCATTAAATGGTACTAATTGAGTATTCTACAGATTTATAATATCTAATCTCAGTGCAGCAAGGTAATTCTACAGCTCTTTAATTGATTTGCCGTCTTCCAAACCTTTTTGTATCTAGTCAAGTCTCCTAGGACTTCTTCCCCGACCCTCTTGCTTCAGATTTTACTCAGAATTCAATGGAAAAAATTGGGCTATTAGTTGGTACTTCCCTCTTCTCTTTTCCTCTCACTTTGTATCACTCAGACAACTTTCCCTACTATCTCTTCCTTTACTCCTGTCTTGAATGAAGAGATCTCTTTTCTTGCCAAGGCAAATGCTTTGATGTGCCCCTTTGATCCTATCTCTTCTTGTCTTCTTCAGCAGATTGCCTTCACTCTCTAATTTTCAATCTCTACCTCCTAACTCCTTTCCTTCTACCTACAAATGTACCCATACCTCTTCCATCCTTAAAAAAGTCCTGTTAATTCTACCATGCCTGGTAGTGATCATTCGCTATCTGTCCTTTCTTTCTCAGCTAAACTCCTTGAGAAAGCTATATACATTAGATGACTCCACTTCTATTTTCACTTTTCCTCTTAATCTTCTATAATCTGGTTTCCAACCTCATCATCGAACTTAAACTACTCTTTCCAGAGTTGCCAATGATCTCTTAATTGCCAGTTCTAATGGCCACCTCAATCGTCATCCACCTTGACATCTCTATAGCATTTGACGCTATTAATCAACTTCTAGAGAGTTTCTGATCTTTGGTTGTCATGACATTGCTCTCTCCTGATTCTCCTCCTACCTATCACTTTTCCTCAGTCTTCTTGACCTTCATTCATATTAGCCCACTAAAATTATGGGTCCCAAGGCTCTGTCCTGGGTTCTTTTCTCTTTTCCCACTATAGTATCTTACTTAATGATCTAATTAACTCCTAAGGAGTTAAATACAAGGAGATAAAATAATAATCTTTATGAAGATGAGTCCCAGGGCTCTATACACAGCTATAGTCTCTCTCTTGAGCTGTGTCCTGTAGTACCAACTACCTACTGAATAGAGTTGGATATACCATAGGTATCTCAAATTTGCCATGTCTGAAACAAAAGTAATTTCCCCTCTTCAATTCCCTCCCCGTCTCTGCTCCTTTCCCCAAAATTCCTTATTACTTTTGAGAGTTCCACCATTCTTCTTGTTAACTAGGGTCACAACTTTGGATTCATATTTGATTCCTCCCTCTTTCTCACTCCACATATCCTGTCCATTGCAAAATCTTTTTGTTTTTACCTCCAGAACAACTCTTATGTATATCCTCTGTAATTCAGACGCTCATCATCTCTTGCCTGGACTTCTAATTGGTCCTCCCTTCCTTCTTTCTCCCATTCAGTAAACTTTGATTATACCCAATAAATGCCTTCTTACTTCCATGATCAAATATAAAGTCTACTTTTTTGCACTTAAAGCTCTTTACAACCTATTCCTATTCTCCTCTTCCATTTTCTTTCCTCCCCTCCATAAACTCTACAGTTAGCTACACTGACTTATTTGCTATTGCTTGAACATGATGCTCCATCCTTCATTTCTGTGCTTTTGCACTGGCTCTTCCCCCATACTTGGAATGCTGTCTCTCCTCATCTCAGCCTCTTAGTATCCCTGTTTTCCTTCAAGGTTCAGTTCAAATCCCAGTTCCTCTATGCCCAAAGGTCTATAAAACCATGCTTACCCTTTGACCTAGTAATCCCACAACTAGGTCTGTATCCCAAAAGAGATAAAAAAAAAAAACAAAAAGGAAAAGGACCTATCTGTACTAAAATATTTATAGTGGCTTTTTCTTGGAGTGAAGAATTAAAAGTTGAGGGGATGCCCAACAATTGGGGAATGTCTGAACAAGTTGTGGTATGTGATTATGATGGAATACTATTGTATTATAAGAAAGGATGAGCAGGATGTTCTCAGAAAAACCTGGAAAGACTTGCCTGAACTGATGCAAAGTGAAATGTACTGTGTACAAAGTAACAGCAATATTGTAAGATGATCAGCTGTGAATGACTTAGCTATTCTTAGCAATACAGTGATCCATGACAACTTTGAAAAACTTATGAAAAATGCTATCCATATCCAGAGAAAGAACTGATAGGTCTGAATACAAATTGAAGCATACTTTTTTTTTTTTGCTTTTTTGGAGGGCAACTGGGGTTAAGTGACTTGCCTAAAGTCACCTGGCTAGTAAGTGTGTCAAGTGTCTGAGGCTGGATTTGAACTCAGATCTTCCTGACTCCAGGGCCAGTGCTATATCCACTGCATCACCTAGCCACCCCATACTTTTTTTTTTACTTTATTTTTCTTGAGTTTTTCTTTTGTTGTCTATATTTTCTTTCACAACGTGGCAATTGTGGATATGTTTAGCATGACTACATATGTATAACCTATATCAAATTGCTTGCCTTCCCAATGGGGGAGAGAGTGGGGAGGGAAAAAGGGAGAGAATTTAGAACTCAGAGTTTTAAAAACGATTGTTAAAAATTGTTTTTACATGTAACTGGGGAAAAATAAAACACTAAATAAAAACTTAAAAGAAAAAAAGAAAAAAAATCTCAGTTCCTTCAGGAAGCCTTTTCCAGTCTCTTCAGCAGCATGTGTCTTTCTCAGATACTTTCCATTTACTCTGTATATATTTTGTATGTACCTGGTGATTTACATGTTTTATCCCCCATTAGAATGTTAGTTTCTTGAGAGCAGGATTGTTTTTGCCTTTCTTTATACCCTCAATACTTACCCTCAATAGTAAGTGCTTAATAAAAGCCTGTTGACTGACTGATTAACCCTTTCCCCTCTTCAGGATACACACCTCTGGATGAAATGCATGGCAGGTGTCTGGTCGTCTTCGGAGCTTCTGGGAGCGCATCCTCTCACACTTGACAGACGCATTATGTATACCAATGTTAAGGTCCATAGTACGAGCCCAGGGGCTGGGGTAGACAGGGAGTCTAAATTTAGTACTGAAGATAAAGGCCCAGAAGAGCACTGACCCCTCTAGTGACAGTTCTGCTTTCTGAGGCAGCAGAGAAAGAGAAAGGGATACCAAAGAGGGAGTGCATGAATCCAAGGAAGAGGTTGGAACTTAATGAGCTAATGTGGGGAAAGAAGAGAGGAGAAGGGCTGGGGTACTCAGCATCTGGAATATAGAATAATCCTGCTCATGTATGCCTGTCCCTGTCTCCTCTCCACCCCAAATCAGCACAGGCAGAATGGAAGGATATATTTGACTTCTGTAGCCTCTTGAAGGACAGGTGGGAACATGCTGCAGTCACAGGTGGAGTCAGTAACTACAAGAAGGAGGTTACTTTTGGGAATCTGTTGAATCACAAACATCCTGTAGAAAGAGTGACAATGTAGTCAAATGCAAAAATTGCCAGGACACTGTAGGGTATAAGAAATGAATAATCATCTGTGAACTTTGTAGGCAATTTGGATGTTGGCCTTGAATTCTGATTTTGGGAGCCTGTTTTGTATTTCCTTGTTTTCCCTTGGTTGGAGGAAAGAGGAGGGCAAGTTAACTCACAGATGACTTAAATCTCCATGCTGTCAGGAGCCTTCTAGGTTGGTTAAGAGTGTGTTTTATATCATAGAATGGGTAAATAAAGTTGATCCACAATGCCTAAGTGACCAAATCCCAAAAGCATCCTGGGGCAGGGTTAGGGAGAAGAGGTATTCAGGCACAGGAAACACCATCATCATTTGAGAGAAGCCACAAAGGAGTGAAATCTCCAGAGCAGAAAGATAATAAAACTAGGCTTGGTGAACTAAGGTCCTACTATGCCTCCTCCTTAAAGGACTCAGGTAGTAAAAGCAGAAGCTAAAAGAGAGGCCATGAGAAGTTTAGACCTCAGCATTCCCAAATACCCTCAGAGGAGGCAAACTAGTTCTGAGGGATGAAAAGTCTTGTCTCTGATGCTTTCATCTGTCCCCTAGATTTTTCAGAGGAGGGAATCTGAGGGGTGCCTCCTCCCACCCACTTGCCTGGTGGACAGAGCTCACTCAAAGAGTTCTGCATCCCCACCTCCCTTCCGTGGTCTTACTTTCTACAGCCTCCACACTCCATGATCCCATTGGTCTCCTGGACAGTGGCCTGGTAAACGAACACAGGGTATTCTGTGTCACAGGGCTGCAACATATCCTGCTTCTTGTGCTTGTGGGCTATGGAAGGATACAGACAGATAGATGTATACCCAGACAAACCCAAAGAAGATGACAACACAATGTAGGAGCTGAGGCAAAAAAGGTAGGAAGAGGCGGGGGGAGAATTAGAGAGAAGAATTTGGAAAGAGGGCAATTGAAACAGTGCAATAAAACTATAATAAAAAAGGGGGAGTCTTTCATCTGCAAACTAATTAGCTGTGTGACCTTGGGCAAGTCATTTCACTTCTTTGGGGCTCAGTTTCTTAAAACGTGTAAAAGGTATTGGGGAGGGATGGAGAGGGCATGTGTTTTGTGTGTGGAAGTGAAAAGTCCTATTATGAAGGGAGAAACTTTGAGGAAGAAGGAGAGCCTTCCAGAGAAAACAGTCATGGCAGCACCCAGTATATAGTTGGGAAGGGATGGGGAGCAGTTGCTTGGAAACCTTCCTCTCTGCCAGGAATAAAATGGAGTAGAAAAATAGAAAGAATCTCCTGTTGTGACTGTTATGTTTGATTCCAGACTGACATATAGTAAGCTGAGAAATGTTGAATGGCTAAATTTTCCTCTTCCATACCAGCCCTGCATGCAGAGCACTTTGGAGGGATAGTGTGCTTCCTCCCCGAAGCAGCTGCCACTCCAAAGTCTTCCAGAGATGTGGGAAATTTGACTCCCCATCCTGACTTCTGTACACCCCTGCCCCTAACAAATGTCCCAAGTGCAGTTTCAGCTAATTATAGTTCTTTCTGCCTGCAAGAAACCGCTCTTCTACCTGTGAATTTTCTTGAAAATGATACTTTCAGGGTTTCCCCTCCTGTTATCTGGGAGTTAATGTTAACTCTATTCCTTTGCCAGTTGTTTTTCTTCTAATCCAAAATTTGATTTTAAAAATATGTGGTCCGCTGTCTTAGAGCAAAGGGAAATCACATGACTCTACAGGCTCCCAGTTGATCTGGGCTAGAGACTGATCTGATTGAGGAACGTTTTGCCAAAAATCTGCATGTCAAGCCCAGTAATCTATGAGTATTATGGAATGGAGTGAAAAGTGGGCTGCATATGTAATATGAGGGAGTCGGATCAAATGATCTTTAACATCCTTTCCAGCTAGCTATAGGGGTAGTAGTCAAGGGGAGTTTTTTTTCAGTTATGGGTCGGTTTAGGTGAGCACTGAGGTGCCATTGACTTCTAAATCCTATGATAGCAATTCTTTGGTTTTATGAAAGGAGCTGAAAGCAAAATGGAGTGGGCTGAGAGCTCGGCCAGTAGGTGGCAGGGGAGAATCACCAGAGGAGGTGCATCCCCAGCAGCAATGCTTAGACTTTTCAGGAATAGCTGGTCTCAGTTCTATGCCTCCAGGTCCCCTTGAGATAGAAACATAGAAAGAGAGAGAGGGGTCCATGATTAATATTGGGGAGATGCCCTTTATCCTTCGTAGGAAAGAGCCAAACTGTAAGATGTAGAGGCATAGTAAGGAGGTCAAGTGTCCTGCAGAGACCATACATACAGGGGCCATCTTACTCAAGCCACTCTTGCAAATCAGCACTAGCTCACAGGCTGAAAAAAAAAAGAAAATGTTATTAATGCTCTGGTAACATTCTATACTGGTGCCTCGTCATAATGGTGCAGAGGTGAGCCTGGATTCTTGCATGCTACCAGGACTTGTTGTTAAGTCATTTTTCAGACATATCTGATTCTTTGTGACCCCATTTGGGGTTTTCTTGGCTGAGAATGGAATGGTTTGCTATTTCCTTCTCCAGCTCATTTTACAGATGAGGAAACTGAGGCAAACATTTGAGTGACTTCCCCAGGGTCATAAAATAAGTATCTGAGGCTAAATTGAAAGAGTCTTCCTGACTTCAGGCCCATTGCTCTACCCACGGTGCCACCTAACTTATCCTGCTAGAAAGGTTTTAAATGTGTGTCTTTTCAAGGACCATCATAACTCAGGAGAGGTCTATCAGAAGATTGGCCTAAGTTGAGGCATGTTTTAGCTCCTGCATTGGTACAGTGCCCATTTCAGAGAAATCATGAATTCTCAAATTTATCATCACCGCTGTTATCTTATTCTTCTCTTTTTAAAATTGTGTTCAGATAGAAATAATCCAAGTTGCTATTATTCTCATATATTTAATTTTCTGTGAATGATTGCACAGATGGATAAAATTATTATTTTTTTTGTAATTGAATAAGAGCATTGGATGTAACATCTTCTGTAGCTTCATTCATTGAAAGCATCTTCAGGAAAACTCTGCTAGCAGACAGGATGATGAGAATGGTGTAAACCTCATGTTCTACTGTGGTTTTAATGTTATCCAGTAGGTTTCTGAATCCAAAAGCTTTTCATTCAAGGTAAGGCAACTAGGTGGTACAGTGAATAGGACATGGGATTTGGAGTCATGACGAACTGAGTTCAGATCCTTCCTCAGACACTTCCTGTTTATGCGACTCTGGGCATGTTATGTCTCAGTTTCCTCATCTGTAAATTGGGGATAGCATCTCTCTCACAGGTTTGTTGTAAGCATCTAATAAGTTAACGTATGTAAGTCACTTTGCAAACCTTAGAGCACTATATAACTGCTGGCTACTATTAGTTGGGATTGTTTTCAATATGACAATTATTAAAACCAACGCTTTTAAATTTTTATGAATCACCGTTAATTCTGGGCATTTGCAAGGCGACAGCTCTATCTCATTACGCTCTAGTCCCAAAACAATGTATTTGTAGAATTCTCAAGCATATTTCGGGACTTGCATTTGTAATATGGATATTTGCTGTCTTTTTCTTTATAAAAGAAGGCAGACATTTGGTGTATAATTCTAGCGACCCATTTTTGTCTTTCTAAGTATTGGTTAATCAACAGATGTTAAATTTTTGCAATATATAGTGATCTGTTACAGTTATCCATATCATTGCCTAATTGGCATCAATCAATTAGTCTAGTCTCATTAAGGTTAACTTTTTGTAAGTTCTGGTGATAATGGACTGATACTGAATTGCTAGCATAAGCCCAGACTTTTCTCTAACCATATATGAAGGACAGTGACTCAACCATTTGTTCATTGCTTCTTTGTCAATCTGTTATTGGTTGAATTCATGTGTATGTCACCTATGGACTGCCTTTTGATTCCAGGATTGGATCTTAACTACTTCGCAGGATCCATCCAGAGATAAATTGCTTTTGGTCACATTTGACAAATCTATATACCTATTGTCAGACTTTTTGAAGTGAGGTGTACTTGTTCCAAAAGTATTTCTGTATATATTGAATTTGTTTATTGTTTGTTCTGAGAACATTCATGCATCTTTCTCTTTTTTTGGTAAACAAGTATTACTTTTTCTATAGCTGTCTGTATTTCTTTAATGCTGCATACATTTTAGTTTCTATACCTTCTAGATCTGTTGTCAATAGGTGTTAATTTTTCTTTGTTTTTACTTCAAGTTGACAATAAATCTCTTAATCAGTGTCCGTTTTCTCAGTTCAATGTGTCTTGCCTAAAGAAGAACATGGTATTTTAAAGTATCATCTTCATCTGTATCAGCTCAGTTTAGTTTCCAGATTCAAGCTCAAAGCCTTTATTTTCTATTTTTACTTCTGTAGCCCCATATTGGAACTAATGGAGGTCAGAGAGAAGTATCAGAATGTACTTCTGGTAGATGTAGTTTCCTCAGTCCTAGAGGACTGGGGAGCTATTATGGACCTTAGGCCGGGAGGTGAAGTTTCTTGATGCTTTTGAATCTTCTGTGAGAGAAAGACAGAGGCAGCATTGGCAGTGGCAGCATTCCCCTGGCAAAGAACTGTGGCCAAGGAGGAATGGTGGTGGGAGGGACAGTCGAAGTAATTGGATCTCTTGGAGAAATTTTGCAATGTGAGTCCCTGGACTAGAGAGGAAGCAGATTTTGTCTTCAGCAGCCCAGCCCTTGCCAAATGAAGCAAAGTACTTAGACTGAAGCTTCTAGGCAACCTAGCCTTTAAGAACTGAGAAAGCCGTGGGAGGGTTGTACTTTCTCTCCCTCTTCTTCCTACTTCTGTCCAAAAGGAGGTTTCAATTTTAAGTTTCCTATTTCCTTAAAGCTGTTTATTTTCTGTTTTCAAAATATTTTAAAGCTGACTATCTCCGAATAAAGATAAAGTCTATCTTAATTGCTTTGGGGTCCTGGTTGTTTTTAATTGTGTACAGGGAATGCCAATGAAGAGTGAGGGGGACATACTGGTTGCTGACTTGACTACATAAGAAGCTAAAAAGGTCAGAGTACTAGGCCTGTTGTGGTGATTAGACTTCAGAATCTGATCTGGTGGCTTGATAAGGTGAGATGATTTATTAATAACTTGTATTTAAAAACACTCTAAAGTTATAGAGAAAGGATTTCATATGAACTCATGTTTTCCTTTGCCCTCAGATAGATGTGCTATGATTGCTAGATTTGGTTGACCTGAATGCAGCTCTAAGCAACACCTTCAGCCTCTGATGTAAAGAGAAGGGAAGTGGAGACAGTGGTGGCCAAAGGAAAGGTCATATCCCTGAGCCAGCCCAATAGAGGGAAAGAGGCTTTTTTTTTTTTGGAGAGAAATCAGCACCTCACCTTTCTTTGAGGGAAGGGATGTTAAATAAAAATAAGAAAGAGCAAGTGCTCAGCCTGCTAACTATCTAATTCACAGCAACGTCTACTAGTTATACTTGCATTAATAATTTACACTTATTAAGTCCAAACAATGTCCTAATATCATTGGAGAAAAATTTCATACGATGAAGAAGCTTATTAATGTGCTTTTCAGTGGGGCCATTAACTTGATGCTTTCTATATATATCAAGTATTTAATATGATATTTTGGCATGATTCCCTCTTTGACTTAAAAGACTCAATTGTATTCTGGATTGACATAATAAATAATAGGTTTGAGACTGGGAAGAACCATAGTGAACTAAAATTGTTTCCCTGGAAGATTCCACATTTTAGATAATTTCCTTTTGATATTATCCTGTTGGTGACATGTTTTAAACAGAGACTAGTTTTCCACATGGACATCAAATACTTTAGTATCATTCTAATTTAGTTCTGAGTTTGCTTGGCTCTATTTTATATATTTGCAACACAGTACTAAACCATAGTTTGGAACGTAGTCAAAGACTTTGATGGTTCCTAATGATGGCATAATGTTACAGTCCTCTTGGTTAGCCTGTTAAATAGCAAATGAGCAAATTGACAAAGAGTTGCATTCCCTAGGACTTTTTGTTTGGCACACCCTTTGGCTCCTCAACTAGCATACTATCTTCTTAAAAAGTCTTTACAGATTTGAGTGATACAAGCTGTGAATCTTTGTATAAAGTACATAAAGATTTTGTTGTTGCTGCTAAGTGGTTTTGGGACTGTCCAACTCTTTGTGACATCATTTGGGATTGTCTTGGCAAAGATGATGGAATGGTTGGTCATTTCCTTCTCCAGCTCATTTTACAGATGAAGAAACTGAGGCAAACAGGGTTAAGTGACTTGCCCATGGTCAGACAGCTAGTAAATGTCTGAGATTTTAACTCAGGAAGACATATCTTTCTGACTTGAGACCCGGCACTCTATCCAGTGTCACCCATCTGCCCTCACATGAACATGTAATTGCCTATATTTGAAAGGGTCTCTGATGTTCTTACCATTCAGTAATAAATATATAATGTCTTCACATGTAATGCCTATATAAAGGTGAGAACAAGCTTACACCAGAGAGAAACTTGGTAAAATGCTTTGCTCATAGTTCATATGTAACTGTGAAGCATCTGAGTCAATGATTATGATCTTAATGGACCCCCAGTTTTCTTTTTTTCAAAAAAGCTAGTGTTTTAGTAAACCACCCACAAACATTGTCATTCATTATTTAACTTTATGCAAGCTTTCGGTTTCATATTTTATCAGAATTGATCTCTTGTTTTTTTTGTACTTCTCTTGATTATATACATGACGAGAAAATGTCTATATCCTCCTTCTTTAGGGGTTCTTTCTCTTCTAATTTATTTGCTTCCCAAGTCTCTATGGTATAGTTTTTGATTGCTGCTTAATTGTGTATTTTGCTCAGTGTGCTGTTTGACTCCACATATCATCTTAACTTTTTGGCTTTCACTTTTAATTGTTTATAAAAGTAGCAAGAATTTCTGGTATACTGGTATCCTGAGCTCTATTCTGTATATTTCTTCTTTGTTGGCTTTATTTGGGTGATATGGTGTTCAAGTTTCCTATTGCACTTACTGGCTTTATGTTGATTTTATTTTCCAATGTCTTTCCACAGTTTTTGAGAGTTTTCTAAAAATGGTTTTGCCATGATAGTATTTGACACCTGTCCTTGAGACTATTCTTAGAGAGAGCTACCTTTCTTCCCATGATACTTCCCATAGCAACAACTGTAGCATATACTGTTAGATGGAAATTATGAAATTTGTTTACAGTTATTGTCAGATATTTTTAGAAAATTCATTTACTTAGGGTGGTTATTATATATATTGTAGATTTAAAAAAAATAGCTATAGTTTGCTATAGTTTGTCTATTAGTTGAATTTGTGCCATTAACCTCAAAAAGAATTTTTTGAAATTCCAGTCCAAATATGCCCACCTTCTTTCAAAATAATTTAAGACAATGGTATTTAAAAATTTTTTTATTATTATATTTTTATTATTAGTGTTGCTGGAGTAGCAGTGTAGATTTTCAGAGACATTAAGTTCTTTAGTTTTTTCTCTCTTTAATCAGTTCCTCAATTTCTATTTGTATTTCATCTAATCTGATTTTAGGAATGAAAATATTTCTTGCAATTATCTTCTAGTACATTTCTGTGTAACTTGTAGCTTAGTATATTGTTGACAAAAATTAGTACGAAGTCTTTGCCTATAACTGGTAAGATCGGTTTCGAATTTTATTGGAACATTTCTTTCAAAGCATTGAAACCTTCAATTCATTTCATTCATAGTAGTGATTTGCCCACAATAGTGGGCTTCAGTTATGCTATACTGAAGCAATTCTAACAGGTGGAGTATTGGTATTTCTCTTTTGTTATGATTTTTCTTGCCTCTTTGTAATCCCAGAATATGAAGGAGCATCACTCACTTCAGTATCAAGCTACTTATCACAATCATCCCAAGTAAATCCAGCTGAAACTCTATGCCACTCTGTCTCTTATATTCATAGGAATATAATATGACCCAAACCGAGATGATAACCTAATCCCTAATATCACCAGTGCACAGTTGGATATTTAAGGGTTTTTGCAAAGCCTTCATAGCTATAGTAGAGGCACATCACCCTGGCTGGTGGTATTCTCTTATTTTGCCATCCCTACCATCCCAACATGGGTGTTGGATTGGGCTTTGATGGAGTTGTTATTATGGTTAGTAGTAACAATAATGGTGATACCCCTTTGTATTTGTACAACCCTTTACTTCCTTCAATATCCTTTTTATCTTTAATCTCAATTTATCTCCATTGAATATTTAAGATAGGAATTTTACTGAAAGAGAAGCATGAGCTTCCTTTTTTAGAGGTTAAATGACTTCTTCAAGGTCATACAATGATTAACTGAGAGAGGTAGGTCTCCTAATGCCCAGTCCAGGCTCTTTCCAATACAACCATGAAGCCTAGAGAGGATGTTGAGGTGCAGTCATGTAAGGTGCTAATTAAAAGTAAAAAAAATGCATCCATCAAGTGTAGAAGAGTGTTCCCTATATGGATAGAATCAGAGGTCCAGACAAAATAATAATAGCTAGAGATAACCCTAGATTCTCTCCTGTCTCCAGCACTTGTTAATCCATAAACAATTGATTCAGATGTGGACTGGGGAAGCATCAGGTAATACTTGTTTCATAGACCTGTTTTTCTGTTTGTTTTTTGAATTCCCAGCAATGCGTAGTAACAGCATAATGGGAAAAGTGCTGGACTTGGAGTCAGAAAATCTGTACCATAGAAAGAGGATCTATGTTCACACTCTGACTCTGATGCTTTCTATTTGTATGACTTTGGGTGAGTCATCTGACTTCTCTGGGACTGTTTCTTCAAGTATTAAAGGAGTTAGAGTAGGTAAGCTTCTTACATTCCTTTCAGTTCTAAATCCATGATTCTGTAATAACTGCCACTTACTAGCTCTGCAGGCAAATTGAAAACTCATTGGGTTTCAATTTCTTCTTCTGTAAAATGGGGAGAAGGGATTGTGTCTGCTCTGTTCCATTCACTCTCATACAATATTATGAGGATCAAATGAGATAATGGCTGTGAAAATGCTTTGAGGACGAGAAAGCATAATACAACTATAAGGTATTATTACTAACATGTGCTCTGCACACAGTATATACTTAACTACTTGCAGATAGAAGACAGGTAGGGTAAGGATGACTGTTCATGAAAGGAGCTATTAGGGGAAGGAAATCAAAGTCTGAACAAGCCCACTGTAAGTTTTGGTGTAGTGGTGGTCATGGTGGTGATGATGATGAGGAGGAGTACAGCTGACATTTACACAGAGCTTTAGAGTTTGCTGCAAAGCACTTTACAACCATGGTTGTGTCTGATCATAACAAAAGCCCTGGGAGGTGAGTACTATATGTTATTATTCTTATTTTACAGGGGAAGAAATTGAGGCTCAGAGAAAGGGTGACCTGTCCATGATTCCATGGCTAATATGTCAGAGGGAGCACTGGAAGCTAGGTCTTGCTTGCAGTCCGGCTCTCTTTCTGCCTGTCTTGATAGTGGTGATGATGGTGGTAACGAGTACAGAGGGAGAAATGGAGGGAGCTGGTCTTTTACTGTAATGCAGTGTGAAGAACAAGGGATTTGGAGTCAGCACAACTAGATTTTAACTCTGAGCTCTGCCTCTCACCAGCTGTGTATCTATGTGCAAAATCACTTCATTTTTCTGAGACTCACTTTCCCCAGCTGTTAAAAATGGGGATAATAATACTTGCAGTACCCCAGGGAACTGCTACAAGAGACTTGGGGAACCTTCCATTCTGCCTAGGGTTGTGGTGCATTTGTGTGACACCACTTGGAGCTTCTCTCAATTCTAATGCCTTCCATCTTTTAACTTTTTCTTATCTATCTTGTATATGCCTTGTTTGTACATGGTGTTTGGTTGTTGTTTCCCCCATTAGACTCACAGTCTAATGTGAGTTCCTTGAAGGCAGGAACTGATTTTTGTCTCTTTTTGTATTCCCAGTGCTTGGCACAGTGGTACCAGGCACATAATGGGTGTGTTGCATACTAAATGTTTCTCTGCAGTTTGAGCTAAGGGCATTCTCCTCTCCTGACATGATGTCCTGAAGTGGAAGATGAGTAGGGCCCCCTGAATGAGGAATATCCTAAAAAGAGTCCACTCTTTTCTTCTCAAAGCTTGGAGTCTGAGATGTGCCTTTACCATTTCATTAGTTGATTTTACTTACAGTGATGGAAGATGGCTTTGGCTGCTCAGGTCATGTGACCAGCACAAGTTGAAGATGGAATCATGGAGACACATTTCACAAGATGATGGAACAGGAGGGGGGACAAAGTCAGGCAGGATGAGGGTATCACAGGATGTAGTGATGACAAGAGGCAGTGGTATCACATGGTGATGTCCCGAAGTAGCAGACAGAAGATGTCACATAGAGAGGTGGTAGGTTTAGGGGTTGGGAGGAAGGGATGAGAAAAGTCTATGAGGGATATGATATAAAGCATGGTTTAGTGGTCTCTGTCATTTGTAATTCTATTTCAGTAAGTTGCCAGCAAACATTCCATTAACACCAAAGCATAAAGTTTCTATTTCCATATTTCCAGCACTGACTTCACCCTTGAACTCCCAACATTTTAAGCGTAACATGTCCCAAACAGAACATAGCAGTCCTATAACCTGTAGTGTTCCTCCAGAATTCATGATCCTCATAACTTCTTTATTTCTTTTAGACTACCATCCTCTGATTTACCTGTGCTTAAAGAATTAATTTCCATCCCTTGTAGCTACCAAATCATGTTAATTTTGTCTCTGAAGTAAATCTAGAATCTGGCCATTTCTTTCCACTCCCAGTGCCATCACTTTAGGTCAGGTATGGTTTGCATCTGAACTGTGTGATATACATAAATATATATATGTATATATTATGTATACATTGATAAATGATATGACATGATATGATATAACATACCATGCCAGTTCAGCAGACACTAACCAACACATCAAAATAGTCTGACACTCCATATACACATACACATGTATCTATCTATATATACATATGGATGTATGTGTACATGTATATATGTAGACATATAAAGAAATATATGTACATTGTGAATACATACTTGTTCCCCACTTGTGTCAAGAAGGGAAGAGAAGTAACCTCAAACTTTTTGAAAAAGTGTCTCCACTTCCCCAACATTCAGTCATTCATGTCACTTAATTCCTTGCAACTATACTTCCACCCCTACTAGAAAGACTACTTTCTCAGAGATCATTTGTGTCCAATGTTTTCCCCCTATTTCTCACGCTTTCTGACTCTTTGTAGCATTTATTGACTTGGACACTTTTATCTCTCATGACTTTTGTGTTGCTTTGTTCTCTTGGCTCCCTTCTTTCTTCTATAGTTGTTTCTACTCTGTCTCCTTCACTGACTCCTTCAGCAAGTGGATGTTCTCACAAGTTCTTTTCTGTGTCTATTTCCCTTCTCTTTCTCTACACTTGCTTCCTTGGCAATCTCATTACTCCCGTGACTTTAGTGATCACCTTTCTGCAGATAATTCCCAAACGTGTAGTATATTTCCAATCCTTTCTTCTGTATTCCAGACTTGCATCTCTAGCTGCCGAGAGGGCATCCCTGTCTCTCTGGGTGTACCATTAGCAACATGTCCAAAACCAAGCTTATTGTCTTCCTTTGATTATAAGGAAATAGTGTAGAGGCCCTCATTACTATCTATTTAGGCCATTGTTATACCCTCCTAAGAGTTCTTTAGGCCTTCACTCTCTTCCCCTTTTTATTCCATTCTTAAGAACCACCGCCAGGTTAATCTTTATGTATAGACTTGGTCATATCAGTACTCTGTTGAAAAATCTTCAGTAGTTCCTTTTAGTCTCTTGAGTAAAAGTTATATTCCTTAGCCTGGTGTTCAAAGCCCTTTAAATTTGCCTGTTTTTAGGCAAAAAGCCCCATTTTTACAACTTTAACCCAACACAAATGTTATATCCTCTAGGAAGCCTTTTCTGATACCTCTTTGACCTCACATGGCATTGTTTGTAGCTTCTAAAATAGATTTAACATATGTGTTTTTTATCAGAAGCTTATGTATGTGTCATGTCGCCTTATTGTAAGTTCCATAAAGACAAGGATCTTATCAAAACTTCAGATCTTTCCTATAGCCTAACACAATATTCTTTCCAGAGAGGATGCTTAATATGTATTTGTTGAGTTTTTTTTTTCCTAATCACTGTATCTCCAGTACCCAGCATTGCACCCTTCTATGTAGGTAATTAATAAATGTTTGTTGACTTTAACTGAAATTCAGGCACTTGATGCTGTTCTTGCAAAATGCCTGAGATTACCTTGTCCTGGTTTGGTCATCCCAGGCTGTGTACTCACCCTCTGCCCTGCTGTCCCACTGCCAGCAGCCCCATGTACCCCACTCTAAGAAGAACCTGTAAAAAAAATATAGGAGTAGTGTGTATCTGTGTGATGAAGATGGGGGTGGTAATGGGTAGGAAGTCTTAGCTGCTTTTTCTCACCCTCATTAAATGGTTCAGTTTCTTTCTGCAGCTTGGCAGGAGGTAGGGGGTGAGGAGTCTCACCTGCTCCAGGGACAAGGAATTAGACAGCTCTGTACCAAACCCCCAATGGCTGGCAGCCAATCCTCGTCTCCTCCTTTCCCTGATTACTCATAGGTCTGCCCCAATGTTGGCTAAGATCTAGATCACAGCAATGCATAGTGTTGCTTGGTTGCCTCCTTGGGCCTTCAGCAGAGGAGCATATTCTGAATGCTGAGCATATCAAGGGGATGTTATCTATATATCTCTGATTCCCACATAACTGGGCTCTCTCTTTCTCTCCACCATGTGTATCAATGAGAGTGCCCTGGAGAAAGCCAGATTCCCAGGAAAGGGTCCCCAATATGGTCCCAACCCAGTATAGAATCTCCCTCCCATGCCCCCAAATAATTCCTTCAGACACCCACACTCACATGAAGAGCTCACTCATCAGCCATTTGGCAGCAGTCACAATCGAATAGATGGGCTAGAATGGTAGAGTACATCATTAAGATCCAAGGCCAAATTCCCCCTTAGCCTCTAGACCTTAACAACCAAAGTACCCCAAAGAATGAGTATCTTAAGTAGTATTCAGATTACCCAAATACCCACCATTTCAGCTTCAATTTTACACTTGAGAAACGGTTTCTCAACATCACTCCACTGGAGGAGACATTTGAGGAGGCAGCGTGACATAGTAGAAGGAACATTGTGTGGCCAGTCAGGAAACCTAAGTTCAAGTTCCGGCATTGCTATTCACCAATTGTTTGGGCTTGGAGAAGTAACTAAACCTTTATTGATAAAAGGCTGGTGGTGGTAGAGTGGGGAATAGAAGAGGCTGGACTACATGTCCTTTAGGGTCTTTTCTAACATTATTGAATCTTCTGAGTAATTCCTCTTGCAGATTAGATACTTGTAGGAAGCTAGGAAATTTCCTTATTGACCATTAATTGCAACTTCTAGGGAATGCAATGTAATGGGAATGGGAATTTGAAGATCTTTCCTGCCCTTTATAAGACCTAGGGGGGAATTTGAAGACCTCCCCTGCTTTGAAAGTAAACTCTGCCCCCTAATAGCCTGAATGTAGTCGCATGGAGCCTCTGATGGGTGGAGTTTGCTGAAGGGAAGCAGAGCCCACAGGAAGCTGGTAGTCAGAGCTAGCCTGATGATGGGGGAGAGAGGAGCTCAGGCAAGGAGATAGGTTTGTGAGTAAATATTGATCTTGTATTGGTTTGTGGGAAGCTGAAGGATGCTGTGGCTCTCAGTGTTATTATGGCTTCTGAATATCTTTGATATTATGATGGAATGGGCTTACTGGTTTTGAGATTGGGTTTTCTGGTGTCTAAATAAATGTTTCAGTTCTGTCCTGTGTCTGGAGAGTTTGGTATATTTTGCAATGGAATATCATGCAATACTTTTAGTCATGGTCTTTATTGTGATTGTGGATGCTGTAAAAATTGCATTGGCACTACATACAGCCCCTGCTACTGGAGATTTGGAACATCGGGTCTCATATTACCAGGAGGGTAGGTGGGGGTTAGAACAGGGAGAATAAGTGAGTCCCTATTCAGGAGAAAAGCACTAAGGGCTTAGGGAGCATCTCTGATCTGAATCAGTGAGGTTTCTATGGAATAATGTGACCAGAGAAGCTCAAGGTGGTATCTAAAGTATTTAAGTAGTTAGAGGAGAGAAGAGTTAGGTAAATGGATTTAATTAGATTAAAAACCTTGCTGAGTAATTGTTTTCCTGCTCTTGGCTCTCTCTCACACAGTATAGCTGAGAGCAACTGTTTACAATAGGATTTGGCAGGAATCTGGAAATGGCTAATCAAACAGCTCATCATTGAGCTAGCATTCCATTGCAAAAAGGCTGGAAACCCAAGATGAATAAAATAATTAGTCTGTTAATTAGTTAAATCTTGACTCAGCTGCCCCTTAGTACAATGAAGAAGATTGGCCAATAACAGTTGACTTAGGGACTAGAGCTACCAAAAGGACAAAAGATTGAGTGGATCTTGTTTCCAGCAAGTATGGAGGGCAAGTTGAATTGTAAAGTGATTTAAGAGACTGCACTGCTATTTTTGTCTTTTAATGCAACACTCTTGCTTGGTGACCTTATCAGCTGTCATAGATTTAATTCATTCTTTCATTCTCTCTCTCTCTGTCTCTCTCTCTCTCTTTTTCCCTCTCCCTCTTCCTGTCCCTCTCCCTTCCCCTAATCCCCTCTTTTTTTGAGACCGGGTCTCACCATCTTTTTCAAGCTGGAAGTACAGCTCATGGGCCAGAAGTTTTGACATGCTTCATTTCTGAGGTGGGCCAGTTTATCCCTCCTTAGGCAACCTGGTAGCCTACTCCAGGGTTCATCATATTGGTGTTAGATTTAGTATGGGCACCAATTGGCTTTTAACCAATTCTAGCTCAAATCTCAAGAGATCCATCAGCCTCCATCCTCCCCCAATAGCAGGGATTATAGGCATGCTCACTTCTGGTTTTAATTTTATAATTATCTCTATGCAGATGACTTGCAGCTCTTTCCAGTCTTTCCTCCTGGGGTCCAGTCTTGTTTTACTAACTTCTTATTGAACATTTCAAATTGGATGTCCCCTAGATATCTCAAACTCAAAATATCCAAAATAGAATTCATTGTATTTTCATGCAAACCAACCTCTCTTCCTAAATTCCCCATTTCTGTCACAGATACTACCATTCTTCCAGTTTCCCAGCCTCAAAACCTCTGTTGTCTTTGACCCCTTACCAGACAAATCCATTCAGTTACCAAATCTTGTCATTCTGCCTCCACAGCTTCTCTCACTTCTGATCCCTTCTCTGCTCACATCAATCTGTGTTCTGAGCTGCCCCAGTGATTTTCTTAAAACGCAAGTCTGACCATATCACTTCTCTACTCAACAAACTCTAGGCGGTGGAGCCAAGATGGCGGCGGAGGAGCAGCAAGATTCAGCAGCTCCCATACATCCACCTCAAAATACCCATAAAATATGACTCTTAACAAATTTTAGAGATTTAAAACACACACAGATATACTTCCCGCTGAAGGCAACTCAGCTTAAGGGGACCATCTCAACTCTGGGAGCTGAAACCAGCCCAGCCTGAAACAGCAGCTTGGCCCTGGGGGAGGCCTGACAAGCCAAGCTATAGCTTTGAGAGAGCAGATCTGCAGCAGCTGTGGCGGTTTCCAGAATTATCAAGCCATAAGAAAAAAAGGACTAAGTGAAAGGTCAGTGGAACTCTGCTAAAATTGGGAGAGATAAGCTGGGCCGGCCAAACTGCCTCCAGGGCAAGGAAGCAGCAGAAGTGGCAGCCCTGCAGCCGCCTCCCTGTTGCTGCTTCAGTGCTGCCAGCCTGCAGACTGCAGGGGGGCCAAGTGATTGTTCAGAGGTCAAGTGCTCTTGTGTTGAGCGGCCTGGATCTGGATCGTGGTCTTGGGTGGTGGTGCTGGGGTGTGTTTTCAGTTAGCCACAGCTTGTGGGGGCTGCAGCAGCCTCCTAAAAGTGCCAGAAGCTGGGAAAACCACAGCAGTTTGGGACAAAGCTTGCCTCTCTGGAAGCAGAGTTCCACAGAGCTAAAAAATCAGTGACTGGCGAACCATGAACAAGCATAGGAAGCAAAGTAAGAATAGCAACCAAACTCTAGATTCCTTCTTTGGGGAAAAGAAGGATCAAAGCAGGGAACAGGAGGAAGACAACACAGTTAGAACTCCCACACCAAAAGCTTCCAAGAAACATGAAGATTGCCTAAAAGCCATAGATCACTTGAAGAAGGATTTTGAAAACCAGATGAGAGAAATGGAGGAAAAATTGGGAAGAGAAATAAGAATATTGCAATAAAATCATGAAAAGAGAGTCAACAACCTGACTGA
>CM053585.1:399182082-399200088 GCA_028646515.1 Pseudochirops corinnae
GGAGGGGAGAAAATCTGAAACTCAAGTGATTGTGGAACTGAATCTTGTAAATAAAAAGTAAATGAGCAAATTAAAAAAAAAAAAAAAGACCATTGGATTTGGCCATTGAGAGATTTTGGAAAGAAGCGTCCGGTGGCATGATGAGGTCAGAACCCAGATTGCAAGGGGGATTAAGAAGAGAGGAAGTGAAGACATGTATTAAAGATAGCTTCTTAAGGAGTTTAACTGCAAAAGACAGAAGAGATACAGGAAGATAGTGGCGACAGAAAGATTAAATGAGAATTTTTTTCAGCATAGAGGAGACATGGACATATTTATAGGCAGTAGGAAGGATCCAGTAGACAGGGTGAGACTGGAAGTAAGTGAGAGAATTGGGACAACAGAGGGAACAATCTGTTGAGGGAGATGAAAGAGAATAGGATTGCTTGTGCAGGTTGAGGAATTAACTTTGTTAGGGAGTAAGGCCATTTCTTTATGTCAGAGAGGGGTGAAGGAGGAGGTATTGGCAGAAGACATCTGAGTGATAATGAAGTGAAAAGGGAAGAAGAGGGAGCTCATGATGAATGATCTCAAGTTTTTTCTGCAAAATATGAGTCAGGGTTCTCAACTGAGAGAGTAGTGGAAGAGGCAAATCATTGGAGGTTTGAAGAAAGATGACAAAGTTTAGAAGACACACCATAGAGAATGGGATAGTGAGTTGATAAAAGAGCTAGCTATCACTTCATTGCCTAGCAGCAGTGAGAGCCCACTTGAGGTTGTGTAATATAAATGTATAGTGATTGGTTAGGTTGGTTGCATGATTTTTTTCTATTTTTATTCAGTATCACATGTGTAGGAGCAAAGGATATGAGACTGTAGGGTCTGCAGTTTAGGCCAAATAGGTAGATTTGAGAATTATCAGCATAGAGATAGTAATTAAATCCATGGGGACTGATGAGACACTTAGTGAAGTAGTCCATGGGTTTCACTTCTCTTGTGGGGTGGTCCTCTAGATCTATTCATTCATTCATTTTTTTTGTTTTCATCATTTTAGTTGTGTCTGACTCTTCATGACCCCATTTGGAGTTTTCTTGGCAAAGAATACTGAAGTAATTTGCTATTTCTTTCTCTAGCTCATTTTACAGATGAAGAAATTGAAGCAGACAGGATTAAGTGACTTACCCAGGCTCAAACAGCTAGTTAGTGTCTCTTTCAGGAAGAAGAATCTCCCCAACTCCAGACCCAGCACCCTATCCTCTTCACTACCTAGCTACCTCAAGTTCCCAGCTGTTGGAGCCCTTTTTCTTGCTATAGTTTTAGGTATTGTTTTGGATTTACCTCCAACTGGGGTTCTGTTGTGGACTATTGGGATGTTGCCTTCAAGCCTGTTTAAAAACCCTAGGGTGAGCTTGTATCCCTTGTCCCTGTACGCTGCACCTGTGCAACATCTACTGGTTCTGTCCCACCGTGGCTCCAAAAGGTCAGGTCTCAGTTCTGCTAGTTTTAGGCCCCATCTGGTAGTGTTTGTCCTTTGCCTTGCTTCTACTCAGAAAACTTGTAGGCTTTTGCATGTATTAACAGTTCTCAACTCATGACTGGCCATTGCATGGATCAAATTTCCCAGCTCTTCTACAGGTTTGTTTGTTTGTTTTCTTTTACAATACAATATAGTTCTGTAAGTTGTTCTCCTGGCTCTGCTCACTTCATTCTGCATCATCTCATCCTTGATAATAACTACTTCACTTGGTGATCTTATCAGCTCCCCTGGATTTAATTAACTTTTCTATGCTTAACAGTTCTCAAATCCGCCTATCCAGCCCAAATGTCTTTACTGTCTTCCAGTCTCCAACTCCTTTCAGACATCTGTCCAGTAGACATCTTAAACTCTACATGTCCAAAATTGAATTCATTGCCTTTCCCCCTAAAACCTCCTTCCTTCTAAATATCCTTATTTCTCTTGAGGGTACCACTATCCTTCTAACCCTACAAGTTATCCTTGACTCCTCTATTTCTCACTCCACATATCCAGCCTATTGACAAGACCTGTCAGTTTCTCCTTTGCAACATCTCTCAAATATGCCCCCTTCTCTCCTGACTGTGCCATCCCTCTCTTATAATCTCTTATCACTTCATACTTGGACTATTGGAATAGCTCAGTGTAGCCTCAAGGCCACATGTGACTCTTTAGATCCCGAAGTATATCCCTTTAACTGAATCCAAATTCCATAGAACAAATCCCCTTAATAAAAGATTTTGTTCAAAAGACCACACCCAAGGACCTAGAAGGCTACCTCTGACCTCAAGGGTACAGGTTCCCTACCCCTTGCTTATTTAGTGGGGCTCCCTGCCTTAAGTCTCCCCACTTGAATCTGTTTTCCATTCAGCTGCCAAAATGATTTGTATGTCTGACTGTGTTACATGTTCCCCTCATAAATTACAGTGACTCCCTATCACCTCCAGGATCAAATATAAAATCTTCTGTTTGACCTTCAAAGCCCTTCATAAAACTGTGCTGAAGGCTGTAGAATTGTGTATTCTATTTGACCCAGCAATTGATAAAAAGTTAAAAAAAAAAAAATGCAGTTTTCAGAAGAAATCAAAGCTATCAGTAAATAGTCACATCAAAAAATGCTTTGAATCATATTGATTAGAGAAATGCAAATTAAAACAACTCTGAGATATACTACCTGTCAGATTGACTAAAATGATAGACAGAAAAGGAAAATGACAGATGCTGGAGGAGATGTGGAAAAATTAAGGACGCTAATACATTGTTGGTGGAGTCGTGAACTGATCCATCCATTCTGGAGAACAATTTTGAACAGTGCTTTTTAAAGGGCTATAAAAGTTGCCCAGCAATACCACAACTAGGTCTGTATTTCAAAGAAAAGAAAAAGAACTTGAACAAAAATATTTATAGTAGCTCTTTTTGTTGTGAAGAATTAGAAATTGGGGGAATGCCTCCCATTTGAGGAATAGCTGAACAAGCGGTGGTATATGATTGTGATGGAATACTATTGTGCTTTAAGAAATGATGAGCAGGATGGTTTCAGAAAAACCTAGGAAGGCATATATGAACAGATGCAAAGTGAAGTGAGCAGAACAGGGAGGACTTTGTACACAGAAACAGCAATATTATACAGTGATCAACTGTGAAAGACTTTGCTGGTTTGATCAAGACAATCATTCAAGACAATTCCAAAGGACCTATGATGAAAAATGCTGTCCTACTTTAGAGAGAGAACTGATGAATTCTGAGCGAAGCATAATTTTTTTACTTTCTTTCCTTTCCCTTCCTTTCTCTTCTTTCTCCTCCCTCCTTTCCTCCTTCCTTTCCTCCCTCCCTCCTTTCCTTCCTTCCTTCCTTCCATCCGTCTGTCCTTCCTTCCTGTTTTACATGACTTTGCCAGTATAATCAGTATTATTGCCTGCCTTCTCAAGGGATAGGGATGGGTGGGAAGGAGGGAGAGAATTTGGAACTCAAATTTTTTTTATAAAAATGAATGTTTAAAAAATGTAATTGGGAAATTTTTAATGAAATAAATAAAAATTATTTTTAAAAATTAGCAACGGGTGGCTAGGTGGCACAGTGAATAGGGCACCGGCCCAGGAGTCAGGAGGACCTGAGTTCAAATTTGGCCTCAGACACTTAACACTTACTAGCCATGTGACCTTGGGCAAGTCATTTAACCCCACTTGCCCTGTCTTCCCCCCTCCATTCATAACTTTGTACCACCCTCCCCACCTTAAAATCTTTCTGTGCTTTGCTGTCTGCCTTTGATCCAGTGGTACTGGTCTCCCTAGAGTTTCAAGAACAGATTACTCTTTCTTTCAGCTCCAGACATTATCTCTCTTGTCTCCTATGCCTGGAATGCCCTCTTTTGTTCATTTCTGCTTCTTGGCTTCCTTCAAGTCCCAGTTGAAATTCCATCCTCACAAGAAACCTTTCCTACTCCTTCTTACTTCTATTACTTTATCTCTGTTAATCATTTCATATTTATCCCATATGTAGCTTGTTTGTACATATTTGTTTTGAAACTCCTCGATACTAGATTGGGAGCTCCTTGAGGGAAGGGACTATCTTTTGCACCCTTTTGAATACCCAGTGGTTAGCACACTGAGTAGCACATAGTAAACATTTAATGAATGTCTATTGATTGATTGTTTGACATAAATGGTGTGCAGACAATCTTTAAAATAATAGAGTTTATTTGAAAGAGGAAAGTATGAACATCCTGAGTATATGCATATAGGTAGTTTGTGAGAGACTACAAAGAGAAATCAGCAAGAACATTCTTTTTTATACAGTTACCTAAAAATAATTCATACATAATAAAACTGTTTTCCAGATCTTATTCAGTACAGTAGTTCTTCAGAACTGTCATTGCATTATTTCTGTTGATAGTTTATCATGATCTAGGTTCATTGATAATAGTAGCATGACATTGGCAGAACAATCTGTTGAGATTTGGTTCTAGTACATACACATGTTCTTGGCAAGAGCTAAGGAATTATAGAAGCCCACTCTCTAACGCCATACTTTGTTACTTAACCCTCACTTATATCCTTACAGGAACATCTTGAGTTTGATAATAGTTTGAGAAGCTACTTAAGGAAGCTTGTATTCTTTCTATTAATTCCCTATATTCTAGATTCAGAGTGAATAATTGTTTCTCTGTTATGGACTTGTATACTCTCATTACTGTTATTCCTTAATATAACACTCTAGGAATTTTGTATTAGAACAACTCTAAGGACATTTACATATACTATGGCAAACTGTACATTATTTTGCTCAAGAAAATCTTTTTCCTTTTCCTCCCTTATCTTCCAATATCAAGATTCTAATAAACTACAAACTTAGAAACTTACTTCATTTTTCTGTAGGGTTAGGACTTTTCTGTAATCTTGTTTTGAGCATAGTAGAAATCTGTTATTAACCCATAAGAATAATATATTGATTTTTCTATTATAATTTTGTTTCCAGTCTCTATTAATGACTGAATGAATCACATGCGGCATTTTTCTGATTGATTTGCAGAAGTCTGAGGAGCATGAGTGCAGTAATGGACCATCTCAGGAAGATGAGGGGTTTATGGGCATGTCCCCCCTGTTACAAGCTCACCATGCCATGGAAAGAATGGAGGAATTTGTGTGTAAGGTAAGATTGAAGTTTCTTGCTATCCCTGTGATTTTTTTGATATTTTTAATGAAGAACTAATAAATACCTCAACTTTTATATTTATTTGCCTCAGTGGTAATTTTTGGCTTTTATAGATTGAAAAAATTTACCAAGCTATTTCAGAGTACAAAATATACATTTGCCTCTAGC
The DNA here is from genome assembly GCA_028646515.1 of Pseudochirops corinnae. Lineage (NCBI taxonomy): Eukaryota > Metazoa > Chordata > Mammalia > Diprotodontia > Pseudocheiridae > Pseudochirops > Pseudochirops corinnae. Next base: position 399,187,394 of record CM053585.1, read on the forward strand.
ACCTTTATTAAAGGTTGCGTCAAAGTTGTTTTGACTCGGAAATAAATTTTTACATGTCCTACTGAGCATGCAGGCGGAATAAAACTAAACATTTTGGTCGTGGCTGATAATGTCTCAAAGAGACTCAAAGAGCTTAAAAATGGCCAAGCAAGGGCCTCTTTAGAGTCTGTTCTGTCAGAGGACTTGGATAAAGAAGCAGTTTTTCTCCTCTTTCTAGAACTTCTGCTATTGTTTGAATTGAATTTTCCATCTATTTTTATGCTCAGCTGGTATGTTCAGTTCAATTGCCAGCAAAGGCCGTTACTTCCAAACTAACCTAATTACCATTTTCTTCAAGATCTTGGCTCCAAAGCTTTTGTTTCTTTTATTGTTCTTTTGATTCTTCATCAGATCTTTTGGAGAATATTTCTTCATAACTAAAACTAGCAAATATATGATCATATTGAAAGGGAAGTTGTTTAGTGGAAATATTATATGACACTAGTAGTTCTAAAGTCATTTTGTTCAAATCAGGGTGGAAAAAAAGACCCTGGGAGATATATTTTAAAGATAACCTAGATCTATATCCCAGAGAGATCAAAGAAAGATGAAGAGGACCCGTAACTGAAGGGGTGCCCATTGATTATGGAATGACTGGACCAAGTATCTGAATGTTATAGAATACTGTTGTAGTGTAAGAAATGATGAAGGGGGAATGGTTTCAGAGAACCTAGGAAGACCTGCGAGTTAAATGAACAGAATCAGGAGAAAAATTTATATAGTAACAACTATATTGTGTGAAGTATTTTTGAAAAACTTCGGAACTCTAATCAGTACTATGACCAACCATAATTCTAGGGTATTCATAATGAAAAACGTCACCAGCCCTGTTATAGAAAGGTAATGGATTCACATATAGATAAGAGATCTTTTTTTTTTTTAATATAGTTAATGTAGGAATTTGTTTTACTTCACTTTGTACATGCTTATAACAAACATTTGGTTTTTCTTGTTTTCTCAGTGACTGGGGAAGGGGAGTTGGGAGGGAGAGAATATGGAGCTGAAATTTTATTTTAATTTAAAAAAATAATAAAGAGCACCTAGGTCCATTAGATTTTTTTTTAAAGGCACATAAAAATTTCTGCCAACTCTTCATTATTTAGATAGAATCCTGGGAATAGAATTTTAGGGGGTTTTCTAAATATATCTCAGGAAGTTGATTGTGAGTTGTCATTGGACAGAGGGTATGTGAAATGATAATTTCCTTCTTAGTGATTCTTGTCCTAAAACAAATAATACATGAAAGAAGTGTTTTCTTTTTCTTTTTTTTCCTTTTTTTTGGGGGGGAGGGCAATTGGAGTTAAGTGGCTTGCCCAAAGTCACACAGCTAGTAATTGTGTCAAGTGTCTGAGGCCGGATTTGAACTCAGGTCCTCCCAACTCCAGGGCTGGTGCTTTATTCACTGAGTCACCTAGCCGCCCCAAGAAGTGTTTCTTTTTCAAGAAGGAAGTGAGAGTTACTGAATAGTCGCAAAATCATACAATTGAGTGTCTAATTTATGGTAGAACCAAGAATTTATAGGTCATTTGGGATATTATAGATGCAAGCCATTTTATTCTTTTTAGCTTGCCTGAGAACAGTAAGTGAAGTTCTTATTAGTTAATGGGAGGAGAGTAAATGGAACATTGGTTTACTCTAAACTAAGTTATGACTGAGAAGCAGTGCCGTATAGTGAAATAACACAAGACAGAAAGCAACTCTGAATTCCAATCTTAATTTATTTCATAAACTGAGTGACCATATACAAATCATTTCACCTGTTTGAGCCTTATATGTAACTGTGTTGTAGTAGATGATCCATGAGATCACTCGCTAGCTTTAAGAAATTTTAAGTATAGAAATGAGTGAGAAATAAATTTCAAATGACATTTGTAGTACACTGAACTAAATAGTAGTACTGTAGTAATAAGACAAGGAAAAAAATTAGATAAATATCAACAAAGAGTTCATGATATAGAGACGATAAATGAGAAGCCCAGGGGTAGGGAATCTGTGGTCTCGAGGCTACGTATGACCTTCTAGGTCCTCAAGTGCTGCCCTTTGATTGAATCCAAGCTTCACAGAACAAATCCCCATAATAAAAGGATTTGCTCTGTAAAACTTGGACTTAGTCAAAGGGCTGCCCACCAAGGACCTAGAAGGCCATATCTGGCCTCAAGGCCTCATTCTCCCTACCCCTAGACTCATAGACTGACATGAAAAAATTTTGTTTTGGAAAAAAATTCAGAAGAAGCATAGGAAAGATCTCATGCATTAAAGTTCTATAGGGGAATTTAGATTAAGAGGAATGGGAACCTTGTAAGAATGAAATTCTGAGGAAGTAAAAGGAAACTATTAATGAGGAACAAAAAAAATATGAATTTTCCAAAGAGATTGATACATATTCACATCATCACAAATCAGTTTAGATGTCTAAGAGATATATACAAAAGTAGGAAGCAAGGTAGGTAAGAAAGAAGGGCCTTTCTGTCATGTCCTGGGTAGCAACTAATTCTGTTTTGGAACCACTGGCTTTGGGTGTGCCATCTTGATTGAAGCCAGCCAGCTCAAATACACATGACTCCTTATTTGTCCAGCTCTAGGCCATTATGCTGGACAAATAAAGAGTCATGTACACTTGCACTGGCTATTAACTAATGACATTCAGAAGACAGACCTGCTTAATTCTTAATTTTGCTTGTTTTTGTTAAGGAGAATGACCATCACACTGGAAATTTCCAAACAAAAATGGCTTACAGTTGGTCAGTATTCATTTATTAAGCACTTACTATGTGCCTGGCACTGTGCTAAATGCTGGGGATACAAAGAAAGGCAAAATACAGTCCCCAACCCATCTGAAAGTTGATACCTAAATTGGTAAGGAGATTGTAAGAAAATGCTTAGTGGCCTTGATGAATTCAAGTTGCTTGGTCCAGATGAACTATATTCTGGGGTATTGAAAGAACTGATAAATATTAATATGATTGATGAGCCACTCATAGTGATGAATGATGGTGGAGAAGGGGAGAGGTACTGGATTACTGGAGAAAAGGATGACTGTTGTCCTCATCAAAAAAGGGAAGAAACAGAATCTATAAAGAAACCATAGTCCTGTGAGTTTGACTTCCATTCCTATGAAAATTCTAGAATAGGTCATTGAAGAAATTGTTAGTTAATATCTGTAAGAGGAAGCAGTGATTATGAAGAACCACCATGGCTTCATGAAGAGAATATCATGTAATAAGGCCCTTTTTTTCTTAATGATAAAAAGCAACTGTCAGAAAAAACATTGGCTTTCTTAATATAGGAGTAAACAAAGATGCCCTTTCCCCCCACTATATTTTGGCATTGTTCCAGAAATATTAGCAACAATAGTAGAATGAGAAAGAAATTAAGACATAGAGATAGGCAAAGAGGAATCAAAACTATACCTATTTGATGTTAACATGATGGTTAACTTTGAAAATCTTAGGGAATCTGTATAGCAACTAATTGAGATAGTTAATAGCTTCAGTAAAAATCAGGATACAAAATTAACCCATTGAAATCAGTAGAATTTCTGTATAGTAGATATAAATATAAGATAAAAAATATACATAAATATAAAATCTAGAAGTCAGTAACAGAGAAGTCTTACTTAAAATAACTTCAAAATGCATCTGAGAACTAATCCACCACAACACAGTCAATACTTTAATAGATGAAAATACACAGTATACCTCTAAGAAATAAAGACCAACTTAAGTTGGAGCAGTATTCAGTGATTATGGTTGGTTGGTACAGATAAAATAAAAGTGACAATACTGTAAGATCTAATCTACAAATTGAGTGCTATGACAAACTATCAAGGGGTTACTTTATAGAACAAGACAAAATGGTGACAATTCAGTTAGAGGACTTAGATATGAAGGGAAGAACTACAAAGATGGAGGATACAAAGTGGGGGATAGAACTGTTAGGCTTTAATCTATATTATACAGTAGCAATATTAAAAACATCTGGTAGTTGTTAAAATTATAAATATTAATAAAAAGTACTAGACAAGGACTGAATTGAAAACTCATTGTTGAATAAATCCTAAGATGTAAATGGTCTAAGAACTTCCTGTTTGACAAAAACTGTGGGGAAAATTTGAAAATCTGGCAGAAATTATATTTCGACTAGTATCTTATACTGTGTTTTGTAGTAAATTCAAAATGAATACATGATGTGAATATTTTAAAACATTAGAAGAACAGATAATATTTCTTTTACAACTGTCAGTAGTGTGTAAGTTCTTAACCAAACTAGAGATCAAGGCAAGTAGCAAAAATAGATAATTATAATTATATAAATATGAAAGCTTTTTCATGAACAAAGTTAATGAAGCTAGGATAAGAAGTTTTTTTAATCATATATCTCTAATAAAGGTCTGACGTCCAAGATTTGTAAGACAGTTGAAAAAACTATAAGAACAAAGGTCACTTCCCAGTAAATAAGTGGTCAAAGGATTTGACAAATATTTCTCAAAAGAATTATGAATTATTAGCAGCCTTAGGAAAGAATGCTACAAATCACTAATATTAAGATAAATGCAAATCAGAAAAACCCAGTTCTTACCTCTTACCTTGTCAGTAGCTATGTTTTTGTCATCATTTCCGTATAAACACTTATTTTAAGATAAAACAAATTAACAGCGTTTTGTAATGTTTGTCCGATGTTCTAGTTTATAATAGTAGAAGAGTCTCAGTGTACCATTCCGGATCTAGACAGATATAACTTAAATATAAACTAGAAAAAAGTTAATAACCTAACCAGAATTTTAGAAAAATTACAGATAATATATCCCTGAGTGGGGATGGAAAGGAGTTTATATACCTCTTTGACATACATGATGCTTTTAACAACAGCTAGCCATGTGTTGGGGCATAAAGATAGCACCAAAAAAAAATGCAAAACTAATACCAAACACATCATTTACTGATGACAATGTAATAAAAATTATATTCAATAAAAGGTTTTGAAGACATAATGAAGAATTAATGGAATACCAAGCATAATTTTAAAGTCAAATGATCAAAATAGTAGAAGAGCTCATCAAAGAAAATTACAACTGTGAGACAATATGCTAAAACTGAGTTGTAACGAAAGCAGTTTTTAGGGGAAATTTCTATATCTAAACACTTTCATTAGCAAAAAAGTGAAAAAAAATGAATGATTTGAACCTGAGACTAAAAAAAAAAAAACTAGAACAAATCATAAAGCTAGCTAAACAAAAAAAAGATAGAAGTTCTGGAGAATAGAAGAAAGTATTGAGACACTGAAAGAAAAAACCCATTAAAATTGCTAAATCTAGGAGCTGGTTAAAAAACAAAATAGATAAATAAGTAATCGTTTTTTAAAGGGAGAGAAAAACTTTAATTCATATAATAATGACAACATTATAAAGAAAAACAACTCTGAAAGACTTTGGAAGTCTGATTCTTGAATGCCAAAACACAATTGGAGAGGACTGGAGATGAAGTAGGCTGTCTCCTCCCAGAGAGGTGATGGGCCTAAAATGCAGAATGAGACATAAATTTTGGACTTAACTAATTGGAATTTGTTTTATCGGGCCATATTATTTTAGATTATTTATTCAGTAGAGGCATGGGGGCATAGTAGTGGGAGAAAATTCTTGAGAAAAATAAAATAAGGACAGAAATGTTTTGTGATAAAATTATAGTCAGTTTTGCTATAGCACTTGTTTTGAAAATGCAAATTTATTCTGACTCAATTGGTATAATATGGAATAATTTAAGCAAAACATGAATTTTGTGTTTGTACAACTTCAGCTGTAGAGATTCACAATAACCACAGATTGTAGCCATTCTGATGCTCACTTCTACAAACTTCAGATCTTTAAAGATAAAGTGCCATTGTTACTGTATGTCTTTGGGGTAGAATAGGACTTGTCAGCACCCACACCTCACGTTCCTCCTTCTCCCCTTTCCTGGTGTTGCAGCCTTAAGATGCCATCCCCTCACTTGTAGCATAGGCCAAGCAGCAGCTCAAGGCTGCAAACACTGGCACTGTTTATTATAGTATTTATGTGTTTCTTAACTATTTGACTTGTATAAAAACTATGCTGCCATTTTTATTAGGTTGCTATCTTTACATGTTACTAAGGAAGTTTTTGAATGTTGTACCCCAATCTCATTTTTTCCTTTAAGTCTGGTAGTTTTTATTGTGTGATTTTGTATAGCATGGTGATTTTTTAGCAGTCCATACATCCTTATAGCAGAACTGCCTATGGTAGCAATAATAGCATTTTCTAAGATTTTTTTCATTTACTGAAAGAAAAACTGAGTGTAGCTTTCCTCATATGAAACATTATAGGAATACGGTCCTAGTGACAGATTATATCTGGTTGTTTTTGAGGAGCTTCTTAGCCAAAGATGGAAAGACTCATCATTTGTAGGCTTGCCTGTAGGTGATAAATTCTTTTGACCATAGCAACTCATAAAACACATATAAAAACTCAAACATTTTCCAATACTGTAAAAGCCCTCCCCCTTTTTTTTCTGCAATGATATTGTTAGAGTGACTTAAGAGGAAATGTGTGTGTGGGGGGAAGAGCAGTGTCTTGTGGGGTCAAGGAGGGATTGGATTCTAAGCATTTTTTTAAAAACTGTCCACAAATATTAGCTTGAATATTGAACCTTTAAATGTAAGATCTTTTCCCACTGATCTCATGAATGACAATTTGTCAAGAGGAACTGATTCATATCAGAATTCAGATTCTTGGTATGAGTGAAACCAGAAGGAATAAGGACATTGTAAATAAATGGAACGATGGCTCACAGACTCTCCTTAGTCACTGAAGGACCTTTTTTTAAAAAAAATATATATAGGCAATAAGGAATACCATTTCATGGAACATTTGGTCATTTTTCTTGTGTTAAGGATGAACAAGAAGAACACAAAAAAGATAATTGTGTTTACATTTCAACAACATCTGTTGCAAAAGATGTGATTGAGAAATTTTTTGAAGAATTTATCATTTTGCATATAGGATCTTAAGCTCATTAAACTAGACTTGGAAGTAATCTCAAAGCCTTACAAAGGAAGAAATCCAGGTATAGAGAGGAAGTGTCAAAGGATCTACAACAAAGTCCTTTGACTCCAAATCCAGTGATCTTTTCCACTTATATTGTAGTCCAATCCCTTTATTTTGGAGATAAGGAAAGTACCATTACAATGACTCACAGTTTCAGGTAAGTCAGTTAAGATTCAGAAACCCACAGGCCCTTTGGTTCTAGAGTCAGAGAATGACTCTCTTTTCTACCTGTTTCCCTATCTTTTGTTTTTTCATCATCTACATTTCCTAATATAGCTTTCCTTTTCCCCTTTCCTTCCAGAGAGCTGTTCCTTCCATTTTATGAGGAGGGGGTGGAAGTTTAGTGAGAGTTTTGGCTCTTAAATGATCTTTCCTTGACCTGTTTTCAGCCTTAGTTGTTTTTTGCTGTGATAGACATCATGTCGTCTAATTTTTCAGTTTTTTACTTTAATATTTCTTGATGTCCCACCTTGCTGTCTCTTCAGTCAGTTCTAATTTTTAGTGAGCGTTTGCCGTTTGGATAAGTTTTGTACCTTGTTCCAAGCTGTTAATTCTTTTTTCATATCTTTCTCCTTTACCTTGTTTCCTGTTTTTTCCTCTACCACTTCTACCCCTCTTCAGAAACCTTGTCCTGGGAGAGTTAATTCACTCAGTTTTATACTTTGTGATTACCTCAAACATGAGCTATGTTTAAGAATTACCTGTTCTCTTTTAAATTTTTACAGTCTGATCTTTTTTTGAAGTTATTGTAACATCATGTATTATGATGATATAAACCTAATTTTTGCCAACCTGCTTTCTAGTTTTCCTAGCTGTTCTGGTCAAATAGGGAGTTCTTCCCTAAATAATTTATGTTCTTTGTTTTGTCAGGTACTGAATTATCATGTTACCTTGCTTCTGATTCTTCCTTTCTGGTCTGTTTAGTTGACTAGTTTTTCTGTTTTAGCTTACCACATATTTAACTATATGATTTTGATGATTACTGCTTTATAGCATTAATTTAAGGACTGGAAGTAATCCTTCATCCCTACTGTTTTTTAAAAAATTATTTCCCTTGTAATTCTCTACCTTTTGTTCCTTTAAGTGAATTTTGTTATTTTTTTCTTGTTTCTTAAAGTTTCTTTTTGGTAGTTTAATATAGTTACCAAGTCTACCAATTAATTTAGCTAGTATCACATATCCATTTTCCCCTTTTTTTCTCCTGTGCCTTTCTTCCATATCAGTTCATGAGGGAACCAGTGTTGGAAAGAAGCAGTACCAAACTTGTTATGTATACCAAATCCTATCCTACCCTGTTTGTCACGATGGTCCAGTTATTGTCCCAAATACCATTATCATTTCATCTTCTTCCTCCCCACCCCCAATTCTTGATGGCAGCTGCTCCTAGGAACTCCTGAACAGGATGCTAGTAGACAACACTCAGGATTTTACCTTGCTGAGGATTTTGTTTTCTTTCTTGGATTCAATTGCCGTTACTCTTCAACTGATAGTGAGTAATTCTCTTTTTGAGGAGGTTGGAAGGTAGTGAATAAGTTTAGAGGAAGTGAGTAATCAGTCATCTTTCTAGCCACATAATCAATAAATCTGGCTGAGTGACTTTTCCTAGCTTCTACCCTGTGTATTTGGAGGCATGTGGGAGTGCTGACCACTAACTGACAATAGTGCTCTTTGAGGCTGCTTTTACTAGTGTTAGCAAGAAGGCACATATGCCAGTGGCCTGTGTGATGAAGAAAAGCAGTTCACTGTCCATTTTTAGTACAAGTGCTGAGGTTTCAGTTTTTGGACTGGAGTGTCTTGGATTTCTCTCCTTTACTAGCTGAGGGGAGAGCTTATCTCACACTTGGATGTAATTTGATCACAAAAATCAACTGTGGCATGTTTTAATAAAAGTTCTTTTTAAAAAAGTGTTGCAGTCTGGTACTGAATAGTTTCTTCTCCGCAAGCAACAATAACACTTTATGTGCCTTAGACCATATTAATTGGAGTTTGATTATGCTTTCCTAAGAAGATATTCCCTGAATATTTGAAGATTCAAAATTCATTTTAGAGGCCAAGAGATGGAGCTCTAGTGGATAGAGCTCCAAGCCTGGAGTCAGGAAGACCTGAGGTCAAATCTGGCCTCAGACACTTACTTGTGATCCTGACCAAGTCACTTATCCTCCATTCACTACAGTTTCCTCATCTGCAAAATGGGGAAAATAATACCCATCTCCTAGGGTTGTGAGGATCAAATGAGATAATTGTGAAATGCTTTAGCGTAGTGCCTGGCACAGAGTAGTCACTAAATGTATTAGATTTCCTTTAATGAAAGTTTTATTGTTAGAACCATCATGTCCTAAGAACCTACAGCCTGTTTAACTAGTGTTTTCTTTACAGGTATGGGAAGGCCGATGGAGGGTTATTCCTCATGATGTACTGCCTGACTGGCTAAAAGACAACGATTTCCTTTTGCATGGGCACAGGCCTCCTATGCCTTCTTTCCGGGCTTGTTTCAAGAGCATCTTCAGAATACACACAGAGACGGGCAATATCTGGACACACCTCTTAGGTATTTGTGTTGAACTGTAATAATATGCTTCATGCCTTTTTATTTTTGTGGATTTAAGAATAAGGAGCAGTGTAAGGAAAAAAAGAAGCTCTTTAAATTTCCTTTCTTATTATAAATTTAATCACGTGCACACAAACATTTTAATATACAAACAGGAACAAAAATATTATATATGAACCTGGAAACTTCTCTTTCATACAGTGGTTTTTGAATTAGCACCAGAGAACTTTAATACTCATTCAGTGCCCCTTCCTTACCAGCTTCTCTGTGCCTGTGTCAGGAATATATGTAAGTTATCAGGTTCATGGGGGGCTGAACCTAGGCTAGAGGCCAAGCCCACCATACTATGCCTCTGGTCAAACTTCTTCATCCTTATTATTATTATTATTATTATTATTATTATTATTATTATTATTATTGGCACACACTAAATTTTTTGCAGTAATATGAAGGAAAAGAGAAAAGAAATGCAGGAATTAGATTGGTTGAAAATGTATTGGCTTTTAATTGGGGCCTGGCCCTAACATAGAGATTCACTGTTAACTGCAGTGGTTGCCCCAACACTCCTGGCTTCTGCTCATCCATTAAAAAATAGCTATTTAAAGAAAAGGAGACCATAGGAGTGAGGAATCTAGAGGGCTGCCATTGTGGGTGGCATTGACCCTGAAGGAAAGGAAACTGAATCTCACCTGGGGCTAGTCCTGTCTCTCCCTAGAAGTTGCTCAGGCAGGACTTAGGAGAGCAGCCTGTGTATATCCAACTACCAGAAAGCTGAAGTAGCCATTCAGCTTAGCATGGGGAGGGGTATGAAAGTGACATGGGAATACAGTAAAGGTTGAAGCACCAAAAATATCAAGAGAGGGAAAAAACCCCTTAGTGAAAGCCTAGCCATAAGCAGATATATTAGCAGAGGTGACTCTGAAAACAGAAGGAAAAATGCATAAAATATCATAAAGAATACAAAGCTTCAATAATTTAAGTATATATTACGTATGATGAGGTAGCATTGAAATTGGTATTTGTGTCCCCTCCTTAAGTTTATGTTTTCTCTTCCATATTTGTAGTGTTTTAATAATGCTGTTTTCTGCATCTCTGCCACTATGGAGCATCACTTCCCCCACCTCATTCCCAACACACACTTGTAACAAGTGCATGTAGTTAAGCTAAATAAATGAGCCATGTCGCAAAGTACATGTTTAATCATGCACCTTTTGTCTGTTATCTCTTCAAAGAGTCAAGATGCATGGAAAGAGATTTTTCTTTTTCTTTTTTGCGATTAAGCGACTTGCCCAAGGTCACACGGCTAGTAAAGTGTTAAGTGTCTGAGGCTGGATTTGAACTCAGGTCCTCCTGGCTTCAGGGCTGGTGCTCTGTGCCACCTAGCCACCCCCAAGATCTTTTGATATACTATTTTACTGTCTACTTTTCCGAGAGTACAAAGTCTCTATGAGAAGAAGCATATTGTGATATTTCAGATAGAGTGTCAGTCAAGGAGGCAAGAAGACCTGATTTTTTAAGTTCAACTTCTAAGACATACTAACTGCCTGACTTTGGACAGTCATATAAACTTCTTAAAGTTCTACCGCAGGTGAGTTACTGATCCATATTGGTAGAAAGAGTTCCTGTCCATACAGTTTCCATACACCACTATGCTCATATACCTAAACTTCCAGCCAAGAAAGCTTCTGACTTATTGAGCAGAGGGGAGATTGCCCAGTTCATTGCTTACATGATTGAAAAATGATTAAGAAACCTGAGGAAAAACTGCAGTAAGTGACTTCTTTGCCAAAACTGCACAAAAACTTGAGCCAGAAGCTCATACACAATAAGAAAAGGAAAAATCAGCAAAGTCACTGGCCAGTAAAAGTAAATTAGTTGGTAGCCTTCCAGTGCAGTCATAAATGGGCCAGAAACACTTGTAAGGTCCGTGTTCTCTCACAGCAAGAGCAGAGGAAATCCTCAAAGAAGACCCCTAGTTAGGGACCTTTGGAAGCTTCAGGAATCATCAGTGACTAGTATAAAGTAGAAGTGTTTAGTCGTGATAACCTGAGAACTTAAAAGTCCTTAGCACTATCTTGAGATATCTTTGAGGATCCTGAAGACCTGACAATTGGAACTTCAAAGATCCCTGGGTGGCATGGGGAGGGAATGACAGGGCAGAACCCAGGTGACTTAGAATGAGAATGATCAGGGCTGACCACCTAAAACCAGAAGCACAAGCAGGGGAAAAAGCCTGGCCCTGACAGACAAGCTCCAAATCAGGAAGAAAGGCTGAAGGGATGAATAAACATAAGAAGACCTCCTTGCTGGAAACCATGATTTAACTTTTTAAAAAGCCTAAATGCTTCCCTCCTTGCTTCCCTTTCTCTCCCTCTCCCTATCCCTCTCTCCCTCCTTCCCTTCCTTCATTTTTTTCTTTCCTTCCTTTTTGGAGGGGGGAAGGCAGGGCACTTGGGGTTAAGTGACTTGTCTAAGGTCACATGGCTAGTAAGTGTTAAGTGTCTGAGGCTGGATTTGAACTCAGGTCTTCCTGACTCCAAGGCCTGTGCTCTGTTCACTGCGCCACCTAGCCGCCCTCACTGAATTGTATATATATATTTTAAATTTTATTTTAGTTTGCATCATTCATTTCCACAAGATTTTGAGTTACCTATTTTCTCCCCCTCTTTCCCCCACCCACCGCCCCAAAACAGCCATCCCAGTGTGTCCCTCCTCCCCTAGTCTATTCTCTCCTATGTCACTTTTCGGTAGGGCAGGATGGATCTCCCAGCCACAGTGCCTGTATATCTCAAGTTCCAGTTGGATGTAGTCAATAATAATAATAATAATAATTGCATATCTATCTATCTATCTATCTGTCTATCTATCTATAGATACACATTCATAACATTTGATTATGGAACTCCAGATTCCAGATTCATGCTCCTCCTCCCTCGCCACCCACCCCCACTGGAAGGACAACCAATCAGATACAGGCTGAACATGTGAAATTATGCAGAACCTCTCCATAGTGAGCACACTGTGAGAGTCTGATTAAATGTCCCCTCTTCC
>CM053585.1:399200588-399220975 GCA_028646515.1 Pseudochirops corinnae
TTCACCTAACCTCATACTGAGAAAAGTTTCATAAGTTACAATTGTCACTTTTCCATGTTGACATGTAAATAGTTCAACTTTGTTAAGTTCCTTATAATTTCTTTTCCATGTTTACCTTCTCACGCTTCTTGTGTTGGGAGTGTCAAACTTTCTTTTCAGTTCTGATTTCGAACTTTGGAAACACAAGTGCCTTTTATGCTGGCAGTTGCCTGTACTGTATTTATTCAGTTCAATCAGTATGAGATACTTTATATCACAGAACTTTAGCCAAGATTCCCAACATCATCACCAGTCAAGGTTAAGGCAGTAGGACAAAAAACAACAAACAGTAGCTACATTAGTCATCAGTGTGGAAGGTGGATTGAAAGAGAAGAAAGACTGATGGCAGGGATAACAGTTAGGACACTGTTGGACCAGTCCAAGCATGAAGAGATATGGGCTAAACCTAGAATAAGGTTGGTTTGGAAAAATAAGGAAGAGATATGAGAGATATGAGGCACAAAGAATTTATATGACTTCACACAATGAACGGTTAAACAGTACTAGACTACTGGCTGTTCCTCACATTTCAAACTTCATTCTCAATTTCTATGCCTTTTCAATGGCTGTCCCCCATGCCTGGAATGGTTTCAAGCTTCAACTAACATGCCACCAGAAGTTCTTCCTGGTTTTTCTCACCCCTATCCTAATCTCAAGTTTCTCCTCTAAGGTTAACTTCTATCTGCTGTGCAAATGCAAAATATATAATTCAGCCTCCCCTATTACAATGTAAGTTACTTCAGGGCAAGAGTACTTTTGCTTTTTCTTTGTATCACCAGCATCAAACATAGAGTGGACATGTGCTTAGGGTAGACACCCTCCTAACTCACTGATGGGTCTGAGGCCTGTCAATTACCCTCAACCTGGTTTAGCCCATTTTCCAAAATAGTTTATCTAGGGTATGGCCCCTGCACATGCTACAGCTTCTTAGAGACACAGGCAAGAACTGGGTAAATCAGGTGGACACCAAAGGAGCCCTGAAAAGGGCTCAGCAGCCCTCACACAAGAGGTACTAGTCTTCCCCGTGCACACTACTGGGACACCCATACACTAGAACAGCCAGTACAAAGGCAGAGAGACAGAAGAAAAAAAAAGTCATTTGTAAAGAACGGTGAGAAGACCAGTTTGGCTGGACCAGAGTACAGGAAAGGGAAAATAGCAAAGTCTAAAAGGTAGGCTGGTGCCAAGCTGTGACTGGCTTTAATATATTTGGTCACAGAAGTAACAGGGAGACCACAGGGAAGTGATACAGTGAGAAGGGCTCACTGTTCCCTGTGCAGTGGTATGGAGGATGGGTTAGAGATAGTAAAGAACCAGAGGCAGGGAGAACAAGTAGAAGCCTATTGCAAGACTCTCGCCAAAAGATGGTGGTCAGCCTGAACTAGGATGATGGTTGTTAAGAGTTCAGAGAAGGTAATCAAGGTGAAGAGATATTAGGGAGCTAGACATAACCTAACAGGCACTTGTTACTTGTCCACTTACAGTGATGAGTGATATTTATGTATTCTGTGTTGTAGTGTACCATGCCTCCTTCCTACTAGAAACACAGATTCATAAGCATTCAGGGACCCTGTCTTTATATGTTCCTGAACTCCCAACACTGTGCTCTCCTGAAAAGTGCTTAATAAATGTTCCAAGTATATACTTGGGTTAGAAAACTACGCATACCCTTTGATACATCAATACCACTACTAGGTCTGTACTGCAAAGAGATCAGAGAAAAATGGAAAGAGCAGATGTGTACAAAAATGTTTACAGCAGTTCTTTTTTTGTGGTGGTAAAGAAAAGGAAAATGAGGAGATGCCCATCAACTGGAGAATGGCTGAATTGGTGATATATGATTGTGGTGGAATACTATTGTTCTATAAGAAATGAGAAGCAGGATGGTTTCAGAAAAACTCAGGAAGACTTATATGAACTGATACAAAGTAAAATGAACAGAACCAGAACACTGTAACAGTAACAATATTATAATGATGATCAACTGTGAAAGACTTAGCTACTTTGATCAATACAATGATCCAAGACAATTCCAAATGACTCATAATGAAAAATATTATCCATACCTCCAGAGAGAAAATTTTGAGTGCATACTGAAGCCTAATGCTTTTCACTCTATTTTTTTTACCAACATGAATAATTAATATGTTTTACATGAATTCACATGTATAATGGATATCATGTTGCCCGCCTTCTCAGTAAGTAGTGGAGAGGCTCAAAGGAAGGAGAGCATTTGGACTCAAAATTTTAAACGTGTAAAAAAATTTTGTTTAATAAATAAATGTTTCAAGTAGAAACAATATAAACATGGGGATACAAAGTATTTCCTTTGCCTGGTAACAATTAATCATCAATGAAATGTATTATTACCTATTATAAGAATTACAAGAAAGCATTCCAGGTCCTTCCTCTGCCAACATTTCCTGGAAACCTACCTCTTCTCTGAAGTGCAATCAGTCTAAATCTTCTTCCTTTTTCCAGTAGCTCAGCATTTCAGCATTCCTTTCTACATCAACCTCCTTCCTCTTTTCCTCAGGATTTTTAACAGTAATGCTAATGTGTTCATCAATCTCTTCAAATCCTAGTCTTCTATCTCTTTCTCAGCAATCCATAAGGGAATTTGTATCTTAAATGCTATCATCCAAAACTGTTCCACCTCCATGAACTATGAAATTCCCTTCTCTCATCACACAAGACCCTATTTTCCCATTTCTCCATCTCACTTCTAAGCCTAATCAAGATTACCTTTAATATATTCTGTATTTAATTATGCATACACTTTCCTCAGATTGAGAATACCACTATCCCCCATGATCTCTTGTAAACTCTTTGAGGAATAAGGACTTTCATTTTTGTCTTTATATCCCTCATGGCCAGAACATAGCCTAGCACAAAGTAGCTATTTGTTAAATAAATGTTTGTTGAACAAAATTATTTATCCTCACCTCTATTCAACTCAGGTTTCTCCCAGTTCACAACCCATATTCTAGCTTCAGAACCATAAAGACTTAAAATTGGAGGGAACCTAAAGGTGATCTTGCCTAATCAATACTTAAACAATATTCTCCCTTACGACATATCTATAGGTGGTTACCCAGAATTTGCTTGAAATTCTCATGAAGGGAATTCAGTATCTCCTGAGATAGTCAATTCTGTTTTTTGATAATTCTACTTGTTCAGAATTTTTCCTAATCTCATTCTTTACAACTTCTACTGATTACTCCAAGTTGTGCCCTCTATATCAAATCAGAACAAGTCTAATCTCTTTTCCACATGAAAGCTCTTCATATTTATCATATTTTATTTATCATATATTTAATATTTATCTTACATTTGTCAAATATTTATCATATAAAAGATAATGTTAAGAAAATCTCCCCAAAAGCATGAAGGCAAAAAGTCAATATGCCTAATAATGATTCCTTTATGGAAATATTTCTGTTAGGAAATATTTTAGATTCCCACTGGCCACTAATAAAACTGAAAAGACATGGTTAAATGCTCTGATACTTTAACTTCTATTTTTAAATTCTACAGAAACTAACAAAAACAAACACAAGTTGGGCTCTTGCCTTAAAAGCTGAGGATCAAGTGTCAATCTCCAATACTTATCCAATACTCAAGAAAACTGACAGTTTTACAAGACAGAACTATCTTAAAAGGGCAGGCATAAATCAAATCTTATAAATACAACTGGATAGTTATTTCATCTCAGTTCAGTAAATATGATACATTGAGTAGCACTCACAAGGAGGAATAATTTGATATAGGTTTTCCTGGCTTGTTATTATAGTCAATCATGCCATTAGGGCCCTGAAATGTCTACACAAGTACCAAAGGGAGAAAAGTCTTTAAAATCCAAACCAACAAGATGCTAAGAAAGATAAAAGTCTACTCTATGATCAATAGTAACAGTCCAAAGAAACGGACAGTCATTAGTGTGCTACATTTTCAGTATATACTTAGCTTTTCCGATATCAGAGTACATGAGCAAACAAACAAAATGAAACAGATAAACTATCTACAAATTAACTTCTTCCTACTATTATCATATTTACAACTCTTTGTTTGCTCTATTTGTGGTGGCTTGTCAAAAACTGCTCTTTCCCTTTGGCAGACAAAAGTGAATCTCACAAAGCAATTCTGTTTTCCAAACAAGATAAGCCCAGGAAACAAGTCTGATGCTAGAACTATCCTCAACAGGCAGCATTTGTTCAAAAAGCTTATATAAACATCATCACCAAAACATGGGCAAGAGGAAGGCTAGTTACTCTAAAAAAAATTTTTATTATTACAGCCAACCAGCTTTATAATTTACATTCTAATTTGCCCTAGCTCATAATGATATGAGTTCAGATTCAGCATTCAACATAATGGACAACCTTGCAGTCACCATTCCCCATTTTTATAAAGAGAACATTTAAAAATCCTCAAAAAGGAAAACCTACAGAAGATATAACATCTAAATCAATTTATAAGATGCCAAAATGAAATCCTCCTACCCTGAAAAACTGACAATTATTAATGGCTTCCCCTATATAAACAAAGCCAAGATCATTTTTTAAACGACCATCTTCTAGGATCTCTTATGCCATTTTAATTGCAACTCTTCTATGTCACCTACTTACTTTTTTGAAGTGGGAACTGGGAATGGATGCCACTAAAAGGGGCCCCAGATCTTCTTTTTGGTGGTTATCATTATGACCTTTTCCTGAAACATCAAATTGGTAACCTTTTCTGAGCCTTGTAACTGGCTCCGGAGTACTGCTGCACCCCGATACGAGATCTGCTGTTTCGTTCATGGGATACCAAGGTCTTTTTTGCAAAGATGTTTCTCCTTCTGTTCCCTCTTCTGGGAGGATGTTCTCTCAAAACAGTTGTGTTGACCCTAAGGGAAAAAAAATTAAATAAAATTTAGAAGTATGAAAAAAAAGCAAAAGTAAAGGAAGAATTTGAGAAAACTAAAATAAAATGGGATTTTAGTCATAGCAACAAGACAGGCATGACAATGAAATCTCAGAATATTCTACAGTGACCAAATTTTTCAGTTATTTCCTAAATACCTCTGCACTGTGATATAGTCAGAAAAGTGCTGGATTTGAAGTCAGGAAACCTAAATCAGAATTCCAATTTTAAACAAGCATTTGATACTACTAGTGACTTAAACTCCATAAATCTGTTTCTTCATATAAAAAAGGGGAAAAAGGATAAACATACTTGTGATAATTATATTGCCCCTAAATTCCTCCCAAAGCTTTCTTTATAAAGAGGAGAAATTTTATATATTTATATATTTTATGTATTTATATATTTAAATTTTATACATTTATATATTTTCCTTTAGAAAGTTGGCAGAAAAGACTGCCAACTCCTTCCACTTCCCATCTGCAGCTCTGCCTAGTTTCAACTCTATACAGCAAGATGATCCTGGGCAGGATAGCTCCTAGTCTCTTTTCCCTCCCCAGCATTCTAAGCTTCCTTTTATTTGCTATCTTCTCCCACTAGATTGTAAGCTCCTTGTGGGCAGGGAATGTCTTTCTTTTTCATATTTGTCCCATACCTGGCACAGTGTACATAGTACATAAAAGGCACTTAACAAATATTTACTGAACTGAACATATAGGGAAATGGTAGCCAAGGACGGATGCTTTAATATGGAAATTTACAGAGATGGTGAATGGGGTCATAGAAGAGCAAATCTGACACATCCTGTAAAATTGCTAAATGTCCCATTCATGGGATAATAAAGAACTAAAAGTTATAGTAAAAAGAACTAGAGGGAGGAAAATGACAACCTCTTTTGGAGGAATGGCTAAACAAATTCTAGTACAGTAATTAACATTCAAAGTAGTATCCTTTGTCCATCAACTGGGGAATGTCTGAACAAGTTATGGTATATGATTGTGATGGGATACTATTTGGATACTCTCAGAAAAACCTGGAAAAACTTACATGAACTGATACAAAGTGAAGTGAGCAGAACCAGGAGAAGACTGTACATAGTAACAGCAATATTCTACAATGATCAATTGTGAATAACTTAGCTATTCTCAGCAAAACAATGATGTAAGACAGTTCTGAAGGACTCAAGATGAAAAATACTATCTAACTCCAGAAAAGAACTGATAAGAGTCTGAAAGCATACTTTTTTTAAACCTTCTTCTTTTTATTTGTTTTCTTTCACAACATGACTAATTATTTTGCATGATTGTACATGTATAACCTATATCAAATTGTTTACCTTCTCAATGAGGGGAGAGGAAAAGAATTTGGAACTCAGAATTTTTTAAAACATATGTTCAAAATTTTTTACATATAATAGGAAAAAAAACTATTTTTTAAAAGTTATATCCATGATCAAGTCTCTTTCCTTTCCAATCCATCCTTTACCCAGCTGCTTAAATGATTTTCCTAAACTGTAGGTATGAACATATAATCACACTACTCAATAAAATCCAGTAACTCTACTACCTTGTAGCTCAAATATAAATCTTTTCTTTGGCATTTAAAGCTCTTCACAGCCTGGTACCTTTCTACTTTAACCACTGCCTTACGTTCTACTCTCCTTGCACTCTACAATCTAACCATAACAGCCTACTTTGCTGTTCATCACACCGAACACTCCATTTACTTTTCTCTGTCTCTATGAGGGCCGTTCTCCATCCCTAGAATATATACTCTGTTCCTAATCTGATTCTTAGAATTCAGAATTTCCTTTAAGACACAGCCCAAGTAACACTTCTTTCAGGAAGGCCTTTCCTAGCATTCCTGCGGCCTCCCCCCCCACCCCCACCCCCGGCCAAGTCACTTAGCTAGTGTTAATCACTCTAAGGATCCCTTCCATCTATTCTATATTTCTATTTTTATCTTCTGATTTATATGTTTTCTTCCCCATGAGAAGGTAAGCTTCTAGAGGTCAGGGACTTTTTTTGCTGTCTCTCCATGTCTCCCAATATTAGCATGGTAATTAACAATGTAAGCTGTTAATAAATGCATACTGGTTGACTGAAACACAAATATAACAGAATATTAATGTGCTATGAGACACGATAAGAAAGCTGAATACAAACATGGAAAAACTTAGATAAAATTATATAAAGTAAGCAAAATCAGAGAAACAAGATAAATAATATCAACAATATTAAATGGAAAGTATAACAAGGCAACTGAAATCGAATGCTGCAAAATTATGATAAACCTTCGCCCCAAAGAAGAGCTATAAGGAGGCATCTCTCCTCCCACTTCTTTGCAGAAGTAGGGGATCAAGGATATAAACAATGCATATAGCTTCAGACTTTTTCTGATGTTCATTAATTTGTTTCAGAGCTTTTTTGTTTTTCTTCCTTTTTATTATTCATTAAAATAAAAAATGGCTCTTTGGGAATGCTTGGTATTAGGCAAATGTAGGTGATGTAAAAACAAAAGATACTGAAAGAAAAAAAAAAGAATGAAACTAGAAGGATAATGGACCAAAAAAATGTTAAGAACCTGTCCATTACAGATTGCTTTATTGTTCTATAACAAGGTTCTCTGACAATGTTATCACAAATAAACCATTTGAACATTACAGCTTCCAATGTGCTAAAACAAAGTAGAAATGGCACTAAAGAAAACAATGCTGAGAAAAACAAGTATACACAGGAGATTCAAGTAAGAGAACCATTTTGAGGTCATTGGGCATCAAGACATTAATCTCATGATTTCTTAAAGAGTAGAAAATATCAATTAGAAAGAATCATAAATAACATTACTATGGAAAAATAAAATAAAATACTGAGAGAGACAGATGTGTGTGTGCGTGCATAAATAAAATCTTGTCCATTCAGTCGTGTCAGACTCTGACTCCTTGGACCATACTGTCCACAGATTTTCCCGCCAAAGATACTACAGTGGTTTGCCATTTCCTTCTCCAGAGGATTAAGGCAAACAGAGATTAAGTGACCTGCCCAGGGTCAAACAACTAGTGTCTTGAAGCTGGATTTGAATTCGGTCTTCCTGACTCCAGGCCCAGTGCTCTATCCACTGAGCCACCACCAAGCACCTCCTAGACATATTTCTACCTTCTCACAAAAATGTTCTAGTGATAAGAAATATAGATAGATAGATAGCCAGATAGCCAGAAATAGATACATTGGGGGAGGGGGATCCTTTAAGAAAATATAAGGAAAAGTATAAAACAGGGAAACATACATTTGAAAAAGAAGTTCATGTGAAAGATTTCCTATACAAAGTTAACATGTTCTTATTTTCAGATGACATTGTTCTGATTACACCAAAGTTCAGAACAATGCAAAGCTTCCTAAAACAGACCTATAAACACATAAAAGAATATGACCTAACAATTTACAAGGCAAAACTAAGCAGATAAAAATAGCCTAGTGCCCCAATAAGAGGCAATGAAGTAGCAGCAGCACAGTATAATGGACAGAAGGGTAGCCTAGGAGTCAATTAGACTGTCACGTTCTTTACTGGGTACATGAACTTAAGTTATTTTATCTCCTAGTGTCCCAGGTAACTCAGACTATAAACTATAGATCTAGACGAGTAGAGAGAGTTCCTTCTCTAAATGAGAGATATCAAACACCTGATCTGTAACAATTCTGAGTGCAACTGCAACCAGATGGAAGTGTAATTGGAAAATAATAAGAAAATAAAATTACATACATGATATTACATCTTAAAACTAAAAATCAAAACTTTCTTTGAATGTATTTTTCTGATTATGAAAATGAGTAATTTATCACCATGTTTTTATTCATTCTTATTTGTTAATAATAATTAGCATGATGATGGTTGAATTTACTTTAGTTTCATCATTTAGCCAATTCTCACCTTTAAGGAGTTATTTCCTTCAGCATGTTTTGGTGCCTTTTACTAAGCTGTTAATTCTCTTTTCATAATTTTCTTGCATAGCTCTCATTTCTTTCCCAATTTTTCCTCTACTGCTGATTTGATTTTTAAAATAATTTTTTTTGCTCTTTTTTAAAATCTCCCTCTTAGCTCTTTTAGGAATTCTTGTTGGACTTTTGTTCAATCTGCATTTTTCTTTGAGGCTTTGCTTCTAGATCAGTGGTTCCCAACCTGTAGGTCACGACCCCTTTGGGGGTCGAACAATCCTTTCACAGGGGCCACAGGGGTCGCCTAAGACCATCAGAAAACACTTATTTCCGATGGTCTTAGGAACCGAGACACCGCTCCTCTACCCGTCTCCAGGTGAGTCTGCCCACGTGCAGATATGCCCACATACAAGTATTAAAGGGTCATGTCATTAGGAAGGTTGAGAACCATTGTTCTAGATGTTTTCAAGTCCTTCTTCTGAGTTTGCACCTTGAGCTCCCCTGTCACCACAACAGGTTTTTATGGTCAACTTTTATTTTTGTTGTTTTTTCATTTTTCTGGTCTACTTCTTGATTTTGGACCTTATGCTAGAGCTTATCTCTGAGGAGTGTCTGGCCTGAGCTTCTGTCTTTTATGTCTTTCTAATTTCACTGCTTAATTTGGAGGCCTGTCAATTTTTGTTGATTCCAAAGTGGTGTGACCCAGGGAGAGGTCTCTTCACTGCCCTCTGGGTGTATACTCTGCTCCTGATACTAGTAGGCTCCCTGTTCTCTCACAAATGCAATAACTGCTCCTCTCTGCTCTGGAACTAGGTAATGGGTGACAAGGGCTGCTAGACAGTGCCTATTTCTGCTCTCAGTATTAGTACAAGGGTCCCTAGGATCTGTTTCTGCACAGGTTTTTAGTCCGCTTACTGTCTCTGGGTTGATCTTCCCAGCTGTCAGTCAGATGCCATTTCTGTTCCTGTGTTGTGATCTTGCTCAGCCCCTACCCTAATGTCTACAAACTTCTCTATCTTCCTATCTTCTCTATCCTGGGGATAGGAAAATTGACTCACTATGACTTTTTTCTTAGCTTCCAGCTCAGAAATCAGTTTGGCACATTTTCTAGGTCACTGTGGAAGAGCTTTTAGGGAAACTGAAGCAAAGCTTTTAACTCTTATTCCACCAACTTGACTCTACCCTTGATGAATTTTAAAAGAACAATTTTCTCTTCTCAAACATATAATTGTTATTAGTAATTTTGGAAAAGGGAAGAGCTAATCGAGCTAATAGCTGGAAGTAGGAGGTGTTCTAGTAATATTATAAATTATGTATTTTCATTTGACTAAGCGCCTTGTGGTACATTAAACATGCATTCATTTCTGTGCCCTTGTTCAGTACTGAAGCATTCAAGGGTTAAGAAGTCTTTGCTATTGGCAAAGTATCACGGTGGTGGCGAGCAAATCTCTGAAGTTCATACAGAAACTAAGCAGCTGGGAGACTGTTATTTCTGAGAAGGTAAAAGAAGCCAAAAGTGTTAAGCATCTCTTCTTCACTGCTGTTCTCCTCCTACCATGTTCCATTTCTCTTACACCAGGTGTAAGTGCCTATTACATTTTGAAATTCACACCCCATCAGTAGCCTAGTGGGCAAAAGCTAAATGGCAAGTAAATTAATTCTACCCCAGTGTTCTTTTAAGCACAGTTTGTCCAACTGATCAGTTTTGACTCCGTACCACTGAAATTTATTGTCAAATGATATGAGGCTAAGTTCTCAGTTGAGAGACAGGGGAAAGGGGAAGCCAAGAGAAATTTGAAAGGAATGAAAAGACTTGGAAGAACAATTATTTTGAGTAGAAGAATGAGTTGCTAAAGGAGGTATAGTAGGACTGCCTAGCAGGCATGAGCACCCAGTTAAAACTGCTCCTGACAATAAGTCTCAGTATATTCACTGTATTATACACTAGTGTTGTACTCAAAAAGTGAAAATGGAACATGTGCTGATGCTTAAGAAAGCAGTGAATTTTATATGTTCTCAAGGACTGAATCAATGAGTTTTCTTCATTACTCTTGGAAACTGAAAGTGGGCAGGAAGATTTACTTTATTATACAGAAATTCACTGGTTTTCCTGTCATTAGGATTGGGTTTTTTTTAACATTTTTTTTTAATTTTGATAGCTTTGCCATGAAATAGAAATATTTTTTAAAAATGAAAGGGAAAGTCACCAGAATTTAATAAGAATTGGTTTTAAAGGTTGGCTTTCATCATAGATATTAGATGTAACTATATATGTAGATATTAAATGAGGTGAATTTAAAACTTTAAGGATGAAAACAGGCTTTAATACTTATATACAAATGCATTAAAGCATTTAAAACTTGATCTTTGGAAAAAGCAACTAAAACATTGTGGTTTGATTCCTTTTTCTATGTGTAAGAATGATTGAGTCATTTGATTTCTTATAATTTCAACAAGCAAGCCTCAAATATTCAAGAATTACTATTTGAATTTGAAAGGCTATTCAAAAAATTCAGAATGTGTGAAAACAACTTTTTAAAAAACTATTTGGGGCTTCATTTTCTCTTGATATTTAGAATGTGAAAAGTAACCTTCAAATGGAACTTTGAAATCCAATGAAACACAGTGTTAAAAAAAAAAAAAATTAAGTTAGTGTTCCAGATTTTTACTCTAACTTGCCAAGATATATTTTTTTAAATGTGCATGTCTGTTGCAAGAATCGTAGCAATGTTGGGTAGTACATACCTAAGCGGGCAATTATTTTCACTCCTGAACACTTAAAATTTTATATAGGGTGAGATTAACAAACGAGCATTTATCATCCATGCTGAAAACTACATTATCACAAAGGATTACACCTGATATTAATAAAATAATTTCTGGCAAAAGACATCAAGTTTCAAGCAAATAATACTAAATTAATTCTTAATCTTTTTGAAGTGATATTGTTTTGTAATTATTCTGAATCTATTTTATATTAAAACATAAAACTGTAGGCTTCTTTTTATCTGTAACTAGTTCCTACCAGATTTGCATGAATGTATTTAATATATACGTATATAAATACACATAAAAATGGAAAAAAATTATCAAATTCACAATACTAATATAATTCATTTTTAAAAATTAGTTCTACCTAGTTCCTATGTTCTTTTAATGTGTTGATGCATTAATAAAAAATTAAATACAGAAACATGTGGCTTCACCCCAATTGGTAAATGGTCAAAGGATATGAATAGGCAGTTTTCAGAAGATGAAATTAAAGACATCTATAAGCATATGAAAAAATGTTCCAAATCACTAGTGATTAGAGAAATGCAAATCAAAACAACTCTGAGGTACCACATCTCATCAGCCAGACTCACTAAGATGACAAAACAGCAAAATGATAAACGCTGGAGAGGATGTGGAAAAATCGGAAGACTAATGCACTGTTGGTGGAGCTGTGAATTGATCCAGCCATTCTGGAGAGCAATCTGGAACTATAACAAAAGGGCTATAAATAAATGCATACCCTCTGACCTAGCAATACCACTTCTAGAGTTATATCCCAGAGAAATCAGAGAAGTGGGAAGAGGACCCATATGTACAAAAATATTTATAGCGGCTCTTTTTGTGGTGGTAAAGAATTGGAAAACAAGGGGATGCCCATCAATTGGGGAATGGCTGGACAAGTTGTGGTATATGAATGTAATGGAATACTAATATGCTATAAGAAATGAGGAGCAGACGGACTGGAGAGACCTATATAAACTGATGCTGAGCAAGAAGAGTAGAACCAAGAGAAATTTGTACACAAATACAGACCACCGTATGTGTGACGACCAACTTCAATAGACTGGGCTCCTCTCAGCAATACAAGGTTATAGGACAACTCCAAAAGGCTCATGGTTGAAGGAGAATCTACGGCCAGAGAAGGAGAGGCGGAGTCTGAATGCAGATTGAAACAAAATACCCGCTGTTTCTTTTTCTTGTCTTGTTTTGTTTCCTCTTTCCCACTGATCATTCCAACAGTTACAAACCCTCTTTACAACCTGACTAATGATCAATGGGAAGATATTTGTAGATCTTGTATCCGAGTGCATGCTGCCATGTTGGGGGGGGGGGGGAATCTGAAACTCAAGGGAATGTGGAACTGAATGTTGTAAACTAAAAGTAAATAAACCAAAGAAAAAAGAAACATGTGGCTTGTTTTTTTCTAGCTTGGATAGGACCTCTAAGACCCTATGCTGGGTCAATATTTGACTCACAGGGATTCTTCTGTACTATTTGACTCCCTGGCTCTAAACAACAGATATCACCACAACCACCAACCAGCACCACCTCTTCTCCTGAACACATATAAGAGATAAGGAATTAATTAAACCAAGAATTCTATTTTAAAATTTTTTATTTTACTTTATTTTCAGTTTCAAATTCTCTCCCTCCTGCCTCCCCTCCTTTAGCCATTGAGGGAGCAAGAAAAAATAAAGCCCATTAGAAATATGTATAGTCATGCAAAACAAATTCCCTCATTACCCATATTAAAAAAAAAAAGATAAGAAATGATAAAAGCAGTAGAAAAAAAAAGTAACATATTTTTCAATCTGTCCTTTGAATTCATCAGCTTTTTTATGTGGAAATGAATAGCATGTTTCATAATAAGTCCTTTAGAAATGTGGTGGGTCACTGTGTTGATCAGAGTCCTTAAGTTTTTCAAAATTGGTCTTCACAATATTTCTGTTCTGGATCTGTTGTTAACTTCACTTTGCATCAGATTATACAAGTTTTCTGAAGCCATCCTGATTTTTTTACAGAACAATAGTATTCCATCATATTCATATACCATAACTAGCCCACATATTAAACCAAGGAGGTTTATTATCCCTATTTTACAGCCAAGGAAATCTCAAAACTATCCTACATTACAGTAGCTGAGTTGCAAAGCATCCCACTGATTAACTCCATTACTAAGTCAAACTGCTCACTGTCATTATCTTAAAAACTACACAGGAAAGCTCTTCATATTCACATTTGTTGATAGTTAAGTTCATAACAAGAAAATTTTAAAAAGAAAAACAAGAAAATATACAGGAATACAACTCTCTAATATCATATTTTCCAGATAGTTTTGCAAAAATCTATTATATTAATAGTTTCTGTATAATAATCTTTATTCCAAATACATGCAGAATAAAAACAGTAGTATTTATTGTCTCTTATTTCATGCTAAAGGCAAAAACAAAAACAAATTCTTAGTGAGATGTTTTCCACTAATAAATCATAGAAGAGTGAAGAGTCACTATATAAAAGAATGCTACTGTGAGTTGTTTGCCTCAGATAGTACAGTAGGTCTACAATAGAAGTTGCCACTTGAAGAGGGGAGATCAGAGTCCCACAGGAACATTTTATTTTATTTTTGAACTTAACAATTAAACTCTTAGATAGAAATTCTCACACAGTGCCTAGTTATGTGGAGGTGAACCTGGATTACCAAAAATTGGTCGGTAAAGCATAGGGTCTTAGAGGTCCTATCCAAGCTAGAAAAGTTTCCAATATAGACTACAAAAAGAGAATTTTTTTTAAACTGAGAAGCTACTCATGGTAGGTTTAGAGAAACTCACTACAAAGTTGGCTGTTGGGGGCTGAATTTTTTAGCCAAAGCAATTTTAAAAGACCATCTACTAAGAGTTTCTGGCATATTCATCTTGATAAAATCACAGATACCTGAAATATTTAGGTAACATTAAGTATGCAATGCAAAGCCTAAAAGCTTTAACTTGCTTTAAAAACATCATTTAGGTAAATAAATCAAAATCTAAAATTGTAAAATTCCAGAAGTTTCGTGTTCTCAATAACCAACTAATACAAAAAAACAGCATTCGTTTATCATTCAATAAATAAGACTAAAAAAATTAGTTTATAAAACATTCCCCCGAAATATGGGGATGAAGAAATGAACTGAGCAATTTTGAAGGTGTGAACTGTCTACTACTCAAAGAACCAAACTACCAAAAACCTGAAGTAAAAATATACCATAACAACGTCTGTTCAAATTTTTCTGAAAAACAATTCCATTTAACATGAATTTCAGAACACTATCTTTTCCAATTGTATCACTGTAAACAGTACACAGAAACACTAAGCAGATGCTCATTCCACAAACAAAAAGAAAACAAAGTTGAAATTGTAGCCTTCATATCGCACTTCTAAAATGTGGTGCTCTTAAAACTCCCTTCTCCCTCAAATGACCATTGAACCTGGACTTTCTTTTGTCTTCAGAAACATCAATATTTATATTTAGATGCTATCACACAAAATAAAGACTGAAGTCTTTCCAGTCACATCACTCTGCTTATGATCTTCTCTGAGTATACCACATACAAAAGTCCAATCATTCTGGTGTCTAACTTGAAGAGCCACAGCCCTAGGGCCTCAATGAAATGGAATGCACTGCATATATCTCTGACTCGCTTAAAGAGTAAAGGAGTAAAAATCCAAGTTTGGTTTTGTGAGAGAAGTGATTAATTTTCTATTATATTAATAACCAAATTAGGATTGTGAGGGATAATTTATAGTGAAGTTTCCCCATTCTGAAAAATCAAATCTAGAATGGCTTCAGTACTCACTAGGCCTAGGGTTAGGTCACCTGACCTTCAAGCAATCTAGGGCTTAGAGCAATGGAGACCCTCCCCCAGAGCCAACTCAGCAGAAGATATGCCAAATAAGGTTAAGACTGCTTTCACTGGATACCCACATGTTTCCAGGTCCTTTGTCTCAGAGAGATTCCCGCGCTTAGGTAATGGGTCAGCCCCCGTGCCACTAAGAGTGAAGGCCAGTTGGGGGGGTTGGGTTTCTGCATTAGAAGATTATATAACCACGAGCTGGAGTCTACCTGTTGCTCTCTCCCTGCCGCCATACGGGCAACGGGGGCAGAGTCCTTTCTCATGAGAAAGAATAAAGACCTTTTCTGACCTTAGATTCAGATTCTGAACTCTTTCATCTCACACAGGATTGAGGTTTTTTTCTTTTCTATTTCCTCATTAAGGGACCAGATCTTGTAGGTCAATCAGTCTCTGAAAGATAGGGCTGAAGATGAGACCGAATTCTCCAAGAACATTCTCCTCAATCTTGTGGGATAACACACAAGCAAAGCTTGCTTCTGATTAAAGTGTAAATAGAATCTAATCTTGGTCTGGGTAGAGATGGCTTCCTTGGTCCAGACTGCTAGTCTCAAGATCAAGTCAAGTTCTCAGAAGAAGCTGAAGACTTTTAGATCAATTCCTCATTTTTCACCTCCTCATTAATTGTTCACTAATCAGGGTTGATTTTCACCTGTCAGGGGTAACTCCTTTTCCAAAGGTATTTAAGCATTCAGAGATCTCCATGGTTTCTGTCTCTGGTTACCAAGAGAGACATTGATTGCTAGCCTAATTAATAAATTGATTACTAATTACTCAAAAACAGCATTGCCAAAAAGTTAGATGTTTTAACAAGAAATAATTTAGATGGATGGAGAATAAAAGGAACTCCCTCTTTGGATACTGGCTCTCTAATGTGGCCATCATTTTACAAAAGAATTGATTCTTTATTGCTTTTGTAGCTTAAAAAATATTTTTCATTTTCTTCAAATAATACATAAGCTTCAGATTTCTGCACTTAAAATGCTCTTTAAATTAAAGTTCCAGACAGTTTCTTCCACTATAGCAAAGAGGCTAGGTTTTTAAGGTTATTATATGGCAATAATTAAAAATTTTATTAGCATTAAATTTTTGATTAGGAATAATGAAAAATTGCAAGTGCACAATCAAAATCATTCTATTTGTGCTTCCCTCACCACCAAGCTCAACAAGTGAAGATTTCTGTTTGCTATTCCTGCTGTGATTCTCTGCTGAAGAAATTACTTCTTTACATCATGTTTTAAGAACTCTCAACCACACCAAAATAATCCACAAGCACTGTCAAAAAGGAATATCCTACAGAAAAGTGTAACAGTGTTCTATACACACCCAATTAATTACTAAACATGTTAAACTACAAATTTTTACTGAGTGATAAAGATGAGATGAAAAAAAATCAAACTTTTTTCAATTACCTACACCTTTGTCTTCTGGAAAGGAAATAATCTAAACAAACAAGAAAAGGGAAGGGAGCCCCCAAAGTTTGCAACCACAATCAATTTTCATGATAAGATTTCTTCCCAAGGTAAAATATTTCTGCTGACCTAAGTATTCATTTAGTTACCTGTGTAGTCTATTTTTAAGAGACCAGATAAAACAAATGTTTGATTTTTAGAATCCCTGTTTTCCTAAGAGGGAACGGGAGCGTAGGTGGCTGGGGATTTGTAGCAAATAGAGAAAAGATAGTCTTTCCTCAGTAAAAAAGAGGAGTTCTGCTTTGAGACCCGAATTCTTCTGGTTCTAGATTTACCCCTACTTAGCTATATGTGACTTTGGGTAAGTCACAACCTATCAAGGCCTCAATTTCCTTCATCTTTCAAATAAGTAGACTAGACAATGATTTCTATTAAGTTCTGTCCAGCTTGAAAATATGATACTACAATAGTGAAGTATGTTTATAACTAGCAGGTTGCTTTGCACTAGTTGCATTTTTATTCCATCTTTCATCACATCAGTATGTATATAGATCTCATACACAGATGTGGATCAAGCTTGGGATCAAACTGGTCTTATTCTATGAATCTGTTTATGTTCTCCCATAGATGCTTCCAGAGCCCCAAATCATAATGCTGAGGCAGCTTGGCATGTGTCAGAAGTACTAAATTCAACATTCATTAAACAGCTACTAAGTGCAAAGTACTTCATGTCATAATGGATAGAGAGCTGAGCTCAGTCCAGGAAGACATGAATTCAATTCCCACCACTGAAACCTACTAGCTTTGTGATCCCAGACAGATCACATAATCTCTTTAGGCAGCTCTCTATTAAATTTATTGCTTTACTATGTGTCAAATAAGCATAAGCTCTACCGATATAAATGATAAAAACCAAGACAGTCACTGTTCTCACAAGCTAACTCTCTAATTGGAGGAAACAACACATGAAAAAGAACTGAGTTACAGGCCCAGAGTCCTAAGGGTATATAAGTAGGGTAGATGGCAAGAACAGGGGTTCTAAGGTTGGGTGGCAGGGATGGGGAGAACGTGTATATATGTGCGTCAGTCAGTCAGATAACTTCAGTGGTCAGAGGCAGAAAAAATGGCAAGGCCATCCCACTAGGAAACAGTGACTTCCATTTCATTTAAATCAGTGGTTCTCAACCTTCCTAACACATGACCCTTTAATAGTTGTATGTGGGCATGTCTGCATGTGGGTGGACCCACTTGGAGCAGGATAGAGGAGGTTCCTAAGAGCATCAGAAATGTGTTTTCCCATAGTCTTAGGTGACCCCTGTGACCCCTGTGAAAGGGTCACTTGACCCCAAAGGGGTTACAATCCACAAGTTGAGAACTGCTGATTTAAATCATGTGAGTAGTCAAACATCTCCTATGGAGGCAGCCAAGGAAGGGGGAAAAAAACAGAACGGGAAAAAACAAACTACATTAAGAAGATATACTCAATAAGGAAATCATCCAAAAAAAAACAAGGAAGAAGTACGGTGAAAAGTATATGGGTAAAGATCAATTGAGGGAGAAAAAGAAATGATTCTAGCATTAGAATATACAACAGACCACCTGGACAAAAAGAAGAAATAACACCTCAAATCACAAAAGAGGTTAAGGTGAGACATTTTTCTGGTCTAAGAAAACTTAGGAGGACAGTAGAAGTTTGTAAGAACAAGTCTGTCCTGAGCAGCAACAACAGAAGCAGCAGCTTCAGAAATTCTCAGGCCAGAGGCAGTTGGGGGAAAAGTAGAGAGTCAGAAAACTGGTCAAAAAGAAATTATATGGGACCTTCTGCTGGCACTGGGTGAGCTGGCACCAACTGGCAATTTCATTGTCCATACACAGTTCCGGCTCACAGTTCCAAAGTGGTGAAGAGTCCTTGTGGTCAGTCACAAGGGAGCAGAGACCCTTCTTGGGTAAAGACCAAAGCACTGACCAGGGGAGCAGTGACCACACCTCTCCCTTGGATCACACAACCTTGGAAGCACCAAAAACTTGGCAGATCCCCAGAAGCAGCTCTGAAAACAGCAGCACAAAAACAACAACAAAAACCCTGAAGTTTGGCACAGTGCTTCCCCATCACCAGGTGAACAGAGCCCAACTGTAACATGAAGTTCAAAATCAAGAAACAGGCTGAAAATGAGCAAACAACAAAAAATAGAATTTGATCATAAAAAGCTACTATGGTGGCAGGGACTCAAAAGAAAACAATGTGAAAAGAGCTACAAACAAAGTCTCAAAGAAAATTGCTCATTTTACCCATGCCTAACAAGAATTCCTGGAGGTTAAAGCAATAAGACTAGTTAAAAGAAAAATTAAGAAAAGAAATGACAGTGATATAAGAATCTTATGAAGAAAATTTAAAACTTAGCAAAAGAGGCACACACAAAAAAATACTGAAGAAAATTACACCTTACAAAACAGAATTGGCATAATGATAAAAGAGGCACAAATATTTATGGAAGAAAAGAACTCTTTAAAAAGCAAAATAGGCCAAATGGAAAAGGAGGTACAAAAGCTCACTAAAGAAGATAATTTCTTAAAAATCAGAATTTGGTAAGTGGAAGTTTATGGAAATTGAAAGAATGAAAAAAATAGAAGAAAATATGAAATATCTCAGCTGAAGTATCTCAAATGACCTGGAAAATAGACCAAAGAGAGATAATTTAAAAATTATTAGACTACCTAAAAGCCATAAAAAAAAAGGGGCCTTTACTTCTTATTTCAAGATACCAAGGAAAATTGCCCTAATAGCTTAGATCCAGAGCGTAAAATATGGAAATTGAAAGAATTCACCTACCACCTCCTGAAAGAGATCCCAAAATGAAAATTCCCAAGAATAACAAAGCCAAATTCCCAAGCCCCAGGTCAAAGAGAAAATACTTAAAGCAGTCAGAAATACTGTGAAGCCACAGTCAGGATCACACAAGATTTAATGGCCTCCATATTAAAGGAGCAGAAGGCTTGAAATATGACATTTCTGAAGGAAAAGGAGCTAGGATGACAACCAAAAAAAAACCCAGCAAAACTAAGCATAATCTTGGGGAAGGGGGAGGAAGGACATTTATATTTAGTGAAACAGAGAACTTTCAAGCATTCCTGATAAAAAAAAAAAAAAGACCAGAGCTGAATAGAAAATTTGATGTTCAAACACAAGACTCAAAAGAAGCATAAACAGGTAAACACAAAAGAATAATCATAAAACTGTTTATATTACTATATGGGAAGATAACACAGGTAACTCCTAAGAATTTTAGCATTATTAAGGCAATTAAAAGTGGGCATGGATGTTAGTAGATTATGTTAGAATCATCTCTTTAAAAAAATTGAAGAGGTAAGAAAGAGGGATACATTGGGAGAAAGGGGAAGGGAGGGAATGTGGAGCTTTTTCCCACATAAAGAGTCAG
>CM053585.1:399221475-399239433 GCA_028646515.1 Pseudochirops corinnae
GGGGGGGGTGATAAAAGGGAGGACAGATTAAGGGAAGCAGTAGTTAGAATTAAAACATACTTTTGAGGAGGAACAAGATAAAAAGAGAGAAGAAACAGAAGAAAATGGAATGGAGGGAAATAGTTAGTAAACATAATTGTAAATGTGAATGGGATGACCTCACCCATAAAAACAGAAGCAGATAGCAGAACGGATTAGAAACCAGAATCCAACAATATGTTGTTTATAAGAGACACACTTAAAACAGACACACAAGAGTTCAAATAAAAAGCCTTATGCTTCAGGTAAACTAAACTAAAAAAAAGACAAAAACAGTCCTAATTAAAAGTGATAGAACTTACTGAGGGGACTTTCTTCTCAGGTACTGAGACTAGATGGTCACTAAGGTCCTTTCCAACTCAGATTCTTAGACCTTCTGACCCTATTCTTAGAATAATATTCTTTAACAAGGGAAACATAAACATCACAAAAGTCAAGCTCACCCCTCTTACAAAAAAAAGTGAATACTTTAAAAATCAGTTATTTTAATCACATCTAGGTAGTTATATTTGTTTTTCTGCTTTCACCAAATGACTGAGGGAATATGCTGGACTAGTAAAAACCACATGAGTTTAATGTTATTGCTGTCTTCAACTGTAGAGTGCTCTATGTTCAGCACCAGAGACTAAAGTGCTTTAATTCAGAGAGAACAAAGACATACTGTATTAGTCACATTGTTTTCTTAGCCTCAGGCCAACAGTGTCAGAGTACCAAAAGAAGTTAGCATCTAAGAAAAAAACAGGCAAAATTTTTGGAAATATTCTATCAATATACTTTATATCAGAAATTAACTTTATTGCAGAATATTATTATTATCAATCTTCCAAAATCATGACCCTGTTGCTTCATTATATAGAAGGACCTTGCATTCTCAACGGTTATGATAGTAGAGCCTAAACTTGTGGCAGGTCTCAATAAGTTGAAAAGGCTGAGTGGAGTTTTCTGATCTCCCATACTCCACATCTCAAAAACTACAGAACAAAACTTTAACAGTTCTCTCTTCATTTGTTTCCAGTCTCTCCCTATTTGAATGTAACTTTCTGAGAGCAGGGATAAACAACAAGCCAAAAGAAGTCATTCAGTACTCTACTGAACACTGGAGACACAAACACAATCAAAATGGAAGCCAGCCCTGCCCTCAGAAGCTCACATTATAATGGGAAAAGACAACATACAAAGAAGGGAGTTGAAAAGTGGGGGGTAAGGCTAGGGAAGGCAGAAAGGTAGTTTTTGGTGTATTTGTTTTTCTGTCTCTCTATCATCAGCACCTAGCCGACTGCCCTGCAAAGAGTAAACACTCAATAAATGTTTGATGAATTGAACACAGGTGCCCCTGTGAACAGGCTACCGGAGAAATTGAGTTTATACAAACACTTCAAATAATATACCAAGATTAGCTCCACATGGGAATATGACTTAGATATGAAAGAATACATCATTTAAAAAAATTAAAGAAGCAAAGAAGAAACTACTTTTTACATTTATGGGTAGGATAGCAGTTCGTGATCAAAGGATACATAAAGAGCAAAGATGATAAAATGGATAATTTTGATTATATAAAATTCAAAATCTTCTACACAAACAAAACCAACAGTTAAAATTAGAAAAGAAACAGTCAAGGAAAAATCTTTGCAGGAGGTTTTGCTGTGCCCAAGAACACTGTTCCCCCTAAGCTGTTTTTTAGGGCCTTGTCGGCCACCTTGTCCCCCTTCCTCACAGAAGAAGAGTTGGCAGTGGGACCGCCGAAGTTTCCTACCCAAAGCTACACTTCCATGTCCACCCCTTATATGGCCAGAAAATGTGTATTAACCAATTGCTGATTTCGGCTTCTGTAAGTTCCTGCTTACACGATCCCTGACCATTAGTGCGGGGGTTTTTTCCTTCATATACTGATGCACCACCTGTTTGCTGCTGCTTGATTTAGGTCTTGCCCCGAGCAGGCGCATGCTAATAAAATCCATTTTCAATTTGTACTCAGGGTCTCAC
Source organism: Pseudochirops corinnae (assembly GCA_028646515.1). Taxonomy (NCBI): domain Eukaryota; kingdom Metazoa; phylum Chordata; class Mammalia; order Diprotodontia; family Pseudocheiridae; genus Pseudochirops; species Pseudochirops corinnae. The sequence continues at coordinate 399,223,501 of CM053585.1, forward strand.
TCACTTTATTCAGCACAACATTTTGGAGGCCCCAGCATGATCTGCAGTTTTCCATGTCACCACGGAGATCCCCAAACAGGAGGAGCTCTCGACCTCAGGAGGCAAGCATCTGCTCACCCCCATCCCTAGGGTAGCCGGCCCCTGAGAAGTTCCAGGGCCTCAGGACTCAAGGAGGGAAAGACTGCACCCACCTCCCAACTCCGACATGCCCCGCCATTCGACCCTGTGTGGATTCAGGACCTCTGGAGGTGAGTACATTTCTGTTTCCTGGTTCTGTGGGGATCTGCGGCTGGACGCAGATTCATGTGTCTACCTACCATTTCCCCTGGTGTCCCGAGATGCTGGGTCTCCGCCCCTACCTGTTTCTGGTCTTTAAGTGTCTGTCTATGTCTTTTATCCATTTTGGGCTTGCAAGGTTTTATTGTGAGTTCATTCACTTAAAACGTTCTTTCGGTAGCTATCAGACCAGCACCTTCAAGGGAGTTTCTCTGATTTCCACTGGGAGGACATTTTTGTCTATAAGGCTATACTGTTTGTCTGTATTTTTCTCCTAGAACATGGGAGGTCAGGCCAGCATGTCAAAAACACCCCTGGGGTTTTTAAGGAAGCCTATCAGGATGGGGCAGATTTTGGGGTCCCCTTGAAGAAGAGCAAACTCATTCTTAATTGCATGAATGAATGGCCCACATTCAGTGTGGGCTGGTCCCTGCAGGGAAACTTCAACAAACAAACTATCCAATTAGCTTGGCGGGTGGTAACAGGCAATCCAGGGCATCCAGATCAGTTCCCTTATATTGATGTCTGGCTGAACCTTGTCACCAATCCCCCTCCCTGGCTTAGGAATAGTTCCTTGCAAAGAGGTATCCACATCCTCGTGGCCCAGCCACCCTCAGACACCTCTAAAAAACCTCCCATGAAAGTCCTACAGGACCATAGCAAGGAGCATGATCTCCCACAACCTTATAACCCTGGATCCCCTCCTTATGTCCCTTCTCCTGACTCCTCAGGGCTTCCAACCTCCCGGGGTCACTTTTCACCCCCACACACACCCAGACTGGAGCAAGCTATCAGCCCCTTGAAGAGCCCTCTTCCTCTTCAGCCATCCTTCCCCTTAGGGAAGCCTCTAACCTAGAAGGAAGCCCCTTCCTGGTGTATGTCCCTTTCTCCATGTCAGATATTTACAATTGGAAAACTCAAAATCCTCCTTCCTCAGAAAACCCTCAGGCTCTTATTAATCTCCTTGAGTCTGTCTTCCTCAGGTATCACCCCATGTGGGAGGACTGCCAACAACTCCTAACAACCCTGTTCACCACTGAAGAGCGAGACAGGATTGGACAGGAGGCCAGAAAAGCCATGTTGGACCCTGGGGGTGGGTCACTGGAGGAAAGGAGGGATGAGATAGCGCAAGTATCCCCCCTCCTCTTCCTGCCCCATCTGGGACCCTAATACCTCTAGGGGCTGTGAAGCATTAGACACCTACCACCAATACCTCCTACAGGGCCTAAAAGCCGCAGCTGGAAAACCAACTAACCTGACTAATGTTCTCTAACTCTAACAAGAGCTCCAAGAGTCCCCCAGGGCTTTCCTTGAGCACCTGTATGAGACCTACAGGACTTATTGACCCTGAGGCCCCTGAGAATACCAGAGCCTTAAATATTGCTTTCATTTCCCAGTCCGCCCTTGACTTTCAAAGGAAACTTTAGAAACAGGAGGGTTTTGAAGGCATGATTATATCCCAGCTGGTAGAGATTGCCCAAAAGGTTTATGACACCAGGGACAGCTCCTTTGATAAAACTGACAAGCGGCTTGCCTGGGTCCTCCTGGCTGCACTTCAGACTCCCAAACAGGGCGCCTGAGCAGCCACCACACCACACGGTACCCATCCCCCTCTTGCGAAGCACCAGTGCACCTATTGTAAAGAGTTGGGCTACTGGAAGAATTAGTGCCCCCTCAAAAAGCCTCAGAAGCAACCCTGCCTCACTCTGGATGTTTTAGCACTCAGTGACTGACACAGCTGGGGGATTTTCTCCCTTGACCCCCAGGTCCGTTTAAAAGTTGGGGGTCGCGCTGTCAACTTCCTGGTCGACACAGGCACTGCTCATTCTGTCCTGACTCAACCCCTTTGCTCCCTCTCTTCCAAGACCTCCCCTGTGCAAGGGACCACTGGGGTGACCTTGTCCTGCCCATGGACCTCAAATAGGGTAATGGACTTGGGAAAAGGCACCGTTAGCCACTTCTTCCTAGTTATGCCCAACTGCCCTTACCCTCTCCTGGGCTGGGACATGTTACAAAAGCTCCAAGCTACTATTTCCTTCAGTCCCAGCCCATCTGCTTCCCTGGCAATTTCCACTCCGCCTTCGGCCTCTATCTTGGTCACCATGCTCCTAGTTTCCGAGTTCCATGAAGCTGCCTCACACCCTAACACATCCCCTTTGTTGGCAAGCCTCCTTGAATCCCACCCTGGGGTGTGCAGAGACCAATCCCCCTGGCCTGGCCTCCCATCATCCTCCAGTAGTCATGCAACTCCTCGCCACCACCATCCCTTTCTCAGTCTGCCAATATCCCATGTCCTCTGAGGCCCATCAAGGCATTGCAGTTCACATTTCCCGACTGCACGAAGCAGGTATTCTAGTACCTTGCAAAGCCTCATGGAACATTCTCCTCCCCATTTGCAAACCTGGCACTTCGGACTTTAGGGCCGTTCAGGATCTGCGGGAGGTGAACAAGCAAGTGGAGACCATTCACCTGACTGTTCCAAATCCCTATACTCTCCTTAGCCTCCTTTTCCCTTCACATTGTATCTATACTGTCTTGGATCTCAAAGATGCTTTCTTCACCATTCCCCTGGCCCCCACCAAGCAACCCCTTTTTTATTTCACCTGGATGGACCCTGAGGGTGAGTACTCTGGCCAGTTAACCCGGTCGTGCCTGCCCTAGGACTTTAAGAACTTCCCTACTCTCTTGGATGAGGCCCTCCATAAGGACCTTCTCCCCTTTTGCAAGTCCCCCCACCCCCATCCTGCTCTCTAATTCAGTACGTGGATGACCTCCTCCTCGCAGCACCTACTGAAAATGCTTGCTTGTCTGCCACCTCTGACCTTTCTCTCTTGCAGTCTTTGGGTTACTAAGTTTCCCCTAAGAAAGCTCAAATCTGTCCATCTCAGGTTACCTATCTTGGTTACATTCTCTCAGGGGGGCACTCAGACCCTTTCCCCTTCCCATATCCAAGCTATCCTAGACTTACCCATCCCAAGGAGTAAGAAACAAGTTTGGGAATTTTTGGGTAAGGTAGGTTATTGCTGGCTCTGGATCCTGGGTTTTGATGAAACCCCTCTATTCTGCTACTGCCAGCTCCAGACCTCTTTCTTGGTCCTCCCCAGAACATAAGGCTTTTGATGCCCTTAAGGCCGCCTTGGCCTTGCGCCTGCCTTAGCCCTGCCTGACATCACCAAGCCTTTCCATCTTTTTGTTTCTGAGTCTCATGGGGTGGCTAAAGGGGTCCTCACCCAAACCCTGGGCCCTTGGTGCCGCCCTGTTGCCCATCTCTCCAAATGCCTTGATTTTGTTGCTGTTGACCCTTGCCTCCGGGTCGTTGCTGCAACAGCCCTCCTTGTTAAGGAAACTGATAAGCTTTCTCTGGGTCCCTTTCCATCTCCGTCCCCCATTCTGTGGAGACTCTCTTCTGTAGTGATCCTACCTGGTGGCTCTCCAACTCCCAACTAACCCAATACCAGGTTCTCCTCTTGGATCAGCCCCATCTGACTTTTTCTAAAACCTCTGCTCTTAACCCTGCCACTCTGTTCCCCGACCCTGCACCCAGCCCACCCTCTCCGACTGTTCACGACTGCTTTCAGGTCCTTGATCAGGTCCAGGCAGAACCCTGACCTGATCCTCTTTACTGATGGCAGCAGTTTCGTGAATGCAAGGATACACAGGGCTGGTACAGCAATGGTCTCTTCCCCATCCCTTATGGTCCCGTGGTTCTCTCCTCTCCCTCCCAGTTTCTCTGCCCAACATGCCGAGCTTGTTGCCCTTGCCCAGGCCCTCCGCTTTGCGAAGGGGAAGTCAGCTAACATCTACATCAATAGCCACTATGCCTTTGCCACCACTCACGTCCATGCCGCCATCTACCATGAACGCAGCCTCCTGACAGAGGCTAGCAAGGCTATTAAGAACCCGGCTGAAATCCTATCTCTTCTCCACTCTCTTTAGCTCCCCTCCCACATCTCCATTATTCCCTGCCCGGCTCATCAAATGGGAGACACCCCTGAGGTGGTTGGTAACCGTGCAGTTGACCTTGCTGCTCAACAGGCTGCTGTCTCATCCCTCGCCCCAACCATCTGCTCCCTTGTGGAAGTACCTACCCTGCTTCTCTCCCCCTCCTACTCTGAGTCAGAGGATTCCATTGCCCAAAAGTCAAAAGAGGAGAAAGAGGAACGGGGTTGGTGGATGCTCCCTGGGGATCACCTTCTAGTCCCTGAATCCCTTGGGAGGGAATGGATACAGCTCCTACACCAGACAAACCATCTGGGAGAAAAGAAACTCAGTCTCCTCCTGAGAAAGAGGTACCATATTCCCCATCTAAATGAGCACCTGTCTAGCACCATGGGCTTCTGCGAGACATGTGCACGGGTGAATGTGAAATAGGGAAAAATAGGACCCATGAAGGTTAGAGTAAGAGGATTACAGCCAGGAGAGCACCGAGAGCTCAACTTCACTGAGGTTTTACCTCAGGGTTACAAATACCTCCTAGTATTAGTAGATACATTCTCTGGGTGGGTGGAGGCATTCCCTGTGAAAAATGAAACAGCCCTAATAGTAGCAAAAAAACTCAATGAAATTGTTCCTCAGTTCCGCTGATTGGGTCAGATAACAGACCAGCATTTGTAGCCAAAATATCACAAGCAGTAGCAAAAGCTTTAGGGGTTCCCTGGAAGTTACACTGTGCATATTGGCCTCAGAGCTCCCAGCAGGTGGAAAGGGAGAAAAGGCCTCTGAAGGAGTTTCTCACCAATCTTGTCCTGGAAACCCAGGAGTCCTGGGTCACCCTCTGCCACTGGCCTTGCTCAAAAGCAGGTGTACTCTCAATAAATTAGGACTGACCCCATTTGAAATTATCTTTAGTAGACTACCACCCATTCTTCCCCTAATCCGGGAAGACCTAAAAGCTGAAATCACTAACTCTTCCCTCATCAAGTTCCTACAGGGCCTGCAGGCAACTCAGAAAGGACTCCTACCCAAGGTCCGCACTACCTTCCTGGTCCCAAGCTCAGCTTCAGCACATCCATTCCAAACTGGAGACTCTGTGCTGGTAAGAAATTCACCACTGCGGGTCTGGAGATGAGATGGAAGGGGCTGCACATCGTGATCCTTACTACACCCACCACTGCCAAAGTGGACTCCATCCCTACTTGGCTCCATTATACCAGAGTGAAGCCTGCTGTCACCTCAGAATGGGAAGCAGAAGTACACGAGGACCCTCTAAATTTAAGACTTACTCACCAACCCCCTTCTTAATCTTCTGTCTTCTCCATTGTTGGGCCCTTGGTGCCCAAAACCCACATGCCCAGCCCCCCTGACCACCTGGCCCCTTTATGCACGCCACTCTGCCAGAGACTACCCTGGAACTCTGCCCTGGTGGCTGCAATGCATAGGCACAGTCTAGCTGCCTGTCCAGCCCATTCTATTGCTCAGGGTGTCCTTCTGCCTCCCTCTTGCTAGGCCCCCCAGCTTGCTCTGACACCATGCTCCCAGGTGGGGAGCCTCATCTTAGTCTGCAGACGGGAGCAAACCCTAAATACATCTCCATCTTTATATAAAACCCAACCAACCCCTTCTGGCTCACCCTCCTTACCTGGGGGGTCCAAGTAGGTGCTCGCACCGCCTACACCATCCCTCAGGGGCAGTTCTTGTTCCCTCCCACCAAAGGGTTGTTCTTGACTATCTATCGCCACACTGCCCCAGTCCCCATGGGTCCATTGGGTTCCTAGATTTGCCCCCTGCGGGTGGCATCATACCCCCAAACCTCCAGCCCTAACCCTCAACCTACGAAGAGCCCACGTGCTCTTATCCCTGAGGACAGCCTTTTGCTAGCCAGACATCCCCTAACCCTTCTGTCATGGGGCTACGTCAAGCCGTTTACAGCATGGTAAATTCGTCCCATCCTGATTTAGCCCCTGAATGCTGGCTTTGCATGAACCCCCGGCCTCCATACTATGTTAGGGTAGCCATTAATACCACCATAGAAACCATTAACACTTCTAAGAACTGTGACTGGGGCCAGCCAAGGTTCACCTTGGGAGATGTCCAAGGTTCTGGGCTCTGCCTGACAACCAAGGACATCAACCTGTCTGGTTCTCCCCATAGCCCCATTTGTGGCTCTGCCCTTGAAAGTCAATCCTCTAGTTCTAATTTCTTTCCTGCCCCACCAGGAGCCTGGTGGGTATGCCTCAATGGTCTCACCAGGTGTGTTTCTGCCGCGGTGTTCACGGTGTTTGGGCCACCAGATGGCCCCCTTTGTATCCTGGTAGCAACCATCCCCCAAGTCTCCCTCCTCTCTGGTGAGTAGGGTTGGGATTATTTTGCCCCAAGGGAGCTCCAGAATACTTGCCAACATTGCACAGCTCCCCTCCTCATCCCCATCTTGGTGGGGTTAGGCTTCGTACGGTCTGCCACTGTTGGGGTGACCGCCCTAATTAAGGGGATGCCAATCACCAGGAGCTCAGTGCACAGGTGGATACTGATTTCTCCCACCTAGAGCACTCTATCTCGTCTTAGAGAGGCAGGTTGATTCCCTCAAGGAAATGGTCCTTCAGAACTGCACAGGCTTATATCTGCTGTTCTTTGGGCAAGGGGGCCTCTGTGCTGCTCTTGGGGAATACTGTTGCTTCTATGCCAACACCTCCGGAGTGGTGCAGGAAAGTTTGAGTTTGGTCCGTAAAAATCTGGCTGATAGACAAAAGGAAAGGGAAAGAGCTGAAAACTGGTACCAGTCACTGTTCTAGACATCCCCCTGGCTCACCACTCTTGTTTCTGCCCTAGCAGGCCCCCTATTCCTACTTACCGTGGTCCTTATATTCAGCCCTTGCATTATCAACTGCCTTATGCAGTTTGTCAAGTCCCATATTCATTCAGTAAAAGTGCTAATTGTTAGGGATCCCTGCTACTAGCCTTTGGAAACAGAACTGGCTGACCAGTATAATGATGCGGCCCCAACTGTGTCAAGGGTTTGACACACCCACATAAGAAGTGGGGAATGAAGTGCCCAAAAGCATTGTTCCCTCTAAGCCATTTTTTAGGGCCTTGTCGGCCATCTTGTCCCCCTTCTTCACAAAAGAAGACAAATTGGCAGTGTGGTGCCCGCCAAAGTTTCCCACCCAAGGCTACACTTCCGTGTCCACCCATTATATGCCCTGAAAATGTGTACTAAAGAATTGCTGATTTTGGCTTCTGTAAATTCCTGGCTTAACACAATCCCTGACCATTAGTGTTGGGGTTTTTTCCTCTATATATCAATGCTCTATACCCCACCCCAGTTTGGCTGCTTGATTTGGGTCTTGCCCCAAGCAGTCATGGGCTAATAAAATCCACTTTCAATTTGTACTCAGGGTCTCACTCGCTTTATTCAGCACAAGTTTTCTCTGATAAAGCTCCTATTCCCAAGATATATGAGAAAGTGATTCAAATTTATAAAAATCAGTCCCCAAATGACTTCAGTGGATGAATAACTAGAGTTCTCAAGGAAAGAAATCCAAGCTACCAATAGCAATATGAAAAAAATGTTGGAAATCACTAATAATTAGGGACACTTAAATTAAAGAAAGTTTGAGGTTCCACCTCATACTGGCAAAGCTGACAAAAGAGAAAAATGACAAATGCTGAAGGGGCTACAGAAAACAGGCACATTAAAGCAGTTGGTCAAACTCTGTCTAGTCTTGCTGGAAAGCAATTTGGGACTACCCCAAAAGTTATAAAACTGTACATACCCTCTGACCCAGTGTTAGCTCTATTAGACCCATACTCCCACCCCCCAAAAAAAGAAAGGACCCACATGTACAAAAATAGTTATAGTAGCTCTTTTTGTTTATACATAGCAAAGAAATGAAAACCAAAGGGAAGCCATCAACTAGGAAATGGCTGAACAAAAAACATGGCATATGAATGGAATGAAATGTGCTATAAGAAATGATAGAAGGATAGTTTCGGAGCAATTTGCGAAGTTATGTGAAATGACGCAGTGAAGTAAGCATAACCCAGAAACCAAGCTATATGATAACATTGTAAAAACAGCTTTAAAAAGATTTAAGAAAGCTAATCAAGGCAATGATCCACCATGATTCTAAAGGACCAAAGATAAAGCACACTACCCATCTCTTGACAGTCAACTTAGAGACTCAAAATGCAAAATGAGATAGGTTTTGGGTCATATCACAAATGTGGGTATTTGTTTTACTTAACTATGTATATTTGTTGTAAGAGTTTTATTTTCTTTTTTCATTTCCAATGGGTGTGGAGGAAAAGGTAGGAAAAAGAATATAAATGCTTGCCAAATGAAACAAAACAGGCTATCAGCCAAGAAACAGTTTACCAAATTGTAGAAAGGCTAATCCCAAAAACAATGGCCATCAGGCAAATGATTTTGCAATCCACAGCTACTCATTAAACCATGTCCCTCTAATGTGTAAATGAGTTGACTTTTTGAAGTAATGAAGTAATTTTCAAGAAGAGTCTCCCACCCACCAAAATAAGTAAAAAGTGATCAAATTTTATTTTATTTTTTCAGAGTAAATGAATGAGATATATTATCTGATAGTTAGCATGGTATTTTACATTTATAGACTATTTTAAAGTTTGGTAATACATTTACTAGTGTGGCCATATGTGGCTATTTTTTTCTGCCTTTAATCAGGTAGCATGTAGACCTAGAAAGATATATTACATAACTCCATATATGTCTAAGAATTTCAGAGTATGAGATTCGTACTGTTACTTTTTATTTTTAAATTTGAATATATATTTTTTTAATTTTAAATGCCAGCTAAGAAAGAATTTTCCAATTACCAAATGCCTGAATGCCAGATCTACAAACCTTTCTTGACAAATCCTTAGGAGACAATGCTACAGAAATAGGAGACATCGCTACAGAAATTTCTACTCCTTCGAAAAGAATGGTAGATTTCTTAAACTTCAATGAGAACATTTTTACATGTGCCCCCCCAAATATTTTATAACTAGTAGTTCAAACACAGCAATTTGAGGAATTCAGAAGAACACAGGAAGATCTATATGAACTGATGCAGAGTAAAATAAGCAAAACCTAAACAATATACACAATAAATCAATAAGCATTTATTAAGTATCTACTATGTGCCGTTCACTGCACTAGGCAATGGAGATAAAATTTAAATTTTAAAAAAAAAAAAGAAAACAAACTACTGGAGCCAAACTCAAATAAGCAACCCCAGCAGGTAGCAAACCAACTTCGAAAACCACAAATTAACATGAACCTTTATTTTGTTAAACATTTCACAATTACATTTTAATATGTTTCAAAGGGCACCAAAGAGTTTGTAGCTCCTCCTCTCTAGACAAATGGTGTCAAACTCTAATAAAAACTGAGGGCCACTAAACTATACATAAAGATCCCAGCAGCCAGTCTACTGACTTAGAAAACCACATATTAACATAATCTATATTCTACTGTATTTTTATTTGTTAAATATTTTTCAATTAAATTTTAATGTGGGCAACACTCAGGAGTGTTGGGGCTTACAGAGTAAATACCTCTGCTCCAGATCTCCAATTTCTCTACCTTCCACTTAAAAGAAAAAGGCCAAAAATGGATATAATATTAGCAAAAATTTTAAAAGAAAATAAAATCCTTATAAGGAACATTACTGTGTGAAATAAAGTATACATACATAGAAGGGAAGATTTCTTAATTCTTGCATAGCCTATACTTTTGTTAATATATCTATCATCTTGGACTTTTTCTTGTCTTATTTTTCTATTCAAATACAATAGACTTACACAAACAGATGCAAAGTAAAGCAAGGAGAGATTAAAGATACTATGAAGATAATAATGTAAATGGGAAGAACAAAAAAAAAAAAAAGTTTTCTTAATGCTATGAAATTGCAACACCCAGTCCTGACAGTCCCAAAAGAGATATGAAAATGACCTTCTGTTCTTACTGAGAGACTGAGCACAAAGGGCGTGGAACACTTCATATAACCTCAGACTCAGTTGATGTACTGGTTGGTTTTGCTGACTTTTTTTTCCTTTTTTATCTCCTTTATCATAAGGTTTTAAGGGACAGCTCTTCGTAAGAGGAAGCTATGTTAGAAAAGTAAGGTGATATAACAAACAAAAGATAATCCACATTTAAAACTTAAAGAGAAAACACAAAAATAACAACGACTCAGCCTATTCAAACTAGTAGTACACAAACATTTAATCTTTTTACATACTATTTCTTTAGTTATATCTTACTTTTACTTTTCACCCTACAGATACTTTTGGATTTGTAGTTTTCATCCTAAGTATACTTTTGCATTTGTTCTTAATGAATTTCATCATAAAATTAACCAACAGTTTCTCTAATTATTCGCAAGGTCACTTTCTAGTCTATCTTACAAGATACTGCAACCCTACCCAAGTTAGCATAATACATTATTTAAGTCATTGGGGAAATACTACACAGACTCAAAACCAATGCCAACTTAGGACTACACTCAGAACATTCAAAGACTGACACTAAAATGCACTGACCACCACTTGTTAGGTATGGCCTCAACAACCACCAGGTTGTGCATCTAAGAATAGCATGAAATATATTATACTGTGCAGATTATAATCAACATGGAACTACACATAACGCTCTCTCTGTAAGGCTTACATTGACACCAGAGGCAATGAAAAAGCCATGGAGATAAATGGAAACATTAGCTAAAAGACATCAACAAAAACTTTTTTTTAAATACCTCAAAAAAAAAACCCAAGAAGTAAAGAAACAGTATAGTCTTACTGTCTTATTTAACATAAAAGGGCAGCTTCCTCCTAAAGAATATCCTAGAAAGCTCTACATTTGACAAATAGAAGCTAGACAGCCAAAGAATACAGAAGACTAGACTTCAGAATCAGGAAGACCTGGGTCAAATCTGGCCTCAGACACTTAATCTGTCTGCCTCAGTTTCCTCATCTGTAAAGTGGGGAAGGAGTGACTTTTTCTGACCAAATGTTTATAACAAATACAAATACAATAACTTTTATAAGTTAGAGAGTTTATATATGATCTGCCACTCTATGAAGAGAAAAACTAAGAAAGCATGATATAGTAGAAAAAGCTCAGAACGTGGAATTACACAGATCTGTCACTTATTAATTATGTCAACCATGGGTTAAGTCACTCAATCTCTAAACCTCTATATGCTAAAGTGTAAAAAGAGAGGAATGAAATAGATCAGTGGTATCAAACTCAAAGCCCATTTCAGTGAACAAAACTCCCAAGCAGCACAACCAGATTAAAAAGTAACTGGGAAATATATTAACAAAATAAATAAAAATACAATATAACATATGTAATGTTAATCTGTGGTTTTCTAAGGCAATATGTACCCACTGGGATCCATTACTATTTGAGTTTGGTACCACTGGAATAGAGAGGATCTCTTAGGTTTCTCCTAGCCCCAAACCTCTCTGTAGTTACAAACAGTTTCTTAAGTTCTCCATGGTTCCTAAATAATATAGAAATCACCATCTAAATCATTAATAAACTGTACAAAGAATTAGCTACAGTATATCTCCAGAGTCTTCTGCTGCCATCATTTCTTTTTGGACTGGCTTAAATTAGTGACATGATTTTAACTTAAAATTAGATTTACATAAAGTTTTATCAGAGATTTTCAAGCTTATATATTAAATTCAAGAGGTCAAGAATATAGCAAAGATAACATGTACTTATAAAATAACACGTATTTACTGGCCTGACCATTTTACAATATCCTTAGAAACAATCATTAGTACAGGGACAAGATTTCACTATTCTTTTCATGAAACCTTCATCTGAATGAAAAAAATCATACAGGCAACATCTGTTATACAAAGTTCAGTCCTGTGCTTCGTTGGCACTGGAACTGTATGTACAGATATGAGTCCTTATCCTCACAGAGTTTACATTCTACTAAGAATTAGAGCTGTCCAAAAAATGGAATGGAGTACCTTATCAAAAAGAAAAAGAAAGATGTCAACAAAAGTTAATTGTATCACAATTCACCTTCAGGATAATCAAAGTCTATAACCTTGCCATAATCTCAATGATGTCATTACTTTTCTAATTCTCATATTTAAATAAATGCCTTGTCAAGACAATCAAATCACCTGGGAAATGTTCCTTTAAAGATGTTATTTTCTACTTAGAAAGTTTAAAAAACTACTATTATATAAGGCAGTTAGCATACCGCACAAAGAATAATGGATTCAAAATTCAAAGATAGAGCCATCTAGGTGGCACTGTGAGTAGAGTACCCACCCTAGAGTCAGGAAAACCTGAGTTCAAATCAGACACTTAACACTTACTAGCTGTGTAACCTTGGGCAAGTCACGTAACCCCAACTGTCCTACCTTCCCCCCTCCAAAAAGACAAAAAAAAAGAAAATCCAAAGACACGTTCTCATTTTATATCTCCCACAAACTCCCTGAATGACTTTAAGCATTATTCCTCTCTCAAAGTCTCATGTTCCTCATGGATAAAATTTAGGTCACTATTCAAAATTATTTCTAAGGGTTCTAATGATTTTATGATTATATCTCAGTATCAATTGTGTGATGTAAATTATTTTGAAAATTACATTTTCCCCTTCTCACTTTAAGCTTACCATGACTTGTACCCTATACAATTGTATCTTCAGAAACTATACAACAGTTTCATTACAATAGTTTAAATGATAGAAAAGAGATATTTCAAGTGAGTAATAGCTTGCTATTTATATGCTATAAACAGCATAGGAATATAGCTATAAATAGCATATATTATAAAGAGCATATAATGATGTGCTAGTTATAAATAACTATATTAATATTTCTATATGAATTAAAAGCCAGTATGACATATAGAATCCACTACATGAATGAGAAGTAGCCTGACACCGGTAGTTAGAGAACTGGTCTCAGTCAGGAAGCTTTGGGTTTAATTTCTGTCTCTGACACATTGGGGCTGTGGTGGACAACTCACTGGCTTCTCAGAAAGGGCCCCAGGTAATTCTCTACAGCTGTAAATGAAAAAGCCTATATGCCTAGGCATCTGATGCAAATCCCCACACTTAGTAAAGATCAGATCCAAAAACTAAAAGCAACCAGACTTAGTTGAGATAGAGAACTGGCCTTGGAGTGATGAAGAGCTGAGTTCAAGTTCTCCCTCAGACTCAACCTGGCTGTGTGATCCTAAGCAAGTCACTTAATTTCTCAGTGTCAACTCTGCAAACACAACTGCAAAAAAGGTATCCAAGAGCTTCCATCATCTCACCCAGAGTTTCCTCTACCAATAAAATCATAGGTGTAGTCCAAAAAGTAAAAATAAAATCAGAAGATGTCTAAGAAACTAATTCATCTATAAACCATTCAAAAACACTAAGGTCAACCCAGAATTGGGTTTAAAAAAACAACAACACATACTCTCCAAGTAATTCTATCAGATTCTTCCTTTGGTTCAGAAACTCTCAAAACTACAACAAACATGAAATACATCTCTCTGTGATTAGAAGACTGAAGACACAAAGGCAAATACTAACCAGCGGTAAGAATGTAGGCTTTTGCTCCTGTAGTGACATTTTTAAAAAAGAGTTCAGTTCCAATGCCCAAAGGGGTATAAAACTGAGAATACACTTTGATCCAGTCATGTCACCACTAACTCTGTATCCCAAAGAAATGATTGAGGGGGTGACCATCCATTGGGGGGGTGACTAAATAAATTGTGCATACGAATGTAATCAAATACGTTTGTGCTAAAAGAAATGAGGAGCAGGTGGATTTCAGAGAAACCTGCCAAGACTTACATGAACTGGTACTGAGGGAAGTGAGCAGAACCAGACAACACTGTACACAGTAACAGCAACACTGTATGATCAACAACTTTGACAGACTTAGCTCTTTTCAGCAATACAATGATCTATGGTTATTCCAAAAGACTCATTATGGAAAATGTCATCCACATTCAGACAAACAACTATGTAGTATGAATGCACACTTTCCCTTTGTTCTGATTCTTTCACAAAATAACTAGTGTGGAAATATGTTTAATATGATAGTACAGCCTATATCAGATTGCTTGTCATCTTGGGGAGGGGAGGGAAGGAGAAAAAAAATTCTGGAACTCAAAATCTTATAAAAGCTAATGTTGAAAAAAAATACTATAAAAAATAAAAAAAAAACATACAGTTCCATGGAGTTTCGAATCACTTTTTAACTCTTCTCATAAATTTTCATAATATCCTGATGAAAATGATAAAAAGCAAGTACTATCTCCTTTATGTAGATAGTAAAAAGTGCCAATAATGTGCTCAGTAATTATCTAAAATTTACTTCAAGGTGAATTTTATTTCACCTATTAACACAGGCTTCATTAAGTCCCATTAATGGTAAATTATATCAACTGGTACGCTCCCATAGGACTCCGTCATACTCAATGGCCAGGCCTGAAAACATTCTCAAAAAAGGCTCCAATCACAGAGTCTAATTTCTATGAACAATTCTATATTATAACATCTCACACCAGCAGAGTACCTGACACATTTAGATGATTAATAAACAATTGCTGACTTGCTAACTAAGAAACCTATTCAAACCAAGTCAACAAGCGTTAGTTAAGTACCTACTATGTGTCAAGCACTGTATGACCCACTGGGAGGTATAAACATAAAAGTAAAACAGTTCTCACCCTTGAGAAGCTTATATTCTATTAGAGAAAACAACATGTACACATATAGTAAGTACAAAATACATACAAAGTAAATGTATGGACATAATATAGAGCTAGACTTGAAGACCGGAAGGTTCAAATCCTGCCTCTGTCACAATTAGCTCTGTAATCATAGAGAAGTGTAAGTCTACAAGTTATGAAGAAAAATGCCAACCACTTTCAATGGCAATGGAGCTATCTCATCTACCAGAGGGAAATCATTATCTAGTCCCCATCCCTATATAAGTTACTTTGGATGGAGGGGAAGGCACCAGCTAAAAGAGGATCATTTAAGGCTCCGTGAAGGTTAGTCAATCAATCAGTCAATAATAAACACGTATTCAGTGCCTACCATATTCCGGGCACTGTGCTAAACTTTGGAGACACACACACACAAGGAGCTCATCATCTAAAGAAGGAGACAGGGGGGCAGAGCCAAGATGGCGGCGTAGCAGCAGCAACATATCGCAGCTTTCACATAGCCACCCCAAAATACCCATAAAATAGGACTCTAAACCAACCCTAGAACTCCAAAATGTACACAAGGATACTTCCCACTAAAGTCAGCTCGGCTACGAGGAACCATATCAGCACTGCAAACCGAAACCAGCCTGGCCTGAAGCCCTGGCTGTGCCCCGGGGCCGGCTGGGCGGGAGGTACAGAGAAGCCTCTCAGGTGAGCAGATTAGCACCAGCTGTGAGTGGGGATTGTGAAAGGGGGAGATAAGCAGTTCTGCCAAAAGGTCTCCAGAGCGGAAAAGCGAAAGGCAGAGGTTTTGCACCTGCCTCCGTGTTGTAGCTTCCCGCCTGCGGCCTGCAGACAGCAGGGGGACTGAGCGATTGTTTTCAGGCCAGTGCTCTCACGTTAAGCGGCCTGGATCCGGATCGTCGTCTTGGGCCTCGGTCTTGGAGTCTTCATTATCCAGTCAGCCAGAAGTCTACAGCAGCCAGGAGGACCCCAGCGATTTGGGACAGAGCTTT
>CM053585.1:399239933-399279421 GCA_028646515.1 Pseudochirops corinnae
AGTATTCCAGGGGAAAATATGGTCATTCAATGAGGTGGAGGACTTTCAAACATTCCTGCTGAAAAAACCAGAACTGAAAAGAAAGTTTGACACTCCAACACAAGAAGCATGAGAAGACAAACACGAAAAAGAAATCATAAGGTCTTCTCAGCTTTCGATAACAACATCACAAATCAAACAATTCTCAACGTCATTAAGAACACTGATCAATGCACTGACCAACCATGATTCCAAGGGAAGGAAGATGAAGAACACTACCCGTCTCCTGAAAGACAGGTGATAGAGTTGAAACGGACAATGAGTCAGACATTTTGGGGTATGGTCAACACAGGCATTTCCTCTGCTTCACTCTAAATATTTGTCATGAGTTTCCTTTTCTATTTTTGTTTTTCCAAATGGAAAAAAAAGAAGATAAAAGAGGGAAAAATGCTTGTTAATGAAAAAAATTTTATCGATAAAAGTCTAAGTAAATGTGGGAAAAAAAAAAGGAGACAATAAATGTGTATGTACAGGGGCACTGAATGGATAAAAGCATTTATTAATGTGACAGATACTGTCACTGTGGTAATGTAATGGTAATGCTGTAGGAAATAGTGAATAATAAATGTGATGAAACTTAAAAGTATGGGAAAACTTAAGTGAACTGATAAAGAAATGAAGTAAACAGAAACAGGAAAATAATGTGCACAATGACTGCAACAATATAAATGGAAAGCAGAGACACAGAACTGCTGAAACTGAGTGCTATAAAATTTAAAGACCAATCTTGGCCCCAAAGAAGATATATAAGAAAGCAGTTTCCCTCTTCTTTGTAGATATTGGGGTACTACAGGTGTGGCCTGAGATGTCAGATTTTTTCCAAGTTTTAGTTTTTAAGGTCTGCTGAAGTGTTTCCTCTCTTTGTTCTTTATAATTATTATAAGGACTGGCTTTCTGCAAGGGGAAAGAGAGATATACACTGGGAAATGTGTCAAAGCAGCGTTCCTTTTGTTTGTATATTTATAATATCCAATAGTAACACCACTTAGGTAATACATTCCTCTGTTAAGTTCCAATAGGAAAAATTCTTCAGTTGCTGAAGGCTAAATTCCTATGTATCAAATTTGTTTGAGAACTAGAATGCCTATAATTAACACTAATAACCCCAAGAGTTTAACCAGCACTCTTTATCGTATTTTAAAGAATAGGCCTGAGACATAAGTGTAATGTAAATATAAGAATGTAAATATAAGAAAATAATTTGAGACAACAACAAAATTTCAAATTTATGCTTTGAAATGCTTCTAAAGGCTTTTTTAAAAGGATAAAATTTTATAGCCCACAACACTCATGAATCCCTGAAGATCTTTCTAGAAAAAGGTTTACAAATACTTTGTACACAGTCCTTCATTTTACAAATGACAAAACTCAATTTAAATGATTTAATCACAATCACAGAGCTACAGAATGGCAGAACCTTGATTCAAATCCAGATACCTTTCTACTACAATACAATGCCTTCCATAACCACCAAGCAACTGAAAATTAACAAATTTACACCAGACAAAGGAAAGCACAGTAGAATAAGAAGTCAGGAGAAGCCTTGGGTTCAAGCTCTATGCCCCTAGGATAAAAAAAAAAATTACTTTAAAGTAATTCACAAGCTGGCAGGAGTTTATCTTTCCACTCTTTTTTTATTACTCCCTTCCTACAGAGTGCAAAACAGCCACACTGGACTTTTCTCTTTCTCTCACATGCCTATGCCTACAAGTCAGAAAATCCTTTCTTTTAAGACTAAGCTCAAGTACCACTTTCCACAACAAGTCTTTCCTGAATGCTCCCCTCCCCACAACTACTAGTATCTTCCCTCACAAACTACCGTGTGATTTAATTCTGTATTTATCTTCTATATAGCTAGTTGTTTCTCCCATCAGAAAATAAGTTCTTCCAAAATCAACTGTTTCATTCCTTGTATTTGTACTCCCAGTGCCTAGTATGTAGTAGGCGCTCAATGAATACTTGCTGATGGTTTACTGTCGACAGTAGGATAAGTTACTTAACATCTCCAGGCCTATTTCTTGTCTGTAAAATGAAAGGGTTGGTTGGATCTCTGAAGTTACTTGTTCTAACATTCTGCAAATCTATAAAATGAATCTATGAATACATAAAGGAGTGGGGTTGAACTATCAGCGTTTCCCAACAACATTGCTCAAGAAACGGACTAGTCGATGACACTTTTGCAACCAAAGTTCCTTAATTCTTAAAACCCATAATTTTTTTTAAAAATTCATTTCTCCACTCTTCTCCCCCCACCTGCTGGGTACTGTACAGAAATCATGTATTTTACTAGTCAGCACTAGTTCTGATTAGAAAAACTAGACTAAAATAGATGATCTCCATGATTTCTCTCAGCTTTAGATATATCTAGTTATTTAGGGTTTTTTCAAAATACTATACTATTTCTAATTGATAGTGAAAAATCATGTAGAGCCTTTAAAACCATAAACAAATTTTTGTAAAATGACATAAAGGTGATCTTTCAGCAGGTAGTCCCTCCACCAATCCAGATCACGACTCCTCTGTAACTTAGTAGACCTGGTAGAAAACATTTTACATTCTATAACTAACCATATATGGAGCCAGAAATGTTAAACATACTGCAAGGCCACACATGGCACACACAATCCCAAGCACCAGCCTATCTGTGTTTAATGAACTGATGTATTAATAATGTGTGTGTGTGTGTGTGTGTGTGGTTTTCTAAGTCAATGTATGATCCTTAAGGATCCTTATGTATGGTTTAACGAGCCTCTTAAGACTTTGACACCCCTGCTCTACGAATAGCCTTACAAAACCTAGAGGCACTTACACGCCAGGTCGTAAGAGGACTCTAGTAGTGAGATTTGCTTTACTAAATTAGTAAATTCAAAGCTGGTAATAACCCAAGTGTAACATGGTTTTCCTAATATATGGTCCCAAATGAGATTCACACAACCACTTCTGACAGTTAATGAGTATCAACAAAATGATGAAGCTTCATGGGGGGTATGGAAAAAGCACTGAACACAGAAGGGAAAAAAAAAAAGACATATGATCCAATCCTGAATTTTATACTAGCTGTGGGACTCCTCAGCAATCATTTGACCTCTTCGACTCAACCTCCTCATCTATAAAATTAGGACAATAATACTTGAGCTATCCATCTCCTTCACAAGGCTGTTAGATGTTTGTAAAACACTTCCCAAATCTTAAAGTACCATAAAAGTTATTACAAATTTATACAGTATGAAACAGATTGTTTTTAAACTACTGCTGTTATGTTTAGTGCCTCTGAGAACCTAGTAATATTATATACTCTGACAAACAGAATAAGAACTAAATTACACACCAAGTCAACATAGTTTAGGGTATTTAGGAAAAACACAATTTGTAAATTTCCTATGAGAAAAGTGTACCTAAACTTTCAAATTCTAAAACTCTGAGAAGAAACCTTCACCATAATATTGTATCAAGCATAAAGAATTAACCTATTTAAGCTACCCTACAAATTAAGGGGGGGGGGGGAGAATTAACTAGAATGTAACTAAGTCATTACATTTAAGACTAAAAAAAAGACTAAGTCAGTAGGTAGGTTATTGTTAGTCTTCAGCAAATGTGCAAAAGAGACTCTGAAGTAATCTAATAAGGCAGTCAATCTTAACAGTTAAATTGGGAAATAGTAAATGCAATTTGTATCACTAATGAGAAAAATTCAATGGTATCTAATGCACAACAGTTTATGATTCACAATAGCCACAGCAGATTCACCATGAAAGGGTTTGGGTTATTTTTTCGGTCTTAGCTTTTCTTAGGAAAGTAGCTATACTTTTAAATTTCAAAGTTCAAACTATTCATAGAAAAGGAGACTTTCATCCTAAAATTACTTCAAAATCTCATCAAATTTTATAATAACCTAGTTAATTATCATGAGACAATGTGTGTGAAATATTCTCACATCTCCCTGTTTGGTTAACTGCAGTATGAAACCATATATTTAGCATTCAAATTGACGATCTCAAGCCACTCATTACCTAAGTTAGAGACAAAAATGAAAGGAGGGAAAAGAGGAAACCAACTTTGGTAAGGGTGCATGCACTTCAATGACCAGAAGTGATCATTTAAAGTGTATATGACACCACCACCACCCCCAAAGTGAAATCCAGCAGCTAAAACATCAGTTATCCCTGGCAACTGGTTTTTTTGGAGTGTTAGGGGGAAGATAGTGGAGGGAAGTTAAGTGGCATTTTCTAAATTTGTATTTCTGGAAACAAGTATAAAAGTCTAAATGGCAAAAACAAAAGACAAGCTCTTCCCTAGGATCAAACACTACAGAAACTGTATTGCTCACTCTCTTCCTACCCCAAACTGCAATCATTCTTCCCATTCTTTACCTTATTCCCTCCCTGCAAGTTCGGAAGACTCTAATCATTTCTGGAGGAGAAATGGGGGGAGGGTAAAAAGGATGATAGAGGATGAACTGGAACTTTCTCAAAAACATGGCAAGCCCACCCTAGTTGTTTTTAAATGCTCCTGATGAAGAGGATTGGAGAAAGAGTTGAGAAATATGCACATGGATCTGATATGCACTGCACAATACCTATGGCCTGGAAGCCTTTCAACTCAATTCGTCCATCAACTCCACAATATCTCCAGAATGTTTTCTCTCCTAGGATGCAATATTGACCCACCTAGCCTTGGTAACAATAGATAGATAAACCCTACTAACAAACATATAGATAATTAACACCCCAAGGTATAAAGAAATGTCTGCAGCCAAAAATCATAGAACTCAAATCTGATTGAAAACAAATTTCTGGCCCAGTTCTCTTTGCGGAATTTAGAGAGAAGCTAAAGCTGTCAAACAAGAAAAGTGGCAAATCCCAAAAGAAAGCAGAGTCCTAAAAACCCAATCTTAAGTGGTCTAAACGCGTAAATATGTTTCTCCAGAACTTCGAAGATGAAATGTGAGGAACTCATGAAGAATATTGTCAGTTATTCCCAAAGGTAAATAAAGGCACCCCAAAATCCAGGGGAAAAAGAAAATGTAATCAAGTAAACAAAGCATTTACAGGAGACAATAGTTGGGCAGGATGATCTTTGGCTGGGAAGTCGATATTGAGCTCCTCTGATGGCAGGAGGACGGAGAAATCATCTGCTCCAGAGGCAGGGAGAGCAAAGGGACCCCTTCCCTTTCGGAAGGGGGAGGGAGGGGTGACAAGTCCCTGATGAAAAAAATAACGGGACTTCGACCTCCTAGCAGGGGAAAGGCTGCGGCCGGGTAAGGAGAGGCGCGCGCCCTCCTGGACTCCTTTTGACAGACAAGGGAGGCTGCTTCCCGAATGCTTTCCCTCCCCCCGCCCCCCGTCACCCCCGTCCGGGAGAGGGTTTGTTTGGGCTGTGGGGTCTCTCACCCGGAACTTGTCGCCGCCTTTCTGCGCCTAGCGCTGTCTCTTCGGAAGGGAAGGGGGGAAAGGAGGGGGAGCGGAGGAGGGAAGGGGCCAGGACCCGCTCCAGCCGCTACCGCGACCACCTCCGCTCCAGCGAAATCGCGTCCGCGTCCGCGCCGCCGCGCCGCCGCCGCCGCGACCGCCGCGACCGCCGCCGCCGCCACCACCACCGCCTCGTCTTCCCCGCCCCACGGCTGCACGTCGGTGTGACACGCATCGCACGAGACTCCTCGGGCCAATACGGCAGCGCCAGGGACGCAGGCGCACCACCTACAGCCGGAAGTCCTTGCTTCTCCAAGCTCACGACCTCCTCCGTGCATCTGGGGATTTGTGGTTCGGCCGAGAACAATCTTAGACAACAAGGAAGCACGCGCTCCCCCTTCTCTCCTCCCTCCTCCTCCTGCTCCCCCGCCCACTCGGAGCGCGGGGACGCGCACAGCCCCCCCTTCCAACGGAAGCGGAAAGCCCAGGGATGCGAGGGGCGCGAGCCTGCCGCGAGAGCGTGTTTTCCCGTCTCCATAGTGACGGGTTCATCCTTACCCTAGGGCTGGGAGAAGGTAGTAGAGACCTGAGGCGACGAGGAGTTTGGGGCTACAAAAGGTCTCCACGGCTGCCAGCCGCATCCTGGTACCTTGCCCCTGGAAGTGTCCGAAAACGAACTCGAAAGCGTCCCCAGCCCAAGTTCCAGACCAAGGCGCGACCTTACGCCAGACTTCTTACAGGGTGCATTTCTACTTGCTTCGCACCCAAGGAAAGGGGGAAGCTGGGGGGGGAGGGGCGGGGGAAGACGCAAGCATCAGCTTCAGCAGGCGGGGGTTGCGCTAAGATCAATTTGTGTGCAAGCTCAGAGTCTTGGGGCTTTCCCGCCTTGGCAGTGCAAATCTGAGAAAAGATAGGCTCAAAGCTCATAAAGTCAAGAAGGTTTAAAATGAGGGACCCCACGAACCTGTTTAGGATTCCCCTCCTTGAAACTTGAAAGACATGAATAAATAAATAAGAGTAATTGCTAGTTTAGACATTGTTTGTAATAATAACTGGTGTTTATTTGGAATCAAAGATTTTAAGCTGGAAGGGGACCTTTATCTAAGAAAATCTCTATCTTGGATACCTTAAAAGACTAACAACTGTGATTGTAAGCACTCCGGCCACACTCTCTACAAATTTAAGCCCCATTAGAGGAAAAAAAAAGATATTTATACTTACTGTCTTTTATCCACAAGTTCCTAGTGGATGACCACTTCCCACGATCACAAATGAATGCCAGTTCTACTGGATTCAGCTCCTCTGCCTCTGTCCAATCCTGCTGTTTCCTCTCTCTTGTAGTCCTGAGTGCTTATTATTATAGAGAATCCACTTTTATGTTATAAATTCTACTCTTGCTTCTCTCATTTAATTCTTTGTGAACAGGGAGTTGAACACTTTGTCCATCTTGTTACCTTCCTCATTGCTCCTTGGTAGAGATCAGCTGAAGGATACTGTGTCATTCTCAGAGTGACACAATCATGGGTGTGACTAGTCAAATAGAGTGCATTCCAACATATGGGCCCAACAACAACTATGTTATAGATGGTGGTTGGTTTTTTTTAAGGTTTAGACCAATTCACATTTAAAAATACATGATGAGTACATACATACAAATACATAAATACATTTGTATGCATGTATGCCCCTACTATCCCTTGATCCTTATTCCTCCCTGCCTTCAACATTTCATTTTCACAGTAATGAGTCATTTCCCTAAAAGCATCAACCCTGATGTCCACATAGTTTGCTATCTGGGAAGGCGTTGTTCTTATATTTCCTTCAACCCTCCATGATATCCTCTAATGCAACCAATTGCCCTGGGACAGAGTTTCTAGGGGCAAAGACCTCCTTGAAGTTTAAAAAGTGTCAAAAGAATAGGCCAATTAATAGACCACTGAACAGAAGACAAAATATTATTTCTCTCTTGTATTTAATATCTAATTATTGAATTAGGATCAAGATTTTCCCTCTTTTCTACTTTCTCATCTAGAAAGTAACTAGTGTGAAAAATCTTGTTCAGAGACTTACCCCAAGCTAAGATCTAATCAAAGACAGTAGAGAAATTCTAAGTTTAGGTGAACAGTGAATTCCAGCCCATTGTGTTTATTCAGGTCTAGGAAAATATGGATTCTCCCTTTTGTCAGACTGCTGATACCTCTCATAATATTCTTTCTCTCATGAATTGTTAACCACATCAATTGATTGCCACCCTCAGGAACACCCACTTACAAGGGCATACAAACCTTTTGGCATTTGAGAGTGTCCCTGAACTATTTTATTGGTAATATGCTAGCATTGTTAATAAAATGATTAATTATCCAGAAACTATGTCTCTTGAGCTTTTTAAACATCACAGTAAGGACTCAGATGGACCATGTTTCATTCTCTTCTCTTTTCTTAAAGACTTTGTCACAGTGGCTCATGGTGTCTCACCCCAGAATTTCCTTCAGTGCCTTTAGACCCTGCAATATCCCTTAGCCATACCTGCCTTCTTCTCCTCCCATTCATGCTTTTTTTTTTTCTGGGCCTCCATTTAGGAACAGGCTCCAGGCTGGCCAGGCTTCATTCCCTCCCAATCTAGGTGGGTACCCCTTGTCTGTTCTGCCCCACCCCCACTTTCCAACTCCCTTTTGTGTTCTGTCTTCTCCCTGAAGAATGTAAGTTTCTTTGCTTGTCTTTGTATCCTCAGCATTTAACACAGTGCCTGGCTGGTAATAAGCACTTAATAAGCAAATTCAACCTTGTTACCTTGCAGGCTAACCCTGTCCCCAACTGCAGAATAATCACTTAGGAAGTTAGTTATAAAATACAGGATTCAGCATTCAATTCAGAGAGATCCATCCAGATCAGTTAATTCAGAACAGAAATTCAGTTTTTAAAAGGAGAACTGGGGAAAAGAGATGGAAATCAGTAGGAAGCAGAGTATTTTCAAAAACAAATTAGGATCATGCAATTTGTTGAAAATATGTTAACGCCTGTTAAATTTATTTTAAGGGAAAAATCAAGGAAACATTGGGTGCCCACCAAAAAGTACTTAGTCCTTTATAATACAGGAAGTTAATTGGCAGCTGTACAAAAGGAATACTGTTGGATTTAGAAATTCTCCAGAGCAAATGGTCTATGATATTCTATAGTAATCAAGTATGAGATATTCCTAGAGATATCTATCATACAGATGAAAAAACATCTGGGAAATGTTTGCCATGCTTTATTTAGCCCCTAAACCTTGTTTGCTATCTTTTAATTGACTATCCTTAGACAAAAGGGATGCTAGAGAAATGCTATACTTTCCATTCTGTTGAATCCCAGTTACCTCGATTCTGACGATAAACCTTGTTCCATACTATATTGGCATCACTCTTTTCCTCGGAAAAGGAAAAGCAGGGCAGAAAATATTACAGAGACTCCTGCAATTTCAAGCTCCATTTTTTAGTATTTTGATAGAAAAAAAATCTACTATTAAAAAACAAAATAAATAAAATTAATTACAATGTCACTTGATAACCATTTAATATCATATTTTAGCCAAAGTCTGATTTAATCAAACAAACTGCTTTTCCCTGGGTCTACAACTTCAAAGACCAGAGGTGAGAGTCCCCTTATCTAGGGACTTATTCCACTTGAGAGCAAAACAGACATCCTGAGACTGTAAAATGTAAATAGACCCTGCTCTGGTCATTGTCAATTTGCATTTACAACCAAGGAACTCTGTATCACATATAGATGGTAACAAACAGAAGTCATAAAGTTTTGTGACATATTCATCCTGAACTGGGATGGTTCTAAAAATGTATAAAGAGTCTTTTGATTCCTCTGTTCATCAGTTAAGACTTTAGTCCTGCACTCCTTGAGCAAGTAATGCTAGCCTTAAGGGAAGAATAAGGAATAAATTCTGTAATTTTTATATTAATATTGATTTGTCTCTTTAACCAAACTTTTAAAAGGTCGACACACTTGGACAGCTAGGTGGTACAGAGACATGCTAGACCCAAAGTCAGGAAGATCTGAGATTAAATCCAGCCTCAGGTACTTACTAGCTGTGTGACCCTGGACAAGTCACTTAGTCTCTACCTGCCTCAGTTTCTTTAACTGGAAAATGGAGATAAACAGTGCACCTACCTCCCAGGGTTGTTTTTAGGATCCAATGAGATAATATTTGTAAAGTACTTAGGATAGTCTCTGACATATAATAAGTACCTAACAAATGCTTATTCTTTCCTTAAATCGGAAAGTAGCAGTATTTAAAATTTTTCTGTGGAAATGGACCAAAACTTAGTGAAGCTATTTTAAAATTTAGTATTAACATATTTAAGACCCGGCTTTTTTTTCTCTTCAACACAATCTCATAATTAGAACCTTCTATATAAATTGGAAATGAGACCAACCCAGAAGTTAGACATTAAAATAGAATGCCTGACCAATCCAATCCCTGTGATTGCCCCCACAAAAATATTTAGCAAATAGTCAACTTTTAGACAGTCTATTGGACTCTAAAGCACTTGCATTCAGTGGTTAAATGTCTCGAAAGTGATCTAGTAGTTTGACAAAAACAGTGAAATTAAGGTTAATGTCTTTATTCCATTATGTAGCATTAAACAAATAAATCTTCAATAGCTATGTTGATAAAAACATAATTATGCTGAGTTTGAGAGCCTATGTATAGTAGATCTCTAACTACTTAGATTCATTTATGCCACATTAAATCCCCATTCTTCCTAAGGAATATGTCGTGTTTCAATATGAAGACATGTAATAATATAAACACCCCTAACTGCCTTAGCAGTACAAAGGTTAGGCAACATAGGCCAGGGAAATGAGTGCAAGGTTAAGAGTAAGATTACTGGCTTTAGTACTGAGTCATTGTTGAACTTCTGACAAATTCCTTAGATTTTTTTACACAACAATGAAAACAAGGTCCTCCAAAAACCAGTACATTAGAAAAACATAAATTCAGTTTTTAAAAGGGGAACTGGGAGAAATAGATGGAAATCATTAGAGAGCAGAGTATTTTCAAAAACAAGTCAGAATCATGCATTTGTTGAAAACATATAAATGCCTGTTTAACTTAATTTAAGGGAAAAACTAAGGAAACATCCAGTGTGCACCAATAAGTACTTAAGACAATAGCTATATCACCATATACTGCAAATAGATTTATATATTATGATTTGTTGTTGTGCTCTTTAAAGACTACATGACAGTGAGACTTATTAACATTAAAACATCTTAGACCCACAAAAGTCATCAACCTTGCTAGACAGTCTGTAATTACCAACAAAATTCAGCAGGAAGAGATACAAAAAGAAATTTTATTCAAAATAATACTAAAATCTGGGAATCTACCTACTAAGACCCATTCAGGAATTATACAAATACATCTGCCAGACACTCTTTATAGAAATAAAGGTAGAGAGATATTTGAAGATATGTTAATTGCTGCTTGGTTGGGTCATGCTAAGCTAATAAAAGGGTAACTAAGTGGTACAGTGGTTAGAGTGCCCCTGGGCAAGTCACTTAACCCTGTTTGCCTCAGTTTACTCATTTGTAAAATAAGCTGGAGAAGGAAATGGCAAACCACTCTAGTATCTTTAGCAACAAAATCCCTGAAAGCTACTAAGAAACAAATATAATTAAAATGGCAACACAACTTAAATTAATCTACACATTAGTGCCATGTCAAAGTACTGCTTTATAGACCTGGGCAAAATAATAACAAAATTCATCTGGAGGAACAAAGGTCAATAATCTCAAGAGAAATAATGAAAAAAAATCAGGAAGAAAGGGAACCAGCAATACCGGATCTCAAACTATCTTATAAAGCAGTAATCTCAGAACTACTTGATATTTATTTAAAAAAAAGAAAAATGGATCAATAGAACAGGTTAAGTAATAAGACTAACTGCAATAAACATAGTGGCAGAGTCTCTGAAATACTCTCTATTTGACAAAACCTAATAAGAAAATTGGAAAGCAGCCTACCAGATCTTACACTATATACCACCATATACAAAAGGATATAGGACCCAAATGTAAAAGGTCATATCATGAGTAAATTAGAGCAAGAATTCTTGACCAAACAAGGGACAGAGATGGACAATTTTAATTACATAAAACTGAAAGGCTTGTACAAACATCTTTATAGCAATTTCTCTGATCAAAGTCTAATATCCAAGATACATACAGAATTAATATATGTACAAGATATATTTTTGTTGTGTGGTTGTGTCTGACTCTTCATGATTCCCTGGATCTTGGTACGCCAGGCTGCCCTTCTATCCTCCACTATCTATCAAAATCCATCCAAGTTTATGTTGTTGCATGACACTATCTATCCTGCCATCATCTGCCATCCCCTTTTCCTTTTACCTTCAATTTTTCCCAACATCAGCGGCTTTTTCAGTGAGTCCTTGTCTTCTCATTATGTGGCCAAAGTATTTAAGCTTCAGCATGAGTATTTCACCTTTTAGTAAATGGTGTGAATTAATCTAAGTATTGACTAATTTGATTGCCTTACTATTTATTCCCAAGGGGTACCACAATTTGAAAGCATCTGTAGCACTCAGCTATGGCAAAAAAGCTGTGGCACTCAGCTTTCCTTATTGTCCAACTGTTGCACTATACATTATTACTGGAAAAACTATAGCTTTGACAATGTGGACTTTGTTGGCAAGATGATGTTTCTACTTTTTAGTATGCTGTCCAGATTTGCCATAGCTTTCTTTCCAAGGAGCAAAACATCTTTTAATTTCACGGCTGCAGGTTCCATCTTTAGTGATCTCTCAGTCCAAGAGCATAAAATCTGACATTGCTTCTATTTCTTCTCCCTCTGTTTGCCAGGATATGAAGAAACCAGTTGCCAAGATTTTAGTTGTTGTTGTTTTTTTTAAACACTAAACTTCAAGCTAGCTTTTATGCTCTTTTTTTCATCCTCATCAAGAGGCTTCTTAATCTTCACTTTCTGCCATCAGAGTCATATCCTTTGTATATTTGACACTGTTAATATTTCTCCTGGCAACCTTAATTCTGACTTTTGATTCATCCAGCCTGGCATTTTGCATGATAAGTTAAATAAGTAAAGTGACAATAAAAAGTGACAAAGCCTTGTCATATTCCTTTCTCTGTCTTAAATCAATCAGTTATTCCATGGTTCTAACTGTTGTTTCTTGATCCACATACAGGTTCCTCAAGAGACAAGTAATGTGATCTGGTACTCCCATTTCTTTGAGTACTTGACACATTTTGTTGTGATCCATGCAATCCACAAAGGCTTTAGTATAGTCAATAAAAAAGAAATAGATTTTTTTTCTGGAACTCCCTTGCTTTCTCCATAATCCAGTGAATGCTGGCACTTTGGTTTCTAGTTCCTCTGCCTCTTTAAAAATGAGTGTGTTCTTCTGATAATTCTCAGTTCACATATTGCTGAAGCCTGGCTTGTAGAGTCTGGAGCATTAACCTTGCTGGTATTTGAAATGAGCACAATTGCTGGGTAATTTGAACATTCCTTGACATTGCTCTTCTTTAGGATTGAGATGTAAACTGACTTTTTTTCCAATCCAGTGGCCACTGCTGTTTTCCAAATTTGCTGACGTATTGAGTACAGCAGTTTAACAACATTGGAATTCAATCACCTCCACTAGCCTTATTGTTAACAATGCTTCCTAAGGCCCACTTGACTTCATCATCCAGGATGTCTGCTTCTATAGCAGCAGCTACACTTTCATGGTTATCAGTGAAATTAAGATCTTTCTTGCATGAAACATTCCTCCAATATCCCTAATTTTCCTGAAGAGATATCTTATTGTTTCCATTCTACTGTTTTCTTCTATTTCTTTGCATTGCTTGTTTAAGAAAATATTATCTCTCCTTGATGTTCTATGGAATTTTGCATTCAGAGTATATCTTTCCTTTTCTCCTTTACTTTTTTCTTTCCTTCTTTCCTCAGCTATTTGTAGAAACATCAAACAGTCATTTTGCTTTCTTGTTCTTTTTCTTTGGGATTTGTTGTTGTTGTTGTTGTTGTTGCTGTTGCCTCTTATACAATATTGTGAACCTCTGCCCATAGTTCTTCAAGAACTCTACCTACCAGATATAGTTCCTTAAATCTATTCTTCACTTTCACTTCATATTCATAAGAGATGTTATTTAGGTCACACTATACATTCTGATAGTTTCCTCTACTTTCTTCAATTTAAGTCTAATTTTGCAATAAGAAGCTCACAATCTGAACCACAGTTAACTCCAGGTCTTTTTTTTAACTGACTATATAAAGTTTCTCCACCTTTCACTGCAAAGTGTATAATCAATCTGATTTCTGTATTGAGCATCTGGTGATGTCCATGTGTAGAGTTGCCTTTTGTGTTGTTGAAAAAGAGTGCTTACTATGACCAGCAAGTCACCTCGACAAAACCCTATTAGTGTCTGCCTTGCCGCATTTTGTACTCCATGGCCAAACTTGAAATGCTAAAGTCTCTACCATCATACCCCTGTAGCATTGCCCCACATACCCCAAAAAGGAAAAATTTGGGGTGGGAGAGGCTGTGGAAAAATAGCCACATGAATTCAGTGCTGGTGGAGATATGAATTACCCCAAGCTTTTTGGAAAGCAATTTGGAATTTTATAAGAAAAGTTACAGAAAATTTATTTATACTCTTTTTCCAGGTCCTCCCACTGTTTGTTTTATATAACAAAGAGATGAATTACAGGAAGATAAGTCCAGTCCATACAGCATACTGATAGTGATACTATTTGTAATAGCAAAAAGGTAAAAAGGAAAATACATATTCAATGACTGGAGAATAGCTGAAGAAATCACAATATATATTAGTCTGTCATAAAGGACAAAGAAGATGAAGAATTCAGATATGGGAAGGGACATATAATGTGGTAGAGCGTGCAGAAAACAGAACAAAAAAAATATATATATATACTTTCTGCCAACAATTATGCCAACCAAGACAGCAGTAAATGACAAAAGCTACAGGGTGTCCCTTTCAGGATGCTTTAAATAGTGGAAAACGTTAATGCTAATTTATTGCGGTAAAAACACACGTACTTCTTTTCAGAAACTGTAAGTTACAAAAGTGTAAGATTAAGCATACTATCAATCACACTCTTCGTTCTTTTGCTTGAATTTGCAAGGGAGAGTATACTTTGTGGAAGGCAATTACACATTTGTGTAGATTTGTCAAAACAAAATCCATCAGCAATAACAAAAAAAATAACATTAAAAGACTGCTTAGCCTTAGAGAGAAGAAAATGGCAAACCAGTCCAGTTTCCTTGCTAAAAACGGGATCCCAACAGGGGTCACAAAGAGTTGGACAAGACTGAAAAATGACTAAACAACAACACATTAGCCCGAGAAAAATACTAGGAGTTTGACTGATCACAAAACACAACTAAATGATCAGGATGAAATAAGGATGCAGCCAGTTGGTTTTCCTTAGTGATGGCGATTGTTCAGCTCCTTTTCTTTTTCTGAAGAGGAATAAAGAAGAGGAAGTAGAAAAAAGCCTTTCACTTTCATGTCTTCCAATACTGCTAAGGTCACAATATAGTATTTATTCTGCATTCTATTAAGTTCTGCATTGCATACAGATCTGGGAGTTCTACAACTCAGATAAAAATGTCCCTAACCTCAAGGGATATCTAATTTAAAACAGATGTTGACCACAGAAAATGACAGTTTTGTAAACCACAGGTCTCAGTGCAATGTGTCTGTAAATATTTATCAAACATCATCACTGAAGATGAAATGACCAATGTGAGACAGCGGGGCATGCCTGCAAAAGGTATTCACTGCTGTGATAGAGGAAATAAAGCATAGAATCTAGGTCAACGATGGCTACCCTGTAGAATAGATGATGAGGTTCTCACAACATTCCTGTTCGGGGAGGACATCATGTTGGCTATATTAAATCCCAGAACACACAGAACTTCCTGGAAGAGAACTGCAGTCACTCAATAGAGTTTGACCTGTCCATCTACATGGGAAAGAATGAGAGAATAAAGAATGTCTATTGCCCCAGATTACAATATGCATTTGGAGGGACACCCCATACTTAAAGCTTATCCAGCAGTATGTGCATATGGGACAGATGGTAAAGGCAGACATCCAAGGGGGGACAGAACTGAACAGGAGGAGGAGAATGGGATGGTTATCTTAAGGAAATTGAAAAGCTTTTTTCCTGAACCCTGACTTTCCCGTGAAAACAAAGGTCTGTCTCTCCAAAATGAGTAATTCTTATCAATGTTACTGTTTGGCAGCAAGACAAGAAAAACCATTGCCTCCAAAAAACTAAAAATGAAGAGAAAGCAAAGGAGAGGTATGTGGTGGGTGGGAGGAGGCTGCAATATATGCCAATGAGGAAGTAAAAAAAAGAGCAGAAATAAAAGATGTTGTCAAGGAATCACGATAGGAAGAAAAGATGGAGTCATCACATGGCAAAAGCCCAATCTAAGATGAGATTTACCTGATGATGACCGTTTGGGAGGTCAGTGACAAGAGTAGCACAGAAAATGCAGGTCTAGGGGAGTTGTTATCTACACTGCTGGTGGGAATGCCCAAATGCCCAATTCTAATGGAACATCAAATTTCATCATAATTTCATTTAAAATTGCAGAAGAGATGTCTACTTGATACCCTTCAGTCATTATTTTATGTCAAAATGGCTTTGTGAATATAAACTTTAACTTCCCAAGAGTGCTGGACAAGGAACCAGTCAATTAGTTTGAATTCTAACTGTGTGACCTTCCCCACATCTCTGTGGGTCTTCGTGTCTTCATCTATAAAATGGTGGAGTTAGACTAGATGACCTTAATTTGTAAACTCTCTCCCAGTTCCAAATCTATGATCCTAAAATAGATTTTTTTTTAAAGGGTTGGAAAACAAATGTAATCAGGCAGGGTGTGGGGATGTCACCAGAGTAAGAAAAGTTACAGCAAATACAAGAGCAGGAGAATCAAGAGGGCCAGGGAGGGTAGGCCAAAGGAGTGTGGAAGGGGCAATCTACTACTGATGGATTCATGATGATTCACTAGCATAGGCACCAATGTGGAAGAGACATGGGCTCTCAGAGGCAAGTCTAAACAGAGGCTCCTCTCCCCTGGGTTAAAGCAAAGAAGAAGGGGAAGGACACCCCAAAATATTCCCTTGTTCTAGGTTCCAGATACTTTGAGAGCTTTTGAGTACAGTTGGGTCCTCTCTCAATATACTTCACCCAACCTCCAACCCAAAATGCCAAAATAACACAGCCACACCCTCAGGCCATCTCAGAAAGCCAAGAAACAGATCCTGTGTCCTCAACTGGGACTAAGGACCCTAGGAAGCAAAGGAAAGGAGAAAGTATAATCAGAAACCTCTCTTCCATGCACATCTCTCCAGAACCACATGGTATGAGTGAGGAAGGCAACAGTCACCTTTTGGCTCCAGGGCCTGTTCAGACTCATAGCGACCAGTAAATAACTTGAGATAGTTATATTTGTTTACTAAAGGACAAAAGGTTACAGTGTCCTACAGGCACAGAGTTTTAAGTTTCAAGACATTAAATACACACACACACACACACACACACACACACACACACACACACTTGCCCCCACTGTTTTCTCTGAGCCCTACCAGAAAGCTTTGCAGAGATGAGAGAAAGAATGAGAGAAGGAGAAACTGATGGATCCAAGTCAGATTCTCTAACAATTCTTTAGGAATTCAAGGTCCCTAATTCCCTACTAGAATTTTGAGTAATCAAATGGGTCTGGTAAGTCACAGAACATATCCTTAGGGAAAGCTGCTGGCTTTATGTCCTCCAACTCTTTTAATGTTTCTTTTACTGCTTTTATAATGTGCTTAATTAGCTTCATATATGAGGTCTACCTCACGTATCAGCAGTCCTCTATGAACCTTAATGACCATTATATAATACATTTGATATTCAGCTTCCATATTTTCAAAATATTGATCCATAATGACAGTAGTTAAGCACTGAATAAAACAGTCGTAAGCATTAAACGTGCATTAGTTTTTTAAGCATTAGTCATATGCACTAACACAGAGTAGCAATGAGTCATGGAGTGCACACAGTACAAAACTAATAAATTAGGCATGCAATTAATAGTTCTACAGGTCACAGTCACATACCAACAATTGAATGACATGCAAACCATATCATTAAAATGAGAATCCTTTGCCCAGATGGATAGTGTCAGCAAATACGTATGTATGCCATTATTAACAGCACTGAATGTTTTATATTTATATTCATCATATGAACGTGGCAATAAAATATAATAGAAGGAAATACCTATGGGAGACCAAAAAACAAATGAAAAACAAAACAGAAAATAGAAATAGGATTTTTTTAAAAATCAGGCCATAAAATTTCATTGAGAAAAGACTGGATCTGTGATTTTGTGGGAGTAGGAAGCTCTCAGTGAGGATTTCCTCTGTTAATGTAGATCTATACCTTCTGTGAAATTTTAGAGAAGGGTCTGGTACACCAAGAGGTTAAGGTAACCTTCCCAAGGTCCTGAAGGTTGGATGCGGCTGAGGACAGGCACTCAAATTCAAAGCTGGACTTGAACCCAGGGCGTCCTATCTCCAAGGCCAGCTCTATATGCCGTAACACACTGCCTTACCAAAGGCTTTCCTTTTTAAAAGGAATCATGTATCAAATTTGTAAAAGAAAAGAAAAAAAAAAGCTATTCATCTCAATACTCAAAAGCATCCAAGGAAAACAGAATTTTAAAAGTTTAGAAATATAATTTTCAGTGTGAGGGTATTCCTGAAGAAACATTGGGAGGAGGAGAAATCCTTGATTATAGATAAAAGAAAGAAAAAAACATTATCCCACCATAGTTCCCATTCATACCTAGATGGCCCTGGTAAATGCTCCTGGCTGAGCTGTCAGTCATCCACTGAGCCTAGGACTGGACATACTCATCTGGAGACTCTGCTCAAGTCCCAGTGAGCTTCAAGGACAAAGGGAAGGTATGGTGGATTCCTCACCCCTCAGGCTTTGCCTTGCTGAGGATGTGGGTGTCAGGGGTTATTCCCTTTTGTCCTCCAATAAACACTTCCCTCTCTTAAAGCCACACAAGCAGCACAGCACAGAAAAACAGTGATTATCTCAGCACTTCAGACAGTCGTCTCAAAGATACATCAACAAGACTTGAACTTAGCCCCATTGCATAGCATGGCTCGACAAACTACTTTTAGCAACTACTGTTTAAACTATATGAAGTAGGTATGACATGCACATATCACAGAATGCGATGGCATGTCTATCTAATACAAGCAATTGTTACAATACAAGTGTCTGTCAGGGACATTTACACAAGTGAAACCCTTACTATTCTCTACCTTTGACATTTTCTTAAATTAAAAGATTTTTTTAAATTAACATGCATGTATTTTCTCTCTGTCCTACATCCCTTCCTTGCATCCCACTGAGATGGAAAAAGAAAAGAAAACTCTTCCGTACTTTCTGCTCTATCTTTCATTTGCTTGTTCTTTTTACTAATCCGCTTCAAGGTCGGGGTCAAATAACAGCTTGACCTCAGATAAAACCTGAAATCTCTCAGTTTAAGGAGCCCTGGAAAAGTGGCTTATTCCCATACAAATTAGGCTCGTTTTTCACTAATGGTATTGGAAATGACCTGAAGATTTAGTTGGCACGGGGGATGAAAGCTTGGTCTCTGGACAGAGCCTCCCAGTTCCCAGCATACAAAATGCCAAAATGCCACTCGGTGGTCCTGCTCTCTCTCTCAGGCTTCTGCAGATGGACTAATAAATAATCTGACTAACAAAGGGAAGCTGCACTCAGCTGAATCCATGTGGTGACCTCCCTGAACGTTCTTGTTGAATATCCTTCCTCTGTTATGGCTAAGTAAACCTCCTTTTGATAAATGTTAAAAAAGAGAAGTGACTTAGCCTGGTCACAGGCAGCTCAGTTTCTCTGCCCTTCTCTCCAAACTTTTTAAAGGAGTATTCAAAATGTTGGTTACAAAGGTATAAATTCTAATTCCCTCACGAATGAGACACTAATATTCCATTATATTTGTATGCCACAATTTGTTTAGTCATTCTTCAGTCAACAAATACCTATCTTGTTTCCAGTTCATTGCTATTATAGCAAGTATTGCTATGACTGTTTTAGTACATATGGAACCTATCTTTTAACCTCTTTGGGATTTATTTATATCTTTTATATCTATTGTGCGTATCTTTTGAGTCTAAAGATCTCAGCTGAGTTGGCCACAGGTTTCAGGATTTAGAGTTTCCTAAACCTTTGCCCTTCCAGAAGATAAGAGTATCAACTATTTCAGACTATCCATGCTCTTGCCATGAGCTCTGCCAATACATCCCTTGTACCAGAGACCAATACCCTGGAAGACTTAACCCTCCTAGCACTAGATCTCCTACTTTGGGACCCATATTTATACTACTTTTATGAATAGTAGTGAGATCTCCAGATAAAAAGATAGTAACATTTTACTCACTTTTTTAGGACAATTATCAATTATTTCCAGAATGACTCCAAAAAGAATGCTTTATTGTGCCTATATTTCTTCAGCCCCTCCAATTTCGACTCTTTCCAACTTTTGTCATCTCTGCCTGGAGAAAATTCAAGTGGATGAAAACTATTGTCCAGATTACAATATGCATTTGAATGGAAAATTCATAAAGTTTATGTGTTACTATTTGTATTTGGTTCAGACAATATAGATAGGCAGCAAATTGGACCTAGAGTTGCATAAGAGTAGGAAAACAGGCTAAATTGCCTTTTTTTTTCCCATTTCAAAGCTCTTTTAATGACCCCCAAGCTTCCCATGAAAACAAGTCTATCTTTTTTTTAATACCACAATTCTTCTAATATTGTTCTATGGCAGAAACATGAATTACGTGTTTCTTTAAAGAATTAAAAATAAATATTCCATGGAAGGCAATGGAGGGACCCATAGGGATCGGACTGAAATGAGAAACATATAAACAATAGGAAAACAGACAAAAAAGATATCTTTGAGGAAGTGTATGAAGAGAAGATGAACCTGTCATGTGGCAAGAGCAAGAAACGACTAATAGATGGTGTTCCCTCCCTATGCCCTCAAAATATCAGTAGAAAGCAAGGAAGGCCTCCAGCCCATCAGATAGACTCCCTGTGATGAACTTATTGAGGGACACGGACAAAAGTAGTGCAGAATGGGCATGCATAGATGGGTTATCATTTGCATTATTAGAGAGAATTTCTATACTGAAGTAACAAATCTATTTTAGTATTCAAATCATCTTTGCAAATTTTCTGCATGTGAAATAAAACCTCAGAGATATTTTGATTTGTATTTTTCTCTTTAGATATTTGACCCAATCTTTCATAGGGTTGTTAGTAGTCTGAAATTGTTCTTTTGAAAACTTTGTTCCTATCCTTTGAATAGCTATCCCTTGATGAATAGGTCTTTCTTGGACTTTTGTGTTAATTTCCAACATATGTGTGATATCAGACCCTTATCAGAGAAATATCAGATGAAAATATTTTTTCCTGATAGTTTCTCTTCTCCTAGCTGCATGAATTTTATTTATGCAAAAGCATTTCAACCTTAAGCAATTAAAACCATTTTTTTTTTGTCTTTTGTGACTGCTGCTAAACATTTTTTGCTTAAAAATTTTTACCCTATGCTCTCAGCAATGCAAGGTTATAAGACAACTCCAAAAGACTCATGATGGAAAAGGATATCCATATCCAGAGAAAAGAACTAGAGTCTGAATGCAGATTGAAGCAAACTATTTGCTCTCTCTCTTTTGTGTTTTGTTGTGTTTCATTCCTTCTTTTTTTGTTGTTTACTCCATTGGTTACAACTCTTCTTTACAACCTGACTAATGTTTAATGTGAAGGTATTTGTAGAATCTATATCAGAATGCATGCCGCCATGGGGGCATTAAGGGGTAGGAGATGAAGGGAGAGAATATTTGGAACTCAAGGGATTGTGGAACTGAATACTGAAAACTAAAAGTAAATAAATAATTTTTTTAAAAAGAATTTTTACCCTAGGCCTAACCATGAAAGGTACCTTTCATGGTTGGTTCATTTTTAAAATAATGTAATTTTTTCTGTATAGGTTATAGACCCATTGTAAGCTTATAGTAGTAAGATGTTGGTCTAATCCTAATTTCTACTAAAGTATTTTTCAGTTGTTCTAGCAATTCTTGTCATAAAGGGGGTTCTATTTGCCCTCAAATAATTTATTTTCCCAGATTTATTGGGCTATTGGCTTCCATTGTTTCTGGTTTTTCCTTACCTACTCTATTCTTCTAATTTGCTTTTCTATTTTCTTTTCCTTCTGAAGAGCCCTCCTTGGTTCCTAATCCTTGTTCATTAAGAACTGGTTTGCTTTGTGTTTTGGCTGTTTCTTTTGAAAGACTTTTGCTCTTTTCTCCAAAATTAATGTGTGTGTTTGTGGTATTGCTGGCACCCACATGCTCATCTGAGAAGGAGGAAATTGGAGACAAAGTACCTTCATTGAAAAATTGATAGATGTGATTAAAACCAGGAAGTATTCCCTGTCAAAAAATATTGAGGCTTATAATTAAACTGAAAAGAGATATTATTATTGATCCATACTTTATAACTTCTCCCAGTAGCAGAAGGGAAGACCTAGTAAATCTGGACCATAAATCTGTTTGCCTGAGCCAAAGCAGCCTACGTAAGCAGAAGGGGAATAGAGAACTGAAGTCATCTATTTTAGAGGTCATTTGTTTCAGGCAAATTCAGTCTCTTTGTTCTTCCTACCACAAATTCAAAGAAATCCATCTTCTCAAGGGATAGAGCTAGGTAAGAGCAGGGACTAGAGAAAGGATCATGCCTAAAGGAAGGAATTAGAAAAGGGCTTGGAAAGGGACCTTCTTATAATAGAGTAGGAGTCAGAGAGGGTTAACTTCTGCTCATCCCATACAACTACTAAATTATGAATGTGACAAACAGCAACAATATGAACATGGCCCTATATGGAAATTCTATTCTTTCTATAGGCAGTTGGTACATGATTTTCTGTTTGCAGATGACTGTGCACTCAATGCAACCTCTGAAACTAAGATGCAACAAAGTATGGATCAATTCTCTGCTGCTTGTGCTAATTTTGGCCTAACAATTAGCACCAAGAAAACACAAGCTTCATCAGCCACCACCACATCATCCTTACGCAGAACCATTGATTATAGCAAAAGGAGAAGTTTTGAATGCTGTGGATAAGTTCACTTACCTTGGTAGTATACTTTCCAGGGATGTACACATTGGTAATGAGGATGACACGTGCATTCCCAGAGCTAGCTCAGTGTTTGGGAGGCTCCAAAGGAAAAGCAAGGGAGAAAAGAGGTATTGACTGACTACCAAACTGAACATCTACAGAGCTATTGTGCTGACCTCATTGTTGTATGCCTGTAAAACCTGGACAGTCTACCAGCACCATGCTGAGAAACTCAATCACTTCCATCTGAATTGTCTTAGGAAGATTCTGAAGACCACCTGGTAGGATAAGGTACCAGACACTGAGGTCTTTACTCAAACTAA
Source organism: Pseudochirops corinnae (assembly GCA_028646515.1). Classification (NCBI taxonomy): domain Eukaryota; kingdom Metazoa; phylum Chordata; class Mammalia; order Diprotodontia; family Pseudocheiridae; genus Pseudochirops; species Pseudochirops corinnae. Next base: position 399,262,980 of record CM053585.1, read on the forward strand.
ACTGCCAAGCTTTCAAACTCTGCCTCAGAGAGTGCAACTCCAATGGGCTGGCCATGTTTGAATGTAAAATGTACGCTTGCCAAAAAGACTGTTTTATAGAGAACTCACATGGGTTCTCACAAGCATTCATGGTGATCAGAAGAAGTGATATAAAGACACTCTCAAAGTCTCTCTCAAGAACTTTGGAATTTATTATGCGACAAGGGAGACACCAGCATAGGATGTGCCCACATCAGAGAAGGTGCTGTGCTCTATGAGTAAAGCAGAATTGAAACAGCTCAAAGGAAATACAAGATGCACAAATTTAGAGAATCCTCTCAAAATGTTCGCATGATCTATTTGTACCCTACCGGTAGAGCATTCTGAGCTCGTATTGGTCTGATCACCCACAGTCGGACACATTAAAACTTGACTTTGGCATAATGATGTCATTTTGGTCCTCTTTGAGAATGGAGGACAACAAGTATAGGCACATAAAGCCTAAACAAAGAAGAGAAAAGCTGTGGCTTTCCCCAGGGTACAGTGGAATAGTGAATGGAGAATTAGCTTGGTAACCAGAAAAACCTGGGTCCAAATCCTACTTCTGACATATACTGACTCTAAGATGAAGTCGCTTCAACTCTCAGAGCCCTATGAAACCAAGACTTTGAATGGCAGAGAAGAGACTTTGGCTCAGGTAACTCCTCCACCAGAGGGCTCCCTGCATCCCTGCATCATTGACATCATAAGCCTCATCCTTACTCTTTTCTAGGTTATTTATTTTCCTTTCGTTTCTTCCTTCCAAATTTTCATTTCAATTTTCATTTCAATTTTTCATCTTAATTTATTTTTTCTAGCCACTCTTGGCCACCTCTTTTTCTGTTCTTCAGAGGCTCTGCTTATAGTCATTGTGAGGCTGCTTTCTACTAGCTCTACCTCCTGATCTTTACTTTTTTGTTGTTCAGTTGTTTCAATCATGTCCAACTCTCTGTGATCACATTTGAGGTTTTCTTGGCAGAGATACTAGAGTGGTTTACCATTTCCTTCTCCACCTCATTTTGTAGATGAGGAAACTAAGGTGAACAGGGTTAAGTGACTTGTCTAGGGTCTCACAGCTAATATGTTCTGAAGCCACATTTGAATTCACGAAGATGAGTCTTCCTGACTCCAGATCTGATCTCATTGCACCACCTAGCTGCCCTGAGATTTGCTTTACCCATGATATTTTTTATTGTTTTGATGGTTGGGTTGGTTGGGTTTTGTTTGTTTTTTTTTGTTAACTTGTATTTTCACCTTCAGTTTGGGATTTTGTGCTCGATTCAGTCCTTTGTAGTACTCTTAGATGAGATAAGTAGTGTTTGGTCCTGTCACCTGTAGCTTGGACTCACCACCATCACTACCATCCATGATTTGGATGAAGTTCCTGGTGCTTGGCCCCGCCCTCTACTCTAGTTCCTGGCATTGCCTCAGTCTCTTGGTGGTCTCCTGCAGATTCTGGCTTTGACAGTGCACTGCCTCCTTCTTTTCATATAATTCCCACTTGGAGGATGCTTCTATCACCTGCTGTGACCCTGAGAGACCCTAGTCAGGTCCTAACAACCAGGCTGGTACGAGGCCTCTTGGAAAGCATCCCCTGGTGCTGGCACCCAAGCACCAAAGTAGCCCCATATTCTGCTGTGGCTTCCAGTGTTCTATGGATGGCATAGCCAGGACCTCTATCCCTATTTGGTGACCAGTGGCTTCTAGTATGGATGTGCTAGCAAATTTTTAACAACTGACTTTGTGAGGGTAAAATATATGGAGCAACACACTTTTAAGTTTACTCTGCATTATTTTTTTTGATTACTTTCTTAAGTGTAGGCAATAAACAAAACAACAAATCAGGCCCTTTGATGACTTCTGAGGCAGAAATATGCTCACATTGAAAATTTAACAATCAGTTCTCCTGAGCTGGTTCAAGCCAGCTCTAGCACACCCCTGGGTCTGGGTCTGTTTCTTATTTCTGTTCTGATAGACCAGAGCTGGGATTTAGCTTCAGGATCCTGATTATTAGGACTTGTAATGGTTTGAGTCCTTCCCTCTTCCCATGCCACCCAACTATTGACCCTATTTGGAACCCCTCATGCTAGTTTCACTGCTATGGCTTTTCTCATTGCCTCTGCTTTCTATCCCCAGAGTTCATGCTGATATTCCTGGTGTCCTGTTCATGGATCAGAAGAAGGCAGTGTCATTAAATTGAAGAATATGCATTGGGGAGTAAGATGTAAAAAGTCTGAAAAGGTAGAAGAATCCTAGGTTTATGAGGGTTTTGAATGCCAAACAGAGCATTTTGTTATTGCTCCCAGAGGCAATAGGAAGCCCCTGGACTAAATATATATTAACCCAGGACTTGAATAGCCCAGGGTAAGGAGTTGTTTTTTAGTCATTCAGTCTCATCTGACTCTTTGTGATCCCACAGACCATAGCACTCCAGGCCCTTCTATCCTCCACTATATCCCTAAGTTTGTCCAAGCTCACGCTGGTTATTTCCATGATATTATTTATCCATCTCATCCTCTGCTTCCCCCTTTTCCTTTTGTCTTCAATTTTTCCCAATATCAGAGTCTTTTCCAATGAGTCCCATCTTCTCATTATGTGACCAAAGTATTTAAGATCTTCAGCATTTGGCCTGCCAATGAATAGTATGAATTAATTTCTTTAAGTATTGACTGATTTAACCTCCTTGCTATTGAAGGGGCTCTCAAAAGTCTTCCTCCAGCACCACAATTTGTAAGTGTCAATTCTGTGGCACAGTTTTCCTTATAGTCCAAATCTCACGGCCACACGTTTCTACTAGAAAAACTATAGCTTTGACTACAGGGATCATGTAGGCAAGGGATGTCTCTACTTTTCAGTATGCTGTCCAGGTTTGCCATAGCTTTCTTTCCAAGGAGCAAACATTTTAAGGAGCACATAGAACATAAGAAGTAGAATTATTCAGAATTAAATTATTCAGAAGCCTCATTCCTATATATTACACTTCATTCAGAGAGTCATTGCTAAGTGAGAAAAAACATGAATATAACCATACACGCAAAAAACCTGATTATGTCTTAAAAGACAGAAGACTAGTATACACCAACCCTAACCTCCCTTCACATAGGGTGGGGCCTTCACTTGCACCAATAAGAAGAGAGTCCCAAGGTCCAGGGGTTACACAAGTAAGCTTCACATAGGAATCATTTCAGAATCATATGCAACTATATTGTTGACTAGTTAGAACAAAGTTTAAAATTAATGCCAAATTGAAAGATAAGGTACTGTATGCAACTGCAACATTCATAACATGACCTAGTTAAAGAAGCCTCTCTTTATATATTATATTCTCCTGTTTATACAAAACATTAATCTGATTACAATAAGCTCAAACCATATAGGATCTTTTTAGTGAAATCCATCATCACTCAGAAGTGATTCAGCCTAATAGCCCAATACAGGAAAAACCAAGAAAATGAAGGGTTCCTCTTGATCAAATTATGATATAAAGTTGGATGGGCAGGCTGATCATGTAGTCTTTTAATATATGTATCATGGATAAGAATTGCAAATGGTGGACAAAGCCAAGGTGGTAGCGTAAAAGGAGGGACTTGCTTGAGCTCTCCCCCAAACCCCTTCAAATATTTGTAAAAAATGATGCTAAACAAATTCCAGAGCAGCAGAACTCACAAAATGATAAAAAATGACAAAAAAAATTTCCAGCCCAAGACAACCTGGAAGGCCAAAAGGAAAGGTCTGCTGTACCAGACTGAGAGAGGAGCACAGTCCAGCACAAAATGCACCAGCATAGACCAGGCCCCAACAAACATGGAGCAAGCCTCCAGGGACTGAATCACTGGAAATGTGGTGATTTCCAGACTTCTCAACCAACAAACACCAAAGATAACCGGCCATGGAAGAGCTCAAAAAAGATTTTGAAAATCAAGAAAGAGAAGTAGAGCAAATATTTGGAAGAGAAATGAGAGTGATGTAAGAGAATCATGAAAAACAAGGCAATAGCTTGCTAAAAGAGACCCAAAAAGTGCTGAAGAAAATAACAACTTAAAAAATAGACTAACCCAAATGGCAAAAGAGGTCCAAAAAGTCAATGAGAAGAAGAATGCCTTAAAGAGCAGAAATGGCCAAAAGGCAAAGGAGGTCCAAAAGCTCATTGAAGAAAATAATTGCTTAAAAATTAGAATGGAGCAAATGGAAGCTAATGACTCTATAGAAATCAAGAGATTAAAAAATGAAATCAAAAGAATGCAAAAATAGAAGACAACATGAAATATCTCATTGGAAAAATGACTGACCTGGAAAATGGGTCGAGAGATAATTTTAAAATTGTTGTACTATCTGAAAGCCATGATTAAAAAAAAAAGAACTTAGACATCATCTTTCAAGGAATTATCAAGGAAAACTACCCTGATATTCTAGAAACAGAGCAGGAAAAAAAATTGAAAGAATCTACCAATCACCTCCTAAAAGAGATCCCAAAAGGAAAACTCCTAGGAATATTATAGCCAAATTCCAGAGTTCCCAGGTCAAGGAGAAAATACTGCAAATAGCCAGAAAGAAACAATTCTAGTATTGTGGAAACACACTCAAGATAGCACAAGATTTAGCAACTTATACATTAAGGGACTGGAGGGCTTGGATTATATTTCAGAGGTCAAAGGAGCTAGGATTAAAACCAAGATTCACCTACTCAGAAAAACTGAGTATAATCCTTTAGGAGGTAAAATCGATCTTCTGTGAAATAGAGGACTTTCAGGCATTTTTAAAGAAAAGACCAGAGCTGAATAGCAATTTTGATTTTCAAATACAAGACTCAGGAGAAGCATGAAAAGGTAAACAGGAAAGAGAAATCATAAGGGACTTATAAAAGTTGAACAGTTTGCATTCCTACATGGAAAGATGATATTTGTAATTTATGAGACCTTTCTCAGTATTAGGGTAGTTGGGGAAAAAATACACACACACACACACACACATACATACACACACACAGAGGGCACAGGATGAGTTGAATATGAAAGGATGATATCTAAAAAATAAATTAAGAGTTGAGAGAGGAATGTACTGGGAGAAGGAGAAAGGGAGATGTAGAATGGGGTAAATTATCTCACATAAAAGAGACAAGAAAAAGCTTTTACAGTGGAGGGAAAGAGGAGGGAGGTGAGAGGAAATGAGTTAAACTTATTCTAATCAGAATTGGCTCAAAGAGGGAATAATATACACACTCAATTAAGAATGAAAATCTAAAAAAAAAAAAAAGAATGAAAATCTATCTTACCCTACAAGAAAGTAGAAGAGAAGGGGATAAGAGAGAGGAAATGATAGAAGGGAGGGTAGATTGGAGAGAGGGTAATCAGAAGCAAAGAATTTTGAGAAGGGACAGGGTCAAAGGAGAGAATAGGATAAATAGGGTGGGATAGAACACACACACATATTATATACACACACACACACACACACACATATATATATGTATATAGGGTGGGGAGAGAATTATAGTCTTTCACAACATGACTATTATGGAAGTGTTTTGCATGACTGTACCTGTATAACCTATATCAAAAAATGGCTTGTCTTCTCAATGAGGGTGGGTGGGGAGAGAGGAAGAGAGGGAATGTGGAACTCAAAGTTTTAAAAATGAATGTTAAAAATTGTTTTCACATACAACTGGGAAATAAGATATACAGGCAATGAGGTATAGAAATCTATCTTCTTGCCCTATAGGAAAATAGAAGGCGAAGTGCAGATTGGGAGAAGGGGTAAACAAAATGCACACTGCCTTGGGATGAGAGGAGGGAAGAGATGGGGGAAAATTTTGGAATGAAAAATCTTGTGGAAGTGAATGTTGAAAACTAAAAATAAATCAATTAATAAAAAAAATCAAAAGTAAAAAGTAACGCTGAGCAAGCAGACTTCAGAAAAACTTGGAAAGACTTATATGAACTGATGCTGAGTGAAATGAGCAGAACCAGGAGAACAATGTATACTTTAACAACCTGTGCAATGACTGACTTTGATAGATTTAGCTCTCAGTAATGCAAGGATCTAAGACAACTCAAAAAGACTTACAATGGAAAATGCTATCTGCATCCAGAGAAAGAACTTTGGAGTCTGAATGCAGATGGAAGCATACTATTTGCTCTTATTTTCTTTTGTTGTTTTTGTTTTATTTTTTTCCCAAGGTTCTTCCCATTAGTTCTAATTCTTCTTACATTATGACTAATGTGAAAATATGTTTAATATGAATGCATAAGTAGAGCCTATATAAGACTGCACGTTGTTTTGCAGAGGGGGGAGAAGAGGGAGGGGAGAAAATTTGAAACTCAAAATCTCATGGAAGTGAATTTTGAAAACTAAAAATAAATAATTTTTTTTAAAAGAAGTAGCATGACAAAAAAAAAAAGAATTTCAAATGAATGAGAGACAGTAAGAAAGAGTAGGTTAGGTTGCACTTGGGAAATTTTATAAGGCTTTTAAAAATCCCAAGATCCTTCTACCAACAAAAACCCACTTTAGTGAAACATGATTATCTCAAAAGAATCAAATTAGGTCCCTCAAAGAAAAATGGAAAAACTAATGGGCATAGTATGGTGTATCCCACTAGTACTTTACAATAAAGTTAAACCACCACCAATACTAACTCCCCAAATCTGACTTTCCTTTCCATCTTAATTTGGCTGACATTGCTATCCTTTTGCCATTGAGGTTTTAAATCTTGGAGCCTTCCCTGATCTCAATAATGACATTATCACCTTCCTGGAACCTCACACAACATTTGGCTTCCACAACTTTTTTTGCCCCACTTAATAGAATCTTATTTTTTCCAATCACTTGTAAAAATAGTATTCAACAATTATTTTTATAAGATTTTGAGTTCAAATTTTTTTTCTCTCCCTCCCTCCCTCCCTTTCCAAGACAGTAAGCAATCTGACAACAATCATGTTAAACATATTTCCATATTAGTCATGTGGTAAGAGAAGAATCAGGGAAAAACCACAGGAAAGGAAAAAAAAAAGTAAAAATAGTATGCTTCAATCTGCAATCAGATTCCATATTTCTTTCTCTAAATGTGGAGAGCATTTTACACCATGAGTCTTTTGGAATTGCCTTGGATCATTGTATTGCTGGGAAGAGCTAAGTGTATCAATTGATTATTTTTGCTGTTATTGTGTACAATGTTCTCCTGGTTCTGCTTAATTCACTCAGCATAGTTCACAACTCTTGTGTATAAACTTAACCATGGCATTATTTTGTATAATTGTTATCTGATGTAATTATTGTTATATCTCCTTATCTGTGTTGGAAATAGCATATATTTAAGGTCCATGTCTTATCTAAAGTTTATATCTCCCCAATTCCTACATACATCATTGTTACACAATAAAAATGTTCCCTGAACTTGTTACACAATGCCTACTGTCAGGAGGATGGGCAAGTGCTACTTTGCTGAACTTTCCTGAGAGTCAACAGTGTTTCCCACAACAGTCAGAAAATATTGTTTCTTAACCTGAAATGCCAATGTCAGCTGTGAAAAATAAAATCAAGTCAATAAATGTTTAATTAATGCCTATTCTGCATAGCATATTGTGAAGGATGCAAGTTTACCACCCAGTCCCAGGAAGTTTATAGGGATTTTGGTCTTAAAGTTGACTTGAAGTACTGAAACTGTTTCCTAGAGCAGCAGCTTTCAGACTTTTTGTTTGCACTTGACACAGTATTGCTTGTCTTGAGGAATCGCAGCACACAAGATGTTTATGTTGATAACAAAGAAAGATTCCTGGCTTCCAGACCCAACACCTAGATCTTTGAATTCCACTACTTCTCTTTTCTCTCCCCATTCCTGTGTGACCCTAAGCAAGTAACTTAGTCTCTGTTGGCCTCAGTTTTCTCAATAGTAAAACAAAGTTGTCCTGAGGATCAGATAAAATAATATTTATAAAGCACTTTGCACAGTGCTTGGCATGTATTAGGCACTATATTAGGCACTATATAAATGTTTATTCCTTTCTCTCCCAACTCCCATTCCCCCCTCATTCTTATCTTTCTCTCTACATTCCTGAGGACTCGTACTATAGAAAGCAGCTTTGTGCTTCTGCATATAATCTGGACAGCTTTTCTGACCTTCCTTTTTTTAACCTGACCTTCTTTGTTCTCCCAAATCAAGAAATAGCAGGCAATAAACCATAGCTAGAGGTAGGGCTAAAGAATATGGATGTCTTGAAAGGAATTTTAAGGCACACAAGTGTGGCATACCCTTTGAAAATCATTTGTTTAAAGCAGTAGTTACCAAATTTTTTTTGGTCTATACACCCCTATCCTTAAAAATAATTGAGAACACCTCTAATATGTCATATTTGCTTTTATAAATTATGTGTGTGTACTACTATACTATATATATATATGTATATATATATATATATATATATATGATGTACAACATTATAACACTTTCAATAAAAAAGGATAAGCTATAGATGAAATAATATTTGATCCTAAAGTTAATAGGGAGCTACTGAAATTTATTGAGGAAGAGTGACAAGGCTAGACCTGTACTTTAGGAAAATCATTTTGGCTGTTGGTATGAACAATGGATTGGAGAGGAAAGAGACCAATTGGAGACATAGACCAACTGGAGAGGTCAAGACCAACAAAGAGGCCATTCCAGTAGTATAGACAAAGACCCTCTGAGTGTGGGAAGCTGTGCCACAATCCATCATACCTGAGGGAAAGAGTGTAGTATCCAGATAGAGCCAGTTTTTATCACCTAATAGTCAGTTGGAGCAAAGATCTACTGATGAACTATGAATTGACCAGTGTGGCAGAAGGTTAAGATGCTTTGACATTCAGCCCCCGAGGAAGCCACAGCTAGAGAAGACAGGAAGTGATTGATAAGAAAAATAAAGTGGGAAAAAGAGTGAAATAACCAAAGATTTCAGGAAGAAAAAAAGATCCTGAACATAAGCAGAAATAGCTGAAGAGGTAACCCATAAAATATAAAGGGTCAGGGTTAGGGGTGCACAAGACCCCAAAATACCAACACACCTGGTCCTGCTGAATGAATTCAACTCAAGTCTTCTCTTAGCCAAAGAAAAGCAAAGTTTATTAAAAGTTTGCCTGTGTTAGACACAGAGCAAGTCACTGCTAGAAAATTCTATGGCACTCACACACATGGGGGGAAGATGGGGTCTTACATACAGAAAAGTTGTGAGAGGAATCTAGGGGTGGTCTGGAGGAAGAGTTTGGGGAGGGTCTTTAGGAGGAGTCAATGAGGTCAGACTCCAGTAATGAGTTTGGGGAAGGTCTTCAGGAGGAGTCAATGAGGTCAGACTCCAGTAATGAGTTTGGGGAAGGTCTTCAGGAGGAGTTAATGAGGTCAATGAGTGATTAAGGGTGGGAAGTTGCTGGAGGCTACTTGGAGCCAACAGACAATGGTGGACTAGGCCAGTTCAAGGGTGGATTGATATTTTGAGATGCTTAAAGATGGGAAATAGATGGACAATGGAGGGTTAGGCTAGTAACAGAGGTCTAGGTAGAGCCACAATGAAAAGCTATGGCCTCTGCAAATGCCTCATCAAGTGGGAAGATTCAATCAGAGTTCAAACGGGTTCCCAGAGCCTGTACCTCAAAGATTCAAGGAGAACTCAAGGGAGCTCCCAGAGCCTGCACCTCATCACAACAACAAGAAAAACATTAACAGTAGAAGGAAATTTGGCCTCCAGATCTAGTAAATAAGTTCAGGCATCTATGAATAAATCCTGCAAAATAAGATCCAACACTCGAAGAAATAGAAAATCCTGTAGGAGAATATGAAACCACAACATACTGTTCCTGAGTAGTTCAAAAGGGAAATGAGAATTATGAGAGCAGAATTTATGTCCTATAAAGCAAAAATATTGGGTAGAATAGAAAAACTGTAATCTGCGGGGTGGCTAGGTAGTGCAGTGAATACAGCACCGGCCCTGGAGTCAGGAGGACCTGAGTTCAAATCCAGCCTCAGACACTTTACACAAAAACTAGCCATGGCACCTTGGGCAAGTCATTTAACCCCAATTGCCCTCCAAAAAGCAAAAAACAAAAAAAACCTGTAATCTGCAATGGTAGGCTTCGCTAAAGAAACAAAAGAGATTTGGAATGCAAATAGAAGTGAAGGACAATCTAGAAGAGATGCAAGAAGCAATAGCATTAAAAAAAACATGTTCACGCTGCGAGCAAAACATGCTAAACTCAACGACAGGATATGCAGGCACAACCTAAAGATCACAGGTCTGTCAGAAGAATGTGACAGTGTTGCGGTTTGAGGGCACAAGGGGTCTGCCTTGAAAGAATTTGACCACTCTAGCCTTCTTTCAGTCAAAGTAGCTAGGTTTATCCCTGACACCAATAGAAGCAGGCTAGATTCTAAGCGAATCTACACAATTTAATGGAGATAAGACTGTTACCTATATGTAAGAAAGGACATTGAGAAGATGTGGATGGGATTAAGGAGTGGTAAATAACCTGGTGTGGGCCAGGTGTAGACAGTGAAAGGAGAGCCATAGCAAAAGGGCAAAGGATTATTGAGTATCTAGGTGGGTTGGGATGGGCCAGATTCCTGAAGTGAAACCCAGGGACTGGGTTGTATGTGAAAGTTCAGGGAAACTTCTTCCTGCTGGAAAGGGCATAGCTTCAAAGACATGGTCTTTTCCTTTTAGGGGTCCAGGTCCCATCACCCCATTAACAGGACAAAAAAACCTTAACACCATAATGAAAAAAATAATAGAAGAAAATTGTCCAGAACTTCCGCACATAGAAAATTAAATTATAACAGAAAGAATTCAAAAATCACCTCCAGAAAAAAAAGACAGAAAATGCCAAGACACATAGTAGTTTATATTTAATAATTCAATCCAAAAACAACAAGTTCTATAAATTATGAGCAGAAAGATTTTCAAATACAAGGAGAGGACATTCGAATTATGCAAGACTATTTATTACTTGCCCACTGGACAAAAGGAGGGAATGGAATAATGTTTCCTTTTTTTTAGTTAATTTATTTATTTTTCATTTTCAACATTCACTTCCCTAAGTTTTAAATTTTCTCCCCTTCCCTGTCGTCCTCTTCCCCAAGATGGCATATAATCTATTATAGGCTCTACATAAACATTCCTATTAAACATATTTTCACATTATTCATATTGTATAGAAGAATTAGAATGAATGGGAGTAACCATAAGAAAGAAAAATATAAAACAAAACAAAACAAAAGAAGAAAATAGTCTCTATCGATCTGTATTAAGACTCCATATTAGTTTTCCTGGATATAGATGGCATTTGGAATAATAAGTTTCAAAGAGCAACAGAGCTCAGGATGAAGCCAACGGTGACCTATCCTGCAAACCTGAGCTCCACTGTACAGAACAAAAGATGGATATTCAATTTAAAAAGAAGAGTTTGAACCTTGTTTATTAAGAAAACTAGAATAAAAGAGATTATTTGCCTCTTGAACAACTGAAAGAATAGAAATGCAGGAGGAATGGATAAACACAGCAGTCAAGGACAGTAGCAGCAACACAGTGACAGCAGAAAGATCAATAAGAGACTTCTTTCTAAGTGTACAGATAGTCTGCGTCAATTTCCTGATGGCCCTGTGGTCTTCTTTAAAAAGAAGCACCTGATTAGAGGAGTGAATTGTTTATTAGAAAGAGAAATGATGGTGTATATTTGACCAAAAGGCAAAAAGTCATATTATGTGCATGAATAATACAGGCCAATTGTTCATATGATCTTCAAGGTGATGGTGTGTAGACTCTGGGAACCCCCTAGAATCTTCCCACTTGAGGAGGCATTTGCCTGAGGCCATAAGCCTTTCAATATCTCTAAGCCCCAATTCTGTTACTCTTAACCTAGCCTAGCCCTCCATTATCCGGCTACTTCCCACTCTTTTGAAAAAATTTTTTTTTGTATTTATTAATTTGTTTGTTCACTTTTAGTTTACAAGATTCAGTTCCACAATTCCTTGAGTTTCAAATTTTCTCCCTCTCTCTCTCCTCCCCAACTCCCATGGCAGCATGCAATCTACTTTCCACTTTTGATCCTATCAAAATATCTATACCCAAACCTGCTACCTTTAAACTAGCCTAATCCTCCATTGTCTATCATCCCTAGGTAGCCTTCAGCTATTTCCCACCCTTAATCCCATTCCTAGAATCTGACCTCAGTTCTTCAAGACTCTCTTTAGACTCCTCCTCAAGACCCTCCCCAAATCCCTCCTCTAGATCACCCTTAGATCCCTCCCACAGTCTTTCTGTCCATAAGATCCATCTTGCCTCCATGAAGGGGCTGAGATTCAATCTAGTGCGTTATAGTGAATCTTTAATAAATTTTGTTTTACTTTTGTTGAGAGAAGGCTTGAGCCAAATTCATTTGGCAGGACCCAGCATGTTGGTATTTTGGGGTCTTGAGCTCTCCTAAACTCTAAACTTCAAGAAAGGGTGGGGAACCTGTGTTCTTGAGGCCACATGTGGCCTTCTAGGTCCTTGGGTATGGCTTTTTGACTGAGTCCAAGTTTTATGGAACAAATCTTTTTATAAAGGGGATTTGTTCCATGAAGTGTGGATTCAGTCAAAGGGCTGCACTTGAGGACCTAGAGAGCCACGTGTGGCCTTGAAGCCATAGATTCCCCATCCCTGATAGGGAAAGTTTTCAACACTACCATGTACAGAAGGATTGTAAATTGTCAGCACTCATACCAGCAGTTATATGAAGTGCCTCTAGCAAGTACAACCACTCTGACTCTCACTAATTGGCTAACAATAGGTCCAAGTTGGTCATTGTTTGGACCCTGATGACTCAGAATGAATAGCAATTGTTTCTGTCTTGCCCAGAAACCTTGAGGGTCTTCCCCTCCCAGACTTACTTTTGTTAACTAGGTAAGAGGCCATTCTTTGCCTCATTTCTTACCTAGTCTTTCTTTTTGCCTCATTTCTTACCTAGTCTTGCTGGGAAGGCAAGACAGTTGGCCTTAAGTGACTTGCCCAAGGTCACACAGCTAGTCAATGTCAAGTGTTTGAAGCCAGATTTGAACTCAGGTTCTCCTGACTCCAAAGTCAGTGCTCTATTCACTGTGCCACCTAGCTGCCTCTCCTTACCTAGTCTTAATCACTGAATATGTGTTGCCTTGGTCAAACTGAGACCTGGAAAAGACCTTAGCTTGAAAAGTCCAAGGTCTCCCACTGCATCTGGGCCATCTCCGGGCATCCTGATCTATATCTTGCCACTGGACCCAGATGGCTCTGGAAGAAAAAAAACCCTCCCTCACTTATATCCAATGCACTTGCAAGTCATGCCATCCCGATGTCATGGTCCTCTTCAAGAACAAAGGACAAACAACAACACACAGAAACAGGGTGAAGGCAGAAATCTGGTAGAGGTCACAGTGGGGAGGTGGACAGAACCTGGCTCCACACTGCCTACAGATGAATGCTTCTTTGCGGGATTACATTACGACATGGACGATACATAAAGAAGAGAAGAGGGAGTGGGGTGATAGAGAGGAGTGAGTGACGTACCAGGGTAAAATCAAAGGTTAGCAATGAGGACAAGGTGACCTCTTTGATCTCAGAAAGAGAAGAACCTACATAAGAGTGGGTGACAAGGAGGAAGGAAAGCTCCTAAAGGGGGAGAAAGAAAGGAGGCCTTATTTTAGAGGTGATTACACTGATTTATGCTCCCATGGATTAAGAAGGATAGTTAGTATAGGGAGATGAGGACCTTATTGTGGATGTAGCCTGGGGAATTTGGCATTTGAAAAGTTTACTTATCCTGAGGATAGGGCTTGGTAGAAATCCCTGGGTGCAACTGGCACTTAGAGGAGTGGGAGATCAAAGACATAAGGAGGAGATTTCCGGGCAAATTCTAGGAGGTGGGGGAAGGTCAGTAAGAAAGGGTATAGTAAGAAAGGGTGAATTGAATAATCAGGGGCCCTATCATGGAGCAACATTCTATCTGACACCTTCAATAACTGACATTACCCTGGAAGTGAGGCATGATGGAAAATGAGAATTCATGTGGCAAGGCCTACAAGGCAGTTACAGAAAGCACTTAGAGGGGTCAGCCTATAATGGATGCCTTGAAAGACTTGACTACATGAAGAACTGTAAAAGAGAAAGACCAGATCATCACAGGGGTCAGGAATTAGAGAATGAGGGTCTTGAATAAACAGAATGAGAAGATGGATAATGAAGAGAGTGAGAAAAATCCTTTTTGGAAAGGGGCCCCAAAAGTTGAAATTTAAAAACTAAAGAAAAGGACTAGCTGAAGAGGAAGGAAAAGAAAAGAGAATATTAAATGAGAAGAGGGGGTCAGGGGTAAGAGGAAGAGAGCCAGTATGAATAGGACCTCTTAAAAAAGATTAATGTAATTAAAGTAACATAATGCCATGTCTACAACAGAAGAGGAAACCTGAAACTGAAAAGTTTTTGCACAGACAATATTAACATATCTAGGATAAGAAGGGTAGTTGAATGGGGGAAAAATCTTTGTTATCAATTTTTCTGATAATGATTTGGTATCCAAGATATATAAAAAAAATTAATATATAAAGACTAATTCCCCAATAAATAAATGGAAAAAAGAAATCCTCAAAAGAACTACAAAGTATTTGCAACCATATGAAAATGTGCTTCAAATCACTAATAATAAGAGAAATTCAATCAAAATAACCAAGAGGATTCACCTTACACTCTGCAAATTGGCAAAAATGATAAAAAATAGCAATAATCTATGTTGGAGGGATTGTGGAAAGATAGGCACATTATGAATAGATTGTTTATGCATCTGTGAAATAATATTTTGGAAAGCAATTTGGAATTATACAAATAGAGGAACTGAAATGTCCATATCCTTTGAACCAGAGACTCTGTTCCTTGGCTTATATCCCAAGAAAGCCATTGATGAGAAAAAACTCCCCATTTACTGCAAAATATTTATAGCAGCACCTATAGCTAAGGATAGAAAACAAGTAGATGATCATCAATTGGGGAATGGCTAAATAAACTGAGGTACATTAATGTAATGGGATATTACAGTCATGTAAGAAGTTATGTGTGATGAATACATAGAAACGTGGAAAGATTTACGTTAACTGATGCAAAGTGAGGTAAGCAGAGCCAAGAAAGCTACACATTAGCTACGCTGTAAATAGAACAATGTCACATCAAAAAATCAAAAGTAAATATAACAGGAGTAGTTAGGGGTCGCAGTGAATAGAGCCCCGGCCCTGGAGTCAGGAGGACCTGAGTTCAAATCAGACCTCAGACGCTTGACATGTACTAGCTGTGTGACCTCGGGCAAGTCACTTAACCCCAACTGCCCTGCCTTCCCCCCTCCAAAAAGCAAAAAAAAAAAAAGTAAATATAACAAAATTATAAAGATCATGTAGGACTCAAATGAAGAGATGTGAGAAGACATCCCCAAACCAGCCCTGTGTGGAGGTGGGAAGTCCACAGATATCATGTGCTTCACATGTTTTCAGACTTTGTCAATGTATTTTTCCGTTTTGCTGAATTCTCCCCCCGCCCTCACTTCCAAAAATACTTTTTATTAGTATTAGGTTTTCTGGGAGGGAGAAAGGAGTACATGGGATACTATGGTGATATAAGAAACAGAAAATATCAAGAAAAACTTATTTAGAAAAAAAGATGCTTTTTCCAATATCTCCTTTGCCCTTGAAGAGAATTCTAACCCATTATTCCTTGCCATTTTTTTCCATGCTTTCTATGGAATGGGTAACTGGCAACCAGTTGTTTTCTGCTCTCCATTTTGCTCCTTTCTCTATTTGTTTCTGTTAGCTGCAGCCTCAACTAGGCCCAGTGGAGGACAAACTGAGGTAGATCCCGGAGAGCAGTGGTGCCTAGGGGGCAGGATTGAACCAGCAGGAAGGGGCCAGCAGTAGTGGTGTCAAGATTTATTAGCTTTGCAAAATAGGGCCAGTGTTCTGGGAGAGACCAGGCTGACAATTGTGAAACTTCAGCTGCTGGTGAGAGCAGGCCAGGAGATCCCTAGCACTCATCTGACCTATTTTCTCTGATTATTTTCAGAGCTGATCTTGATAGGTTCTAATTATTCCATCTCTTCCTTATTCTTTTCTCTACCTACTAGTAGATAAAACAGTTTCTTCAGTTTTACTATACTATGTATACTATACTATGTCCAATGAAATGCATGTGGTTGCTTATTATATGGATTATCTATGTAATACAAAACAAAGAGGTTTAGTTGAATTGAAGGATATTTCCTAGGCATGGGATAATTTTAATATTTCAGAGCCATACTGTTTTCTTTTTCATATCCCTATATAGAATATGTGCACATTTTGTGTTTTACCTACATGGGCAATGTTATGTTTGTGTGGGTCTATCTGCATATGACTTGAAGGGAAATACAGAATAGAT
>CM053585.1:399285920-399327081 GCA_028646515.1 Pseudochirops corinnae
AAATGATATGTTTGATTAAAGTAAGATTGTTAACCCATTTTGAGTTGCTTTCCTTTAGAAAAGCAGATCTAAGAACCTGTGCTAGTAGCTGCCCTAGGCATGCTAGGGTGCTTGTTGTTACAAACATTTCAACCAAACTTCCTTAGTTCACAATCTTCACAATTCTGACACACATAGGTCATCAGAAGTAACAGTGGGAAGAAGACATGTTCCCACATCATGCTCGAGGCATGTTCCTCTGGTGCTAGTCTAGATTAGCTCCATCTTATTCTCCTATAGAGTTAATAAACTTCAGGATCGGGACATGTATATCTAACTTTTGGTCTACTTGTAATACCAGGAGGTATTGCCTCCACCCATCTCATTTCTAAAAGATTCTTTCATCACCCAGTTGTGTAAGTTTTATGTATTCTGACAGGCTGGAGTAATTTTCTTTTTTTTTGTTTGCTTGTTTTTGGAAGGGAGAGGGCAGGGCGATTTGGGGTTAAGTGACTCGCCTAAGGTCACACAGCTAGTAAGTGTGTCAAGTGTCTGAGGTTAAATTTGAACTCAGGTCCTCCTCACTTCAGGGCAGGTGCTCTATTCACTGCGCCACCTAGCCACCCCCAGAATCATTTTCATTGGAAGCTTGCCAGTGTATAATCTCAGATCATGACAAGTCCCAGCTGATTAGCAATTCATCATGTGGATAGTCACTTCCATACGGTGAATTAGATTATTCTTTTTTTTTAAAAGAAATTTTATTTTTTACATAAAAAAAAAATCTACCCTTCTATAGTCACTATTGTCTCAAATACACTCCTAACCACATTTGAAAGCCAGTTGCTACACTATTTACTAGGAGGGGCTCTTTTGGTATGTCAGATTGGTGATCTCTTTTGTGCCAACCACAACACCAAATTGTAAATTTGTTGTTTTTTTTTAAATTACAACCAAGATTTATATGTATATTTTAAAAATTCCTTTGTTTATTATATGATAAATAGAAATGTCTTAAAACATATAGCAAAATAAATATCCTGAAAGCCTAGTATATTGCAAAGAACTGATTAATACATTAATTGAAAAATCAAGATAGATAACTTTTTTTTAAAATTCTAAGCTTATCTGAGATAATTAATTTCCTCTCAGAGTTAGATTATTCATAATATATACTATTAGAGTCCTGCTTCAGGGTACTGTATATAGAGAAGATGCAATTCTACCCACGAACAGTACCAGCAGCATACATTAATAGAGTGCTTTAAAGTTTTTGTTTTGTTTTTTTTGGAGGGGGGAAAGCGGGGCAATTGAGGTTAAGTGACTTGCCCAAGATCACACAGCTAGTGTCAAGTATCTGAGGCCAAATTTGAACTCAAGTCCTCCCAACTCCAGGCTCAGTGCTCTATTCACTGCTCCACCTAGCTGCCCCCAAGGGCTTTAGAGTTTAGAGAACTCTTTCCTTACACATTCCTTGTGAAGTAGATAGTGTATCATCTCTCTCTCTCTCTCTCTCTCTCTCTCTCTCTCTCAAAAGAGACAAGTACAACCAGCAGATGGCACTATTTGGCAAGGTTTGGGGATTTAAAGTACAAAGTGAAAGCCAGAGGGAGAGGCACTCAGTCTTCTGCCTTCCTCCCCACCTTTTGAATGTGGGCAGGTCAGATTCTTTTTGGACTACCTTTTTTTTTGTATTTGTCAGCTTAGGAGCCTTGACCTTTCTGCAGTTTTACTTTAATACTTACTCTGAAGGCCAAAAAGTTTATTAAAATACTTGTGACTCTATGCCCCTTAGCTGCCACATGACTCAAAAGAGTAAGGGAATGAATGGCCTCAGGTAACATGGTTTATTATCATAAGCTAGTTAGAAGCTTGTGAATTATTAATAAAATCAAAGCCATAATATTCTCAATTTGTTCATTCCACCTAGTCAACAGGAGTTCAGGTGGGGCAGGGGAAAAGGGAGCTTTTCCAACAGTCAGAAGTTTGTCTTCTTTCTTTATTTCAGAACCACAAACTATTTATTGACTTTTCCTATTGTCATTTTCCTGTATGTAATAAATTATGTTAATCACAAAATGGTTATGAGCCATTATAGTTGTGTATAAAATAAAGCAGGAATTTAAAACAGTTGAAAGAAATAAGAGATCATGTAGGAAGTACCTCTTAGGTGAATGGCTTTCAGAAGGCTTTTGGAATACATGGGTCCCAATTCCCCTGGATAGTAGAATTCTATCTAGCAGAAAATCCTCTGGTCTCTGTTGTTACTCATTCATTAGAGGGATCAAGAATGAACTCTAGTTTTGGTGTGAATTGCTGTTAGGCATTCTTTTATCTAAATTGACAGGCTGGATGGATGAAGGGTCAGTCTGGCAATCAGGAAGATAAGTATCTGCATCTGACTCTTACTTGTTGTCCAGTCCTTGAGTTGTGTGTAACTTTTCATGACCCTGTGTGGTATTTTCTTGGCAAAGATACTGGAGTGGTTTATTATTTCCTTCTCCTATGGATTAAGGCAAACAAGGTTAAGTGATTTGCCCAAGGTTGAACAGTTAGTAAGTGTCTGAGGCTGGATTTGAACTGAGGTTATCCTGACTCCAGGCAGAATACTCTACCCACTGAACCATCTAGCTTCTCTGACCCATACTATTTGTATGAAAAAGGAGAAAAGGGAACTAAACTTATACCATTAATCTACTGATCTCTAAGGAGTCACTATGACAAGATTCAGTTTGTACCAGTAACATACCCCTTGTGAATATGCCAAATGGTAAGCAGGGGAGAGATTTAGAAGCACCAACAGTACCATTGTCAGCCTCCATTCAAAGGCCCTATAGAGCATCTTTGTATCACACTTACTAGTTAAGTGACCTTGGTCAAGCCACTTAATCTCTTTTAGTTTTTGTTTCCTCCTTTGTAAAATGAGTATAATGATTTCACTTACTTCAGAAGGTTTTTATGAAGATCAAAAGGAATAATATATGTAAAATGCTTTGCTAACTTTAAATCACTATATAAATATTGGCTATTATTATCATCATTAATGAGACCAAATATCTATTAATGAGACCAAATACCTAAAGATTCCTTTAAACTCCCTCCCATGAAAAATATGTACTATTAGCTCCATAATAAAGTGATTTACATTCAGAATTAGGAGACTTGACTTCTCGTCCTGATGAACTTGACTGTGGTCAAGAGAATTAACATGTCTAGGTCTTGGTTTCTTTATCTATAAAATCAGTAGATGATTTCCAAGGTTTCTTACAGCTCTAAAATGATGGATCTTATTTATTTGCTTTTTGGAGGGGCAGTTTTGGTTAAGTGACTTGCCTAAGGTCACACAGCTAATAAGTGTTAAATGTCTGAGATCACATTTGAACTCACATCCTCCTGACTCCAGGGCCAGTGCTCTCTTCACTGCACCACCTCATTGCCCCTAAAATGATGGATAACATATCATATTGGCTTTTTTTTTAAAAAAAGTACATCTTTTCAAGTTCTAGGACTGAAATGTTTTGTTTCATGAGTGTGTTTTAGTAGTTATCTAACTGAGTCAGGGCTGACCAACTAGCGAGCCAATTGCTAAGTTTTAAGGGGGGGAATCTATACTTAGGAAATTGGTAAATGCTACAAGTCAGGGCTAGTTTTAGGAAAGTGATGGAGAAAATGTTAATAAGGCAGATTAAATTTGGAAGCCTGTTGTGTGTACAATTTTATTCTCGGAGTCTTTAAACATTTACCAGCTTTTTGTTATTGTTGTTCAGTCATTTCCAGTTGTGTCTGACTCTTCATGACCTCATTCAGAGTTTTCTTGGCAAAGACACTGGAGTGGTTTGGCATTTCCTTTTCCAGCTCTTTTTATAGGTGAGGAAACTGAGGCAAATAGGGCTAAGTGACTTGCCCAAGATCACACACCTACTATACATCTAAGTTTGGGTTTGAACTCAGGTTGTTCTTCCCCTATGCCAAAGTCAGACACAACAGGAAATGAATGAACTACAATAATAAAAAGCTGGTAAATGAGGATCATAACAGCACCCACCTCCCAAGGTTGTCATTAGTATCAAATGAGATCATATTTGTTTTTTTTTTATGGAAGGGGGGAGGCAGGGCAATTGGGTTAAGTGACTTGCCCAAGGTCACACAGCTAGTACATGTGTCAAGTGTCTGAAGACAGATTTGCACTCAGGTCCTCTTGACTCCAGGGTTGGTGCTCTATTTATCACACCACCTAGCTGCCCTGTGAGATCATATTTGTAAAACTTTTTGTAAACCTTGAAGTACAATTTGATCCTTACAACCCTCTTGTCAGCTTGGTAGGACAAGCAATAATAGTCATGTCACGGTCATAGTACAAGTGAATGGCAAAGCCAGGCCTACAACGTGGGTCCTCTGAGATTGGAGCCACAGGGTTTCCTGTGCCTTGGTGTCCGGTCAGACAGTCACGTTGACTTCGAACTGATTATCAGGGATTGAGAACAGGCCGGGAGGTTCAAAGTCCTAACTTATCGTGAAGACTTGCACAAACACTGACATGCCGATCCAGGGTGATTTCACTATTTCCTTGTCCAAGTTCATACTTTAGAGCTCCCAAATATAGGTTCCTGCTAAAATGGAGATTTGTCGGACTACATTCATAGACTTTTGATACTTTAATATTTTGTCTAAAACGATCCCTTTTCTCCAATAGCTCTTTAACCAGGGGATTTGATCAAATAAGATAATTAATGTAAAGTGCTTTGCAAGCCTCAGAGGGCTATATAAATGTGAGCTAGGGTTTCCCATTCTTCTTGTGTTATATATCTGAGATCAGACATGTCAAGTTCTGAAATAAATCAAAGCCATGAGTTGAGGAATAAAACGTCTTTAATTGGGATAACAGGGTAGCAAACCTGCCACCCTGGGGGATGCCCAGTGGATTTCCCAACCAAAGAGACACATGAAAATGTTTTTATAGTTTTTGGGAGGAGGGAAGGGGGAAATAGGTGAGATAGGAAGGCTTGGTCATGAGACCCCAGTGGCCCTTGACAATCTGGGAAAAGAAAACCACTTCATTCTGGCTGTTTTGCCCTTCATGCCATGAATCCCAGTGGAAAGGGGCAAGGACTTCAGGAGCTGAGATCCAGCTCAAGCTAGGTTCTTTACAGGGTAAAATCCCAGGGTGGAGGGACTTACAATGTGGTTCAGTTCAACCTAATGGAGAGTAAATAGCTTGAGAGTAGGTATACAAGAACATTACTGAAATTCTGACATTATTAGGATCATTCTAGGAAGTGGTGAGTAATGTTACATTTGGTATGAACAATTTCTGTCCTCATATTAACAAGTTTTCTGCCAGATAGAAGAAACAGTCCTGAGATAAGTCATTATCTGACTGTTGTTCTTTTACTGTTCAGAGGACTATTGTGCATATGAATACAGTGATTGCTTTTGTAATTGAATATGTTTTAGGTCATATTATTAATAAATATTGTTGTTGCTGTTATTATTGATAATGACAAGATATTAGGAGACACCCTGTTTTCCAGAGCTAAGGCCCAGCAAGCAAACTGTGCCCTGAGCTTGGCATAACAACAATCCTTTGCACTCACCCTCTGGTTGATCTCAGTCATGGCAGAATCCCAGAATTGTTTCCTATAATTGTTATATTGCTTTGACCATTACCAGGTGTTTTCTGAGCTCGGACAAGCATCTACTATATGCATGCTTCGGTCATGAAGTCCTGGTATGATTCAAATTTCTCTCATTGTTGCTGTTACCCTTCATTGTCCTCACTGTGTGACCATGGTAGAAGTACTGAGATCTCTCCACAATAAAGCAAGTTCCCCCGACTAGGGGTGGGGCCCTGGCACATGTATTCTTGCTTGCAAGCTGTTTCCCTCACTTTGAAATTAAATTACTGTTGATTCCTGACTCTCCTGTCTCTATCCTGCTCTGTTTGGTTCCAGCCACCCACATGTTAGAGGTTGTATTGGTATGGTTGACAAAAATTAAAATAATCTTATTCCCATCTTATTTGATGGAATTTAGAAACTATCCCGGGACAAGTTGCTATCCTGTGATTATTCTTTTATATTTAGTGTTCTGTGGAGGTAATTTTTGTAATTGAATTAAAATGTTGCCACATAAGATACTCTTGTAGGCCACTGACAGCACCTTGGGAACAACTCTAATATCAGATAGGATGATGGGAATGATATGTACTTTATACTGTTTCCCACATGGTTTTGATTTCTTCTGAAAAGACCTCTATATTTTAGAAGCTTTTCAATCAATGTAGCTTAGAAATTTTGAGTGTTTTTTATGGCAATATTTATTTAAATTTTCTTAAATTTTTCTGACTTGTTGTCTACAACAGTCTTATCTGTGATCATGGTCTGGTTCCAGAATAAATTAATTTATCAAATTTGTTCAAGGCTCTCTTGAGGTATGTATTTGTGGTATGGGTCATTCGTTAGTTTATAAAAGATTGCAAACTTCCCATGCATAATTTTAGCCACTTCTTGCTAAGTATTTGGTAAGTGCAAAGGTTTTGCAACCTGCAATAACATGTTGCAGTTGCTGTTTCCTTGCACAATCTACATTGATCAATGTCTCAGTTCCTTAAGGATTATCCTTCTGCAATTTTCAGTGGCCATGACAGTATTCTTTTGTTCTTCTCATTTGTTTTTATTATTACTTATATCAAACTGGTAATATTTCAGTAACTTCATTGAAGTAATACTTTCCTACTTCTACTTGGCCTCTCATTCCTCACCCCCTAAAAAACAAAACAAGGGTCTAAATTTGGCTATTTCACCAGGACTCCAGAGATCTAGAATGTTGAGGTTGAGTTGAGAAGACCCATCTTAGATCCTACATTTGATACTTCTTAGCTGTTTGATTTTGGGCAAGTCACTTAACTTTTACGTGTCTCTCACATCTCTCTAAGTACTTAACTTCTAAGTCAGCAGTCTGACAATGGTCTGTGTTGGTAGAAAGCTCTCCCAAGCAGGAATCCCCTATCTTCATTAAATCACAGATCCTATGCTTCTGATGACTCCATAGACATGATCTTAAAATCATTAGACGTTGTCTTGAATTAAATGGGGGAGGCTTTGAAAAGGAGGTGCCATTCTGTGGACTGCAGTTCCAAATTTCAACTTCTTGTTCCACATAACAGAGCTATGACTGGGGGTAGGTAAGCTACTGAAGTCAGTGTAATATAGGTGAGGAGGAGCATAACAAGAAACCCTTTAATATTATCTTTTATAAATGCCCATCCCTTAGTACTAGAATGTTCCATACTATGTAGATATTTGATTTTTGATAAGTTAGGTTTCATGTCCTGCAGTCCACGGAGTGGTGCCTCATTTTCACCAAAGCCTCCCTAGGACACACACATCTAATCTCTGATTCTTATACACGGTCACTTTGTACTTGAGGCACAGTGAAGGTGTGGTCCCAGGGAAGGGAAGGCAGTTCCAGCAAGTTATCGCCCTATTTACCATTGAGAAACCACCATGGAGCACCTGAGGAAGGGAGAGTGAGGAAATGATGCTGTCTAAATATTTCAAATCAGTGTTTTAACTATGTCCAGCACAGCAATGACTCCATCCCCACATTCCAATCATCCCCATTCCTAACAATTAGTTTTCTCATTTGCCAAAACAACTCTAGACAGCTCATTCCCAAAAGAAAACTTTTAGGTAGGAGTTATAGAAACTCAATTTGTCTAATCCAGAACTGAAGACCCCGTGATGCACATAGAGTGCCACCATGTGGCAGGGTGAAGAAGTAACAGCTTGGACCAGACAAGGTTGACTAGGGAGCAGGGGAGAAGGATGCTCTCACTCTAGCTCCTGGGTGAGATGATAGAGGAAACCAGATCTGGCTGACTTTCTTTTTTTTGACTTAGGAACAAGATAGGAGCATTTATCTACAGATTACAAAAAGAATTTCATCATGGAGTTATGAGATATATCATTACAAGTTAAATGGGCTTTACTCTCCCCCAGTCCAATTAGATCACTGGACATAGAGCTGGAATAGACCTTGAGAATCAATTGCATCGTTCAGTCCTTTCTTTTTATAGATGAGAAAACTGAGCCTTAGAGAGTTGAGACTTGCCCAAGGTCATACACATAGCAAGTAGTAGATACAGAATTTAAACCCAGGTCATCTGACTTCAAATAAGTGTTTGTTATGCTATGTAGCTGAGATCATGTCTGTCTATTGTACCATATGTCTAGGATCAGAGACTTTTGAAGGGGAAAGCACCTTAGGAGATCATTTTCTCATCTGTCTTCTCACACAAAATCATAATAATATCTCCCATTTATACAGCACTTTGATTTTTTTTTTTTCTCTTTTGGAAGGGGGAAGGCAGGGCAATTAGGGTTAAGTGACTTGCCCAAGGTCACAAGGTCCAGTGTTTGATGCCAGATTTGAACTCAGGTCCTCCTGATTCCCGGGCTGGTGCTCTATTCACTGTGCCACCTAGCTGCCCCTATATCAGGCTTTGAGAGGAGAGTGCTGGCAAATGTTTAATGACTGGTTCTGGGGAAAATGCTCACAGAATAAACATTTACATTTAATTTGTAACATTTTCTTAAGTCTACATAGCAGCAAAGCAATAAATCAGCTCTGATTTGATAGTTTTCTGGGTGTAAATGTTCATCTTGAAAATTTAACAAGGGGCTTTTGTTAGCCAATTTGAGCTGGCTCCCTTAGATCTATAATTTTGTTAGTATAGGGAACTCCTAAGTGAAGAAACTTCTTCTGTCCTTGCAGAATGACACCTGTTCTGCAGCTTACAATTAGTGAGAATCAGGAATAGCAGACAGAAGTCTGACTTAGCAATCACAAAGACTTGGGTTCAAGTCCTGTCTCTGATATGTACTGGCTTTGTGTCCCTAGGAAGTTTTTTTAACTTCTCAATACTCTGGGCACCTCTCTAGAACTATGTAGTACTTTCCAGTTTAAAAAAAAATGTAATACAAGCAACATGAGCTCCATTTAAAAAAAAACGAAACTGCCTCAGAGATGTCCCAGCTAATGAGTAATAGTTGAGACTCAAAAAGGGAAAGAAAGTGGGTTGTGAATTGAAGATCATGAAAGAAACCAAGATATAAATATATATATATACACACACACATAGATATGCATATATATACATATATGTATGTGTATGTATATATAATAAAGAAAGCAAGTTATGAACACGAGAATTATGAATTTTAAAATGCTTGCTGCTTTGCCCTACAAGGAGACTTTTACTAAGTGGAGACTATACAGAGAAATGTTAGCGTCCTGATTTTACCCCTATTCCTAAGCAACTAGCTTTCTTGCTTGCAAAAAAAAAAAAAAAAAACTGGAGGCAGCTGGTGAATGATGTCTTCATCACCACCTTGAGTATTACAGGTGACAAGTCACCCTGGGGCAGAAGATACATTACATTTCACTGGATCAATAGACTCCTTCAAATACAACCAAACATAAAAAGAAGGGTCATATTCTTTGAAGAGAAGGGACAGCCAAGCATCATTTAATCTCCTGCGTCTAGGCAGTATCACTCATGAATCATTACAGAGATAATAAATATCCCTTCCATCTATAGAGGAGATGCAATATGGTACACTGGGGAAGGAGACTTGGATTCTAATCTTGTCTCTGTTAATAAGCACATCCTAACCAAGTGATTTCACATCCCTAGGCCTTAGTTTCTTCATCCACAAAATAAGAAGCATGGACCAAATGGTCTCTTCCATTTCTAACATTCTGTGTATGATTCCTTGACTTCAGAAACCCCCGATTATCATTTGTGCTGACGAACGGTTCCCAGGGCAAATGCAGAGTTTATCTTGATTTATCTTCAGAAGGTTTAGTTCTGCTCTGATTAAATTCTTAATTTTGCATCCGTAGTGTGAGTAATTACCATCTAAATTGTTGTTCCTTACTCAATCACAGAACCTCAGGGTTGTAAGAGACCTTTGGGGACATTTAATCTAACTCATACCTAAACAATGATCCCCTCTACAAAATGCCCCATAAATGGTTATTCACACTTTGACTCCAAGTCTGTGAATTTTGACTCGGAGTGAAATGAAATGAAATTCACTCCAGTGAATTTTCCACTGCCCAAAACTGATACATACCCACCCTACCTACCTTAAAGGGCTGTTGTGAGGCTTGAATGGAAAAATGGATGTGAGAGTGCTTTGAAATTATAGGATTATGGCTTTGGAGTTAGAAGAGAGTTTAGAGGCCATCTAGTCCATTTTCTAGATGAAGAACCTGAACACCAGAGAGGGTAAGTGATGTGTTCATTCTATTTCACCCTCTAAAAGATGTCATTTTGTGCGTTTATTTGAGGTAACCTCACCACTTTTCTTTATTACCCATACTCTACGCATTGATCTAGAAACATTTGAGGACATGCGTGGTGGGTAGCTCTATAAATATTATTATGAGTGCTCCAAATGTATATTCCCTTCTAGCTCAAGGGAAGATTTATTTAAACTTAAAGAAAATAGCCAAGAATTTTCTAGTTGAGAGATTTGGAAAAGGCATGGGATAAGCTAACCAGCATTTCCTACATAGAAAGCAGATTACAGTTGGAGCAATTTCAAGTGGCACATGTCCATATATTTTTTAAAATTAGAGTCAAATAGAAATAGTTCAGTCACTTTAAAGTGCCTTCTCCACCTTCAGGTGCGTTAACATTCCTTCTTTGATGCCTGCTGCACAAGGGAAGCTGCCCTTTTGACACCTGGGTGATAGAAATCCCCACTTCCACGGTGTCTCCATAGCTTCACCTCCCAACGCTTTGGTAGAAGTGCTGGTGTCAGTCAGCACATCCTCGGTGATCAAGGGGAGAAGTGACAGCACACGGAATTGTCAACTTAACTTCATAGATAATCAGTAATTTCACTTTAGCTTCTCCTCTCCGACCTAACTTTGGATCAGCTCCCTGCAAAGCCTAAATTAACTGATTTGAGTTTTATCTTCTTGCCCTTGCTTTTGGTGGACTTGCAAATGTACAGGGGAATGACCAAAAGGTAAGGCAGCAGGAGGGGGAATAGAAGTAGTTAAAAAAGCTTGTAGATACATGGGGAGGTTAGAGCTGGAGGGGGCCTCCTTCCTTAGAGATCAATTCATCCACACCTCTCGTTTCACGGATGAGGAAGCCGGGAGAGGTACAGTAAGATAATCAAGCCCCCCCCCCCCCATTGGTACAAAGAGCTAATTGTGGTTAAAGATAAGAGAAGGCAACACTGTTGTTGAATATCAATTCAGTTCTTACCTAACTGAAGCAAAATTTTCTGATTATACAAAAATATTAGCAAAATGCTCATAATTGTGATATATATAAAACCTGGAACCAAAACATCATTCATTTGTTATATTTTGATGGTGGGAGAGTATAATACTCATTCACATAGCACTGTAGTTTACAAAAAGCATTCTGCAAAATCACTTCATTGCACTTTGAGGGAGGCAGAGCAAATACTATTGCCTTCATTTTACGGATAAGAAAACAAAGGTTCAGAGAGGTTCGTTGACTTCTCAAAAGCCACACAGCTAGTAAGGCGTGGAGCTGAGATCTGAACCATCAAAATATAACCAATTACAAAATGCTGACATTTTCCTTTGCCTGGGTGAGGAATGCGAGGCTGAGAGATTAAGTGATTTGCTCAGGGTCTCTAACTAATGTGTTAGAGTCTGAATTTCAATCCAGGTTTCTTATCACTCTAAGTCCTCAGCTCTTTCCATTATATTACACTACCAGGGCACACAATAATTGGTTCACCCAAGAGTTCCAGTTTGGTGAGCTTCAGTTTTCTTATCTGGAAAATAAAGGGGTTGGAATAGATGATTTCTGAGATCCTTTCCAGCTTTATAAGTCCTGTCTAGGACATGAAATTTTCACTTCTGGCCAGCTAACAAGCATTTATTACAGATTTACATATTATACAAGGCTATGTGATAAGGATTGGATATACAAAGAAATGCAGAAGCAGGCAGGCAGAGGGCAGAATTTTCAACTGCTGAATTTAGAAAATTCATGTCTTATGATTGCACAGCCCAACGTAGTGACAATTACTTTAAAAAAAATTGTTTTTTTCTAGGGGACCGTTAGGTGGTGCAGTGAATAGTGCACCAGCCCTGGAGTCAGGAGGACCTGAGTTCAAAGCCAGACTCAAACATTTGATACCTACTGGCTGTGTAACCTTGGGCAAGTCACTTAACCCCAATTGCCTTCCCTCCTTTGTGTATGTGTGCGTATTTTTTTCCCCTAGTCTGAAAACAGAAACTCTTCTGTAGGGCACCTGACCATTCACATGTATACCCCACTCTGTTTTCCCCTACTATCTGGTGGTGCATCAAAATTCCCCCTACGTGTTAAAACCTTTCTTTTTTAAAAGACAGAAGTAATTGAAGCTATGTCCCTACCCTGACTAATCCAGTGGGTTAGGAGAGTACTGCAGGTTCCTCTCCAGAGAGTTTCTGGACCAAGGACACCTTCTCTGATAGAAAAATTAAGCTGAAAATTTCTTGCCTAGTCTTCAGAGTCACAAGGAAATTAAGGGTGAAATAAGGCAAAGGTGAAGCTGTGGAAAGCAGGTAGAACTGAAAGTCAGAATACCTGGATTCAAGTCACTTAACTTGCTGCGTATCTTTGGACAAACAATTTCCCCTATTCTCCTCCCGTATTGTTGTTTCAATCATGTCTGACTCTTTGTGACTCTGGGGTTTTCTTGGCAAAAATACCAAAGTGCTTTGCCAGTTCCTTCTCTAGCTCATTTTACAGATGTGGAAACTGAGGCAAACAAGGTTAAGGGAGAGAAAATAAGGAGATTTGATTTGATTTGCTTAGATAATCTCTAAGACCCTTTCTTGCACTAACATTCTATAATACTATGTTCTAAGGTACCATGGCTATGAGAAAGTACACATAACAGCTAGGTGGCATAGGGGGCAAAGGACTGGACTGGAGTCAGGAAGACTGGAGTTCAAACCTAATCTCAGACAATGACTAGCTACGTGACCCAGGGCAAATCATTTACCCTGTCTTCCCTAGTTTCCTCAACTGTAAAGTGATGATAACAATAGTACCTACCTTCTAGGGCTGTTGTAAAGATGAAATAAGATATTTGTAAAGCATCTGGGGCGGGATGTCAAAGCAATCCCCATTTATTGAAAATGTGCCTGAGTTTCACATAAAGAAAGAAGATCCCCCAATTTTGATTTTCACCACGGAAGCCAAAAAGGCAGATAATCAGAAATGCTACCCTGAAAAATGGGGCAAAATTACAAGTCTCAGGATGCCTGATTCAGGACACTTAAAAAAGATGGGACTCCGCCTTCAGATACTTCCTATCTCTGTTTTGTTTTGAATGAAGATTTTTTTTTCACCTATTTTTCTTAGGGCTGCCTTAATTCTGAGAAAGTAAGCAAGTGTACTTGCTCAGAGACCTAACGGAACGTTCCTTTATTGCATCCAAAGGTGCAGTAGAAAGGCAAATGAGGTTGTGGTAGGTGGCACCTTACAAATTATTTAACCCATCTAGGCTCAGTTATTTCATCCTTAAAATTAGTGGACTGGACTAGATGACCTCTATGGTCCCTTCTGGCACTAAATCTATGATCATTTGGCCTTCCTTAGGTCCTGGAATGCTTTTAACTCACCAAGAATCATTCCCTAGGACTCATTCTCTATCCAACTTGTTAGGAAATGATGGGATTATAGGAAGACAGAACAAGAAGAAGTGGATTTTGGTTGAAATGTTTTCACATATACTTCTTCTAGGACTATACCCTAGGACTTGGATAGAACTAATTGACCTTAGAGGGCTAAGTCTGTTTGTTTAGGCATTATTATACCTAATACATTGACCCTTTGGTCAGCCTTCATGTTGACCTAGACTTTACTGCTCCAAAGAATCCTGACCAGAGATAAATAAATATCCTGAGTGGGAGACCAAATCCTTTAGCTGTTTTTTTAGCCCTAATCCTGGTGGTATCAATGGCCATGTCTCAGCTCATGAAGAACAGGCCTAACATCCCCCACCCCCACCCCCAGACAGATGACTTCTACCTGGGTTCGACAAGCTAGTGAGAACAACTGCACTCTGATTCTCAACCCTAGTACAAAACAGCTGGTTCCAAACCAGAATGGGTCAGTGCATTCAATAATCTCACAAGAGCTTGAACAGAAACTATTGCCCCAATCAGAAAAGGAAATTTTCATCTTCCTCCTCCTCCTCCTCCTCCTGTCACAGTCCTGTGGAACACATTTCCAGATGACCATGGATTCATTCATCTCCTTTCAAGTGATTTCTTGTGTCCTGTTACAAGCCATGTCTTCACCCTGTTTCTCTTTATTCCATTAAAAACAAATTGTCAATTCTTGAGTCTTCCAAACACTTGTGAGGGGGAAGGTGGGGTAAGGAAGGGGGATGGAAAGAGCCATAAAGAAAGCTATTGTTTTTAGAGCACCATTACTGTGCTCAATGGCCATGGCTTGTTTGTTCTCTTTGCATGGTCCAATTGTCTTTGCTTTGATGTATGGCCATAGCCAATACTCCAACTCCCTCCAGCCATCTTGCAAGTGTTGTTGGCTAGCGGTCAGACAAAAAGTGCAGATGGTATCACCATGTAGGAAAAGGAGCTCAAGGCATATGCCCCTATTAATGTACAGCATAAAATTTCTCCTTCTGCACACACACACACACACACACACACACACACACACCCCCCACATACAGAAACGTCACAACCATCCCCTAAATCGATTTCTTGTTCTATTACTTTCTAACAAGATTTTTCAGAAGCAATTATATTCCGTCTCATCTGATCTTTTGTACCCTGAAAGATACCTCCTAAGACAATCTCCAATCCAATCTCAAACTCCATTTCCCTCTCCATTCTCCAGCACCATTCTCTTTTTCTCTGTATCTGTCCAGGACTATTCCTCCTCTCCTAATCTTTCACCTTTGGCCCTTAAACCCACCTTCTTTTTCACCCAGCCCCCAAGAACCAGGTTTTAGGTTAGTATTCCCCCTCCCTTAAGAAAACATGCAGAGAGCCCCTAAGTTCATTTGTGTTTTTCTGATAACTCATCAAACAACTAGCAAATAATTTGCAGTGAAGCCCAAAAGGAAAAGTGCATTTGAAGCCCAAATTTCATCTCTGAGACCTTCCACTGTCATTGTCCTCTTGCTCTCTACCAGAAGAGGATTCAGAGCAGTCACTATTTCCCACTCAATCCCCCATCCTACTTCCTAGATGCCAAACTTGTACCTGGATTCTAAGATACACAATGAAAGTCATTATGTTCATTAAAGGCAGAGAGAAATCTCAGTGAAGGGTATTTAATACCAAAGAGAAGCTGTACATCTGGGACAAAAACAACGATTAAGACCAGCTAGCCAATCATGGCTTATCTGTGCACCATGTTTGGTTCAGGAGGCCTCCCTTCTTGATGCGGGAAGCAGCAGCAGCAGCAGCATCACCAGTTTCTGCTTCCCATAAAGGAGCACAGTGAAGTTCAATTAGTCCAGCTGTGTTGTGCCTGATTTTTTGCAGTCTAGGCACACACACATGGTGTATGTCCTTCCCAACAGGTCAGATTGGATGGCCCTTTCTCTCTCTGGGAACAGGGAATTTGTAGTAAGGTATAGAGACCTGCGGATAAGGAATAATCCACAAACTTGAAAGATGAATCTAGACTGGAATGTATATAAATCATAGCTTCTTAGGTGCTGGAGCCCAAGCAGTCCTGGGGAAAAGATGACACTTCAGTTCTCAACTTGGGACCTCTGAGTGGGCATATGCACACATATGCATGCACATGCACATGGGAGGGAAGTGAGAAAGCACAAGGCTTCTTACAGATGCAATTTACATTTTGACCAAAGGTCCCATATGACCTTTGGCTCTTCAGGGGTAATAGAATAACCACCTAACCCACAAGTACTCAAAAAGACTAGAGACAGCCCTCTTCTCCATCAGTTCACTCCTATCCCTCTGATTTTTTTTTTTTTTGAGACAGTATGGTAATAGGCAGGTCCTAACCCCTGATCCTGAGAATACTAACCAAAGGTACAAAAAACCCTCCTTGCTCCTAATGTCTCCACAAGGAACAGAACCTCCACAAGGAGTAGAAAAGCAGCCAAATCCAGTCCTCAGAGAGATCCTGAAAAGTACCTCTTAAATAACATTTCCTTTCAATTTTCTTCTTTTAATTATTTATCATTCATCTATTTATAGAAATATAAAATATATTTATATAGATTTATATAATAAAAACTTTTTTGGGGGGAAAGGGAGTAGAAGAAGTGGGGGAGGGCCAGAAGAGTGATGCCTCTCTGCCAAATTATTTACAGACAAACTGGTCAACAATTTCTGTGCATTTCTTGCACTTGACAAAGCAGCACCAGTGAAACTTGCAGTGGCATCTCTCCACCTGGACACTCTTGAACTGGTCATAGCCCCGGCCACAACACATCAGCTCACAGCCATCCGTGCCCTCTGAAGTCTTGTTGCAGAGTCGGCCCTGAGTGCCCAGCGAGCCAGTGGTCTCATTTCGAAAGCAGTAGTCCGGGCTGGGGTCTACATAGACCAGGTCCTCAGGGGTGGGCTGGTTGAAGCGGCTGTTCACTAGCTCTAATTTGCCTTTCCGAGTGATACGCATGGCTGCCGCGCTATCATACTTCTCCTTCAGTTGGTCTCCCACCTTTCGGAACTCAGCCAGCTGTAACCAGCAGGTCTTGAGGCTACAGGATCCTGAGACACCATGGCATTTGCAGGCCACATCTGCCATCTTGTATACGGCCTGAATGTAGTAGAAAAAAAGAAAGAGAGTTAAGGAGGAGGACAAGCAGTAGAGAAAAGCCTTATATTGTAAACCAAGACCTCATCAGTGTGGTTCTTCCTAGGTAGGATAGGAAGAGACTTTTCATATGAGTAAAGATTTTTTTTTCTAATCCTTGGATTAGTAAATTGAAGATAATTAATGTATTGACAGACCCTGAGGTTTTTCACATCTAAGCTAAGTACCTAGAAGGGATGATGAGGGTGGGATAAAACTAAGTTTCAGGAACAAAAATACAGTTCAGTGACACAAAAGTTAACCATATTAGAAAGGTCAGGCAGTCTTCCTCTCTTCTGGTTATTACAGAATGAGTTTTTAAGATACTACCAATAGGAGCACCATAAATCACATCAAGGTATCTCTCCCCCTAAAAAAAGGTATCCCTCTTAAAGAGAAGTGGTGTTACAAACTTTTGAATTTCAAGAAAGTAGTGAAGCTTCTAGTCTCAACCCATTAGGCAATATATGAAGACGAGCCTTTCTGATTCCAAGTCCAGTGCACCACCCAGCTGCCCTACTAAGTGTCCACTGTGTTAGCCACTGGGGGTACAAATGCAAAAAATAAAATAATCCTTACTGCCAAGGAGTTTCCCTGAACTTTTTGATGTGCAGATTGCCCCTGGAACTCTGAGGCAGGAGTATAAAAGCCCTAGAGAATGCGGGAAAAGCCTAACCCATCTCCCTTTTGAGGTCGGACTCATAGATCCAAAGTCTACATCAGCCTAGGGTTGGAGCCTTTTGTCAGAGATGCACCCTACCACCTCAGCCACCTCTGACATGTATTTTCCAACAGATATCAAGAGCATAATTTACATAAAACAAAGCTGCTGAATCAAAACAATTTGGAGGCTTAGATTAACACTTGGACAATCCCAACTAAAATTTAAAAGCAGACATGTACTAGAAAGCTGCTTTAAATGGACTTTCAGTGAAAAATCACTGATGTGTTGAACAGAATAACGCTGGTAGGACAATAGATCCTAATGTGCACACAATGGCTTGTTGAAAAATAAAACACCCAGTTAGACCTCATGTCTCAGGGATTTTACTTGAGACTTCTTCTCACGTCCTTGTCCTGTTCCATGGTAAAAGCCCCGTAGGTGCTAGGAATCATTTAAGCAACAGCATCATCTTATATTTAAATTGTCAAAACACTTCTTTACTCTGCCTGGTGGAATATTATCCTACAATGGTGGCAACTGATGATCCTAAAAGAGCCAATGGCCTACTTAGGGCCAACTAGAAAGAATTGTAGGTATGGATATCATCCCTGTTCTCCAATCTCTGGACAGAAAAAGGGCTGGGTATGGGAGATTGGATAGAAACTCCTCAGTCTCTCTTATCCAAGGTTAAAGACAAGAGGCTTAGCCCTGGAAGTTCCAGGCACAAGGCATAAAGAAACTGATACCCCATACCAATAAGGTACTTCAAAGCTTGGGCCATAATTACTCCTTTTGAAATAAACCCCTTGTGTTTGGGCCTAAAGTCCTGAAATTCCACTGGAAATGGTCCTTAGTGCACAGGGATGAGATCTCTCTGGAGCGGCTGGAAGGGAAGGAAGTATTAAGGGACTAGAGCTCTGTGTCCATTATCTCTAAGTACTGAGGGGAGGGAGATAGAAGAGAGAGGATAACCATCTCTCATGAGAATAAACACTAGAGAGAAGAGCAGAGCTCAACCTTTTTGGTCTCAGGCCTCTTTTACACTCTTAAAAATTAATGAGGATTCTCCCCAAGAGATTTTGTTTATATTGGTTTATATTTGTCAACAACTTAACATTGTTATGAAAATAGTTTTTACTTTGGAAACTCTCAAGGGTCCTTAGACCAAACTCTGAGAATCACTGGTTTAGAGAAATCTGGAAGAAGAGAAAAAGAAAGAGAAAGTAAGATTAATCCTTATTATTAAGGGTTGTAAATGAACCTCTCCTGGAGAACAGAAGAAAAATGGCAAGGGCTGAAGCCCCTAAGATATTCAGTCCTTTTTGGTATCTATCAGCAAAAGCAAGGAGGAAAGGCCAATTCAAATAAATTCATTCAATTAATTAAATATATACTACAGTATCAGGAACTAGCGATGAAGAAAAAAAACCAAAGTAATCTCCGGCCTCAAAGAGTTCACATTATAGGCAGCATGACATCATGGGAAATCTGCTGGATTTGCAATCAGGGAACACAGGTTCAAATCTCTCCTCTGCCATTTTTTTCCTGTGTGATCATAAGAAAAATCAGTTAATTTCTCTGGGTTTCAGTTTCCTCATTCCCTTGTAGCTCTAAACCTGTTTTCCTATATATTCTCTTATGACTCCTAAGTCATAAAAAAAAAAAAAAGATTAAAAAAAAGATAATTTGAAGAGAAAGAAATCTCTAAACATCTTTGGGCTACTCCTTGGGAGAACTATTATACTGAGGGGCAGGAGACCACAGGTAGGTCTATATTCCATTTCTGACATACCACTAAATTTAAAACAAAGTCTCTTCTCTTCTACTGTCTCATGGTGGTCCTGAAATTTTCAAAGATCTCAAAGTTTAAAAAGTGTTTTTGAATTCTTACATGCCAAAGATTTTTTATAATCTTATCAATCTTGCTATCAATGAATAGGTGGAAGTTACTTTAAAAAGGAAATGAAAGGCAAAGTAGCCCTTAGCTTTACCCACCATTGAGAAGTCACAAATGTGATCCACAGAAAAATCAAGTCTTGAGTGCAACAAACTAAGAACTTTTCATTCCTCCTCAAATAAACAATGCAAGGAGACAGGAGATGAGTACCTCACACTTAATAAGTGTTTATTGAATTAAAGGCCTTTGGCCTCAGAGAGTGACTAATGGCTAAGGCCAGTCCCTCCAATAGGGGATAAATAGTGGGAAGGAACAGGAATACTAAAAATGGAGTAGACAGAGCCTAGGAGAGAGATAAAGAGCCCAGGAAGAGGTTTGGAGGGAGTCAAGGGAGGAGGAAGGTGTGCTAAGAGAGAAATAAGACAGAAGGAAGGAAAGGCTCTGCTGAGATAACAGCCTGGTGTAAACAGATAAACAATGAAGCGCAATAAAATGAGGAGCCAGCAGTGGATAGTTCAAGCCTATATCTGAAATAGCAGTTGTTCCTATTCCATTGCTAGGGGAGTCAAGAATCTCGCCGACTTTGAAAGCTCAAGGTCTGTGATTCTAAGAGAGGAGGCACTGTCCCATTAGCTAAGAGCAAAGTCAGGAAGCAGACATAGCTTTCTAAGTCTTTAATTCCTTCCTAGGAGCCACTGGTGGGTCCCATTAGTCCCCAAGTGCTCTCAGCTTAAGAATGTGTCCCCTTAACTGTTCTCTTCCTAGCACTCAGGCTTCAGCATCTGAAGATCTCAAATTCTGGTGCCAAATGGGCAGCTGAATACAGGTGAACTCCCGGAAGGATGTGAGTTAAAAAGATATCCTTTGGGTTTCTCATTGATCTAGTATATAATAAAGGATAATCTGGGACAAAACCAAAGCTATAACTTCTCATATCATCACAAACTAGAACTATATCATCTAAGCCAGGGTAGATTCAAACCAGTCTCTGTTGATCTTAAGTGAGAAAAGGCATTGAGAAAATGAAATTTTACCCAATAGCATACTATTAGCTCTGGTATACCTACTTTGTAGAAATATTTGAACATTTTGAATTACACAAAAACAATTAGGAGTGGTTATTCATCGTAGAAACAAATTCACAATAGGATTCCAAGATTCCTGTAGTGAATATAAAACATGAATTCATTTATTAAAAAATTGATTTTAGGAATTCATCCATTCCATAAAGCTAAGCACAACACATTTCTATCAATGAGCTAACACTGAACTTCCAAATTTATTCCTCTCCAGGAAGCTCCAACTCATTAATTCAGCTTTAGTTCCACTACAAGGACGGAGCTAGAGACCCAGGACCCTGTTCTCTGATACACACCCTTGAGTGTCTTCCAGATCAAAGAGAAAGAATCTGCCACCCAGTCCAAGGGGATGGTTCATTTCAGTCACATTTCTCCCAAGGTAAACTGGAGCATATTTTCATTTATTTATCCCACCATCTTTGTGGGACTCTTACCCTTCGACCAGCCTCATTGTTCTGCAAATTCATAAGTACACGGCCCTGCTCCTCAGAGCCCTTGGCAAAGTTTTTCTCCCGTTCCCGAGCATCCACAAACTCCTTGGCGAAGCGGTACCCATACTCCACGTTGTCTCCACAGCCACCCCACAGCCAGTCCCGGGGTAAATCCTTAGGCCGGGCCGTCCTGCTACAGCCACATGTGGAAAGCTCGCCTTCCCGGCAGGCCCTGCTAATGGCATTGACCACACCTGCTGCACTCACAGCATATGTGAAAGCTGTCTCTCGACTCCCTAAAAGAGAAAAGAGAAATGACAAAGGAGGCTGAGCTCCTTTCCTAAACAATGGGTCCAGTGCCACAGGACATAGCTCTTCCTTTCCTTCGCCTAAGTGAAAAAAACTTAAGGGTTAAGAACTCTAAGGGACATTGGGTAGAACAAATGGCTAAACTCCAAATGAAACTCCCGTTTCCAAAGAAGCTCTGATGACCTGGTCTAGGTGGAGTGATTCCAGTCATCGAGATACATCAGATGAGATGACAGGGTGTCCCTAAAGTCTGGACACATAAGAAATCTCATTAACTATGCATATTTTCAAGAAATGAAATGAATGAAATTTTCAACAACATTTTATTTAATTAGCATAGATAAGATTTCATAGGATGACATAGGAGACATACAGGAAATCTCATTAATTAATTAATTAATTTAATCAATCTCATTAATATGGAAAATAGTCCCTAATAGTTAATGAAAGCTTTTATTCCATATGAAATTGTCATTGCTAAAATTTATCCTAATTAAAAAGATGAATAGGGCTGGGTCTTGTTAATATACAACTAGATGCATTTCAGTGTATGAAGAGTTTTCAGGTGATTGCATGGTACTGAACGGTAAGAATATTAAGAAATAGGCAGTTCAATGACTAGAAGAGTAAGTGGGGCTAATGGGATAAGGGTAAAGAAACACTGTCAGGTCATTTTTTTTTAAATGCCAGGCACAATCCTTCACCCCATTTTACACCACTGCATGTACATCTTTTTTTTTGTTTTTGGAGGGCAATTGGGGTTAAGTGACTTGTCCAAAGTCACATGGCTAGTAAGTGTGTCAAGTGTCTGATGCTGGATTTGAACTCAGGTCCTCCTGATTCCAGGGCTGGTGATCTACTCACTGTGCCACCTAGCTGCCCCATGCATATCTTTTAATTACTGCTACAACCCAACAGGATGGTAACAGAGTCAAAGTAGGAGAGTGAACTAGAACAGACGGTAATTAGGCTCTCTCCAATAATCCATAGACTAACCAGGGGCAAGCAGAAAATAGCTGTAAAGGTCTCTTAAATCAATTATTCAAGGTGTGATCTGCACTCCCTAAATTTCGGTGCCCTGAAGCAAAGCCCTGGTTTCTCTACTCACCTCCAAGCACAGGCTACCTCCACCCTACACTAGAGCTTTCTCAAGCCATACCCACAATGGCTGTACTCTCCACCACCTCCTTAGTGTGGCCACAGTGAATAACTAGACTATTTCCCATGACCATTTCCCAGAACAATGAGTCATTTTAAAACTTTTTAAATTTAAAATTGGGTGGAATTCTTAGCAATCTTTCTTCTACTATTACAATTCATAAAGGGACAGGACCTACACATAATCCCCACTGCTTTATTCTGAATCTCTTAGGTGCAGCTGCCTAATAAAATTTGGGAAGTTGCATGAAGTTCTATGGTCAATTAGAAGACATCCTAAAATTTTCCACTTTTCCCCCGATCCCATTTTTTGGTTATCCAAGAAGCAAGGAGGATGTAGTAAGGTTTGACACCAAACCACTCTAGGCTATTGAATTTTCCTAAGTTAAGCAAGGATCAGGTTCTGGTCAGTCCTGGGATGGGAGAAGGCCAAGAAAAACCCACATGATTTCAGGAAGCAGCTCTTGGAATTCAACCACTAGGATTTTCCCCTCTGAGTCAACACTGAGACTCCACCTAAGCCAGGGAATTTGTCTCATGAAAGTAGAGTATGGGAGACGAGACTGAGAAGATGGATCCTTGACAGAGTCTGAGAAACTCAGAAGAACAACGAAGGAAGTTATGGTCCCATTCTGAATAGTTCATTCAGTTCCATTTAACTAAGGGTTAGTCCTGACGAGATACATTAGTTGATTCTGGTTTCCAAATCTTCCCTTGACAAACGAACAATTATTTTTATATTGAGGAAAGGCCAGTCCTCACTATATAAATGAACTCATGAAGAGTTTTCAGGTGAGTACATGGTACTGCTACCTGCTTCAGGGATTTGGGAGACAATGCAGGACTTGAGAACCTGTAAGTTAACCACTTATAGTACTTCTGAAAGCAACCATTAAAAAAAAAAATTTAGTTACTCTACTTGCCTTGGATGAAAGCCAGAATAATAAACAGCCATTGAGCCACTGGATTTGCCCTTTACCTGACTGTAACTGTATGATATTGTCTACACAGGTCCCA
This sequence comes from Pseudochirops corinnae, assembly GCA_028646515.1. Classification (NCBI taxonomy): domain Eukaryota; kingdom Metazoa; phylum Chordata; class Mammalia; order Diprotodontia; family Pseudocheiridae; genus Pseudochirops; species Pseudochirops corinnae. The sequence continues at coordinate 399,309,313 of CM053585.1, forward strand.
TTCATACTGCCCAGAATTGGAGGAGTACTTCAAAATTGCCATAGGAGGTTGCTCCAGACTCAGGGAGAAGTCAGGGGGCCACTCTGTTGTTCTGCTGCCCCCTAATGGCCATATTTTTCAGGAACCCAGAGAGAAAGCAAGCGCTATAATCTAAGAATAACCCTTAGAAATTATTGGATGTAGAGGGCTCTACAGAGGTTGTCTAGGAATCATGATAAGAACTCTGAATTTCCTAACAGTGCTCTCTCTGCTATACCTACTACTAAGAAAGAAAGGTAAGATAATTTCTCCCAAGGGCCTAAGTCTTGGGACTGTTTTGTAGGTAAAGGCAAAAAAGGGGTGGTGTATATAAGACAATATACTTGACATTCATATAGAACTTTGAGTTTTGCAGAGTAATTTACATATATTATCTAAACTGATCTTTATGACAGGTCTATGAGGTAGGATATATAGATATTATTACCACCATTTTATAGATGAGGAAACTGAAGCACAGAGAGGTTATGTGTCTTGCCCATGGTCACACAGCCAGAGGATTACTTTGCACTCAGGTGTCTCCCTACTCTCAAGTCCAGTAATTTTCCACTATACCATAATGGTGCTAACAGAGAAGTATAAGGGAGTCGGTCCTCTTTGCATTCTACTTTGGGTGATAGGGTGGGGTAAAAAAAGCCAACCCTGTATTACTCTCTCTACTCTCATAAAAATCTTTCTTCTATGGAAAGCTGACACCACATAAATCTCCATTCCCACTAACCCCAACCAACAAAACCAGACTGACTCCTCTAACAAAGTGAAGTCCTGGGAAAGGTGCTGTACATTCAAGATGGAGAACGACCAAATGGATGAAAGAAGAACCAAGAAATGGTCAACTGGTAGACTTACTCTATAGGCATGACTAAAAACTTCACTCTCAAATAGTCTCCTTTGGAGGAGTTGACTCTTAAGGCTCCCACATGCTCCTTTATTCATCTTAACCTGGTGCAGAAAGAAGCAGGAAAGGTACATAGATGGAAATGTATTTTTTCAACCCCTATTTACTCATATTAGAGTGTATGGGGGGGGGGGGGGGAAAGCACACTGTAGCACTCAGGCAAGGACAACCACCGAAGGCCCTTCCCAGGAGCCTAACCTTCTAATCTTCCTAAGTCAGTAACATCAAATCACTAAAAGCCAGCGGCCCCATGATATGCTAATGACCATTCCTAAGGATAAGCCACTGCCACAGACAGTTATTGGGGTGGGAAACTGTCTGGATAGAAGCCAGCAAAGGCTAATATTGCTTTTTAACACCTTCTCTTTATGGTCCTGAGGATAGGACCCTGTAGAATAGTGCCGGATTTCTCATTTTCTTGCCAGGGGGAGAATTGCATTTCAAAAGAATCAACACAATTAAACCCCGGATCACACCTCTATCCAAGCAATAGGACAAGTGATGCATCCTTGACCAGCAGTCAAGAGAGAGAAGAGGAAGGGAAGAGGTTGTCTTTTCATTCTGTCTTAGATTTCCCTCTTCCATCTCCTTTACTTCCAAACAAAAAAGCTAGGGCCAACCATTCCAGAGCAAGTTAATGACAATTATGATAACCAATAAATCACAGCTGCTCCTTTCTTCAAGCCATCCTACGAGACAGACAAGAAGGCTGCATATATTCGGAATTCTGAAAGGAGGCACCAGAGAGAAGACACTGAAAGCAGTGGGTGGATTTCTTAATCCACCAGAACTCAATTTTTTCAGTTGTCCTGAGCCTCTTCCCCCAGACCATGCCATAGGGCTAGAGACAAATTCAAAGTCATTATACATGTACACAGTCTATATATGATTCACTAACCTCTAATACAGTGGTTCTCAACCTGTGGCTTATGTTCAATTTGTAACAATGAAAATACATCCTGCATATCAGATATTTACATTATGATTCATAACAGTAGCTAAATTACAGTTATGAAGTAGCAAAGAAAATAATTTTATAGTTGGGGGTCACCACAACATGAGGAACTATATTAAAGGGTTGTGGCATTAGGAAGGTTGAGAACCACCGCTCTAATGCTAACTCTCTACTACACCATACTAACAAATAAAGTGTAGCATTAGATTAGAGTCAAAAGACATGGTGTTTTAGTGCTGGCTCTCCCACCAGAGAACTGTGTGGTCTTAGGTAAGATGCTTCTTCTCTTAGGACCTCAGTTTCTTCATCTATAAAATGGGAGGACTAAATGATCCCTAAGGTCTCTTCTGGTCCTCCTTCTTGCCTACCTCTTCCAAATCTAAACAGGATATCTCCAACAGGCATTTGAGATCTCTTTGTGCCCATCTTGAGCAAGGTTAGCCACACACACCTGAGATTTGTTTGGATATTCAAACCAGGGTCATTTAGGTGCTATTTGAGCACCTTGTTCCTTACCTATCTGCATGACCCTCCCAAAGACAGACGTGTTGTCCACAGTGCTGCAGTTCCAGCGTCTTTGCCGGAACTGATACTGACATTCCTTGATGCCTGTCTTGGCTCCTTCCCCAATGTAGGCCATATGCTCCTGGTAGAGCTGACATAGCTTCCTCTGGCCAGGGGAAAGCCCAGGCAATTGACTACATACAGGCTGGGCTCCAATGATGAACATTTCAGGTCTTTGCACTGGGTTCATGGCCAAAGACCTACAAGAAAAATGACAAAGAAGAGATTTTTCTACCTGTAAATTTCTAGGAAATGTAATTTTCTGCCTATAAATTTTCACACACCCCTCTGACTCTCTATTCATCATCCTCACTCCTCATAGCATAAGGATGCTGTTAACCCTCTGCCTTTTTTTCTATCAGATATAAACTTTAAGACTGTAAGGAAAGTCAGCGAATTTGCTGTCTGAGTAAAAATGGGAATTCATAGATGAGATAAAGTAGAGTAAAAATCCCATGCAGTCGCCCTTTTGAGCTGCCAGTGGCAAAGGGTTAAAAAGAACAATAATCTGCCTCTCTTTATCTCTAATATTTGGTCCCCATATGAATGAACTATGAGGGAGAAAAAAATAGCTTAGGTTTGTGAGGGGTTTGTTGATTCAAGAGAAAAAGGAGAAGTCTCTAAAATTCACTAAGTGGAAGAGGAACTGAAAAGGTACAAGAACCTAGGCTAAGGGGATTACCTTGGCTAAGAGGAAATGTTTTCTAAAGATCTGGACCCAAGTCAAGGAGGAGAGTGGTAGAACTAAGAGGAAAGCATTAGTGCAATCCTTAGCCTTCATCACTAGGAAATATTTAATACTGGTACTTTGAAAAGAGAGTAAGAGACCTGCTCTCCCTGGGATAAGTACCAAAACAGGGTCTTCTTTTTTCCTTTAGAGGTAGAGATGATTTAGGTTATCTTTTTCTAGACTTTGTATCTCCCCCTCCCCATATATGTATATGTAATATATCTCAAGTGATGCACTGATTACTCTGAACTGATGCAGAGTGAAATAAGCAGAACCAGGAGAACAATTAATACAATGACTAAAATAGTAATGTAAGGGGAAACAACTTTTGAAAGAATACATCAGAACTCTAACCAAAATAGCAAGTGATTATGACTTCAAAAAACTAATGACAAAATATACCTCCCACTTCTTGGCAGAGAGGTGATGGACTAGAGGTACAGAAGGAGACTTGTATCCTCCAATGTAGCTAAGGTATTAATTTATTTTTCTTGACTATATGTGTGTGTGTGTATACACACACTCATATATTGTTGTTCTAAGAGACAATTCCTATTGCTGGGGATAAGGTAATAGATACTGTATAATGATACACACACAAAAGAAACAGAAATAAAACATTTTAAAAATGCGCATAAGAAAAAAGTATAAAGGGAAACAGATGATGATGATGATGACGATGTCAGTGATGACGACTAACATTTCTATAGCACTTAGTATGTGCCAGGGAGTGTACTAAGCTCTTTATAAAATATTATATCGTTTGGTCCTCACCACAACCCCAGGAAACAGGTGCTATTATTATCCCCATTTGACAGATGAGGAAACCATTGCAAATAAAAGTTGACTTGCCTAGGGTCACACAGCTAGTAAGCGTCAGCTTTCAACTCAGGTATTCCTGATTCCAAGTGCTCTGTTGTGAGCACTATGGCGCCACCTAGCTTTTACTACCTGGTTAAATTTTATCTATATATCTATATCTATATCTATACACATGCAAATATATTTCTTTTAAAAATTATACATAACAGTTTACAGTTTCTTATACAATCTTCTTTCCTGTTCTTTATATGTTGAAATGTTGATTAATCGAGTTCACAATTTTACAAAAAGGAACAAAAGAAATATAGACTTCTTTTGTCATTTCACTTACCACCAAGAGTTAGCTTCTGCAAGTAGCTGGACACAGCTAGAGAGCAGGGCAGTGAAGAACAGCAGCAGTATCCCAGGCATCCTACATGTGGCCCCACTCCAGTGCCTTGGAAAAATGCTTGGGACGGACAATTTCCAAGAAAGGACTCCCTAGAGAAAATAGAAAAGACATCTGAATGAATCTGGCTGAACTGAAGGCAGCACAAGAAGGATGAGAGGGTGAAGAGAGGGAGAGAAAGGAACAGAAAGAAAGAAAGAAAAAGATGAAGGAGGAGGAGAGGAGAGAATCTCGTAAGAGAGCACTGGGTCTGCAGCTGAGTCCTGCAGCCCCCAAAGAAAACGAGGCTTTTTCAGTCTCTCTCTCTCTCCTGGAAGGCCACCCTAGAAGGGGTCTGTTGTCCCAGCCCTTTCCTCTGTTTAGCTCAGGAACTGTGGTTGAAGTCTGTTCCTCATATTGCAACCAGAAGTGAAATGCTATCTAGTATTTGACTTTAGGAGGAATGATGGTAGGATGAGAAAAGCAAATGGGAAGCAGGAAAGCTATGACTGTGATAGGCTTAAGAGCTGTTTCTAGGCAGTACTCTCCCCAAAGCTGCAAAGAAATTGGGGGAGATCTCTCATCCATTCCCATATCATACCTCTAATTCCAGCCTAATAAGCCTACTCAAGGAAGGAGACAGGGAGGTTTAAGTAATCTCTCCTTCAAAATTGAATTTTTTCCCCCTTTGACCACACAAATGCTTTTTAACCTGAGAATTCTAACTTTTATAAAGCAGCTTCTTTGAAAGAGTAGAACAGATACTGTGCATGCCTTGGAACATGTGGAAAGGGGTGTGTGTGTGTGTGTGTGTGTGTGTGTGTGTGTGTGTGTGTGTATGTATTTTTCCATATACAGCATGTGTACAGCTAAAAACTACAGTTTAAAAGTGAGACTTAAAGTTACATTAAAACTTCTAAGATAACCTGTACACACACACAAGCATATATGATATATACATAGACATGTACATACAGATGCTTATCTATACATTCATGTACACATGCATGCACATTGTATTGTCTATACCTACGTAGTGCATATACATAGCATTGGGTTTTCTCTTTTCCTTCCTTTGCTCTCTGGGGCCCTCTGTGGAGCACCTCAGCAGAACGTGATCCCAACAATTTTAGGCTTGATTCTGTAACCAGACCTCCCTCAGCAGAAATGCATCCTGCCCTAAGAGACAACACAACCTGTCTTACCCAAGTTAAGACAGCTCCTATGGAGAGGCATTTGCACCTTACCCTCTCTCTAGACCTACTCCCTCAAACCAAAACCCTTTGCCCTTAACTCTCAAAGTTAGCCTCAAGAATGTACCAGAACCTCCACGTCCTCTCTACTTAGAATGAGTTCCACAAACACCCCCCTTCCCACTCCCACCTCCCCTCCCCCCAACCCCCATTGCCTTCCTCTAGGCCATGACTCCATATCCCCAAATGAGTAGCCTTCTTCCCAGGACCCCTTCACACCTTCAGTTTTACACCACCACCCCCAACCCCCTCTCACCATTCTGTTCCAGCTGCTCTGGGTCTCTGCCTTCCGGGAGAGGGCAGCAGGTGTTTTGGGTCAGAAGTCTCTGAGGTGAGGCAGCTTTGGAGTTCCAGGGCCACCGGGAGAGGAAGATGGCCCTGAGCTGGCCACAGGAAAGCAGGGACGCAGCCTCTTCCCCACCCCCTCTTGTAATTTCTTCTTCAGTTTCAGAAGAGGCTTGGGACTTGGGGGGGTGGGGGGAGTAGAAAGCCAACAGGCAGGTGTGTGGGACCAGCAGGAGGCACATCAAAGGGGAAACTCGCTTCTTCTCTTTGTCATGCAGAACTGTCTCTGAAATGGTCTGGCCACTATACTAGCAAACTAACAGCTTCCCATTCCCTACTTTCCCATCTCTCCTCCTCTAAAGGATGTCTCCCCTCAATAAATCATCCCCCATCCCTCAGGGCAGGAGGTCTGTGAAAGCACCAAATGGAACCACTAGAGATGGACCAGAGATAGGGCTGGCACCAGGAGCTAATGGCTTTATGGAGGGGAGGGGACCAGGTCCAGCTCAGGAGGACAAGAGAAAAGCTTCAAAGAGCTTCCTTGTCCAAACATCCTTGACTCCACCTACCAATACACTATGGAGACTAAGAAGCCAGGACTGCCTACCTAAATGTCCTTCCATTCTCTTATGTCCTTCCTCCATTTCTGCTCCAATAAACTATCTCCACCTACCTCTACTCAATTCCCAACATACTCTCTCTCTTTCTTCCCCTTCAAGTATCTTTCATTGAATGGGTGAAACTCTTGATGAAATCTGCAATTCTTTATACCTACTCCCTTCCCCTCAGATCAGTCTCCTTTAATTCTGTCACATGCTTTCTTTTACCAAAAGCTTGGCGAGTCCTTCTTGCCCAAGTGTGGCCCAGCTCCAACGAAAGCTACACAGATACCACATACTATTACAAATCAAACTGCAAAGACTTGAAATGTTTCCTGTGGCTCTGATGTCTTAGTGACAGGCAGGCTGAGAGAAAAGCTTTCCCAGTCAGTCAAGTGTTGCTATTACCTCCTCTCCTAGCTTTACAAACACAACTGAGGCAAGAATGAACTATGGAGTAGCTCCCACCCATTAAGTCTTTCTTTAAGATATCCCATTAAAACAAATAAACAAACAAACAAAATTCACTTCTTTTGCATTTGTGAGTGGCTTCTTTCTCAATCCTCCAGGTGTACTTTACCTGAAGCTAAATCTTCTATCCTATTGCTTTCCCACCTGGCAGGCAGATGTGGCAAGTCTGGAAATAGCCTCAGTAACCCAGAACCCAGACGGGTAAACACATTACACTCTTTCACTTCCTCCTTTGGTTGGAGGTGAGAAAGGGCCAAGTGGAAGAATGTGATAAGAGATTTGCAGCAGACTTGGCTGAAATGCAAACTCTTTTCCCCTCTGTTTTCAGGAGAAATCTGAGTATGCACTGATAAATTCATGAGAAGATAACTGGGAAGGGGTGCTTAGGGAACACTAGTCAGTTTTACAACTAGATCCATTTTATTCTTTATACAGTAAATAACCAAAGTATATATATATATATATATATATGCATACATCTATATACATATATGTGTATGTATATATATATATAGAGAGAGAGAGAGAGAGAGAGAGAGAGAAAGAGAGAGAGAGAGAGAGAGAAAGAGAGAGAGAGAGAGAGAGAGAGAGAAAGAGAGAGAGATACTGACCTGCTGCCACCAGAGGAGTTACAAATTTCCTATATTATTTGATAATGTCTCCTAGTGGAAAAGGCTAATAGCTTTCTAAAACTGCTTACTGTATATGAACAAATAATCTACTTTTTTTTCTTTTAACAATGAGTGGAGATAAAATGTGACTTCAACATTCTCACCCAGTACACACTACTATTTCCTAGCCAGAACTGAATTGGTTGTATGTCTGCTCCTATTGTCCTGCCTTGTTCAGTAACTATCCTCCTCCTTCACCCCTGCTCCCAAGGGTGTCATCCAATCACCCAACCTCTTAAAGACTGGGCATGTGTAGGTATAGCCATTAATACTGAAGAATGGTAAGAACAAAGGTAATGGCAGCTCTAGGTTTTGCTAGGGGAGTAGGAAGAAGCCCTATCAGCTGTCTCCTTTCCTTCTTCCACCTTTAAACCTTTTTTGGCTTCTCTCTAGAACCTTTACCCCATCAATGAAAGATAAGAATGGTATCTAGGCAGGTCAGCTAAGCTGTGACCTCTGTACTGTAATAAAGGGAATAGAATGAACACTGAATTTGGAATCAGAAGATCTGGATTCAGAACCTTTCTGTCCAAGACTGGATTTTAGCCCACATTAGTGCCCCTTTAGCGTGGGCTTGGGCAAGTCAGTTAAACTCTTTAAGCCTCAGTTTCCTCAGCAGTAAAATAAAGGGGTTGGACTAAATGGCTTATAAGGTCCTTTCCAGATCTCAAGCTATGAGCTATTTTATTATCTGAACAACTGAAAAAAAATCTTTACACATATTTTAAATTTGTAACTTTGAGGTTCTCTTTCTTTTTATGACTAGAAAAAAGAAATAATTTTCATTCAACAATTGTTCTAATTCATGCCCTTGAAGGGGCTACTCCCATTATCCCTTAAGCTTCTTGGATAGAGTCTATAAAATTAAGGACCTTGGGAAGAAGCTGAGTCCTTAGACTGTGCTATTCCTGTCCTTTTGACACAACTCAGGATTCAGAAAGAAGCTTTTCCTTTAGGACAATGACTTGATTTTAGAGGAAAATATAGTTTTGTTGTTTTTTTTTTCAAAGAGAATATTTCAAACTATTAATAATAGTCTTTTGAAAAAAAAAAGATCACTGGACATTTAGGACTCAGCTTCTGAGGAGTTTGTAGCCTCTGACAGCCTTGAAGTTTGGAACAGACCTGAGTCAAATAGAAAATGCTATCAGCTCCTTCATCTCTCTTCACTTCCTTCCTCCAAAAAAGACACAATCAAAGTTAGAAATCAAATTAGAAACAACAATGATTCCAGATGACAGTATTTCTAGGGTTTCCATTGTTTATATATAGCCATCCATAGGGATCCATTTAATCCATAATTTAAATATAAATTTGCAGTTCACCAGCATTTCTGGCTAGACAAGATACAACTACTTAGCAGTAGCTGGAATGCAAATTGTTTAACCTAGAAATCCTGACCATGACAGTAAAGTTATGCAAGGATAGCCTAATAATTTGCATACCAGAAGAGTATTTGCATCCAGAAGGGGTTAAGGAGGAGAGAGAAGATGAAATCCTCAACCACAGAATTTATCACGGTATGATTAGGGAGTCTTATATTTATTTTTAGACCTTAAAACACTTTAATAATGTGTTAAATAAAATTATGTATTAGAAAAACATTATCTTTTGGTCCTTTTTCTAAAAAGTGTCCTTGATTAGGTCCTTCCTCTAAATTTCTGCAACCTCTGCCCCATATTCAACCTTAATTACCATTTGCCTAGAAACTAAAGGTCTTCTAAGCTTCAGTGTATCCTGCAGACAGTTGAATTCCCAAAATTACTATTTTTATCATATTACCTGGCTGCTGAAAAACTGTTAACCACTGGTTAACAAATCCAAACTCTACCTATCTAGCTTCATCTCTGAGAAGCTCTCTTTTCCAACCCGACCTATACCTTTAACAAGTCATGCTTTTTCCTGGTGCTATACTTATGTTAACCTGCCTACCCAGAATATCACTCCTTATCTTATCCAGGAATATAAATCCTAAGTTTGTTTCAAGGCTCATTTCAAGGTCTATTTCTTTTTATAATTTCTTCCTTGGTCACCTATGATAGGATCAATATCTACCAGGGCTCCCCAGATCCCCATTTAGGTTAGGCTATTTCTTTCCCTAAAAGGCAAAGAAGCTATCTCCAAGGCTTAAGTGGCCCACACAGCTAAGGGTTATAGCTCTTGCACTATGGTCAATTGCTTAGTGGCCTCAAGGCTGCGGTTGACATTTTGGTCACCTGAGGACATAAAAATGATCAGCCACTTGGGGTTACAGCCATTCAGACTTGGATCTGTGTCACTGTATCTGCTGCCTAGAACTGTTTTCCTCTATATGGAGATGAAGGAGGGGACTCACGCCACAGCTATGTGTTGTAACCTTGTTGAGCATCCTTTCTATGAGGCAGAAGGTAGTGCAGTGAATGGAGCACGGGGCACAGAGTCAGGAAGACCTGAGGTCCAATCCAGCCTCAGACATCTGCTAGCTGTGTTCTCCTGGGCAAGTCGGCTTCTTCATCCGTAAACCAGTGATAATAACAGCACCTCACAATAAGGTCGTTGTGAGGATCGGACGAGACAGTATTTGCAAATTGCTTAGCACGGCACCTAACACTGTGTGAGTACTGCACAAATATTAGCTGCTACAATGATTATCATTATGGTATCTAGGCGGCACAGTGGATAGAGTGCTGGACCTAGAATAAGAAAGATCTGAGTTCAAATCTGGCCTCAGACACTTACGAGCTGTGTGAACCTGAGGAAATCATTTAACCCTGTTTGCCTCAGTTTCCTCATCTGTAAAATGAGTCAGAGAAGGAAATGGCAAACCACCCTAGTATTTTTGCCAAGAAAACTCCAAAAAGGGTCACAAAGACTTGGACACAATTGAAGACAACTAAAGAACAAATTTTTATTAATTAAACCTCTGTGCGTTGTGTTAAATTACATGTAAGTATCTTGTTTTGTTCCAATATTGAACCTAAGCTAACAGAAATTGGCCTGAGTCTTTTGGCAAAGTTGAGAGTTGAAACATAATGGCATCAAGGCTTACATCATGGTTGAAATAGGGGAAGGGTGATACAAATGTAGAGGCTGGTGTGTTTTGGTGATCAGATTGCCAGATACAATATGGACCCAGTGGCAAGGACCTTTCTGGTGGCATCTGGGGGGAGGGAGGGGTAGAGAAAGAGAGAGAGAAAGAGAGAGGAAGGAATGAGGGAGGGAGAGAGAGAGAGAGGGAGAGAGGGGAGTAAAAGAGAGGGAGGGAGGAAGGGAGGGAGGGAGGGAGGGAGAAAGAAAGAGGGAGAGAAGGTTCCCACTTAGACGGATTTGGAAGCTGACAGGGAAGGAGGGGAGTAGAATCTGCAGTCTTGAAGCCATACTTGGCCTTCTAGGTCCTGGGGTGAGGCCTTCTGAGTGAGTCCAAGTTTTACAGAACAAATCCTTTTTTTAAAGGGGATTTGTTCTGTGAAGTTTGGATTCAAAGAGCTGCATTTGAGGACCTAGAGGGTCACATGTGGCCTCAAAGCCACAGGTTCCTGCAAGACTAATCTTTCCTAGTTATTGTTAACCATCATGGAGAAACTGAATTGTGAGCAAAGAAAATTAGTCACTCATCTCTTCTGCCTGAGAAGTGATAGACTTAAAATCTAAAATGAGAGAATCCAATGTTGGGAATGTATTTTTCTGGACTCTGCACTTTATTGGGAAGTTTTGGTTTTGTAACTGTTTGAGATGGGGGTGGAGGGAGAGTGTACAGTGTTGGCATCTAGTAGGCACTTAATTTGTTTGCTGATTATTGATTGATTGAAAGAAAATAAACACTTACAAAAATTGTGTTTAAAAAAGTAAGCTGTGTGTAAACTATCCTAAATGTTCAGTAGCTACTGATAGATTTCTAAATTTTTAAAACTTGCTGCATTCCACACATCCCACTGAACATGAAAAAAAGAGTGAAAATGGGAATGAGATTTGGGAACTACTGGTAAATTCAATTCAATTTAATTCAATAAACATTTATTAAGCTCCTATTATGTACCAGTCACTAGGGTTACACTTAAGAAAAATAAAGACCGTCCCTGCCCTCAAGGAGCTTACAATCTAATGGGGGCTTACTGAATAAGGTAATAGCCAGTGTGACATCCTCCACCAAGAAAGTAGAGGGTGGACGGACGTTCACAGTCAAAGAACTGGGAAGGTTGCAAGAAAAGATTAACCATGGACCTGATGAGTCTCTCTAGACTCTAGACCAGTGGTTCTCAACCTTCCTAATGCCACGACCCTTTAATACTTGTATGTGGGCATATCTGCATGTGGGCAGACTCGCCTGGAGATGGATAGAGGAGCGGTGTCTCGGTTCCTAAGACCATCGAAAATATGTGTTTTTCCCTGTGAAGGGGTTGCAACCCACAGGTTGAGAACCTCTGTTCTAGAGTCTAGAGCAATGGCAGCTAAGGGCATGGTCCAATGGAACAAACGTGGAGACCCTCTCTCCATCAGAAGTCCATCAGCTTGGGAAGCTTTCAGAGAGCTTACTTTTGCAAAACTAGTTAAATTAGTTAGATGCTCCATATGGAGGCTGTCCTTTGTCCCTTTTTAGGTAGATAAGATGAGGACTTGTGGGTACTTAGTCCCACAAAGATGAATTTTCATTGCAGCCATTTCCTTGATGTGGGTCTAAGAGGAATGAAGTTTCTAGAATAAATGGGTTTAATGGATTTGATCCTCCTGGCCTGCTACACCCTATGACTAACCTGTTTGTGGTGGAGGGAAGAAGGAAATGAGAGATTTAGGGATTGGTTCCTGACTTCGTAGCAGAAATTTTCCTGAATAGCATCAAATTTTAGCTCTGGGTCTTCACTGATACTCAACCAATACACAACCAATACTGATATACAACCAATACACTGATACACAACCAATGCAGGTTAACTGGTGAAATTTGAGTAGAGATTAGACAGAGGTACGTGCTGTCAGTGCACCCTGCGTATGGTACCTTGATGGTCTGAGAGGTGAGTAGAGAGTGATCATATCTTTTCAAGGAGCTTTAAGCATGGCTCCTGAAACACTAGGTTGATAAGAAATCAACTGATAGACAGACCAGAGTTGGTTAGTGGTGGAGATGCCAGTAATAAACATGAGCAAATCTAGTACTGGGGCAATAAATGGGGCAATTCATCCCCATTCAAGACTAACATATCACCCAAAGTTTCCCCTCATTCAAATATAAGTTGCTGCTGAGGAACCGGCAACAGGGCTATTATCATACCAAATGCTCCATAAGCCCCTCCGTGGTTCCTAAATTTTCACAGAGAGTTATGAAGGCCAGACCGCTGACAGAAGGGGCATCATGAATTTGGAAACTGGTACCTATAAGGTCCCTGTTGGCAACCTCTATGTGTGTTTTTGTGGGTAGGGCCAAATGAAAACCCTTGGAGTGACTTCTAAGAGGATCCACTGAGAAATGTCAGGGGTTAAGCCAACACGGTCAGCTGAGATGGTTCCTGAGCAGGGAGGACATGGGGACAATCACAGTATGAATTGGGAACTGAGTGGAATCTGGCCTGCTTCTTTTGCATAAGCCAGGAAGAGGGACAGTAGTCTCCTTTTCCTTCCCTTTCTTCTCTTCTAGGAGAAGCAAAATATATTGTAAGCTATCTACTGGATTTAGACTCCCTGCTTCCCTCTATCCCTTACCAGGCTGTTTGAATGGGAGGAAGGAGGGAAAGAGGTCAAGACGTTTTAGTCATTTTCCTAAATGTTCACTTTCACTCCTAAGTCATTAATTGTGATAAAAACCATTGACCAACACTCAAAGTGTTTATTGTATTTCAGTTAATGTTTAGACAAGATAAGAGAGAAAAAGGAAATTCTCTTTTCCTACAAGAGACATTTGGTTCAGCCAGAACTAAACCTAGGGTCTGGAAGAGAGAGAAACAGAGAGAGAGAGAGAGAGAGAGAGAGAGAGAGAGAGAGAGAGAGAGAGAGAGAGCAAAATGAAGGGACTAGTGTTAGAATTTAACAAATCTTTTCAAAAGTATCCAAAATTTAGATACTCTGAGATTCCCCCCTTCTTAGAGTAAAGAAAGTAGCAATCTAAAATCAGCACATTGTCAGGAAATAAAAGTTCCCAATTTAGTGAGACTGACTCAGGGCTTTCCCCTTTGTTTCAAACAAAACAAAATAAAATAAATAACTTCTGAAAGAGGAGGTAGGATGTGAGGAAACAATACATATGTGGTGGTAAAACAGAGAAGGCCTCAACTGCACACGTGGTTAATCAAACAACACCACCATAGCAAGCCAGTGAGATTACAAGGGTTCATGAGCTCCCCCCAGGTGGTTACTTACACACACACACACACACACACACACACACACACACACACACACACCATATACCATACACACAATTTGATACTTCAATGGTGCTGTGATCTCTTCAGTGTGGGTATTCCTTCCAATAATTGCAAAATACAAGCCATCCATTTCCCCTCATCTTGTATGTATAAAAAGGTTGGGGGGAGGGGGTCTGTGTAAACTCAAAAGGCCCTGAGCACAGTTTGTCTGTCTTCTGAGGAATAGCCTAGGTAAATAAAATCAGAGAGATTCATCACCATGAAATATCAAAAGAACCAAAGGAAAACCTCTAGTGTGGATGGTAGATCTTCTATGTAGGGTTTGTGGAAATATGAATGAATGAATGAAGTATGCAGACTTAATATAGGCTAAGAACTGTGCTAAACATACATTTGGGGATACCAAAACAGATAGTCTCTCTTTTCAAGGAATTTCCATTCTAATAGTGAACTAACACATGAGTTGCCAGAGAGGGTTACTTCAGTGTAGAAAGTTACAGCAATAGTGAGAGGGTCCACATGGGGAATATATTGGTACACTTAATCCAGGAACAATGGCAGAGTTGATTTGATCATGGTTCCAGAATTGGAGAATGTGGGAGTTAAGGGAAAAAAGGAAAGGCCAGGTCACAAGGCAGTCAACAAGAAGGTTGTGGAAGAGGGGATCAGAGAGAAGGGAGTGAAGTAAAGCATGGTTGGGACTTTTCTGAAATTGTTTTTAGGAGTAGTCATCAATCAGAAGAGTAGAAATTACTAGAGTATGATTTATGATGTGGGAAGCAAGGAAAGTATGGAAGAAGTGACCAAAGAGAAGGGAGAAGATGTATGTACTTTAATATTTGGATGTATCTGTGAATTCACAGATAGATTGATTGTCTTTTTCCCCATATAATTCTTATCCCTGTCTTCTCATATATTATCCATAAAGTAGACCTTCCTCTTGGTCTTTTAATATTGATTATTGGTCAGAATATAATATGCTAATGTAATATGAATCTAATATACATTATATTATATTATATCATGTTATCTTATGTTATATTATATGATATTTTATGTTATATATACCATAATTCAATACATACATTAATATTTACTGATATAGCCAAAAGAATATATATGTGTGGTGTGGAGGGGTATGTAGTGGATAAGGTTGCTGGGCTTGGAGTCAGGAAGATTCATCTGCCCTCAGACACTTAATTTCTGTGTAACCCTGGGAAAGTCATTTAATCCTGTTTGCCTCACTCTCCTCATTTGTAAATTGAGCTGGAGAAAGAAATGGCAAAGCACTCTGGTACCTTTGCTAAGAAAATCTCAAATACAGTCATGAAGATCAGACATGACTAAAATTATTGAACAATATTTATGCATATCTATCTACTATCTACTATCTTCTATCTATCTGTCTATCTATCTATCATCTATCTATCTACTATCTTCTATCTATCATCTTGTCTATCTTTCTATCATCTATCTATCATCTATCTGTCTGTCTGTCTATCTATCTATCTATCTCCTTGGAATACACTGCAGTGCAGATGGACAACTAAGGACCCAGAACTAAATGAGAGGGAAAGTATAGACCGGAATTCATTTGGAAAATTGTACAGTGTTTTGTACAACCCCAAATTGCTTGTTGACATTAAAAATCCATTTAAAAAACCAACTTCCTCAAGGCATATCACAATTTCTAAAGAATCCAAATTGCAGGTGACCCAAAGGCTGATGGAATGACTAGTAGGCATAAGTGGGTTGCAGCCTATTACCAATAATGACTTTCATATAGGAAGTGGCAGAAGAAATGTGATCTAGGAAATGTGTAGATGAAAAAGAAGTGGGAGTATTCATGTAATTTGACTGGAGGATGAGTGCTACAAAATACCCATAAATATGAGACTGTGAGAAAAACTTTAAGAATGTAGGGTAGGTCTTCTATGGAAGAACTGTGAGAAGATCACCATCATTTTAGCTAACATTTACATAGCACCTACCATGTGTCAGGCATTTTGCTAAGCACTTTACAATTATTATTTCATTTGAACCTCAGAACAACCCTGTCCTTAGTTGTCCATCTGCACTGCAATATATTCCAAGGTAGATAGATAGATAGACAGATAAATGATAGATAGATAGATAGATAGTAGATAATAGATAGATAGTAGATAATAGATAGATAGTAGACAATAGATAGATAGATAGTAGATAATAGGTATACATATATGTGTAAATGTTGTTCAATTGTTTCAGTCATGTCTGATCTTCTTGACTCTATTTGGTGTTATTAGGTGCTATTATTATCCCTACTTTACAGATGAGGAAACTAAGGCAAATAGCAGTTAAGTGACTTGTCCAGGGTCACACAGCTAATAGGTGTCTGAGGCTGGATTAGACTTCAGATCTTCCTAACTTCAGGACTGGTAGTCTATCCACTGTGCTACCACAGCCATGGATGGGTCATGACCTGCATTTCTGAAGGTATTATAGGATTAGGCTACAAGGAACCTCAGAGTATATTCTAAAGCTTAAATCTAAACCCATCATTTTACAGATGAGGAAATAGAGCCTCAGAAAAGTTAAGAATTTTGCCCAAGGCACACAGGTACTAAATGGCACAGGAAAGATTTAAATCCTGATCCTCTGTCTCTGTATCTAATACTATATCCATTGAATACTGAAGAGCTTAAAAATACATACATATTTATACCATGTTACAAGGCATTTGATTTAACTAGTTTATTACATGTCTATATAAGTAATAAAATGGCATTTGTTTTTAAAGTATTTAGATAGTTCAACTAATTCAGGCTATTTTTTTTCTAGCCTTATTTAGTAATGGGAATGAGAAAACGGGCATGAAGTATAAGAACCAAGTCTAATTAACATTGTTATTTCACCATATTATCTACCTATGACACTGAAAGATACTTCAAAGGATTGTGAGATGTTCAGAAAAGGGATAGATATGTTTCCCTGACTTGTAGGGGATTGGCCCAAGAGATACGGGAAGCTCGTGGGAGTTAGAATTCTAATAGTACAAACATAATCAGTTTGGGTGAGGATGAAAAAAGAAATGATCTAAAAAGACACATAAAAAAAATTTGGAAAAAAAGAGGGGAACTCATACACCAGGTATAGATTAACTAAAGCTTAATTCATAAGATAATGAGAGAGAAACAGTAGACAAAATAAAAGCCCCATGAAATAATATCCGAGGATTAAAAAGTCACAACTCCCATTTAGCATTTTCATCCTCAACCCACAGCATCCATTGGGTACAACCAGTGTAAATAGCCTGATAGATTCATGCATCAAGGAGTGGCTGTGAGGGTTCCTGCCTGATCCCCACCATGGCAGTAACTCATTCTAAACCCATCCTTACCCAAAAAGAGGTGGAAGATATCAATTCTGTCCTGTTATGAGAAGGAGAAAGAAGATGGTGCAGTGGGAAAAGTTATATCTGAAATCAGAGAACCTGAGTTCTGACCCTGGCTTTGCTGTTTAGTACCTAGATAACCCTGAAGAAGCCACTGGACTTGTTTCCACAACAAAGTTTCTTATTAGCTCTAAATCTGTCTCTATAATCTTATGAACTAATAAGTAGTCAGTAGATGTGAATAGAGTACTGGGCCTGGAGTGAGGAAGACCTGAGTTCAAATTCAGCCTCAGACACTTACTAGCTGTGTGACTCTAGGCAAGTCACTGTAACAGGAAGCACCCTAGCATGCCTAGGGCGGCTACTAGCACAGGTTCTTAGATCTGCTTTTCTAAAGGAAAGCAACT
>CM053585.1:399327581-399348132 GCA_028646515.1 Pseudochirops corinnae
ATGGATCTTCCTACCACAGTGCCTGTGTATCTTAAGTCCCAGTTGGATGTAGTTAATAATAATAATAATAATAATAATAATAATAATTGTATATATACATATATATTTTTAACATTTGATTATAGAACTTTAAATTCTAGATTCTTTCTTTTCCTTCTTCATCACCTACCCCCCACTGGAAGGACAAGCAATTAAATACAGGCTGTACATGTGTAATTACAAAGAACCTCTCCACAGTGGGCATATTGTAAGAGACTGATTATATGTCCCTCCTTCCTATCCCCGCCCTTGTTCTATTCTCTACCTTGTCTCTGTTCCTGTCCCTTTTGCAGAAGTGTGTACTTCCATCAACCCTCTCCCCCACCCTGCCCTCCCCTCCATCATCCTACCTCTCATCCCCATCACCCTACTCTCCTGTGTGGCCAGATACCCAGTTTAGAATTTATGTCATTCCTTCCCTAAGCCAAGTTCAATGAGAGTACCAAGGTGCACTTTTCTTTGAAACTTTGTAGGTACCTTGAAGAAATTTTCTTCCTCTGTGTTTGTGTCTTGAGTTTCCCTCTTGCCACAGCAGCTCTTTATGATGGAGTTCTTTGTTTGCTCATCCTTCCAGCCTATTACTTTGCTTTGGACTTTGTTTTAGTGCTGGCTCTGCATATTTCTGGGGGAATATGTTTTTGCTGAGCTAGATTCTCAGGGTCTCTTCTCCAAGTCTGACTCCCTGTTGCCAGGGCTAGATCTCTCATGAGTCAGTAGCCAGCTCTCTTCTTTGATTATAGGGGTCCCATTCCTCAAAGTTACTTTCTCCCTTGAGTGACTATATTTGTGTCTAGGGCAGTGGTTCTCAAACTTACTGGTCTCAGGACCCCTTTACACTGTTAAAAATTTTCAAGGACCTCAAAGAGATTTTGTTTATGTGGGTTATTAGCTATCTATATTTACCAGGTTTAGTATTATTTTGAAAATGGCTTTGACCTTGAGCACCCCTTGAGAACCACTGGTCTAGGGTGTGTATCTCTGCTCTCTCAAATTCTGATGCACCAAAGAACCCTCTATAATAGCATCTACCTCCTGGGATTGTTGTGAAGATCAAATGAGATAGTATTTGTGAGGCCCTTAGCACAGTACCTAGCCCATGGTAGGTACCATGGAAATGTTAGTTGTTGCTTTTATTATTGTTATTATTACTGAATGGAGTGTGTCCTCCTGGTTGAGTTGCTGTTACATTTAAGAGGCAGTTTGGTACGGTGATTAAAGCATGAGACTTAGAATCCAGAAGACCTGGGTTCAGATCCTGCCTCAGACATGTAACAGCTACTTGACTCTAGGAAAGGCACTTAACGTGTTTTGGATCCGATTTCCTCATCTGGAAAATGACAGCTGCCTTAGAGGGCTACCACAGGGTTCAGTGGATGTAATTATACACAATATATGCAAAGCGTCTTTCTGTTCCCTACAATCCTTTATACATTTTAGCTATTATTAGACTCTATGGCTAGCAGGAAGATGATAGAGAAACTCCTTCTTCTCTTCCCCCTGCCAGGTCTCTTCCACAAGGGTTTCTGAGCTTGGACTCTAGAATTCCCCAGGGTTTAGCTATTTAAAACCCTTCTGGAGTGTGGTTAATTTGTTTGCCAAGGCGATTACATTGTTTTCTTCTGAAAAACACCTTTGAGATCTGTTTATAATATGTTAAAGGAATCTCAAGGTGATCACAGTTTAACATATTACCGTATTAAAACCTCATCATCCTTTACTAAATCATGTGACTGTATCAACTGAGTTCGGGGAAGGGATATAATCAAATTGCCCTCCCTCTATACTCTTTCCCCCCCCAACCCATTTGCTCTTCTGGGTGCTTTTTGATCAAGTCCATGTGGCATAGTTCACAAACAACCCATGAATTCTTTCACAAAGATACAGGTCTATCACAGCTAGTGAGCCTTGAGATTATACTCACTCTAAAAATCATGATTATAATATTTTTAATAATCAGATATCATTGTATAAAATTCTCATAGGTCTTACTGTCTGCCAAGGCCTTCCCCAAACCAAAGACCATAAAAAAACAATAGAAAAGAAAATCAACTCTCCCTCCTCAGAGAGAAAAGCTAGTGCCTACAAAGTTCCCAAAACATGTGAGGCTCTTATTCCCAATGGGATTTTTAGGGATCTGGGTTCACCTTTTCACAGTTCAGGTAAGAAACCGAAGCACTTTGTGTGCGTAACAATACAGGCTAGCCCCTTCTGGGCCCAGGGGTAGCTGGGATATTCCCTCTCCCTCTCCCTCTCCTACTAAGGGACTCCTCTGCTCTGAGTTCTTTCAGATACCAAATACTACTTGGGTCCAAGACAGAGAGACTCGGAGCGGGACTTGTTCTCTTTCTCTCCCACTGAGAGAATCTTTCTCTGTGTCCAGACATCTAGACTGGATTTAATTGAGATGAGAAAAGAAAATGAAATTTCCCCAAGATTCATTGAAGCACATAGGGAATCCAACTGGAGATCCAAAGTCAATCTTCACTAGGATAAGTAGGGTACCTTAAAAAGCAAAACGCTCTGGACATCTTGGGTGGGGCTCCCAAAATACCCATGTATTATTCAGATTATTCAGAGTTCTTAACCATCCATCAAATTTTACTCTATGAATCTTCATCCCTTAAGGATCACAGGCAAGTTTTCTAGACTCAGGTCACAAGGCAAACAGGTCTGCTTAAAAAGAGAGAGAAAAAAAAATTAACACAAGTTGCCAGATTGTCAAACCCTTGTTGCACCCTGTGTAGGACATTGTTTTAAACAGGCAAAAAGGAAAAAGTCCCTCAAGATAAATAGAACCCCCACCATTTGACTTTATATAGACTATGGGAAAGAGCTCCTCCATCTATATAATCTATCCCCCAACTGTAAATTGCTAGTCATGGGGCGGGTTGGGGGTGGGGCATGGAACAATGAGGGGGACAACCCCAGTTATTCTTGTGTCTCTTCAGGCAGGCATCTTTGTGCTGGCCTATAGCTCCATAAAAGAGGCCTCAATCTCATCAAGTTGTGTGGGGAACTCATCAAAATTTTCAAGGGATCTCCTGACCAATCCCCCATAAATATTAATTACTAACATGTTTATATATTCTATTGAAAATATCGTATAGTATGTATATACACACTTATGTGTTTGAAACTAGATTTTGGATTGAAATGTTACGATTTTCATATAAAAGGCACCTTGAATTTTTCACTGTCCCCATTCACTGTAGATCTTTTGACTCTGATATTGCCCCAAACCTACAAAGCAGACTTCTAGCAGGGAACTAGGAGAAAGCTTCCTGGCCTGATACCATGACCCTCCCAAGAGTCTGAGGAGGGAAAAGCCAGAACTCTATGTGGCAGTGGTGGCAGTTCCCAGGTTCCTCCTGGACTCTTCAGCTTCTTAACTTGGGGAAAAAGCATTTTAAAAGGCAATTATTGTCATCTCTGTTCCCTGGAAGCTCACACCTGGTGGGTAAAGCCCACTCAGTCCCCATCTCCCCTTCCCTTCCCCAGGACCTTGTCCCCCAGATGCCAGGATGGCAAGCTGCAGTGGCTCTGAGACCAAACTCATTGTCAGAGGGAAATATAAACTGGTGTGGAAGCTCAGGGTGGCTCCTGTGAGGACATCTACCTGGCCATCAATATAACCAATGTCAGTAAAGGCCAAACATCCTCAGTCGCTATACAAGAGCAGACTCTGATTCTTCAAGGTGGAATTGCCATTCCCCACATACAAGAGAAATTGGACTTTCCATCTCCTGCCATGTCTTCTTCTGCCTAATTTCCAACTTTTGGAGGAAAGAGAAGTGAAATGGGGTCTGACCACAGGCCCTCAGTCTCATGCTTCACATATCTCCTGCCTGATTTTCAGTTTCCTCTGGGAAAAGGAGTGGCACTTTCCACTCGATGATTAATAAACTCATATTTGGCTATAAGTTACAGATCCCAGGGATTCTGAATCCTTGTAAGTCATCATCCAAATCTCATTCCCCCCCGTCCATCACCTGACCTGATTCCTTGTTCCCATCACCTCCAATTCTCCAACCCAAATCCCTATCCATTCCTTCCATTGTGCCATCTGGAATGTCTATTCTTCAGGCAACAAATTTGCCTTTATTTTAAATTTCTTCCTCTCCCGCTCTTTTCATCTTCTAACAGTCACTGAGACTTTGATTCCCAGCCTCTCCCACCATGACTGAGCCTCCCTGTCCATCCTTTTCAGTACTGGGTACACCTTTACTCATTTCCCTTACTTCACTGGTCAAGACTGGGGTGGGTGGGTGGGGCAGTGTTAGAAGATGCTTCTGTAACCTCTCCTCCTTTGAGATCCATACAATACACTTCTTCTATCCAATTAAAATCCTAGTAGCTATTATCTACTGACCTCTAGGTCATTTTCCTTCCTTCCTCCTTCCTTCTCTCCTTCCCTCCATCCAAATTTAGTACTTGGCTCACAAATGTTCTCTCTTCCCCAACTCCAGAATACTAGGTGACTTCAGTGTACATTATTGACTCTCCATCAAACACCTCAATCACTCATTTCCTCAACCTATTCACTTACAATGACCTACTCCTTCACTCTACCTCAGCTGCACACAAAGATGATTATAACCTTAATCTTGTTGTCACTCACAAATGCACCACCTCCATGTTCAAGAATTCTGAAATCCCTTTGTCTGACCATAATCTATTGATTTTTTACTTCTCTCTTTGCCTTCCCTTACCAAGCCCTACTCTTTGTCTGTACTAGGACCTTATATTTCCAATGTGATGCCCATAGCAACCTCTGTGAATATGCATGCATATTTCCAGGGCAAATTCGCAAAATATAAATAACTCTCTTCCTTGAAGGCAAAATCACAATATTTATTCACATACCAGAAAGCTAATTCCACCATGGTAACAAAGAAGTTTATACACATCACCAGTCCAGGAAGCACTAAGATCCCCAAGCCTTCCCTCCATGAGGCCTCCCTACAGACAAGCTCCCCTAAACAAAATTCCTCCATCTTTCACTCACACTAGTTGCTCTGCCTCAGCTCTGCTGCTCTTTCTCCCAGCTCTGTCTCACTCTCTTCCTGCTCCACCTATTCAGCAAGCTCTTCCCCTCATGGGTTCCATGAGACTCAGGCTCCATCACAACAGTTGGCTTGGCACCAACTCAAAGCAGGTCACATAGGCCTATTAATGGGTGGGAAAGGTCTTCCCACTCCATTACCATTACAGACCTCCAATCCTTTGACCCCTCAGTTCTCTCCTAGGCCATCACCTATGTAGTAGCCACTCTTTCCTTTTTCCCCACCTTGACCCCTTGGTGAACCAATTCTCCATATTATCTTCTTTTGAGTCCTTGGCTCTCTTATCACATTACTGATTTCACTCTGCCAAACCTTGGCCTTGAATGACTCCTACTACCTGTGTTGCCTTCATTCCCACACATAATACTGAACAAAGGTGAAGAAAATAATGTAACCATTCTAACTGGGTCCACTACAAATTTTATATATCCTCAACTGGGCCCTCACAGCTGCTAGGCAATCCTACTATACCTACCTCAACAACTTACTGTTTTACTCTTCAGAGAAGCTCTTCCAAACCTTTTCATCTCTCCTCAAACCTCCCACACTTCTCCCTTCTCCCACCCCAATTGAGAAGCTTGCGTAATTTTATAGGAAAAAAAATGAAATCATTCACCATGAAACTCCTTCTTCTCCACTTTTTCTCATCTTGTATATCACTCATATGCCTTCTGCCACATCTTCTCTTTCACTCCTGTGACCTACTTCTTACCAAGGTAAACCCCATTCACCTGCCCAAATGATCTTATTCTATCCCATCTCTTCCAACATACTTCCTCCTCTGTCATCCCTATTGTCACCCCATTTTATTCAATCTTTCTTTGTCTATAGAGTCCTTCCTCACTGTCTACAAACATTGCCATGTCTCCTCTATCCTTAACCCTCACTTGATCTTTCCTTGCTTGCTAACTATCTTCCTATGTCTCCTCTATCCTTTGTGGCTAAACTCCTTGAGAAGGCTGTCTACAACAGGTACTTCCATTTTCTTTCCTCTCATTTTCTTCTTAACCCTCCATAATCCAGCTTCTGACCTCATCATTCCACCTAAAATGCTCTTTCCAAAATTAGCAAAGCTCTAATTGCCAAATTCACTGGCCTGTTCTCAGTTTTCATTCTTCATGATCTCTCTGCATCCTCTGACACTGTTTATCACCCTCTTTTCTTTGATACTTTCTTCTCTCTAGTCTTTTGGGACACCACTTTTTCCTGGTTCTCTTCCTCCCTAACAAACCACTCCTAAGCTCTCCTTTGCTGGATCTTCAACCAGGTCACACTGTCTAACTGTAGGCACCCCACAGAGCTCTGTCCTGGGCTTTCTTCTCTTCTCCCTCCTTATTATTACTTGGTGATTTCATCAGTTCCCATATATTTCATTATCACCTCCGTGCTGATGATTCTCAGAGCTCCCTTTTCTTCTCCAACTTCTCTGCTAGCCTTGAATCTCACATTATCAAATAGCTTTCAGACATCACCTGGTCTCCCTGGCTTCCTTCAGATTTCATCCAAAATTCCATCTTTTATTACAGGAAGCTTTCCCCAACCTCTCTTAATGCTGGTGCCTTCTCTCCCCTCTGTTACTTATTTCCTATTTTTCCTTTATACAGTTTATTTATACATATGTTTATTTGCTTATTAACCCCTCCCCATTAGATTGTGAGCTTCTTGAAGGCAAAGACTGTCTTTTACTTCTTTTCATATTCCTAGTGCTTAGAACACAGTAAGTGCTTAATAAATGTTCACTGTGTGACTGGCTTTTCCCCTGTTTTCAGATCTGAGAGTTAACGTTAAACCTGAAACATCACACAAATTAATAGAGTAATTCTAAGACTGATCTGTTTTCACTGTCAAATAGAACAGAATTTTAGGAGTTTAGCATTGATACCTCTCAAACATCTTGGCCCACATATTGTTATGACTTGGGGCATTTTCAACATTAACTGTGAATTCGTAAATTCAATTCCAATTCGTGAATCATATGTCCAAATTTATGTCTTCAAATCTGGACTAAGTTTAAATAGAGATTATTTAGCCTGCCTCTCTCATTTTCAGAGGTAAAAAGAAACTACCTGAGGCCCAGAAAAGGTTAAATGACTTACCCAACATCACCTGGATAACAAGTGACCCAACCAAATGAATGGTAAACTCAGATATTCTGACTCTGAATTCAGTTCATACATACTAAAGGTTGAGCAATTGGTAAGAATTCCTTTCGTACCTTTTTCCTAATCATAATATCTTCTGGAATCAAATGTGCAGCATATCTACAACTACATTGTTTTAAAAACTTCTGTGGAATCTTTAGAATTCCCCACAGGAAAAAGAAAAAAAAATTATATGATAATTCTTATATATTTGCAAGTTTTATGTAATGAATCTGCAGTTTCATGTACAATTAATTATCTTTTTGAAAAATTCTGCTGTTATGGAAATGATTGTTTTATTTGAGTTCAGAATAAACAAAATTTTAAGAAAGAATTCCCCACAGAATAATAGAAAAGTGACATTGCTTTCTAGAACTTTTTAGGAAGGAAGGAGGGAGAAGAAAAATACCAGCTTCTTACTACTTGGCTCCAGCTAGAGTCATGTTTTCCAGACAATCAGGTCCCCCATACCCCACTTAAAATATGTGATACAATGCCCAGTCAGAGGCAGTCCTAGGCTTTAGACTAAGTTGGAAAAGTACTTGGAACTGGAATGATGTTGTATAGGAAGAAGAGTTTTGATAAACTGGAAGAAAGAGGCATCTCAATCATCTATACATCATTAAGCAAGTTTAGAACTGGTGTCATTAGAGATGTTGAAGCAACTTCCAGTAAAATATCTGAAGAGTAATTGCTAGGGTAGGGGAAAGGAAGAGGAGGAGGGGGAGGAGAGGGCCTTAGTTTCAGCCTTGGGCTAGGTCTCTTTGGCAAGAACTTTTTTTTTGTTTGTTTTTTTGGAAGGGGGAAGGGAGGGCAGTTGGGGTTAAGTTACTTGCCCAAGGTCACACAGTTAGGAAGTGTTAAATGTCTGAGACTGTATTTGAACTCAGGTCCTCCTGACTCCAGGCCGGTGCTTTATTCACTGCACCACCTAGTTGCTCTGGCAAGAACTTTTAAACTTCAAACTTTCCATCTTCTCTTTGGTGTCCTAGCAGTAAGATCAAATGAACTGACTGAAATATCTGCATTAGGAGCCAAGAACAGATTGGATATAAGCTCATAATTCTACAAAGAGCCCAACATAGGAACTATATCATGGCTAAGGGCATCTTCTTGGGCACCCCACAAATGGGAGAAAAAGACTTTGAGTAACCAGAAGTTGTGAGTTACCCTTTTTCCACATGTGTTTTCTAAACTTGAGTCTATTTTCCAGACCATGTTTGTAATTGTGGGAGGGTGTATCAGATGTTTGGAGGGATGTTTTTTATACTAACTGTTCTTACTGTATCATCTTTACAAATACCCCTTTCTAAAAGCTGGTTGGCTAAAATGATTCTCGACTGATAATCTTATGAGAAAGCACACAAATGAGGGTTTGAACCAATGGCATTAGAAAGCCAACCCACAGAAAATCACCCACTAGACTCTCCTTGTTCTAGCGTATTTCTAGAGCCCCAATGGAGAACATGTAGCCATGCTCTGAGAAGTCCTGTCTCATCCTTGAGAATGGGATAAGGATGCTCAGAGTTTGCATGGGTTCCACCAACCATTCCAGAAGTTGATTTTAAAAAGCAAATTCAATCATTCAGTTATTTTATCCATGTAGGCTTTTCCTTTACCAAAACATCTCATAGTCCCTACACACCTTAGTAGGTAACCTTCATGAGTTACTGTGACTGAAACACCTTTTAACTAAGTGGAAAACCTTCCACATGATGAGTTCCTCCAAAGCTAAGTATGATGTTTGTCTCATTATGGATTTAGTTTTTTCTTCCCTAGCCTATGCTTGAAACCTTTCAGTAGATTATTAGAACACACAAGACATTCCTGTTTGTTAATAATATAAAGGTTAACTTAGAAAATCTTAAAGAATCAGGAAAAGATTAGACAAGCCAATTGATAACTTCAGTAGCAGGATACAAAATACTCCTCCTTCTCCATTCAATAGCATTTCTATGTAGCAATAACAAATTCCAGGACAAAATTTTTAAAAAGGAAATGCCTATTCAAGATGAGTACAAAATATATAAAATATATCTAGGAATCAATCTACTAAGGCACATTCAAGACACGTATAGTTAGTTCTTGGAGAAATAAAGAATGATTTAAACAACTAGAGGGAAAAGTAATGCTCATGACTGGGAAACAGCAATATAATGAAGTTGCCAACATTCTCTTAATTTACAAATTTAATGTTTTCTAGAACAATACAAAATAACATTAATTTGGGGAAATAGAAATTCAAGAATCTCAAAATCACGATGAAAACAATAGGAATGAAAGGAGAATAACGGCACTTCCAGACTTCAAATTACGATACAAAGGATTAAACAATCAAAATTATTAAGTGCTGATTTAAAAATAGAAAAGTAGATCAATGGAATAGACTAGTTAAGGAAGACTCAGTTGAACTCAATAACCCAGTGTTTGATAGTCCAAAGAATATAAATTACTTGAAGAAGAAGTAATTATTTTTATAGGAATTACTGGGAAAATTGAAAAGCAGTTTGCCAGAAATTAGGGGCAGACCAACATCTTAAAACATGTAACCTGATAAACTCAGAATGAATATATGACCTGCATAGAAAATTAAAATGGAAAAGAACCCTATTGGTATCTTTCACAGCTATAGCTGGAGGGTGCTGTGGAGGGAGTTTGAATTCCTGACTGAATCAAGGGGTAGGTGTCATCACAAACCGAGAAATGGATACATTTACCTACATGAAACTGAAAAGCTTTTACACGACAAAGTGAATGTAAGTAGGATAAAAAAAAATTGTCAATTGAAGAAAATAAGCTTTTCATCAAATATCTCTGATAAGGGTTTGGTTTCTAAAACATAATGGGAACTAATACACATATATAAGTCCAAAAGCCATTCCCCAGAGGATAAGTGCTCAATGGATATGAATGGTTTTCAAAGTAGTTGGAAATTATTAATAACTATATGAAAGACTGATATAATTCACTAATAACTAGAGAATTCAAATCAAAACAACTCCAAGATTTTACTTCACTCCCAGAAATTTGGCAAAGATGACAAAAGATGAGAATCGTAAATGTTGGAAGGATTTCAAAGAGGCAAACTAATATACTCTTGGTGCAGCTGCATATTGGTGCAACCATTGTAGAAAGCAAAAACATCAATATACTTTGATGATCACACTGCTAAGCACTTATCATAAAGAAATCTATGATAAAAAGGAAGTCCTATATACCCCAGTCAGTCAGTAAACATTTATTAGGCATCTTTTATGTGCCAGACACTTTGCTAAACACTAAGGATACAAAGAAATGCAAAAGAAAGCCCTTGAGGAACTCACAATCAGATGGTGGGGACAACATGCAAACAAATATGTGCAAAGAAGCTACTTGTAGTAACAACAAACTGGAAACATTGATTAGATAATGGCTAAACTACAGTGTGTGAATACCGTGGAATATTGCTGTGATATGACAAATAATGGATGTGATGAATACAGAGAAGCATGGGAAGATGCAAAGTGAAGTCAGCAGAACCAAGAAGAATGTGTATGTGTATAAACACACAAATATATGTGTGCGTGTGTGTATATATATATATATATATATGATATAGATATCATATATACACACATATGTGTGTGTTTGTATACACAGCTACAACAACGTAAATAGAAGTAGCAACAAAACCATCAAAACTGAATGCTGTGACATTATAATGACCAACCTTGCCCCCACAGAAGAAATAAGAGGCTGCTCCTCTTCTCCTTCTTTTCAGAGGTAGAGAACTATGAGAATACAACACTGCACAATAATCAGACTTTGTTGATGTGTTGGTTAGTTTTGCTGAACATTTCCCCCCTCATTTTTATAACTCTAGGAGAGGAGCGTAGTATTGGGATATATAAATGATGCATAAGAAGGAGAGTTTCTCCCTGTCCAACTGATTTCCCCTCAAAATGAAATCACAGATGATGAAGTGATCATGGGTTAACAAATTGTTAAAAACCCTGTTCTTCCACTCCCCCTCTTCTTGCTGCCAGAGGTCCTGTCTGAACGCCGATTTTCTGTGTTCACTCTGCCTGAAGAATGTGTCTTTGCTCCTTCTGGGATGCAATGTCTTATCTTGGTTCAATGCTATTTCACAGCACCATGATTGATGAGGCGGTTGAGGGGGGTGTGGGTAGCAGGGTGGAGAGGGGAGAATATATATCTCTTCCTTCTCTCCTCTGGTATAGATTCAGGGTTTAACTATCCACAAGGCTGCTCCCACTGTGGACTGTCTCTAAATTTTTCAACTGTGTCAAAGGCTTAATTATTTAAAGAATTTTAGGGGTTTGGTCAATTCCCTGTCCTCCCCCCCCCCCCAACAAATATAATTTTTCTTCAGAAATCAGAGAAAGGTGTTCATACTTTGTAGAGGGATAAAAAGGTGTTAATATTTTAATACTTCTTCATCTGTGATTGTATACAGAAGGGGGAACTCAGTTGGTTAGGGACTAATTCCTCCTCCAAGAAATGTAGAAACCAAAGATATCAGCAAAAAAAAAAAAAAAGTAAAGAAAAATGTAGGTCACCTCCAAAGTTCTCATTACTGTAGAATTTTAAAGTTTAAAAATAGTTATCCCCAAACAGGTAATTATGCTTAAATGTTAAAAACTCATTTAGAAATTTTTCTGAACTTAGCTTCTGTGTTTTCCTATACTATATCAATTATGTTCCCCTCCTCAATCCCCTCTAAGACTGAGCATGCTGAATTTGTCAAGAAAGATTTAGTTTGATGAAACAAATTCTCTCAAATCCCATTTGAGAAAAGGAGAAATTGAACTGTTATTAGAGGTGTAGCCATGACAGACATAACCCAGAAAAGGACTCAAGCTTCCCTTCTGGAGGTGAGGGTCACGCCTCCCTGGGCTTGGTTGTTGTCCTACCCCTTCCCAAGCTCACTGTTTCTCTTTGTTAATTCATATATCAATACGTGCAGAGCAAGGATGGTTCTCTGTACATAGGAAGCACTCCATACATGTTAAATTAGTGGAAGTTGAGTAGTTTTTCTTTAGTTTGGGAGAGTTCTGTAGTTTAGTGAGCGCAGGAAGAAAGAGCAATTTTCTCATCATCTGGTACTTCAAACTTGGGCGGACATGGGAAGCCAAAAGCAATTTTAAAAAACCAGCAATTGACACAGGGTACTGACATTCTTGATTCTGCCTCAGTGTTTAAGGATGTTTTGATTAAGGAGGAAAAATATATTCATTTCATAATTCCCTATACTATAACAAAGCAGTTCACCTTATTTTTCACTGTGTCATACTACATTATGCTATGTTGCTTGCCATGGATTTTTTTTCTGGCTGTTGATATTGGCTTTATGGTGCTGATTATATGGTTTCTTCCAACACAAAATGAATAACTTTTAAAACTAAAATTTTCCTAGGCCTTGAACCTAGGACATGTGTTTATGATCATTTTTTACATCTCTTATTCCTGTTGTGTATAGGTTTCAAATTGTAGTTGAACCTGATTATGACGGTGGCGTCAAGAGATAAACATTAAAACCCGATTATAAGCTTTCTGTGATAGAGTAAAAGATGAATGATATTTTTAGATGGAAGAAAATAGATCTCTTTCTGTCCCACTGACAGGTGACCCCTGTTAAGACTGTGGTCAAGTAACAAAATTGTAGTGGACCTAGGTCTCAGATCACTACTTAAGATTTTACACATAGGACTACAGAATTGGGGCCATTACCCTGGAGATTCAGAGCTCTCTTTCCTTGTTTCTTATTGGTTGGGCTCTGTCACAGCATTTCTATTAATATTTTCCAGATTTAAACTCAGTAGGAAAAATCTTTTCCCCAAAGATTTGAACAAGTAAACAATTTTTTTTCTCTTGACTTTTAACTCAGTGATTCTTAAGCTAGATATGCCTTCCAGAACTCTACATATGTGTTAGTGAGGAAAATGATTTTCTTTGTCATTTGAATCAACATACTTGTAGTGTGTTACCTAGGCAGGAAAGGATGATGTCAGGACAGGGCTATGGCCACAAAGCTGCTTAGGTTTGGAAAAGCGAGAGGACAAAAATGTCTTCTGATTCATTCCCTATATGACTTAAACCCTTCTCTAGTTATGTTATTGACAAAAACCAGAGTTTTTAAAAGTATTCTAAGTCAAGCCTAAGGTAGATTTGACTGTTTAAGTCTGAAGGCTCCTTACACTCACATATCATTGTTTGTTTAGGGCTCATGCTAGGATCTTTATTCATGGAGAAATAGCGAAAAGCTGAAAGGACCCAGCTGGATTTTCAGACCCTGGGTGGAATCTATCAACCCTCTGAATTCTCAACTGAGAAAATGTGATGTGGTTGTCACAAAGAGAGAATAAATATGGAACTTCACAATGCTGGGCTTGCAATCACGTTTATTCTATTGAATTTAACACATAATGAAAGGCAAGCATACTTTAGTGGACAAAGAGTTGAAACAGTACTTTCTAACCCTTGGGGTCCTGCGCCAGTGGAGCTGGTAACAACCCTGGAGAATACTACTTAAGCCCCTTTTTCCTTGGTTTTTTCACTTGCAAAATGGATATTAATATATAGTTTTTCTGATTCTAGAGGGGTAAAATTTTCATGTTAAAATAACTACAAGAAGTGAATGAAAGAAGATATTTTAAGTGTTTTGAGCTCAAAAACAAGGTTGTGTTTTTTCAGTCCTCTATCTCCTTTCAAGAATTGCCAATAAAGAAATTAGCCCATGTAGATAAAGCCAGCCACTGGGTGATGGGCCCCCTTTCTTCAAATGCCTCTCCCAACCCAGAGCCAACCGTTGGGTGATGAATGGCAGAGCCCACTGGACCTTCCCCCAATGACCCCAGCCTATTCCTCACCTGCCCAGATTCTACCAGGATCTTCTCTTTCCAACATCCCAGCCTAAACCCCTGCAGGTCCCTGGCTACTAGATGGGCATGACCTTATTCATGCAGGGAATTACCAACTACAATCCTTACAATAAGATAGGAACCACAAGTTCCTAGTTTACTTGCCCTGACACCACATCCTATGGACCATTGGGCTTTATCATCTTTTCTGCCACTGTATCCTAAGATCTGTTT
Organism: Pseudochirops corinnae; assembly: GCA_028646515.1. Taxonomy (NCBI): domain Eukaryota; kingdom Metazoa; phylum Chordata; class Mammalia; order Diprotodontia; family Pseudocheiridae; genus Pseudochirops; species Pseudochirops corinnae. The sequence goes on from CM053585.1 coordinate 399,341,919, forward strand.
GCTCTTTCCATTAACACTTTAGCCAAACACTCCTTTATGTTTGGTCTCCCTTTAAATGAGCTCTTTGTAAGAAAGAACTATATTACTCTCTTCTGTTTTTATTCTCAAAGCTTAGTACTCAGAAAATGCTTTCTCATTCCATTCCAAGAATGTTATTTTGTTTTTGTTATTTTGTTTTGTTAAATCTCAACAGGAACTGGACTCTTACCACCCCTCTTTGCTAAACTACAATCAAACAAAAATTATTTTTGGCAATAACTCATACAATTAGTAATAAAGGTGAAAAGCTACTTTAACTTCCTTTAGTTCCACAATCATGTAGGCCTTCTTTAGATTAGAGATATAAATTTGACACATAAACTCAGGATCCCATTTTCACTTAGCTCAAAAAAATGTTTTGCATCTGTTTTTATTCTACTACCTAAGTGATATATAAAGCTATTCTGTTTGATAACCTTAATGGCTCAATTTAAAGAGACTTTTGGCTGACCAGGTGAGGCTACAGTTTAAAATATACTTAGATAATAGAATGTTCAAGTTAGAAAAAATTTCAGAGATAATATAGTCCAATCCTCTCATTTTACTGATAAGAAAATAGAGAATCAAAATGTCAGTCACAAATGTAGATAAAGGCTGAAATGTACCCACTTGGTCTGATTTAGTATGCTGTAACATAGATCTACTCCTTTGGTGGGAGATTGTTTTTTTATGCTTGCCTTCATCTCAAGCTCTCTGATGTTTTTCTATTTCCCTGGATATACTACATGTCCCAGAATCCTAGGATTCAGTAGTTGTAGGTTCTGACTTTTCTTCCATCACTTTTTTTTTTTTTACTAACTAATCACAATTGAGTCATCTCCCTACTGCACACCTCTTCTATTCAGTGAGCAATCTTTTCCACAACTGAAAAGTTCTTTGAGACATAGCAGATGCTAGGTAAATTCAGGACACAGTAGGTTTTGTTTTGAGGAAGAACAATTAGGGAGTAGGCAAGGTCTTAACAAAACTCTATGCTACAACAGACCACATCTTTACAGTCACAGCCGACTAAAAGGTGCAGAGAATATGACTCCACCGTTATGCTTATTGGCATTTGATGAAGTAGAGCAAAACGCCGTCTCCTCAAATCAGAGTATCTCCCATGCATACGTCAAAATTAGAGAAGATTCCTTGAAAAGTTTGTAGTGCCTAGGCATAACAATAGGGATAACATTGATAATTCTTACGTTATTAGTATCAAGAAAATTATCAATTAATATATTATATTTAGATAGATTATATATAATAAGATATATAACATAAATATAAAAAATAATGTATTATATAGTAAAATTGTTAATTAGTTAATTAAATTATTGATATGAAGAAAAAAGAAAAAACAGCACGGAAGATGTATGCTTGCCAAAAATGTAAAATATAATGTAACAATAACAACATATTGTCCTCTGTACATGAAGATGACAAACCATCAGAAAGAGATACACTCTAAATCATTTTGATAGTGGTAGTGATAGGATACTCATGCTGATTTATTGGTACTCTCTCATCAATATTTTTTTTTGAGGGGGGAAGGCAAGGCAATCAGGGTTAAGTGACTTGCCCAAAGTCACACAGCTAGTAAGTGTGTAAACTGTCTGAGGCTGCATTTGAACTCAAATCCTCCTGACTCCAGGGCTGATGCTCTATCACTGTGCCACCTAGCTGCTCCCATCAATCTTCATGGCTAGTAATTTGCATTCATGAGATAATTGTTGAAGGTTAGGGATGTAATCTATAGCCATGGGACAGAACCAAAACCATATTGGGATCAAATCCATGAGTGTGGTCTCATTGGTACCATACTTTTCTAACTTAAAACTCATTTATTCACTCAACATTTATTAAACTCCCTATTACATGCAGAGAACTGTGCTAGATGCTAATAAGAAAAAGTTTAGATCAGGTATAATCAGTTCTGCCCTCACGGAGCTTTCATTAGGTCCAAATTAAGACCAAAATTGTAGCAACTCACTCTTCCCCTCAACGTTGTAGAGTAGAAAAAGAAAATTTGCTTTCTTTGTATCTGACTGTCTGATTCATTTATGACTTTAGTCAAGCAACAGAAGAGGCTATCCAGTGAGTCTTTTATTAATAGGCTTCATCCTTCTCTAACACCTGTCATACTCATTAAAAAATAATTTTTGTTCCTTAGTTTACATGTATAGTTTTCATAATTTTATTGTGAGGGTTCCAGTTAAATGAACTTCTCATGATTTGGTGAACAGGGTCAGGGACTCCTTGAATCTGGATTACTTTTCTCCTCTCTATGAACATCTGGTTTAACTTAGTTAACCACTCCCAGGGTCTGGTGAATGAGAAGTTGCCACCAACTCCATTACAGGTATTATCTACCTTGATTGGTTATGAAATCAGAAGAGAATTTGTTATCATTAGGACTGACCATGATGAATTCTTCCCATAGGTAATAAGTGGGAGACTGTTGTCTCCACTCAGTAGCACTAATTGCTACTCTTATTGGTTTATACTAATCTCTGTTTTCTGCAAGGTTCTTGTAGTCCAGCAGAGCAGGTGCCTGTAGGGGAATAGGAAGCCACATGAGCAATTCAGAGGTAAGATGAAAGCCATGTGGAAGGAGGCCAGGCAGAACTACGAAAAGAAACTAAAGAATCCAAGCGATGAACCAAAAATTTCCTTCAATTGCTTAGACCTGAGTTTGGCAGTTATGTCTTTTACCCTTGGCTATGGTAGCTGCAAGGGACAGCTGTACATGCCAAAAAACAGAGAGTTATTGGAAATTGAAGTCCTTTTGTCTGAATATTGTTAGCAATGAGAGAAAAGTAAGACTGGGAGGAACTGACGGTCTCATCTTCAGAATGAGTTTATTTGTTTAGGAAGCAAAGGGTCTTGTGACTGATCAGAAAAGCATCCCTTCCCACTTTCTTCCTTCAGGATTCTTATTATTTCCATCCATAACCACTTCCCCAAACATAGCTGGTTGGTTAGAACAGTGGTCTCCAAACAGTTTTGGTCACACAGCCCATCAGTAAAAAATTTTTGAGCGTGTACTCTCCCATGTGTAATTATTTATAAATTACATGCATAGACAACTATACTAATATTTATATTATGTAGCTTATACAAAAATAGAAATTTAGAAAAGGATGATATAAAGGTTAAATAATACTTGATCCTAGAGGCAGTGAAGTTTTTTGAATGGAAAGTGACGTGCTTAAAACATATGCTTTAGGAAATTGACTTTGGCAGTGGGGGGAGGATGGATTGCAGAACTTGAAAAGGTGACAATAATAAGGTGGTTTCACTATTCCAAGAGGTGATGAAAGCCTGAAATTGGGAGGCAACCCCCACCCCTACCCCTGCTGCTGGGTAGAGAAAGGGATTGATGGAGAAATGTTGTAAAAGTAGTAAGGACAAGATGTGGCAACTGATAGGATGTGTGTTGTGAGGGACAGTGAACAGTCAGAGATGAAACAAAGATTTATCTTTGTTTTGTTTTACTCAAGGTAAACCTGGAACAATAGGGAGTCATTAGAGTTTAATGAGTAGAGAAGTAACATGGTCAGATGTGAGTTCTAGGAATGATGGAGGTACCTTTAATAGCAATAGGAACATTCCAAAGTGGAGTAGGTTTTGGAGAAGAGGTAATGAGTTCTGTCTGGGCTGGCAATGGCCATGGGACATGAAGTTCAAAACCTTCAATAGGGAGTTAGTAGTGTGAGATTGGAGATCAGAGAAGAGATTAGGGCTAGACATACAGATCTGGGAGTCATCAGCTCACAGGTGATAAATAAATCTGTGGGAGCTTATGAAGATTCTGCATGAAAAACTATACAGAGAGGGGAGGGCCAGTGACAAAGCTGTGAGCCATACTCATGGTTAGGGGCATGATAAGGACGATAATATAGCAAAGGAAATGAAGGAGCAGCCAGATAGATAGGAGGAGAAATGAGAGAGAGCTGTGTCATCAGAAACCAGGAGAGAGAAAGTAAGTGTTGAGGATGAGGGGATGATCAGCGGTGTCAGATGTTTCAGAGAGTTCAAAAAGGATGAGAACTGAGGAGAGGCACTCTCTTTCCCTCCGGCTCATAGAGTCTCTCTCTTCCTTTAAGATGCAGCTCGGAAGCCATCTTCTGCATGAAATCTTTCCTGATCCCCCTGCTGCCAGTGTATTCCTTCCCATAATACTTTGTATGTAAGCCCTTCGTGTGTATATAGGTGTGAGTTTGCGTGTACGCTGTACATAATTTTATGTCTTTATTGGTTCCACCCTTAGAATGTAAACTCACTGCAATCAGGGATCATTTCATCCCTCGTCCATGTGCTGGCACACAGTAAACATTTGATGGAATACTTAATGATTGATTGCTTGATTGTGTGAGATGTCAGAGATCACAAAGAGATTGAGAACCTAGGAGATTGGAAGGATGGTGGAATGATGGAAGAATTCAGCAGAAACTGGGAAGCTGGAAAGAATGGTGGGTTTCAGGTGATGAAAATCTAATCCCAACCCAACTATGTCTTCTTATCTGCGTTGCTATTTACTCTTTCCTACTGAAAAATAAGAAGGAAGTAGAGGTTTCTCACTGAGCTCAGAGATGCTGCTGAGGAGCACCTTTAGCAGCCAGGAGGTGATGGATGTGGGAGTTGTAGGGGTATTATAGGGGATGGGGATATTTTGCCTGGATAACTGCTGTTGGTGACTGGATTGGGTTAACAACCCTGCAGGGGCCTATGCCTGGTGTAGCCCAGTGGAAGTTCAGACTGAAGGAATGTTGAAGAAGATAGTATAATTGTGTTGGAGACAGACCCAGGTCAGAAGGGGGGGTATGACCCATCCTTGTTGCCTTCCAATCAGTTAGTCATATACTCTTTGGAGTCAAAATGTGGCTCCTCTTGAATCTTTTTATGGCCCCTCAGAGTGCCCTTGACCCTCACTTTGAAGACCACTGGGTTAGACAGTAAGATACAGCACCCACCTTTCAGCTTATACTAAGCCCAGATCTGATAACTCCACTGTTCATAACACTGCATTGTCTACACCCTTTTACCTTCCTTTTGTTGCCTCACATGCTTTATAAAATGAAAAGAAACAAACCAAAAGTTTCTGTTTTTGAAGCAGAAAGTTAGTAGTTTCACCAAGAAATTTGGGAAAGCAAAGATATTAGAACAAGCATAGAAAATATCTTGACATTTGAATTCAGTATCTGGGGTTTGCATTGGAAAGCTAGAAGAAAAATGAAAGGAATTTTATTTTTTTTAATTGATTTGTTTATTTACTGTGAAAGGAATTTTAAAAACAAAACTGTATTTGATCAAGTAAAGAAGGGTTATGTTTTAAGAAAAATCATCATATGAGCATTTGAGTTTACAAAACAAATGAAAAGATTATAATGGAAAAGGATTTACTTTGAGGATCCTTTTTAAAAAGCCAAGCTCCCCTACATTTAAAATATGACATTATTTGTAAAAATTCAATTTATAAACAACTTTTTTGGAACCCATCTACTTTGTAAAGCAAACAACATGTGGCATCTTTATTGATTTAGAGTCTACTTAGCTAATTCCAACATAGCATAAAGCAGGGATCAATTCCCATTCTACAATGTCATGCCGAGTCTTCCTTCAATTTATTCTTTGTGATTAGGGAAAAGTAGGGGAAATATGTGCTAGTAGCTCAGGGAAATTTAGCTTCAAGCCACTTGATACCAGCATTCTAGAGATGCAATATAACTTAAGTTCTCACAATACCATCCCCAAGCTCACAAACCCATTGCTTCAAGACCCTCCCTGTCATACTATTAAAAGCCATCTTATATACCAGATTTAACTTCAGAGTGATAGGACTTTCCCTAACTGATTTTCCCATCCTTGGATGTGGGAGTCTTCCCTCCCTAGAAAACTGACCTACCAACATTTTTGTTGTTGATCAACTGTTTCAGTTGTATCCTACTCTTTGTGACCCCATTTTGGGGTTTTCTTGGCAAAGATACTGGAATAGTTTGCCATTTCCTCTCCAAGTCATTTCATAGAAGAGGAAATTGAGGCAAACGGGTTAAGTGACTGTTATGGGAATCTAAAGATCTTCCCTGCCCCTAGGCCCTTTGCTAATGTGGCTACGTGACTCTGAGGACCCTTGGATATTTGAAAGTATACTCTGTTCCTTAATAGGCTGAATGTGGTCACATGGAGCCTGTGG
>CM053585.1:399348632-399377035 GCA_028646515.1 Pseudochirops corinnae
TGTTCTTCCCCTCCATTGTAACAATTATCTTTTGCCTCTTCTATGAGATGATTAACCCTATTCTGTCTCTCCCTGTCTCCTCTCATTCCAATCCTCTCCCACCTCAGAATTTCACCTTTTAGAGTATCATCCCTTCCTATTCAATTGATCCTGTGCCCTCTATGTACTCATATATACACATACTCAGACAAAACAAAGGCAAAATTAGACCTAATTAAAAGAGATAAACAGGGAAACTTCATTTTGCTAAAAGGTATCGTTGACAAGTTAAGGATATAAATAGAAATTTAACAAAATTAAGTATATTATATTACAACTCAGGAAAATACTGAGTGGAAATAGAAAGGAATATCTCTATTCCTCAACTGGCATGGCCCACTTAAAAAAACTGACCTTGTATTAGGGCATAAAAACTTCACAAATAAATGCAGATTAGAAGAAATATTAAATGCATCTTTTTTCTAACCATAATGCAGTAAAATCCAATAAAGAACTTTTAAAGCAAAGATTAAAAATTCAATGCAAACTAAACTTTAGGAAATCCTAAAGAATGGATAGGTCAAAGAACAAATCATACAAAGGGAATCAATGAAAAAAATAGGAAGAAAGGGGATTTAGGAGTCCTTATATAATCATAGTACAAAACTTTAATTCTCAAAACTGGGTAAGAAATAGAGAAGTTGCTCAGTGGAATAGATTAGGCATGTGATATAAACATAATAGCCTATTATTTGATAAACACTCAAATTCCAGCTGTTGAGTCAAGAATTCATTATTTGACCAAACTGTTGGGAAAACTATTAACAGCCTGGCAGAAATTATATATAAACCAACGACTCAGACCAGGTAATAAGATAAGTTCTAAATAGGTACATGATTTAGAAAGAAAGGATGGCATCATCAGCAAATTAGAGGAGCATGAAAGAAATTACCTATCACATCTATGGATATAGGAAGAGTTCATTACAAAATAAGAGATAGAGAAGTTCACAGGAGATAAAACAGCCAATTTTGATCACATAAAATTAAAAAGGTTATACAGGACAAAACCAATGCAACTAAAATTAGAAGAGATAATTGGCTGGAGGAATCTTTACAGTAAGTTTCTTTGATTGAGGTCTTATTTCTACAATATTTAGAGAACTGAGTCAAATTTATAAGAACAAGAGTCATTCTCCAAATGATAAATGGTCAAAGGACCTGAATAAAGTTTTCAGAGGTAGAAATCCAAACCATCAGTAGCCATAGGAAAAAAATGCTCTAAGTCACTAATATTTGGAGAAATGCAAACCAAAACAATTCTTGGGTGTTTCCTTACATCCCTCAGATTAAGTTGAGAAAACAGGAAAATGAAAAATGATGAAGGGGCTGTTTTAATGAGAGCTATGAATTTGTCCAACAATTCTGGAAAGCAGTTTGGAACCATGCCCAAAAAACTATTAAACTATAGATACCCTTTGACCCAGAGGTAATGCTAATATATCTGTATCTCAAAGAGATCAAAGATAAAAACGGGAAAAGCCCACGTCTACAAAAAATTTATAGCAGATCTTTTTGTTGTAGCAAAAAACTGGAAACGGAAGGAATGCTCGCCACTATGTGATAGAACACTATTGTGCTGTAAGAAATGAGGAAGATGATAGTGTCAGAAAAACTGGGAAGACAATTTTGAAAGACTTAGAAACTCTGATCAAGACAATGACCAACAACACTTCCAAAAGACTCATAGTGTAAAACATAGTGGCCACATCCAGTTAGAGACTCAGAGTACTGATTGAAGAATGTTTTCTTTAATTTTCTTTCTTTCTCTTCCCTTTTCTTTCTCTTTCTTTTTTCCTTCCTTCCTTCCTTCCTTCCTTCCTTCCTTCCTTCCTTCCTTTTTTCCTTCTTTCTTTCTATGGACATGGCTAATGAGGGAATTCATTTTGCATGACTATGCACACTGGTTATGGATTTTGTTTTTCTTGCCTTTTCATTAGGTGGGAGAGGGTTGGAATTTGAACTAAAAATAAAATAAACTGAACTGAAAATATAAATAAAATTGAATTTTAAAAATGAATTATTTAAAACTTAATTATTTAATATGGAATCTACTTTGAACCCACCTGAAATTGTTCCTTACTACTAAGAGAGGTCAGACGTTGTATATTATAAGAGAAGGATTTAGAGGGAGACACATATAGTGCTTCCTTTGGAGTTTAATACAGCCATAGTTACTTTGAAGGCCTCTTCCTTTCTGGGGTCTGTAACTGAGAAAAGTGAATAGTTGGCACCATCTGCTGGGACCTGAGTGAAACTACAAACAGATCAATGAATGATACCGCACAAGAGGAAGTATTCTTTAGTGAAACTGATGAGTTGAGACCCTAGTGCCTTAGTAAGGCACTTCACAATGAAGAACCCTATCCTGGGTAATAAGTGCCAGGGACTCAGGCTTTATAGGAGTCTAGGGGAGCGTCATCTAAATCAGGTACCAGTAGAGCCTTAACCAGGGCAGAACAACCAGAATTTTGTCCTGGGGTAATGCACTTTCTTGGGGGGGGGGCGGTAAAGGGGGGGAAGGAGAAGGAGGGTTGAAAGAGGAGGAATGGATTTCTCCCAGTAGCTGTCTGAAGAGCACATCCTTTTGTTTCACAATCCTCCAGGGGCCTGGTACAGTATGACCCTGTTACTTTACCTGGCCCTGGGCAGGGATCTCATAAACCTCTTGTCTGGAAGCTTATCTTTCCTCTCCCCAGCAGAGGTTTACTCTTTGGGAGAACTGTAGCAGCATCAGGCTTCCATTCTCCCAGGTCTGTAAGCTCATCCATCCATACCTTCATTCTCCATATCCTATTAGCTGCCACTGTTGTTCATCCCACCCTCACAACATCTCTCTCACATGTCCCCACCTTTCCAGCCACACAGTCTCACCTGGATTACTGTAATGCCCTCCTGATTGGTCTCCCTACTTCCAGCTTCTCTCCTCTCTAAGTCGTTCTATACACAGCTGCCAAATTGATATTTTTGGAATATTTTTTTCATTATCAATTTCACAATCATCAACAAACATTCCAATATAAAAAAGAGAACAAAAGAGTACATGGAACTGTGACCATGTGTTGCTTCTTAAACATATATTAAATCTACCAAGGTAGAAACAAAATTGCCCTTTTCATCTCCTTAGTCTCACTAATGTTATTTTCTTTCTTTCTTTTAAAAAAATCTGTGGCTTCATTCACCACCTATTCTTCTTTGCAACAAGCATAGTAGCACAAAATAAATCATCACATTGGCCTTTACTAAAAAATCTCTCTGCACTCTGGTTCATTACCTTTCTGCATGTTTTATCACCAGTGAAGTTGATAGGTCACTGCATTGATCAGACTTTCAGAGTTGTTTTTCTTTACATTATTGTGGTCATAGTAATAAATTATTCTCTTAGTTTTGCTAATTTTATTCTGCATTTTCCAAAATTCCTCTGAATTCTGAAATATTTTCATTTCTTATGGTACAATATTATTCCATTACATTTATATGGCACAATTTTCTCAGTAATTTCCCAATTTATGGGCACCCCACTTTGTTTATAGTTCTTTGCCACCACAGAAATGCTATTACAGATTTTTTTTTATGGACACTTTTATCTCTATATTTGAATCAAGCTAATATCAGAGAAGGATACCCCTTCCTTAAAGATGCAAAGTGAGGTTTGTTTCTGACCCTTAAGAGAACAAATGTGTAATGTCAGAGGTTGTAAAATCATATTACAAGGATTGGAGTATGTATCGGGGTTTGCTGGTAAGTGTTTAACAACTAGCTCTCCTACACCCCCAAAAGTATATGGTGCTTTTTAAAGTTTAGTTCACATTATCGAAATTTTCTCCATCATTTTCTTGAGTCTAGAGATAATCAACAAAACAGTAACTTGAGTACTGATTAATAGCATTTGCCAATTTCCAAAGTTGTAAATGCTCAAGTCCACAGGTTGGCTCCTATATATGCCTGAGTATATGCCTAATAACAGTATCTCTAGGTCAAAGGCTATGTATTGTTTAGCAACTTTAGGGCTAAAGTTCAAAACTGCTTTTCAGAATGGCTGGTCCCATTTACGATATCACCAAAGAGTGCATAACTGTGCCTGTCCTCTTACGACCACTCTAACATTTGCCACATATCATTTCTATCAATCTGATGAGAGTAATGTAAAACCTCAGAGATATTTTAATTTGCATTTCTCTTATCAGTGATTTGTAGCATTCTTTTACATGGCTGTTAAAAGCTTGAATTTCTTCCTTTGAGAATTGTCTGTTCATATCCTTTGAACACTTATTTATTAGGGAATAGCTCTTGTTCTTCTGTATTTTAAACAATTCTCTTAATTTATTTATTCAATGCCCTGATGTGAGACCTTTGGATATCAAACCTATATCAGAGATTCGTTGCAGACTATCCCTAATTAGCTGTTTTATTCTTCTAATTCTGGTTGTAATTTTATTTGTGATTTTTTATTTTATGTGATTGAAATTGTCCATTTTGTCTTCTATGATTAATCATCCCTTATTAAGAATTCTTTCCCTAGCCAGAGTATTGAAAGGTACTTCTTTTCATTCTCCTATCATGTATTGACTTGGAACTCATCACAGCATATGATGTATATTGATATTTCTAAAACACAAATCTAATCATATTATTTCCCTACTAAAAATCTTCTGTGGTTCTTCATGGCTCTAGGATAAAAGACAAAATCTTCAACCTGTGATTTTAAATTCCCACCTACCTTTCTGGTCTAATTTCATATCATGTACCGTCCTTTACATACTCATCATTGTAGACAAACTCTCCTACTCACTCTTCACTCTACCTCTTAGAATTCCTACTTTCCTTAAAAGCAAACCTCGTGCATCCGACTAGGAAGAGTATCTCCTGATTTCCCAATTGATTTGTTCTCCCTTGCAATTACTTTGCATGCCATGTATCCATTCTACATGACTCTTCTTCCTTCACTCTTCCCTCCAGCCAAACTGGATTTCTCTCTGTTCCTCAAGCTCGGTACTTCAGTTTCCTTCTCCGTGCTTTTGTACAAGCTACTCTCCATCTGTGGAATGTGCATCCTCCTCACCTTGACCGCTCTGCTTTCAAGATGCAGCTTAAGTACTGACGACTTCCCCAATTCTCCCAATCACTAGTGCCCTCGGCCCCTAACTATTATCTTCTTTATTTATTCTGCATATACTTAAATATTTGCTTATCTCCCATTAGATTGTAAGCTCCTGGAGAGTTGGGATTGTTTCGTTCTTGTATTTGTATTTCTCAGCACAGGGCTCATCATAAATTTTTGATAATGCTGGTTGATTAACTGATCAGTATGTATTTGTCTTTGTCCCTGTTATATACTCCAGTAAATGTTAGGCACAGGAGGATTCAATATGAAAATCTCCAGTCTTTCTCATGGAGATGCTAAATGAGGAACTCTTTGAATTCCAGCTAGAACTTATCACTGATGTGATGCAAGAGTTGTATAGGACTGAGGTAGAGAAACATGAGTGATTACTGAAGGGCCTCAACAGACCTGCTTGTGATATATGCAGATTGAAACTAAAGCATTCCAAGGCTATGGAAACTGAAGAATATGAATTGTCAAGCAGAGAGTACCAATATTACTAATTAGTTCCTTTCAGAAGGGAAAGTCTCTGACTTTCATGTCTAGATTGGACAAGAATGAAGATGACTGAACAACAAACGCTGGGAAATGGTCTAGTGAGTAGAGAGCTCCCTACTGAAAAGAGAAAAGGACTTGGACCAGAGGTCAGAGCAGCTTTATTTAAGAACACCTCAAGGTGGTAGGCAGGTAGTGGATAGAGGGCTGGGCCTGGAGTAAAGAATTTTTGTTTTTTTTTGAGTCATTTCAGTCATGCCTGACTCTCTGTGACCCCATTCAAAGTTTTCCTGGCAAAGATACCAGAGTAGTTTGCCATTTCTTTCCCCAGCTCATTTTACAGAAGAAAAAATTAAGGCAAATAGGGTTAAATGACTTGCCCAGGGTCATAGAGCTAGTTAAGTATCTGAGGCTATATTTGTACTCAAGTCCTCTTGCCTCCAGGGTTGGCATTCTAACCACTACACCATCTAGCTCCCCATGAGTAAGGAGACTTGAATTCAAATCCAGCTTCAGATAGTAGTTGTGTGACCTACACAAGTCATTTAACTACTGTTTGCTTGTTCTAAATGGGGATAATAATAGCCCCCATCTCCCAGGGTTGTTGTGAAGATCAGATGAGATATTTGTAAAAAGCACTTAGCACAGGGCTGGCACACAGTGGGTACTGTATAAATGTATGCCCCCTTGCTATTCTCCCCCAGGCTAAATTTGACCCACATGCTGTGGTTTGCCAACTCCTGCTCTAAAAGACCTTTAAAGTCCTTCCCACCAACGGATGGGGTGTGGTAAGGGCAAACATTCCTAAGGACTAGTTGCAAAGTGAATGAATGTCTCATTTAATTTCATTATATTCCATGACTTGAACCACCCCAGTTCTCCAAGAGGGAATTGTTCATTTTTTTTTTTGCTTACGTGTGAGGGGGTGGGAAGGTAGTACTAGATTCTATGAGAAGGGAGCTGACCTTGAGGCTCTACAATGCTAAAGGCATGAGTTACCTGGGCCTCATGTGTTTCTTACATGTATGTGTGTTCTTGTTAGTGGTGTGTTCTATGTGTGTGCCTAGTCTTCTTTTCAATACTGTGTATATTTAGGGAAGTATCCTAGATTTGTGGGGAAATGTTTTGTTACTATTTATCATGCCATGCCATTTCAGTAAATGCCTTCACCTTTAGCTAACTGTGTCGAATGACTATTGAGGAAAAACCAACAGCAGGATTTTATCAGCAATATAGTTTTAGGAATACATAACTACTTCAGGGTAGACATTGCACAGGTGCACAGGACCTAACCTGAAAATGCAAGCTGAGGACATAGTCTTCAATATTTTAATGGATGAAGGGAATTAGGGCATTGGATAATTTAAAACTTTATTGTCAAAATCCAGGGCCATGCTTATTGTCAATGGGGAAACACTTTCTTAGTACAAACAGTGGTTAAGTAAGAATGCCTTTCTCACCCTATTATTTGACTTACTTCTAGAAATGATAGTTGTAGCAATAAGTTAAAGAGAACAAAATGAAAAGCATAAACATCAGGAAAGAGGAGACACTAAGCCCTATTACACAGGGGAAAATTCAATCTTGGGAGGGAGTGCTTTCCCCCAGAAATGCCAAAATAAAGACAAAAAGAATCAGTAAAATGTAATTTAAAAAATAAAATTAGCAACTTCTTGTATGGAGTGAGCAAAATTTGGAATTTAGACATAGGTAGCTCTCAACGTAGGAGTCCCTCCCTTGTAGTACATAAGCCCAAATTTCCTACAATATCATTTCTCAAGTCCTTTATCCTCTCTAGCACAGCCCTGAAAAGTCTCTATGCATATTGGAACCAAATTCAAAAATGAGTCAATTGATGAAACTAATGTCAGCAAGTGCCTGTAAAATGAGACACTGGACTAGGGAAAGAGCTGAAACTTAACTAGGGAAGGACAAGAAGGCTTTACCTCAGGGTATAAAAACTGAGGGCCCTGACAGCATTTCTATTCCTTCATCACCATAGAAACTACTGAGCTTAGAACCTAATTAACAAAAAAATGCCTGAAAATAGAAAGTTACCAGATGGCATGCTTCCTCTCTTTTCCAATTCCTATGGCCACACCCCAGGTGAGCTGGTCCCTTTTAGAAAGCTGTCCCCATCATGGGGGCAATGTGTCCCAGGGTCTCTCAACCTCCATAAGGCCTTTTATCCTAATGTTTCTCTCCTGACCCTAATAGAAATTACCTAATTTGAAATCAATTTCAAAAATTGATTTGAGGAAGGTTTCACACTGCTTGTCCCAAGCACATTTTTGTGAAGTTTGTTCCTTGTGTTAAATAGCCAATTATGGCTCTAGAAGGCCTCTTGAGTTCCCATCCAACTATAACATTCCGTAGTACTGTGGTTCTTCTTCTAAAAAAAGTTTCTATAGTATAGAGCTTGGCAAAAAAAAAAAAAAAAAAGACCTAGGTTCTCATCCTAACTCAATCAAAAGCTGTTACAGTTGAAGGCAAGTCATTTTGCTTCTCTGGGAAGCAAATTTTGAAATCTGAAATATGAAGGGTTTGGACCGGATGATCCCTAAACACCTTCCAGCTCTAAATTCTATCATCCACTTCTTCACTAAACTCTCATTCCCCCCATTCTTCATCTCTTTTGCTCTATGAATAGTAGGTTCATTGAAGTAGCCATTTCTTTCCTGATCACTGTTCCCTTTTTACCTCTTCATTTATGGAGCACTTGTCACCTTTTCCCTTTCATCAAGGGCTGTGGTCCCCAAATTAGAAATTCCCCTTGGACTTTACATACTGAATTTATTTAAATGAGCTTGCTGAAACTTAATGGAAGACAGTGTTAAAGGCCTGATTGAGTAGTAACCAATAGGAGGTAACATAATAACACAGAGAGTTGTTTGGAGTAAATACAATAGGGAGACAAAGCTAACATTTTCTCCAGCTGAGGAGAGGAGAACAGAGGTATGGACACAGAGGCTATGTATTTTTATTTTATATATTCATATACAAAATAGTTAAAATATGCTCATTTTGGCTAACAAACCAAAAAAGCTAGAGATACTGAAATTCCTCAATAGCTTCCTTTACTACCAAAAAAATTGTTTAATCACCATTTATACGTGAATTATATTGGGAGCTAATAAAGAAAAGAAAGCAATCTCAGCAGTTAACACAATGCCTTGTCTTTTATAGAGTCGGTGCTTAATGTTTGTTGATTGTCAATCCAAAGAAAACAAGAACTTGAGGTACCAGAAGAGCTTACAGTATTTTTTTTTAAAGGAGATTCTGTGAGTAAAGGTGAGGAAAGGGTGTTTTTCAGGCATAGGAGATCTAGAATGCAGAGTCATGGAAATGGGAGATGGAACGCCATGTGTGAGGAACAAAGAATAGGCCAATTTGGCTGGATCTTAGAGTAGTACTGGAAGGAGAGTAATGTATAATGAGGCTGGAAAGATAGAATGGGGCCAAATTGTGATGGGTTTTAAATACTAAATGGAATTTATATTTTATCCTAGAGGCAACAGGGAGCCAATAGTTTATTGAGTAAAGGAACAGAATGAATTTAGTAGCTGTATAGAAGATGAGAATTTCAATAGCTTGGGCAATGAGGACCTGAACCACAATGGTGGTTATGTGAGTAAAGAGAAGGTTTTAGATGTGAGACATGTGGAAGTAGAAACAGCAAGATTTAGTAAATGATTGGATATATAGAGCAAGGGAGACTATTTAAGAAAAATGTTGATGTTATGAACCTTGGATTTAGAAGGCTGTTGGTACCTTTCATAGAAATAGGGAAGTTTGAAAGACAGATTTTGGGGGAAAGATAATGAGTTGCTTTGGACATGTTGAGTTTGAGTTCAAACATCCATTCTGAAATGTCCAAAAGGCAATTGGTAATTGTGGGACTGAAACTCAGGGGAGAGACTGGTGTCAGATGCATAGTTTGGAGAGTCATCTGCCTAAAGGCAAAAATTAAAGACATGAGAAGTAAAAAATTAGGACTTATTTTGGACATGACAAGTGAGAATTTGTTTTGCTTGACTGTTATTTTGTTTGTTTTTTTGAGGGGGGAAGGTAAGGCATTTGGGGTTAGGTGACTTGCCCAAGGTCACACAGCTAGTTAAGTGTCAAGTGTCTGAGGCCACATTCGAACTCAGGTCCTCCTGACTTCAGGGCTGATGCTCTATTCACTGCACCACCTAGTTGCCCCTGCTTGAATATATTTTGTTACAAGGGTTTCACTTTTCTTTCTGTTTAAATGGCAGTGGTGTGGATAGCAGGGAGAGAATGCAGATTTTTGTTAACTTGAAATGTATGAATGAAAATTAAAGCTATGAGAGCCGATAAGGTCATCAAAAGAGAGCATTGAGAGAAGAAAGTGGCTATGATAGAATATATGGGACATCCATAATTAAGGGGCTATGATATTAATCATCCAGCAAAGGAGACTGAAAAAGAAAGGTAAGAGTCACTGTGTCACTAAAATGCAGGATAGAGAGAATTTATAGATATTCAGGATAGAGAGGATGCTGAACCGTGTCAAATACAGCAGAAGTCAAAAAGGAAGTGAAATTCGGAGGTCTTGTTTACTGTGTATGTGCATAGGAAAGATCCTATGTCACATATCCCAGTATAGGATACTGTCCTATAGCACTGCCCAAATTTCTCAGAAATGGCACATTTAGGGGGCAACCCAAAGTTCGGTTTTTCCAGCAGAAATTTTTTTTTTTCTTTTTGGAGGGGGAAAGGCAGGGCAATTGGGAATAAGTAACTTGCCCAAGGTCACACAGCTAGTTAAGTGTAATGTGTCTCAGGTCGAATTTGAACCCAGCACCTCCTGACTCCAGGGCCAGGGCTCTATTCACTGCGGACCACGGCGCCATCCAGCACAAGTATTCTTTAGTCACTCTATGAAAGTCAAATAGAACATTTTCATACAAAAGCGGACATGCCCTATCACAATAATGCTTCTTCACGACAGACATGGCTGATGATGAAGGAACCTGGAAAGGCATTGCTTCTATGGAAGGCAGTTGACTTTTTCAATGGCAAGAACACCCCACTGGGTTCATGGACCGAGGATGGCCCTAGCGATTAACACAGTGCCTGGCACAAAGTCGGCGCTTAAAAATGATAGTTGGGCAGCTCAGGAGCTTGGGTGGCTCAGTGTGAATAGAACACTGGACCTGGAGTCAGGAGTGCCTGATTTTCAAATACGGCCTCAGACACGTTACACTTAATTAGCTGTGTGACCTTGGGCAAGTCACTTAACCTCAATTGCCTCGTCCTCACCCCTCCAAAACAATGCTAGTTGACTTCGTGAGGGACAGGTTGGGAAGGTGGAGAAGCCAGGTGGGTGGTGCTGGAAGAGTCCTGAAGGTGACGAGATTGGGAGGATGATGTGGAGATTCACCAGAGATGACACCCGGCTTCGGGGATGGAGAGGAGGTGGGAAGGCTGCCCCGGCCACGCAGGTAGCACATGCAAGGGGCGGGAGATTTCCAGACTTGGATGTATACGGGGAGGAGGCCCAAGCAAAAAGGTATACCAGGCGGAGAGGGAGTAAGTGGTCGAAGGGCAGGGCAGACGGGGAGGAATCGCGAAGAGAGCGAGCGAGCGCCTCACTGAAGGGCGGGCCAGGAAGAGTGTGCTGGCGTAGGGTCTATCCGGCGCCTACCGGGTTAACAACATGGGCCTTGGAGAAAGGGAAGAACTCGGTTTCCAGGGTAACGGCTCCGACTGTTCCGGCAGCACTGGCTCGTACCACTGTCGCAGAGGGCGCGGGGGTAGCCAGAAAGGAAGGGAGAAGGAACTGCTGAGTGGCTGGGGACGCCCCGGACTCTACCAAGTGCGCAGCCCGCCCGCTAACCCTAAAGCCTGAGGGGAGCCTCGCGACGGCGGCCGAGACGGCGAAAGAAGGAGGAGGAAGAGGAGGAGGAGGAGGAGGAGGAGGAGGAGGAGGAGGAAGCGACGGCGGTGGCGGCGGCGGTCTCCTTGCGCGAGCCGGGAGCGCCCAACTGCCGGAGGGCGGAGGGGGGAGAGAAAGCTCGGCCCTAGTCGTCCCGATCGGCCGTCTCGTCCCCCCTCCTGGGCGGCGGAGTGCGGGCGGCCCGGGGCTGCTAGGTTTGAAAAGCGGGCGAGAGACAAAGGCAGCAGGAAGCCTCTCCGGCGGCCCGGAGCTCAAGGCGCCCGGCCTCCCTGCCAGCCCGCCCGCCCCCACCCAACCTCTTCCCGGCCAGGCGGCGGTGGCGGCCGCGGCGGCGGCAGCCGGAGGTAGAGGCGGCAGCGGCAGCGGCAGCAGCGGCAGCAGCGGCAGGAGGAGGAAGAGCAGGATGCAGCAGGGGGCGTGGGAGCGGCGGCGGCGGAACGACGGCAGCCTCGCTCCCCGAGCCCAGCGGGGCTAGAGCAGCGGGGCCCTGCGGAGCCGGGCGGGGCCGCGTGAGTGCGAGCGAGCGAAGGAGCGAGCCCGCAGCCCGGCATGTGAGCGCGAAGCCGCGGGAGGACGGGGGCAGGCAGGCGGGCAGGGCAGGGCAGGGCCGGCAAGGCAGGAAGGACGGACGCGGAGGAGGAGCGGCTTTGGCGGCTTTGGCGGCGGCGCGGAGCCGGAAGGCCGGGAGAGCTGGGGGGGATCTCGGGCCCGCGGCGGCGGCGGCGGCGGCGCCGGCGGCGGTGAGCGGGGCTCGGCCCCTCCTCGGGCCGGGGGCGGCTGGGGCCCAGGCCCGCGCCTCCTCCCCCCCGGCGCCCGTGGAGGGGGGAGGAGGAAGATGGAGACCCATATCTCGTGCCTGTTCCCAGAGCTGCTGGCCATGATCTTCGGCTACCTGGACGTGCGGGACAAGGGGCGCGCGGCGCAGGTGTGCACGGCCTGGCGGGACGCCGC
Organism: Pseudochirops corinnae; assembly: GCA_028646515.1. Classification (NCBI taxonomy): domain Eukaryota; kingdom Metazoa; phylum Chordata; class Mammalia; order Diprotodontia; family Pseudocheiridae; genus Pseudochirops; species Pseudochirops corinnae. The sequence goes on from CM053585.1 coordinate 399,361,145, forward strand.
CTACCACAAGTCGGTGTGGCGGGGGGTGGAGGCCAAGCTGCACCTGCGCCGCGCCAACCCGTCCCTGTTCCCCAGCCTGCAGGCCCGAGGCATCCGGCGGGTGCAGATCCTCAGCCTGCGCCGCAGCCTCAGCTACGTGATCCAGGGCATGGCCAACATCGAAAGCCTGAACCTGAGCGGCTGCTACAACCTCACGGACAACGGGCTGGGCCACGCGTTCGTGCAGGAGATAGGCTCGCTGCGGGCGCTCAACCTCAGCCTCTGCAAGCAGATCACCGACAGCAGCCTGGGCCGCATCGCCCAATACCTCAAGGGCCTCGAGGTGCTGGAGCTGGGTGGCTGCAGCAACATCACCAACACGGGCTTGCTGCTCATCGCCTGGGGGCTGCAGCGCCTCAAAAGTCTCAACCTGCGCAGCTGCCGCCACCTCTCCGACGTGGGCATCGGGCACCTGGCGGGCATGACCCGCAGTGCAGCCGAGGGCTGCCTGGGCCTGGAGCAGCTCACCCTGCAGGACTGCCAGAAGCTCACTGACCTGTCCCTCAAGCACATCTCCAGGGGCCTGAGCGGCCTGCGGCTGCTGAACCTCAGCTTCTGCGGGGGCATCTCGGATGCGGGACTCCTGCACCTATCCCACATGGGCAGCCTGCGCAGCCTCAACCTGCGCTCCTGCGATAACATCAGCGACACTGGCATCATGCACCTGGCCATGGGCAGCCTGCGCCTCTCCGGGCTGGATGTGTCTTTCTGTGACAAAGTGGGCGACCAGAGCTTAGCCTATATTGCCCAGGGACTGGATGGCCTCAAATCCCTTTCCCTCTGCTCCTGCCACATCAGTGATGATGGCATCAATCGTATGGTCCGGCAGATGCACGGACTGCGCACCCTCAACATTGGGCAGTGTGTTCGAATCACTGACAAGGGCCTGGAGCTGATTGCTGAACATCTCAGCCAGCTCACTGGTATTGACCTCTATGGCTGCACTCGAATTACCAAACGCGGACTAGAGCGAATTACTCAGCTGCCCTGCCTCAAGGTGCTCAACCTGGGACTCTGGCAGATGACTGAGAGTGAGAAGGTCAGGTGAGGGCAACAGTGCTAGGCTCCCTCCACTCCCTTCTCTTTACCCTTGTGGACTGGACACAGATTATCCCAATGGATGAGAGGGGGGCAATGAGGTCTAGCCAACACATTCATTTTCTCTTCTCTTGTGCCCCATCAAGCCCATTCTGTCTTGGCATTTGGGGCTGGAAACAGATCCAGCTTTGTCATTCCTCTGCTACACCTACCCTACCATTTCCTTTACACTGAGGATGGGGACAGACCCAGTCACATAGAGCCACCCCCTTTTTGCATAGGAATTGAAGACTGATTCAGCTTGCCTGTACCCATACCACCTTGCATTTGGGAATGTAGGGTGAAGGAGGGTAAAGTGACTAGTCTCTTTAAACCAGGGGAGTTGCTGAAGAATCTCTGCCTTCACTTATGCATTTATTTGAATACTGTGATCTGGTTTTTATTTTGAAGTGTATAAAAAAAAAAAAAAAGCAAACCCAGCTACTACATCCTCCTCTACTTGTGTAACTAATCCTGGTCTCTTCTCATTATTTCTTTTATAGCAAATCTGGTATCCATGCTATTTTTCCTTTTTTTTTTTATTTTGGAAGAAATTTGAAATCCTTGTGGATTTTTAAGTACCATTCTTTTCTGCTGAATATATCCTATATATTATATATATGTGTATGAAATATATATAATATATACATTTATATATGTCTGGCTACCTCGTTTTAGTTTACTTTTTTCTGAAGCCCTGGAATTCTTACAAGAAAGATATTTTGAGACTGAAACATTTTTGTGCCTAGACTGGAAAGAGACCCCTATGGGTTTGTAAATCTTTTTGTTTTGATTCTCCTAAATTCCCCCATCCAGTGTATCTCACTTCCATATTCTGGCCATAATTTTCTCTCTTTCCTCCATAAGAATTGGAGGGCCCAACTGTATCTCTAAACCTTGACTTAATTTATAGCACAAATGATAGGGAAAATGAGGACTGGACTGGTTTATTTTTGTTGGTTTTTGTTTTGGATTTTTTTTTTTTGTTTGTTTAAAGTGAGATGCAGATTGTGTCTTGAAAATGATTATTATATATGCAAACTCTACCCTCCCCAACCCCTTTTCCAAATTTCCCTACCAAGAAAAAAAAAAGGTCATGGAGGCTTCCTTTTGGGAGTGGAGAAAGGTACAGAGCTGGCCTGTAGAACCCAGGGGCTGTAATGTGAAGGGGGAGGAGACTGAAATTCATGTCTTATCTCAGTCGGTCAATAAAATGGAGCTCATGGGTTTTTTAAAATTCTGTTTCTAAATGGAGGAATAGATGACTTTTGGTTTAGGGATTTTTTGTTTTGTTTTTGTTTTTCTCATTTTTGTTTTTTGGTGGTTGGGTGGGAACTGTGGCTTTAAAAAATGTTTACTTTTTGAGTAGGGAGGGCTTTTTTTTTTTTTTTAAAGAATCCTCCACAGTAATAGGCCAGATCACGGAGTTAAAACAAACCCAGAGACCCTATCAATTAATTGTACTGTTTGTGAATTTGTATAAATAATAACAAAGATCCTCTTAAAAACATTTTATATTCTTACAGTAAAAGGTTAAACTGATATTTATATAATAAAAAGAGGAAATATGAAATATGTTTTTGAAAAAAAAATCAGTCTATCTGTGAATTATTTTTAAGGCACTGTGTATTTATTTTTGTATACTCTAAAGAGAGTAAAAGGAAATAATGTATTCTTTGTGGATGTATAATGGCCGTATGGTTAGAAGTTCACTTTTTAGAAGGACCAATGTTGTCATTGAAATGTCCTAGAAATTCGATTATATATCAAACTTTAGTTTAAATCATGGAAATTTCAAAAAATGAAACAAAACCAACAGAATGGCCAACTTTTCTTTCAGGGGGAGTGTGGTATAACTATGGGGCAAAAAAAAAAAAAGATTAAAAAAAAGGAGTAGAAGGAGTAATGGTCTCCCTTACTGTTCTCATATTGGGTGTGGGGAGGATGTGAAATGGTGGAGGGAGCTAAAGCCATTGTTCAGGAAAGTTAAGAGAGAGCTGTCCTTGCTCGCTTGTTCAGTCATGCATACTGAATCTCTCACAGTGTGAAGGTCCCCATGGAAAAGAGTAGGCGCAGTTCATCCCCTCTTTTTAACATTCCTCTCCAGGCCTGGCTGTATTTAAGCCCTTTCCTGGGGGAGGGGAGACCAGAAGTTCTTGTACATTTGCATTTTAACCACTTCCACTGTTGAAGCAGGCCCCTGATTCTACCCAAGTGAGTGTTTTTACAGTGCATGAGGGCTTTTTACAGCTCCACTACCCCTTTAATGAAGAGTTAGTTACCTCCAAATCTGACACCTACTTGATTTGAGAATATGGATATGAAGTTTCTGGCTAACATTCATCTTGTTCTTATTCAGTTTTACGCTCTTCGTTTTTTTCTTAAGGCATACAAATGAAGGACCTGACATTTATAAAATCTATGTAAAGTAGGAATACAAAACTTCTCTGGATCAGTCCCCTTCCCAGGGAGAGGCCAGCATCTAGGCTTCGGCTAGGCTAAGATTGTTTTGTAAAATTTCCAAGCTTTCTGCTTGAGTATATCACAAAAGCTGCATTGTTCCCTTTAGGAAAGCCAGCACAATTGGGTCTAATTGAGCCTGACACTATATCCATCTTCCTTTGCTTTGAAGGAGGTGTGGATCTCTTCTCGGCTAGAAGTTTACAATACTTACAGGAAAAAAAAGATGATATGTGAACCCCAAATAAAAACTAGAAGCTTAAGATCAGGGTCAGAATTCTAATTTAACAGCACGCTACAACTCAATGAGGGTTTTAGCCCGTTTTGATTCTTAGATATCCTTCCATATATGAGGAAATAAACTATACATTTTTTCCTTTTGGATACAACCAGTAAGGACCCCTAAACAGGCATCTTAATTTTTAAAAAAATTTTATGGCAAGAAATAGACTTGTTATCTCTAGGTATGCTAAGATTTTAAATGACAGACCAAATGTCCTCATACTAAAATAACTTACTTCTTAAAAACCATCTTTCTGAAAAAGTTGAGTAATTCAGCCAGATTTTCTTAGAAGGCTTGTGCCATACTGTGGAGAGTCTTGATAAAGTTGAATGGTCTGCGTTCTCTAAGCCCCATCTCCTTAATTTTTAAAAGGAAAAATGATGAAACTTGGTCCATGGGTGAGGTTTTGGGGATTAGGTCTGGGTTGGGATTAATTTGTTACCTTCAGCTAAGAGGGCAAAGAAAAGCTCAAAAAGGGAACACTCAGCAGAAGTAAGAGTTAATATAAATTTTGTGGTAGGTTAAAAAATACAAGGCCAAAATATATCTGTCACAATCAAGAGCAGAGGAGAATGATAAAGCTGGAAAGTAAGCAAGTACTAACTAGAATCAAGTTGATTAAAAATCAAAGTATTTTCTATTTTCATAAATCTCATGGTCTTGATTGCCACAGGAACAGTTTCAACAGATCTCACCTCTTCAGGCAGAAACCCTTTTAATATTGCAGTCTATGCCAAAAAGATAATCAATAAACTCAACTGCATGGCTGAGATGATATCTGCAGCCCCCCAAGGATGCCAAATGGGCACCAGGCCAAGGTCACTGGCACCATTGCATAATGTTCCCAGCCATTGAGTCCCTCTCTCCTGAATTCCTCAGCCTTAAGGAAGAAGCTCTTCATAGGAACCTAGATAGTATTATATTCTCCTGTATTTGGCAGTTATTATAAACGAAATTAAAGTCCCATGTCATCCTTTAAAAAACATTGTTAAAAATTACTTTTCAAAAATAATCTCTTTAAAGGGAGAAATACCTTGGTGGAAAAAGTCATTTTTCCTTCCGTAGTTGAAACATTTGAAATCTCTTAAGATTAAGTTTTTTGTTTTTCAGCAGAGCCAACCAAGAATAGACTGGCTTTTGGAAGAGAAATAAATGCTTTCACTTTTGCCTTTGAGGATATGAACTCAAATTTTCAAAGGTCGAGGGACTCCAGCAGCAAGAGATCGAATGAAAAGGATCTCTAGATTAAAAGCTAGAAAACAAAACCAAGATCTTATGTAGCTTCAAACCAATTTTGCTTCTCAATATAATGAAAATGGCCTTGGCCTATGACTTTTGTTGTTGTTGTTGTTTTTAGTATCGTTCTGATGTAGAAGGGAAGGGACCTATGGCAAGTCTAGAGTAGTCTGTCTTCTCTGTTACTCTCTTTTCTTTCCATCAGACATCACCCCCTTTAAAAGTGAATTCTGTCCCTTTGCCCTTTTAGGCAAGACCTAAATGTTGTGCCACCATGAACCACCAAGTAGTCAGAAGGTGAAGCTTTTTGATGAAATCATAAGGATTATGGGTAAAGCTAGGATTAGGAGTTGGAACACTGGATCCAGTCCCAAATATTTAAGTGTGGTACTACCAAAGTGCTTCAGGCAACACATTTACCTCTTTCTCTCTCAGTAAAGGTAAGCAAAGCTAAAGTACTTTAATGGTCTTAGAGGAAAGGCATTTGACTCAATGCCAGATATTTATAAACTAACCAGAAGTGCAAGCTGAAGCAAGGGTATATACACTTTCAACTCTTAGATTTTCTGTAAAATTAACAAATGTAAATAGCCACAAAATACTGCTGTTAATCAGCGTTTTTTTTCCTTGTAGAAAGACTACTCTCATACCTTAGCAGGGTGTGGAGGTGATTCTGTATTCTCAAAAGTCTCTGTCTACCACTGTCCAAGTATCAGCCTAGCTAAGTGTAGAGAAACTCATCACAATGTTGGCCTCAGCAACTTCTGAAGACTTAGTATGTTATCAGGAGGAGCCACTGATGAAACTGAAGCTCCTTCAAGTTTTAAAGAAGGACTATGTCTTGCATTGCCTGTTTCGAATACTGATCTTAATAATTTGGTTCTGAAAAAGCTGATTCTTCCAGGTAATGGAAAAGAAAAGTATAACTTAAAGACCTCATTTATGTGGCACCGCTACATACTGTTTTAAACCACACCAAAAGAGTTCATAATATTTAGCATTGAAAGAGTCCTTAGAAACCATTTAATCCAAACCCTTCATTTTACAGAATCAGGCCCAGAGAAATGAAGACCCAAGGAGTAAGCTAGAAGTGAACTGATACTCCGAGTCCAAATTGAGTCCTCTCTCCATCACACCACATTTAGGTGGTTGTTAATGCATTTTCACATCAGTGATTTCAGATGGATTCTTTCACCCAGAAGATACGGCATGGCATATTGGACACAGAGAACTAGCCTTAGAACTAGGAAGTCCTGAGTTCAGGTCTTGCCTTGAACACATTCGGGTTGTGTGAAAGTGACTTAATCCTTCAGTGCTCTAGGGACATCTCCCACACTGTTAGTTTCAGAGAAAGTGCTGAACTGCATTGGTAAAGGGAATCTCCTCACCTGGGAGTTCCCTGGACCAATGTAACCCTAGGTCCAGTCCCTCTCTCTCTCTTTTTCCAGTTGTTTCTTGCAACATAAATCATACTTTTTTCCCTAGAAAACAAAAATGGATAAACTGAAAAGCCTTTTTTTTTTCTATAATTTGGCCTAAGGGACAAATATTGCAAACACATTTTTGTTTGGGGAGGAAAACACTGGATTTAAATCACAAAGGGCAGGAGAAAATTATTTTAGCTGTAAAGAAATCAGAATAACAAGACCAGGTGGAATGAATCCGTATCCCTGAATATGATTAATCTACAGAGGTCTCTAAGCTTCTCAGAGAGTTGTTTTGGTTTTGTTTCACAAGTAGAATGATGTAGTAGCAAATATTCTTGACAGTTTTATAGAGAAGACAAGTGATGCAGGAAAGGGTTAAGGAATTGTGCCTGGGCTGATTAGCCCTATCAGAACTCCCGTTCCAGACCTTGCTCGAATAACCACATCAGAGGGATAGCATCAGAGGTGCAGGCAGGTCTTTGATCCAGCTCTCCTTTACTGCTTGGCCGCCACCTTTTACCCATCTCCTCAGGATGGTACTTACTAATGGCTGACATTTACATAGTGCTCAAAAGCCGACTTCGAATTCGTTTGATCCCCTTCACAACCCTGGGAAGTAGCTGCTTCTGGTATTAGCCCCATTCTACAGATGAAAGGACCACGACACCATATTACCTTTTCTTTGGGACAGAAAAAACCATTGCTGAAAATGTTCCTATTTAGTATTCTTCAAGCAGCAGACTATCTTAGATATGCGTGATCCCCATCCTTTGCATACAGACAACCGCAGGAGATTCTTAGACCCCAGAGAGAACGGGCAAATGGAAGATGGAACTATTGGTACCCTCTAGTGTCAAATCTGTCACCGATTATCTTCAGAGAACTTAAGCCAACACTAACTCCTCCCTCCCGTCTCTTCCCTTCCCCACTCACATCTCCATTTGGAGAGGAATCTCCTGGAAGTCTGTACTTAGTATAACCACAAAACTAGCATCCTGTGCATGCTTAATTTCCTCTGAAAGACCAGGAAGTATACTAGAATATTTGTGATCCTTCCAAGAATCAAGTTGAAGAAGTACCAGCTATGTTGTTTCTTCCAACAAACATGTAAGAAATTTGGACTTAAAAAAAAAATACCCTCCTGCTGCTAACCCCTCTTTTTGAAGAAAATTTGTAAGGATTGAACAGGAATTGCATACCATACCATTTCTGCATACCATCCTTCAACTTTCATGCTCCCACAAGAAGCTCAGGGTCTATTCTAGCAGAAATCGATCAGTAATTGCTACCCAGATGATGAAGACATGATGCTAGATTTGTCTTCTGAGTGGGTAGCGCTTGGAGGAAAAAATTTTTTTTCATAATTTTCAGTAAAGTCACCCTTCCCCAAGATAGCTTCCTAAATTGCCTACCAGCCTGGAAAACAATTATTTCCTATGTACAAGAGATGAAAAAAGAATTAAGATGAAATTCCGTACTGGTATCTCCATTCCTCCCCTCCTTTCTTAGGAAATAAAATTCTACAACATCTCTATTTCTCACCATACTCCCCTCCTTAGGAAATCTTGCTCCAAAATATGTATTAAACTGCAGAGCAGATAACTTCCAAGAGTGTCAGGGTAAGGTTTTTTTCTAAATAAGGGAGAAAAAAAAAGTAGCTCATATTTTAAAAAATGACTAAACCAAGAAATATACTGATGGGTGGGATAAAGGAGAGCCTACAATAGTGCTAAAACTCTCTCAAATTTTCAAGAATCTTAGATGAAAAGTCCCTTTCCAATTCCATCACCAGGATTTCAACCATTAATCTCCCAAAGGTTGCAAACTTGTTTGTTAGCAGTTAACAACTCTAATATAACACAGATGATCCAGTTAACTTGCTTTAAGCAAACCTACTATGAAAATCTAGAGGTACACAGATAAATCATGGGATCTGCTTTAAAAGGATTTATTATTCTCTGTCTTAAACAGCTAGACTTGTCTAGAAAATTTGAACTATGATATACACAAAACTTTTTAGGAACACATTTACTACTACGACTACCATGATTATTGTCTATTAAAGCATTCCTTGCTTTAGATAATATATAATCCAACAGAAGAATTGTTATTTTGTGGGACCTTATCAGGCTCTCTCTGTTGCTGCATTTATCAGTTTGTGTCATAGACCCCTTTGGCAGTCTGGTTGGGCAGCTCATGGACCCTTTCTCAGAAGTGTTTTTAAATGCATAAAATAAAAACATAGGATTACAAAAGAAACCAATCATACTGAAATATAGTTGTCAACATATTAAAAACTGTTCACAGAACCAATGTTAAAAAACCCTCTTATATGTGAAAGATATATATTCTCAAGTTATTAGATTCCAGAGTGAATAAAATTGTAGTTCCGGTGGAAGTCAGTGATCTTGAGACAGATGTCCCACTATTGTCCTCAGAGACAAATGTCAACAACTAGAACATTTACTTTGCCTAAAGAAAGTGGTCTGTTCCATCTTCTTCTCCCATCCCATAACATCATTGTCTTATTAGAATCAAGCATCTTACTAAAGGAAATATCTTATGTTGTGCAGGATCCACACACAGTCTTACTTTATTGCTGTTTGCATCGGAAACTCAAGTCTTGGTCTAATGGTGATAAGCAGGACTGGTTTTGGGTTTTCAAAGGCCATGCTAGTGAAGCTCAAGCTCTGGCCCACCCTATATTACTAAAATGGAAAGGCTTCAAGGATAGACCTGGTGATAGCCTGTATGTATGTCTGTTATCCAAAGACAAGTCTAACTAAGTTTGGAGATCCTAATCTCTGCAGTGAAGTCTTTGAAATTTTGAAATACATGTATCAGAAACAGCGGTAATATATACGGAGAATTAAGAAACCAGTTCCTCAGCATAGATTACTCTAGAGGAAAAAATGAATTTTTCCTCCTTTTCCTAAACAGCTTCTTTTTTTCATCATATTCCCTCCTCCACAGAGAACCAGTGTTTCTGTTGTGAAAGTAAGAAAGAGGTAGCCAGAAATCCTGTATTGTTTCTTTTCTCCCAGTTTCTGAAAATGAAGAGGATGTTCCTAAAGAAAGGAAAAGTTCAGCTCTGGTCTTTCTGAAGTTTCAAAGGCTTGATGCAAATGGAGGAATGTGGAAAAGAAAAAGATGAAATTTAAATATTTGTGGGTTAAAAAAAAAAAATCACCCAAGGTTGCATGCAGGTTCTGCTTACTGTCAGCAGGTGGCAACATTGTCTATGAGTTGGAGACTATTTGCTATTCAAAATCTTAAATCTCAAAACAATTTCTTCCTGCCTTCCTCTTCTCCTGAAATGATCTTGAGGGTATCAGAGCTCACTGGGAAATCAGCTCCAGTGACTTCATAATGTTAAAAGGATAAAGATGACAATGAAGCTAATGACAGAGCTTTTATAGACTCGCTTTTATTATGGGGGCGGGGGCTATTTAGTTGTTAGCACTAAAGATTATAGCTCTAGAACTGGAAAGGACCTTGGAGGTCATTGAGCCTAGACCCCTCATTTTAGAGAGGTCAGTATGGGTCAGAGGTGGAATTTAGACCCAGGTGCTCGTAATTCTACTTAGAGTCTTCAGAGCTCAAGAAGCAACCTCACACATTTTTTTAAGATGACCACATTCAGGTGTAGAGTTTAAGCAATTACATGAGAAAAATATGAGTACATCTTCTAAACTAAATTGTATAGTTACTTATATTTAATATATTATACAATGTATAACATTTCTAACTTTGAGGGGAAAAGGGGACAGTTGCCTTATCATAGTAAAACAGGAAATATACTTCCTGTAAGGTTAAGTCTCAAAGTTGCTTTAAGGAAAATTTTGGTACGAGGACAAGGGTTGACATACTCAAAAGGTTCACCTGAAGGTAGTATAGAAGATGAAGCCTGATAAGACTTTTAAAAATCTGTCATACTATGGAAAACTTCCAGCTTTGATACAGAAGTAAGTTCTCACAGATGGACTTAGGTTCCTACTCTGGAAAGTGGACATGAAAGGAAAAGGTAAGATTGACACAGATCTTGCAAAGAAGCCCTTTCACTGGAGAGACATCTAGAATCCAGGGTTGGGTTGATAGTGGGGAAAGGCTTCAAGGCTGTTACATCTCTACTCTATAGTTTGGTTTCAGCTAACCAGCCCCAGAGCCAGTTAAAGATGGTTTGGAAACCATCTGAGATTTGTGTCATGTATTCTTTGAAGCAGGTGATACCTAGACCCTCCTAGAATAATGGTAAGGCAGCTAAGTGGTGCAGTGAATAGAGTTGAAAGAGAGATAATCACAAATTATTGTGGAGATCCAGTTAAGCCAGTCTCTGAAGGACATTGTTGATGGATGAGATTGCCCAAGTCCCCAGGGTACACGCTTTTCTATCCTGGGTGGAAGACCCCATCCAACCAGAAAACCTTACAAAGAATTTAATCCAAGGCGAATTCTGGCCTATTGTGTTCCACACTGGCAGACTAGGGTGAGGGGTAGATCTATTGTCTAGATTACACAGAGTTGAGGGTAGTCTGGCTCGAGATAGTCTCCCTTTGTCCATGAGTGACATAATCAAAACCTCCCCTGGCCCGTCACTAGAATAGGTCCACCTCTTATCATTTTCATTCTTCTCATTAATTATTAACCAATCAGTGTTGATCGCCCTCTCAGGAACCCCCACTCTTCCAAGGGTATATAAACTTTGAGTGGGTTTCGTGATGGGTCTTTTGGCATTCAATAGTATCACTGACTCCTTTTATTAATTATCCATTAGCATGATTAATAAAATTATTAATTACCCACAAACTATGTCTCTCAAACTTTTTATGTCACAGAGTGCTAGACTAAGTCATTTAAATGCTCCATGTCTCAGTTTCCCTATCTGTAAAATGGGAATAAGTACTCAAGACTAGGAAGATCGAATGTAAAGTACTTTACAGAGTTTAAAGTGCCATATAAATGCTAGCTATTATTAATTGCCTAAAATAACACAAAAAGGATTATGAAGGAAACCAATTAAAATGTTTTTGCTGCTATTGTTTGTTCTTACAATTATTTTTTAAAAAATTTCAAAGACCCCAGGTTAAGAACTTCTGTCTTAGGGGATATTTTCATCAAATCATGTTAATTTGTTGAGTTATGGTTTACTAGATTGTATTACCTGGGAATACAATAACATGAAGACTTTTTGGTGGGACAAGACAGTAAATGCTTCTTGCTACTCAATGTCTAGGTATAAAGGCAATCATTCTTGATAATATTCCATAAAGGCCTTATGAAACTGAGAACTGAAGTTTTCTTTGGAAAATTTACAGGGACCTTACCTGAATATTGCATTTTTTTGTGTCCACACTGAATGGATATAGATTCAAGAAAGGCGATCTACATGGAGGTTGAAGAATGGAAAGAGAACAGGTATGTATTACCCTATTTAAAGAGGACTAGAGGAATATGATAAAATTAATTTGTTCACACATTTATTAAAAACCTATTCTGTGCATTGTCTTAGGTGTTGCGGGGAAAGAAATTGGGTGAGAAGATGTGGCCCCTGTCCACTTGGGCATCATTTAGTTGGGGTGATTAAATGTACCCAAATGGGTCTGGGACTCATTGATTCAGGAGTTCCCTCAAACAGTTCAGGTTGCAACTCATCCCTATCCCTCCTGCTTATCCTGTGTGTCTTTTGTCTGTGTCTTCCCGTAAGTTTGCCTCAGGGTCCATTCAACACAATGGAGGCCTTTTTTTGCTTTTTCCTGATTTTGCAAGGGTACCAATGGCTGTCCATTTGTCTGTCATCCCTTTACCTCATCATGTGACCAACCTACTTTCTCTCCTGCTCATTCATTTCCTTTATGACACCTTTTACTTCTGCTCATAATTGAAGTTCTTCATTGCTCATACATTGCAGTCTCCCACCCTTCCCTCTATTGCTCTCTGTATGATAATCATTTTTAATTCATTACACAGTGTTATGCTAAGTCTTGATGACATTTAACCCCATTAATAAAATAGTTATTGTTTAAAAAAGATTGGCCTTTTCTGCCATGAGAAACTTAAGGTCATAATATAATTCGGAGAAATGTTTAAAATATGCCAGTGAGATAGAAGAAGGATTAGTATAGAATGATTAAATGAAGTGAAATATATACTTACTAATAGATCACCATCTCTTTTCTTAAGCTGGTCCTTCTTCCAATCTTCTCTGTTTCTCTTGAGGGCGCTACTATCCTCACAGTCATCCAGGTTCATAATTTTAGAAATATCTTTGATGACCTAGTAGTAAATAAATATTTTTTCCTATTATACATGTGAAGATATTAAGCCACAGAGGTCATTGTGAAGATCAAATGAAATCATACAAGCTTAAAACACTCTACAAGTATGAGCTATTCACTAATGTTAGTTCATACCTGCATTGTGCTTTCCAGTTGGCAAAGCACTTTACATGCATAATCTTGTTTGTTCCTCACGACTACATTGTGAAGTGAGCGCTATTTTTACCTCCATTTTAAAGCTAAAGAAACTGAGGTTTGTCCAGAGTCACGTCCATTATCTAAAACAAATCTTTCAACAACAAATTCTGTTTGGTCATAATACCACTCTGCCTTAAATAGCAAAAATTAAAAATAATTTTTCTATCATTAACAGACAACTTCCTATCAGCAAAGGAGTTGTCCTATGAAGAGTCTACCTAGAACAATGACAGCATGGGATCCACATTCAGCAGCACAGGGTCATGTGTTTAGTACTGATTACATATATCACTGATAGCCCCATTGAGCCACATGGAGACAGAAGTTCCTACTTCATGGAACTGTCTTCATTTCTGACCCTAAATGTCAGACCCTTTAGGGTTAAACAAACTAGGCTAGGAAAATCTTCAATGATGTAAGAATGCTAGGCACCCTTTCAAGCTTGACAGACCACTGCTGCCTCTCCCTTTCCCTCTCCCTCCTCTTTACTCTAGAAAAGTAGAAGTTATTATATAGATGAACAAAGAAACACCAATCACTCAGATTAGGTAACATGACCCAGTCTGCTTCCTATTTTTTGACCGTTTTCCTTTGACCTCTGATGAGACTACTACGTTTCAAGTGAGCTATGCATTTATTTGCCCTCAAGTTAGACAATACCTTGAGAACTTGACTACATTTCAGCTGGCACCTTAGAGGTGAAGTCTTCATGTCATTACCAAGCCCCTGAGCCAATTCCTTTCCATTCCTTGGTAACATTTCTACTCTTGATATTTCTAATAGCTGCATCTGCCAGAAACTCCCAGAGAGACTAAGTTGAGAATGATTTCCCACCCTGCCATTAGGGCCTAAAACAAGCCTGTTGATGTCAATCTGCCCCTCACATACAGTCCAACAGCTTTTCTTCCTTCAAACCTTTGGTAATGGTTTTACTAAAATACTCTTTTCATGGAAAAAAAATCCCAGCTGGATGTTTCAGGCCTGAACACAATGTACAAGTTTATAGGACCTTTTCCTTCACTTCAGAAAACCTCTAATCAAGCCTCATGCATGTTTTATGTTGTGTATTGTCATTAGAAAAAAGAATAGAATAGAAGAAGAATTTCAAAAAAATGTGGAGATTCGGGCCTCTGTATGTGCTGACCCCATGCAAGCCCTGAATTATGAAAACTATTCTCTCCAAAAGAATCATATGTATGGAGGCAGCATACTTCCATTAACCTTTATGGGTCACCTGAAGGAAAGGTCCTTATTGTGTGAATGTAGGAAAAAGGATATCTGGCAAGATTTAACTTAATCTTTACAAGTTTTCCAGGGTGAAAGGTCACATTCCTACCCCTTGCCAGATATTCTCCCTATATGCACAGTCTTTCCTCCCATAATATACTGAGCATATATCTATCAGACTCATTTCTTTTCTCAAGAACATATCAAACAATATATATAGAGGATTACACTATAAAAAGTTAACAATTTACATATTGGTCCTTTTATGTGCATTTTTACTGGGATGAGATCTTTTTTGTATGTTGTAAAATTTTTTTGTTTCACAAAGATTTGATCATATATCTTTTAGTGCTGTAAAGACATCTTATTTTATATTTACAGTTTGGATTCTCTAGAAGAAATACCTCATCCTTCTAATCAAAGCTATTTGGCCATGAATACTTTTAATGGATTTGTGATCTCAGAAGTTTCAGTACTCCCTCCAAGGATATGTACTGCAATGTATCCATGCCTTTACTTCTTTTTTTAAAATTTTTTTTGGAGGAGGGAAGGTAGGGCAGTTGGGGTTAAGTGACTTGCCCAAGGTCACACGGCTAATTTTGTGTTAAGTGTCTGAGGCTGGATTTGAACTCAGGTCCTCCTAACTCCAGGGCCAGTGCTCTATTCACTGTGCCACCTAGCCACCCTGTGCCTTTACTTCTTGTACTTGTGTCTATGTGCCTATGTCTTCTTGTAATTTCTCTTCCCAACCTGCTGGAAGTGTTTCCCCTGATCAGTGGTTATTAACCTGGAATCCATGGACCCCATAAGTAGTTTGTAGATAAATTTCAGGCAGTTCATGAACTTAGGAAAATATTACATATTTATTTTCACTAACCTCTAACTAAAATTTGGCATTTCCTTCAATTACGATTTTTTAACACATATTCTGAGAAGGGGACTGTAGATTCTTCAGACTACCCAATGTTTCTGTGACACAAAAAAGGTTAAGAATTGCTCTAGCCCTTTTGATATTTATATACTAATGGAATGTGTCTCCACTGATTATTCCCTCCTCCTTCTCAAGTGGCCTTTTTGCTTTCCCAATTATTGATCTTTTGGACAACATCCCTTATGCACTTCTCTGTAATTTGTCATAGGTAATGTGTTGAAGCCTGCTCATCTCTCCAAGTAAGCAGTTTGGTGCAGGGGAGAGGGTACTGGATAGCAGCTGGAGCTCCTGGATTAAAATCTAGCCTCTACTTTTTTTTTGGCAGCCAGGTGGGTAGTAGATAGAGAGTGCCCCACCCTGGAGTAAGGATAAATTCAAATCTGGTCTCAGACACTTACTAGCTGTGTGACCCTGGGAAGGTCAGTCACTGTTTGCTTCAGTTTTCTCATCTGGAAAATGAGCTGGAAAAGGAAATGGCAACGTATTTTAGCATCTTTCCCAAGAAAACCTCAAATGGGGTCATGAAAAGTCAGACACAACTGAAAAAGAACAACTGACATCAGCCTCTCTATTGGGATACCTCGACAATAATTTTTGCAGATGTAAGGGAGAGACAAAACAGAAAAAGAAAATTATAGACCAATCTCCCTCATGAATATAGATGCAAAAATTTTAAATAAAATATTAGCAAAAAGACTACAGCAACTTATCACAAGAATAATACATTTTGACCAGGTT
>CM053585.1:399377535-399395379 GCA_028646515.1 Pseudochirops corinnae
CTTCTATATGACCAAACTATTGTACAATGTGAAAGTATTTGCAGATCCTGTACACGATTACACGCCACCATGGGGGGGGGGGGGAAGGGAGGGGAGAAAATCTGAAACTCAAGTGATTGTAGAACTGAGTCTTGTAAATTAAAAGTAAATGAGCAAATAAAAAAAAAATTTTTTTGCAGATGTAACATTGCTAGAAAAACATTGATATTAAAAAACGAGGGAGAGCTTTGCTTCAGGGAGAAGCTTGGAATCATTGGGGGAAAAAACTTCCTTTCCTAAAGGCAATCGAGCCTTTTCTCTCCCTTTTATTTAATTCTGATTCCAGTTTATTGTCCATCTATAGCACCTGTCAAAGACATACTAACAGACCATCTCTATGGGTTGTCCATCCAATTGCAAATCATAGCCTAAAAATTCTGTCATTTGGTTGTGTCTGAAGCTCCATGACCCCATTGGAGGTTTTCTTGGCAAAGATACCAGAGTGGTTTGCCATTTCCTTCTCTGGCTCATTTTACAGATGAGGAGCTAAGGCAAACAGGGTTAAGTGACTTTCTCATGGTCACACAGATAGTAAGTGTCTGAGGCCAGATTTGAACCCAAGAAGATGAGTCTTCCTGACTCTAGGCCCAGCACTCTATTCTGTCTACTGTGCCAACTAGCTGCCCAGTCTGAATAGTAGATATTTTTTTGGTATTTTTTAATCTACTTGATGAAAAATTTACACACTTCATATGTTGTCCAAATACTACAGGGGCTCTTAAATGAGCTCCACAATTATTTTCAGTGGGTCCAGACTAAATCAATATGCCAATTACTATTGTCCATCCTTACTCCTATGTAGTACCAAGGATTTAGAGTTGGAAGGCACCTTGGAGGCCATTAAATCCACTATCCTCATACCATAAATGAGAAAACTAAGACACAAAAGAAGTTAAGTGACTTGTCCAAGGTCAAATAGTCAATAAAGGTCTGAGGCAGGAGTTCAATCCAAGTCTTCCTGACTTCAAGCGTAGTGCCTTATCTACTATACCATGCTATCTCGCTTCTTCTGGTTCTTGTTGTTACTTACCACTTAAGGCAAAAATGAGAGAAATTTGCCCCTGGTTCAAGATACGAGTCTTAACTCACTCAAAAGCCAGGAGTCCAGTAGAACCAGACCCATGGCGCTGTTGGTAGTGACCTTCTGAATAAGAAGCCTCTTTTTACCAATGTAGGTTTGTGCCCTCTTTCAAACATAATGTTTCATTTGAAGAGATGTCTAGAGTATTGAGAGGTTAAATGATATATTGAGGATCATACAGCCACTAAGTATCAAAGGCAGAACTCGAACTCAGGTCTTCTTGACTCTGAGGTTAGTTCTCCATCCACTATGCCAAGCTATATCTCAGGAGCTCCATACCAACTTATTTACTTTTACCAGCCATCCAGAAATTACATTAGAATATATGCCCTTTGAGAATAAGTATCATACTAAACACTCTATAATAAATACTTGTTGATTGATTAATTCACAACAAATGAAGTAAGAATCCTCCCATGAGCATATGGGGCATATTCTCCCATAGATGGGAAGGTACACACCCATAGCACACAGGCAGCTATGCATGAAAAGGCACATGCCAGGAACCTATATGGCCAGGATACACCTATGGATGGGGCAGCTCACATCCATGATATTGCAGAACTTAGAGTGTCTTCTGGTGATATTGTGCTGCTGTTCTCTGAGGGGTAACACTAGGTGTGTTGTCTTTGGTGAGTGTATTGGTTCCCCTTGGCCTCTTCACTGTTCTCATGGTCACCAAGCTTCATTCTGTTACCATCTTCTAGAATTTAGTCTTTCAGGGTCATCTTCTGGGTTCTCAGCTCCTATCTAGTAAGGTCCAGTGAATTTAAAACCTCTTTAGCTTGTCAATTTCCTTCCTAAAATGTAGAATCCAGAACAGAACACAGTTTTCCAGATGTGGATTGACTAGCATAGAATATACCGGGATGTTTGTCTCTCTAGTGCTACATAAAATGTTTCTCTTAAAGCAAACTAGAATAATATTAATTTTTTGGCGGTCAGAGCCCACTGCTGACTTATACCGAACTTTCACTAAAAACCTTGGCCTTATATTCTGTTGAACTTTTGTCTAATCATGTCACCATATAAGACCTTAACTGTATCCCTTTGGATATAAACAGGAAGTTTTCAAATAAAGAAATCAAAGCTATCTTAGTTATATGAAAAATGCTCTAAATCACTATTGATCAGAGAAATGCAAATTAAAAACTCTGAGGTACCACCTCATACCTATCAGATTGGCTGATATGACAGAAAAGGAGAATGATAAATATGAGAGAGGATGTGGGAAAATTGGAACACTAATGCACTGTTGGTGGAGTTGTAAAATGATCCAACCATTCTGGAGAGCAATTTGGAACCATGCCCAAAAGACATTCAATTGTGCATACCTTTTGATCTAGTAATATAGCTAGTTGGTCTATATCTCAAAGAGATCGTAAAAAAGGGAAAAGGACCTACAGGTACAAAAATATTTTTAGCAGCTCTTTTTGTGGTGGCAAAGAATTGGAAATTGAGGGAATACCCATCAATTGGAGAATGGCTGGACAAGTTGTGGTATATGAATGTAATAAAATACTATTGTGCTATAAGAAATGATGAGCAGGTGGATTTCAGAAAAATCTGGAAAGACATGAACTGATGCAGAGAGAAGTAAGTAGAACCAGGAGAACATTGTACAGTTCTTAGCAACATTGTGTAACAACAACTATGAATGATTTAGCTCTTCTCAGCAACACACTGATCCAAGACAATTCCAAAGTATTAATGATGGAAAACGCTATCTACATTCAGAGAAACAACAGGAGTCTGAATGCAGATTAAAACATATTATTTTCACTTTCTTCATTTTTTCTCATGGTTTTTAAATTTTGTTCTGTTTCTTCTTTCACAACATGACTAATATGGAAATACATTTTACAAAATTGCACATATATAGCCTATATCAAATTGTTTATAGCCTTAGGGAAGGGGGAGGGAGGGAGAAAGAAAATTTGAAACTATTTTTTAATATTGTTAAAAATTGTCTTTACATGTAATTGGAAAAAAATAAAATATAATTTCAAAAGAAAAAAGTATTCCTTTGTTTCATATTACTTGATCTCTCATATTCTGTTTCCCTTCTGCAATGTGCTACTCCTAGTTTTACATTACCTGCCAACTTGATAAGTATGTCATCTTTGTCTTTTATCCAAGGCATTGACAAAAAAAGTCAAACAGCTCAGATCCCTAGGGCAAAGATC
This sequence comes from Pseudochirops corinnae, assembly GCA_028646515.1. Taxonomy (NCBI): domain Eukaryota; kingdom Metazoa; phylum Chordata; class Mammalia; order Diprotodontia; family Pseudocheiridae; genus Pseudochirops; species Pseudochirops corinnae. The sequence continues at coordinate 399,380,842 of CM053585.1, forward strand.
TCCTTCAAAGCCAACAGCAAATCATTAATGACTATTCTTTGGGTCCAAGTATTCAACCAGTTGAATGTCACTTAATTGTACCATTGTCTAAATCTCTCTAACTTGTTCACAGAAATGTCAGGAGAAAGCAGTTAAAAGCTTCCTGAAATTTAGGTAAACTATAACTTGTAATCTCCAATATCTACCATTCTAGTAAAAATGGTTAGCTCAGCATGACCCTATTCTTGATGAAGTCATGCCACCTCTTTGTGATTACTGCTTTCTTTCCTAGATGTTCATTAGCCATTCCTTTAATAATGCTTTTAAGAATTTTTCCCCAGGAATCAAAGATCACTGATCTGTTGTTTGTAGACCCTACAATTTTCTTTTTTTTTTTTAAAGTTAGGACAATATCTGTTTTTCTGCAATCCTGCAGTATTGATCCTATTTCTTCACAATTCTTCAAAGATCATATTTTCTAGTTCTTTTAGTTCCTGGTGACCTGAACTTATCAGGTGGAACCAGGTACTCTTTTACTATTTTCCTTCTTATCTTGAATATTAACCCTTGTTGATGTCTTTTGTTTTTACTTTTTTTTTGGCTTTTTGGAGGGGGGAAGGCAAGGCAATTGGGGTTAAGTGACTTGCCCAAGATCACACAGCTAGTAAGTGTTAAATGTCTGAGGACAAATTTGAACTCAGATCCTCCTGACTCCAGCGCTGGTGCTCTATTCACTGTGACACCTAGCTGCCCCAAGTATTAATTCTTTATTAACCTTTTTTTCCTTTGGTTCTGTCCTTTCCAGTGCAGGCATTATTCTTTTAGGCAAAGAAAAGAGAAGAAACATGAAAGTTAAGCAATTTTGCCTTCCCTGTGTTATCTATTATCTTGTTCTATTCACTTCAAGCAGTGGTTCTACCCCTTCTTTAATCTTCCTCTTTAATACAGCTTACATAAATTTTTTTTTGTTGTCTTAGTTTTTCTCACCAACCTTAGTTTACTCTGAGATTTAGTGATCTTGACAGGATATTTTATTTATCATCCCTTATCTCTCCTAGTTTCCATCTTCTGTACATGTCTATTAAGAAAAACCTAAATTGTTCAATTATTATTTAGTATATTCACATCAGTCTACTTAGATGACTTCCCTTTTTCCTTCAACATGGGAATTGTTTTTCTGAGTGTCTTAATTTCATTCTTCAGAGCTGTTCACCCTCCTCTTCTGACTTGTACTTTAGAATTTTAAGTCATGAGATCCTACTTATTTTTTCCTCTGAAGCCTTTGAAATCTGCTCTCCCAAAATCAAAGGTGCATTTGTAAGACTATTCCTGAATTCCTTATGCTTTGCTTATTACAAATTCTAATATGGAATAGTCATCCCTCTGAAAGATTCCTGTCATTCACCTCACCAACCAGTTCCCCCTTGTTAATGACAATCAGATGTAGAGCAGAATTTCCTCTTCATTATTTCTTTACCTTTTGAAGGATGAAATTATTTAAAAGCATGTCAGGGAATTATTTTTCCTGATTTACATGGAGAAGAAAATTCAGTGGATTTCAAGAGAACTGGAATCCCCTCCTTCTTTACTATGTCATACCATCATCTAGTACTGTGAACTATTTTGCAAACTCATCATTTATTTCCTCTTTCTGTGCAGATGGTCAGTTACATTCTCCAATAACATTTCTTCTGTTTCTGCCTCTGATTTTTCCACTAAATTCTCTTCATTTTGTTTCTGCTCCTGGGCTGCTTCACATCATTATATATTCTTGAGATACAATGTGACTACTTCACCTTTTACCTACCTTTTTCCTTTTGAATAAGGTATACCCTTTCAGAATTATAGTCTAATTATGGGCCTCATCTTCTCAAGTTTCAGTAATATTTATACATATGCATAAATACATCACAGAAATCTATAAATTTCTGTATATGTGTACATATATGCACAGCCATATATACATACATGTGTATATACATACATGTATACATACATACATTTTATGTGTGTAGAGGAAGAGGGGGAGAGAGAAAGAGAGAGATTTGTCTCCATGTATATATGGTCTCCAGTTTATGCTGTTCATTCCCTAATACTTTGTCCGAAACTAGAGTTTTTGTTGCTGGCTTCTTTCTTCAGTTTTGATCTTATGAATTTCTGGGTACATTAACTGCTATTCTTGCTACATTGTAGCTACTGTCCCTGGTACCCTGGTGGTGAATATAGGAAAGCAGCTTTCCCCTCATTACTTTCCTATTCAGATTCAAGTCTTTTTGATTATATTTTTAAAAATCTTGACAAATATATTCTTACCAGTCCCATCAGATAATTTTATCTCTATAAGTCTATCATTTCTATATTTTAAACTGTCAAGAAATTCACATCCTTTTCTTAAACATCCTTTTCTTAACCAGCTTCTCAAACCTTCCCTTCTCTTCTGAAGACCCTGTCTTTAATCAACAGCAGTAAAGAAAACACCATCTCTGGAGCAGCTAGGTGGGGCAGTGAATAGAGCACTAGCTGGAGAGTCAGGAAGACCCAAGTTCAAATATTGCCTCAGACACTTAACACTTACTAGCCATGTGACTTTGGGCAAGTCACTTAACCCCAATTACCCTCCTCTTTCCCCTGGAAAGAAAGAAAGAGAAAGAAAAAAAAGAAAGAAAACACCATCTGTGCTCCTATGGTCTTCAATTTCTTGCCCAAAATAATACTCTTTAAGAACATTCTAGATTGAATATCGTTTGTGCTCATGTGAAATGTGTAGCAGTCATTTGCTTTGATAATTCTTCAGAGGTTTTCTGTCATGTCCTAGATGACATGGGTAGAAGTTATATAATTTGACAATTACAGAGTAGTTTTCTGTCATGCCTTTGGAAATATATCACAGGAAGTCAGTAGACCTCTCTACTATTATCAGTGATCCACAGAAGGAAGTCACCAACCACTACTACTCATTTTTTCTTTTTCTGACCCTTACTAGAGAATCTCTCATTCAAGGGCAAACATGAATCAAAATCATCATTGCTTGAAGAAAAAGCAGCTACTTGTTCCTCTGTGGGTCTGTATTCCTCCTCCCTCTGCCTCTTGAGGTTCTTATTCTTTTTTGTTTTAACATGAAACCTCTTTTCCCTTTTTTTTTTATAAGGAACACTATTCTTTTTGATGTTCTGAAAATTTTTTTTAAAGGATTTTTCAAACTCCCTTACCTTCTCCTCCAGAAAACTAGCCTGCACCTTGAGAACAGATAACAATTACTTGATCATGAAAGAAAGACAAATACCATACACACTATGAAGATCACTAGAAAATCATCCCTGCAATATTTCTGGAGGTGAAGTCTTCAGTTCTTGGTCATTCTTGATAGAAGCTTTTGTGGTCAATATCCCTGGAAAGCTCTTTTTAAAAATTTTTCAATTAACAAGGCTGCTATTCTCCTGGGGCATGAATGGTACCCTTTCATGAGGTCTTCAGTCAAAAGTTTTACTGTAGAGAATAGAGTTGCTCAGATACTGTGGATTTGAGTAGAGGAGTTCTCTGAGTTCCCTGTAATTCTGAGCATCTTTTTCAAAAATAATATTGTAAATATCGCTTCTTTCCAAGCCATCACAAGAGCAGATAGCTATCAACAGATCTTTCCAAGCTGACAGGCAACTGAGACAGTTAAACAGTAGAACCAGGCTCATCAACTGGTGTTCAAAAAAACAACTTTAAAGTTCATATTATGCAATCAGTTTTTCCCCTCCCCACAAATAACAAAGGCAAAGAAATAGAATATTCCTCTCTTCCTTCCACTTCTCTCCATAATGTCCTTTGGTGGTTTATTTTTCCAAGGATGTTCTTAATATTTATTTAAATCTGATTTATTCTGTGAAAATGTTAAAGGGGACAGAACGCTATGAGTAACTATCCAATGTGACAACGTAACCTTGCCAGGCCCAATCCAATATGACAATGCAATCTAGTCAGGCCCAAACCTCTTAGGGATGGCTAGGGTCAGAATGCCACCTAGAGACCGCCTTAAATATCAAATGAAGTCAGAATGCCCATCTTTCACCCAAGCAAAAGTTGAAAAGTCCCTTAGAGGTAATTTAGAACAAGTTCCTTATTTGTGTTTTTGGTTGAAACATTCTCCACTTTATAATCTCCAGTAATTTTGTGTGAAGAAGATCAAATATTGAAAGTCTCCTCCTTGCAATTCAAGGAAAGTTATAAGCAAACAAACAAAAAGAAAGTTCCTTCTGCTGTGTATATGATTTGTCACATCCATCTCCATTTTGACAAAAACATATAGGCAGGTTTTACAAGAAAGGCAAAGTGCTCTGGGATGCTTGCTTCTTTTAAAAAAATTTTAAAATTAAAAAAAATAATTTTTATGCTCACTTCTTATTGTATCTTTATTATATGAATGAACTTCCAAAGGGAGAGAGTGTAGAGATCATGTGAGATCTGCATATTATCTGCAGTATTCCCTGAGGTTCTAAGCACAAAAACAAAGACAAAAGTAATGGCCCACTTATTCTTCCAACCAAAGAAAACTACCTGATTATAATGAATGCAAACTCTATTTTCTTATAAAGAAAAACAACTGAGAAGAATGTTTCACACAAGCGTCAGATACAGATAATCTGACAAGAAGTATGGACACATGCCAACATTCTCTTCTCAGGGGAAAGCACAGACATTGTGTTGGGCGTGGAGTGAATTACCAGATAGTTCTGTGGTGAAAAGCAGATAGATGAACTTTTCAGTAGAAGTGGGAAAACTGTGGCATATTTAAAAGATGGATGAATTTAATGCCAGGACCTTGAAAGTGCAAGTATATAACCTCATCCAAAACACCTTCAAAAGATGCCATTGATTATTTCTTTTTTGATTTTTGCCAAAAATGTCAGCATGCATATGCTTCAATTCCTCCAGTGGCATATCAGCTCTTGTTCTTGGATAAGACCACACATTAAAAGCACCAACAGTAAAATTAATGTTTGCAGATGGTCTAAGAATTGTCTTCTTTTCAGCAGCCTGTCTCTTTTTCACCAGTGCTACCATGTTCTACCATATACTTTAAAATTCAGTGACACTGGGCTCCTGGCTGTTCCTTAAATAAAACACTTTTCACTCTAAGCATTTTCACTAGGATCCCCCACTTCCTCTCTGCCTCCTGACTTGCCTCCCATCCTTTAAGTCCCAGCTACAATTCCATCTTCTATGAGAAGTCTTCCCTAATCCCCACTTAATATTAACACCTTCCCTCTATTGGTTACCGCCAATTTGGCCTTGTTTGGGCATGGTTGTTTCCATGTTGTCTCCTCCATTAGACTCTGAGCCTTCTTGAGAGTAGAGACTATTTTTTGTGTTTCTTTGTATCCCAGTGCTTTACAAGCTGGGTGAACTTGCAGCCTCAAGGCTACATGTGGCCTTGGGTGGGGTCTTTAGACTCAGCCCCAGTTTTACAGAACAAACCCTTTTACTAAGGGGATTTGTTCTGTGAAGTTTGGATTCAGTCAAATGGCTGTACTCAAGGACCTAGAGGACCACATGTGGCCTCCAGGCCGTAGGTTCCCCACCCGAGAAGAATGTTTGGCACATAGAAGGCATCTGATAAAAGCTTATGGACTGAGTAGAAGAGGGTGGTTATTCTGTATTTTATCTTTGTATATCTGATGCCAGAACAAAAAAATATCATCACTCAGTAGCCAGCCTATTGATAATGAGCCACTTTGTACTTAGCTAGCATTGTTTTTGAACAGATGAAGTCTATTGTGAGGCCCAAACCTGAAACCTTTCCAGCACGGTAGAAATTGTGTTCCACTGGCACAATCTTTGGGAACCCATCATTAGAAAAGGACTTTTCTAGAGATATGGCAGTTGAAGGTAATGTATTGGCTTTGCATTACAAACTCATTTGGAAAACTTTATGGAGGATTGCGTGTTTAACATATAGGAATGTAGCAGGGATTTATAATGCATTTCATCTCTATAGGAGTCAGAGGGGTCCTGGGGGTTCCCACAGGGAACTAAACCAGAAGCTAGACTACTTTAATCACACTCGTGCAGGAAAGAAGAAGGTGCTGCCTGTGCAACAGGTGGGAGAACAGGTGAGAGTCTGTGTGCAGTCATCTAGGCTGGCCTTTGCCCTTTGCCTTTCTTTGACTCTTGAGGAAGATAGAGAGGGAGTGACAGAGAACCACTAGAAGCCATGAGCCACTCTTCTGCTGATTGCTGCTATGGCATAAATCTGGAGCAGCTGGGATAGACCACCCAGAAGTACAGTACTATAGGAGTGAGATCTTTGGGCAAAAATAGAGACAAAGACTTGCAGAGGGGATTACCGATTAGGACTGGACTGGTAGCTATCATGAAACCTCTTTGTTGGTCAGAAGGCTAGTAAGCCAGTCTGATCCCTGTCATGCTCTTTATTTCGTTGCTTTCCCTGTTCCAATTTAGGACCTGGAGCAGGGCCATGGACAGAAGCAATCCTTCTACCCACCATTCCCTTTCCACGACTGACAGGTACAGCCAGGGCCTGGGAAAAGCACTTGGGGAGGAGAGTACGTAATGGTTTCTTTGGGATTTTTTTACATTTAATAAACCACGTAGCCAATGAAAACTGCTTGTGAAGGGTCAAGATTGAGCTAGAAAATTTCCTAGATACAGACTGAGTAGATTTTCCTTTAATTTTTCAAATAATCCAGGCATATATGTCAACATCTCTTACTCTAGATTAAGAACCAAGGCCAGGGAGATTTTGTTTCTTGTACAATCTCTTGGAGTAATTCACTTGTCTGGCAAACAACTAGTGAATTTGCACATGTGTCAGAGAGACCTTGATGACAACACTGGGCTGATAGCTCAAGTATAGCACCACCTACTGGGCAAAACTATAAATTGTCTTCCCTTGCTGGTTAATGACAAAGTGACACACTGTCTTCTCTGGCCTTAAGGTAGGCAAGACACAAACTAGTGTGGGATGCTACTTCTACTGCAGCATCTCAAGTGGAATCTTGAATATCCAGCAAGTGCAATATAAAATGTACCATATAAAATGATAGAATGTATTATTATCTAATCTACTGAACATAATTCATATTTCATTTGGAAAATGTTATAGTGAATAGAGTTCTGGGTTTGGAGACAGGAAATGCTGAGTTTAACTTCCCTCCTCTAACATTTATGAGTGTATGACACTGGTAAAGTCTATTAACCTCTGTGACTTCAGGCAACCCCTTAGGACTCATCCACTAAGTCATATGGGTATGCAGTTGGTGAGAAATTCCCACACTAGGAAGTTCCCACACTGATGAAATCACAAATCCTTTATATAGAAACATATGGAGGAAGATGTTAGAAAACTATCACCCTACTTCTTCCAATACTTCAAGAATCTGTAATTTCATCAGTATGAGTACTTCTTTGAACAAGTCAGAACGTAATCCTTCAATGGTTTCCTTTGTAATTTCTTTATGTTTAATAAACCATGTAACTAATGAAAATTGCTTTAGTGACTAAGTATATGATCTTCAAGTGTTGTTTTGGTCAGAAATATTTATCACCATTACCATTCATTCCATCAATCATCAGGTTGTGGTCCTCTTACCCTTCCCCCTTACCCCCCCACGCCAAAAAAAAGTTCTCAATGGGAAAAAAAGATTGCAGAGACAAGAGAACTTAGTATGAGGGTGAGTCAAGTCATATCTCAAGGACACTTGTGGTTGAAACTAAAAGGATAAAAACAAATAGATGGGAAGTGGAACAGATCTACTGACACTTCTACGGTGATCTATTCTCATCAGAAAAGATAGTGAAATACCACATTTGAGATTCACCAATTCCAATATCAAATATATTGTATGAAGATGAGTAAGTGAAAATAACATGAAAAAATAAGGTTAGGAAGAATGGCTGTGCCTATAATACTTATGTGTTATAAACTATGCTTTTTGTTACAGTAGAGGGCTCCTAAGGGGGGGGGGAGTGATAGAGATGCAAAATAAGAAATAAAAGGTGATGCAACATTTAAAAAACTAAAGAAAAATAAGTTCAGAAGGAGTCACAAATAGGAAAATTGTTAGAATTTCATATATAAGCCAGTTCCATATGTCAGCCTATTTTTGTTCTTTGAAAATTAGAATGTTTGTATTAGTTAATGATTGTTGGGTTCATAATAAAAAAGAATTTTTTTTTTACTAAAAGACTGTCTGTATCTGACAAAACACAGAAGAAATATATGCAAGGCAATTAAGTCAGCCTAGCAACCCTACCAGCTTGACCACCTTCTGATGGATATAGTCTGTTCTCCAAACTACCAGATCTACTTCTATTCCAGTCACCATACCCATCATTGAGGGGGAAAATCATTCTGGAGAAGGGGCCCATCTTCCTTATAAACTGCTGACCAAATGCCATCAACAGGTAGATAGGCACAAGAGTCCTTGGCAAGGCAGCTTCTAGCCCAGACCTCATCATCATCATCTGAGGAGACAGTTCCTGTGAAGAAAGACCCAGTCATCCCCACCAACTGCCACCACAAGGAAGGCAAGCTAGCCTAGCTGAAAAAGCAAGGCACCCTGAGGGAGAGACAGAAACTGGCACATGCCAGAGAGGTCAATCCACCTCTTACCACTTTTACCCATATCTCCTCTTAGACCCTAACAGAGACAATGCAAAACCCTGAACCCAAGAACCTTGGGAATGGCATTACTTCCAGCCCCTCAGTGCTCTCAGACATCATCCTAGAAAGCAACCCCTGTATAGCTGCTTCCAACTACTCTTGCAGGTGCTACAGGCACATCTATTAAAGACCCAGAAAAGAAAGTTCTTGCCACCAAAGTCCTTGGCACTGTCAACATCAAAAATGTATTTGATTTTATCCATGGAAATGACATTAAAAGCACTACCATCTGCTGGACCTCAACAACTATAAGACTTGCAGTTGAAACTTGCCATATTTAGAATGTGAATTCATTGATAGAAGGGACTGTGTTACTTTTCTACTTGCATCCCCCAGTACTTAGAATACTGCTTTGTACATAATAAGTGCTTAATAAATGTTCATTCATTCATTCAGGAAATCTACACTGGAGGTAACATAATTTTAAAGTCAAATGGGCCAATTTTCAAGATAAGTCAAAGGAGAAGTTTGTAAAAGAATGGAAAAAAAATCATGGACAGTAATATTACCCCCCAAAAAGCCAACAACTAAAAATTCATTAGTGTACTTTCTCAATGCTATAAGATCTTTATGAAAAATTTCACTAGACATATCAAAGGTATCCTTGATACACACACACACACACACACGAAGAAAAGAGGCTTTTCTATTTTCTTTCTTTTTTTTTTTTTTTAGGCAATCAGGGTTAAGTGACTTGCCTAGGGTTACACAGCTAGTAAGTGTCTAAGACCAGATTTGAATTCAGCTCCTCCTGACTCCAGGGCCAGTGTTCTCTATCCAGTACACCACCTAGCTGCCCCTCCAATTGATTTTCTACAGACCATGTTTTGACAATCTTACATTAAAGAGAGGTAAAAAGAAGACAAAGTGAACAACTCTATTTGCTGATAAAAAAAAAAAATGTAACTCTGCGGAGCAAAACGCAGCTCAAAGTGTCTTGAAATCATACAAGTTTCTTGTACAACTGATCTAAGCATCACAAGCCTCAGCATCAGCATTTGGGGGACAACAAACAGGGACACATGCTGAACAAAGGTGCTTGTGACTGTCATAGATATCATTTTCTAGGTCCAAAAAGAAGAGGATTTCCCTATTAATGGATAGGTTCTACAGATGTTCTTGTTTGCAGGTGACATTGTACTGCTTCCTCAATGAAATCCACAGAGGTTCAAAAGAGATCAGTCTAGCTAACTAAATAGGAAAGACAAAGTGGATCACAAATACATATTGCCTCAATTACGACAAAGAGTTGAATGAATAATCCATTGACTTAATCCATAAGTACATAGATCTTGGAACGGTACTAAGGAATTTGGCCTCAGAATGAAATAAAAGGGGAAAAAGTGAACTAAATTGCATTTAAGAATTTGCACAGCACTTTAAATAATCTCAATCTATTTCCCATTGCAAAAGCCCATCATTTTAACAATGATAGTCATAACTAACAATACTTTCATGGTTTTGAATAATGAGACATTCCAACTGCCAAAGAATCACAATGGCAGGTAATAAAAAAGCATGTTGGGAAAAAGCCAAATGCAGCATATTTCCAGCTATGACTTTTATGTGTGATAAGACCCAAACAGGACAGTGGAGAGAGTTGTGGATTTAAAGTCAGGAAGACAATCTGTGTGATCCTGGGCAAATAACTTCTCTTAGCTTCAATTTCCTCATCTGTAACATGAGGGAGTTGAATTCAATGGCCTCTAAGGTCCCCACAAGCTCTAAATCTATGTTCCTATGGTCCTAGGTGGGCCAATCATGTATCAAGAATAAAGGATAACCAATGGCTTACCTAAATATGCACCGGTCTCTACAAAATGTTAAAAGAACCAGTGGAAGGCTTTGATTATGTCAGGTGCATTCTTTGTGGAGGACTTATGGAGAAAATATGAACAAGAACTGTACAAGATAAGAGAGTATGGATAAGTTTCAATCCACACTGTTCAAGGAATAGTACTTATACTGAGATCATGTTTCTACTGAAGTATTTAATAACTAGCTTATTTAGTATTAACAATAAATATTGCCATAATTCAATGGATTTGTGGCCTCATTGGTATGAGTATTCCCTCCATTGGTGGAGATTGCAACCCATCCTAGACCTTCTCTTCCTATTTAATTCTCATCCATGATCCTTCATTGGGATATTCCTCTAGGTGTTCCATTGACTATTAACCAGTTTAATGTTCAAGATTCCTATATGCTAGCCATCATTCCTGCTATATGACTCACCTCTTTTTCCAATGATACATTTCCTTTATGATAGCATTGTTGGAAATATGCTAAAGTCTACTTGCACCTACCATGCATCTTTCCATGGCCCTCTGGGTCATCTGTAGCTTTACTTCTTTGATTATTGTCGTGTTCGAATACACACAACCATACATCATCAGGAAAACATTTCTGTTAAAAAGATAGTGTTTTTATGTCAATGAACAATTTGGGATTATTGAAAGAACAGTACAATCTAGACTACTTCTATTCATCATAAACCTAAATCGCTACCATTTGGAAATAATGTACTGAGGCACTACTTTAATAGCTCATCCAATAGCAAGTCTTAGCAATAAGCAACTTTCACCCATTTACTCTCCCCTGAATAGACTTTTCTTTACCATCTCTACTGAAAAATCACAGACATCACTGAGGACATCCTACAATGGTCTGGGACTTGATGCAAATGCTCAATATCACCTGCAAACAAGCACATCACAATCTGGAGAACTTCACTGTTCCTAGGGAATTCCTCTTTTATTTCAACCTTTCCTAAGTTCACAACAGTGGTAAAAACCTCATACCAAGCTTTCTGACGACTTTCAGCTCCACTGCTTTGTGCTGGTTTTGATGTAACAGTACTTGTAATCTTTCACTATCTTCCTCCTACTACTTAACACATGACTTTGTATTCTAAAAAAGTGTTTCCTTGGATGCCCTGTCTTGCCACTGGACAAATATATCAAGTGTTTGCTGGTTAAGACTGGTTCTAGGCTCTTTTGGTCTCCTCATTGTAATGATTGCTTTGCATAAGTTAAACTTTTGTCGGAACTGGAGATAACCAAAGTCAATATCTTTGTGTTTTTAACTTTTTAGTTTGAGGCACAGATAGCAGCTTTGAACAGATAAAGCTGAAGCTCTTACAAATATTCTTGACATCTTCATAAATTTATTATCCCTTCCTCTAATACTGATTTTGACTTTTGCTCTAACTAGTCAGTCAATGCTGACTGCTCTGACAGCTGATTCTTATATAACTAGCATATTAGTATCAATTTCCTGGAAAAATAAAACAAGACCTTATTTGGTGCTTGGCATATTCAATGCCTTCTGATTCTCTTCCAGAAGAAAATCTTTGAAATATTTCTTAAACTTGAACCACATTAGCATTTCACTATCCTTCCCTGTGCTCATTTTTGTAATTTAATCATAAGCCAGTAGACTTTATCCCTATCTAAATGTATGAAACAGCTATTTAGAGAATTTAGAGATAAGTTAATGTTTACAGATTATCTAAAAAAACCTATGGGTTCTTCTTTTTCCACTACTCCACTACTATCAGGACTGAAAGTCACATTTTATTTTTCTTTGTTTCATGTGTTGTCATGGCCAAAGAAATCATCACCAGTTTATTGAGTCTCTCCATATTTAGATCGGTCCTTGAGCTCTGTCACTGGGGCAGTAATCAAAGCCTTTTCAAGTAGAAACTACCAAAGCTTATAACCACCGGTATAGGTGCAAGACCTCCACTCTGATATTCTGTCCACTACAATTGATCTTCCTTGGCAAAGAACATTGAGGCAATGATCCCTGGTGATTGATCTTGGGGGATGCATATCAGAATGAAGGCTTGAGCTAATGACATTACAGAATATCCCATAATCCCTTTAGTTAGCCTAGAACCCTGAGGGGGAGATGATGTAGGTAACCATGTTCTGGGGATCTGAGCTGCCAGTGTGAGTGGGAATAAAAATAAAGACTCCCCAGAGTCTATATCATTATGTTTGTTTAATGACCCAGTCAAATCTTAGTATTGAAGGGAAAACTATGGTAGCTTTCAAAAGGAATACAATCAAAGGAACCTTGGAGGCTGTAACAGGATTCATATCTACCATCATTTCCTCATAACACGGTTTAGGCCCATTCTTCCTCCTTCCTCCTGTGGCAAGAATCAGTTTTCCCTAAAATGAAACAAATTGGTCTGTAGAACCAGATTGTCCCTGCTTCCCTGAAACAGCTTCACGGCATAAAACAGCTTTATGGCAGGATTGGGGCCCTCAGACTTGGTGAATTTCTGGAGACTACAAGAACCACAGCATCCTGTCCTATTGTCCAGACACATGGAAAGGGGGGAGGCCATGGTCTACAGCTAAATGCCACTGTAAGCCTTATTGGACATCCTTACTGTGGTGGGAAAAGGAAAAAACCTCCTTTTCTTAACTGTACAATGACTCGTGAGTTCCTAATTTCATCCCGACATCAAATCTGACCTAAGAGAGTACTAACATTAGGTTTGGCTAGATACTATCAATCTAACTTTCCCATTTGAAAGATGAGGAAACTGAGTGCTACCACCGCATGTGAAAGCAGAGAGGCACCACCAACCCTTCCTTCACATACTCCTCTCTCTGTATAATGACACCTATGCTGAAATACACATAAGACATCAACTTCGATTAAAAGTGGCTTCTCCTTTCTTTTCATAAGACTAAATAAAGACAATGCATTCAGAGTTCCTAAAATGAGTCAACGTTCAATCTATGCTGATGGCTATAAAAGGCCCAGTGATTTTCTCAGGACGCATGTGTATGGCACACACCACTTAATTCATTTAATAAACATTTATTAAGCACCTGCCATATCCAAGACATTGTACTATATGCTGGAAACATAAAGACAGTCTTTGTCCTCAAGGAGCTTAGAATCTAAGAAGGGCAATGTGACACATACATAAAGAAAGCTCATAGGAGGAGAACTGAGAGAGAGGCAAAGGAGAGTTCAAGGCAAATTTTAGGAGGGAGAGATCATTTTCCTCTGCTACCATCGTGGAAGGCTTCATAGAAAAGGAAGTATTTGAGCCTGGCCTTAAAGAAAGAGAATAATCTCAACAGATAAAGATAAGGAAGCAGCCTGCTGGGAACAGTCAGCATCCTACTACTACTGCTATTATTATTATTAATAATGATAATATCTAACGTTTACATAGCACTCAGTATGTGCCAGGCAGTGTGCTAAGCACTTAACAAATATTATCTTACTGGACCTCACAATAAAACCTGGGAGATAAGTGCTATATTATCACCCCTTTACAGATGAAAAAAACAAAGTAAACCAAGGCTAAATGACTTGCTCAGGGTCACACAGGAGGCCACATCTGAACACTGGTCTTCCTGACTGCAAGCCAAATGCACCATCTACTGAGTTACCTAGCTGCCGAATACGACTTAAATATCTATTCTAAGAAAGAGTAGTATGAACCAAGGTTGGAAAGCTATGTGCCAGAGGTTAAAGGTGTCACAACATCATTGAGCAAAGATGAGGGCATTTGGCTGCCCACAATGCCCTGTGCCTATTTAAGAACATCAGGAAGTAGCCTGGTCTGATATCTCTCTGCCCTTTCTCTGCTCAACTCCTTGAGAAATGAAAACTAGGTGTCTCTACTTCCTCTCTTTTAACTTGCTTCTGTTTGTCTTCTGATGTGTCATTTGGCTTCTCCAAAGTTACCAATGAACTCTTTTTTTTTTGCTTTTTTTTTTACTTGATTCTTTTTTTTTAAAATAAATCTATTTATTTATTTGCTTATTTACATCATTCATTTCCACAAGATTTTGAGTAATAAATTTTTTCCCCATCTTTCCCCTACCCAACACCTCAAAACAGTCATCCTACTG
>CM053585.1:399395879-399411082 GCA_028646515.1 Pseudochirops corinnae
TTGTCTTCCTCCCATTCCATGCTTTGATTCTTCTTTTCCCCAAAGAAGGAATCTAGAGTTTGGTTGCTGTTCTTACTTTGCTTCCTTTGCCTGCTCATGGTTGGGCAGTCAATGATTTTTTAGCTCTGTGGAACTCTGCTTCCAGAAGGGAAAACTCTGTCCCAAATCACTGAGGTTTTCCCAGCTGCCGGAGCTATTAGGGGGCTGTTGTTTTTTTGCAGCCCCCACCAGCTTTGGCTCACTGAAAACACACCCCAGTACCACCGCCCAAGACCACGATCCGGATCCAGGCCGTTCAACGCAAGAGCACTTGGCCTCAGAACAATCACTTGGCCTCCCTGCAGTCTGCAGGCCGGGAGCTCTGAAGCAGCAACATGGAGGCAGCTGCAGGGCCTCCACTTCTGCCGCTTCCTTGCCCTGGAGGCAGTCTGGCTGGACCTGCTTTTCTCCCTCAATTTTAGCCGAGATCCACTGACCTTTCACTTAGTCCTTTTTTTCTTATGGCTTGATATTTCTGGAAACTGCCACAGCTGCCGCTGATCCACTCTCCTGAAGCTCCAGCTGCAGCTTGTTCTGGCCGCCCCCTGGGACCATGCCGTGGTTTCAAGCTGGGCTGCTTTTGGCTCCCAGAGCTGCAGTGATCTCTTCCTGCTGAGCTGCCTTCAGTCAGAGGTGTATTTGTGTGAGTTTTAGAGCCCTAAAATTTGTTTAGAGTCATATTTTATGGGTATTTGAGGTGTCTATGTGGGAGTTGCGGTACCTTGCTGCTCCTACACCGCCATCTTGTTTTACCAATGAACTCTTAATTGACAGACCTAATAGCCTTTTCTCAGTCCTCATCCTTGACCTCTCTGTCACCATTTCCCCCTGCATACTTTTCTCTCTAGGTTTTCAAGACACTATTCTCTCTTGGTTCGCCTCCTGACTATTCCTTCTCATCCTCACTTTCTGGACCTTCATCCATGTCATGCTCTCTAGCCATAGGTATTCCCCAAAGCTCTGTCCTGGGCCCTCTTCTCTTCTCCCTCTATGCCATTTATTGGTGAGCTCATTAGCTCCCATGGGCTCAATTATAATCTCTATGGAAATGATTTCAAATCTATCTGTTCAGCCCTAATCTACTTTTCTCCTGAGTTCTAGTTCTAAATCACCAACTCTTTGGACATCTCAAACTGGATCTGAAAGTCAAGAAGTCCTTATTTTTCTCTGCCTCCTCCCACCAACTTTCCCTTCTTCCTTCCTTTCTTATTACTGTCAAAGGTGCCACAATCCTCTGAGTCACTCAGGCTAGCAACCACGGTTTATCCCTAACTCTTCTCTCACCCACCCTGTTGCATATATGATCTGTTTTCAAATTTTACTTCAACCTTTACAACACCTCTTATATAAGCCCTTGTCTCTCCACTCACATAGCCACCTCCTTAGGACAGGTCTTCTAACTGATCTCTCTTTTTCACATACCCCCCAATTCTAATCCATCCCCCACTCAGCCACAATGATTTTCCTAAAGCACACATCTTACTGTGTCATCACTTTACTTAATAAGTTCCAGTGGTTCCCTATTACTTCCAGGATCCAATATAATGTTGTTTGGCATTTAAAGCCTCCTTCCCTACCTCTCCAGTCTTATCCTTTATTTCCCACCACACACTCTACATTCCAGTCACACAGATCTTTTTGCTATTCCCTGCACACAGCACTCCATTTCCCAACTTCATGTCTTTTCACTCTATATCTTGTCCCCATGCCTGGAACACTCCCTCCTTCTTAGCTTCCTTCAAGACTTAGTTTAGATCCCACCTTCTAGATTCTTTCTAGGCCTTTCCAGATCCTCACGTTGCTAGTGACTGACAATTGAGTTCCCCTTCCATCTGCTCTGTATAAATCTTGTATTCACCTAGATAGTTACATGTGCCTCACCCATTGGAACATGAGCTCCTTGAGGGCAGGAATGGTGTTTTTGTCTTTCTTTTTTATATTCCCAGAGCTAAGCCCAGTGCCTGGCACATGGTAAGCATTTAACAAATGAGTGGTGGTTACTTGATTGATTGATTCATGGCTGTTATCAGTTATTAGTGGCTAGATATCCAGCTGGGTATTATGGAAGAAAAAGGATAGACCAAGAGCTAAACTTGTGGTCACTCTGGAGCATTGAGAGAAAGAAAGGGAATTTAGCATAAGGATCAAACACATTAGGGGACAGAACAGGAAGTTGGAAAAGTGAGTCAAGTATGAGTGAATGAGGGGAGCAGACAGTGTGTGTAGAAAAGAGAAAGGACAGAGAGTGAATGTTAAGGCCAATGAATGACTGGAAGACAGCACAGGAGTACAAGGAGTGTTTGGGTCCCAGTTCTTTCCTCCCCCATCTCCAGTAGTGTAACTATCAGCACAGCAGAGAGATCAGTGATGAGAGGGAGGCTCGATAGGACAGGAGTCAGACTGCAGTGGACTGAAGAAACAGTAAGGAAGTAGATACAGCAAGTATAGACTGGACTATCCTTTTTTAAAAGTTTGGGACAGGTATGTGACACAAGCATATTTATAGTCTGTGAGAAAGAAGGCAGTAGGAAGGGGGGATTGAAGAAAAGAGAAAGTGAATGATTGATATGAGCAAAGTCCAAGAGGATATGGGGCACAGGTAGAGGAAATTAAGAGGCAGGTAGAGGAAATTAAGAGGCAGCTAGAGCTCTGGGCCAGGGTTGGGAAGACCTGAGTTCAAATTTGGCCTCAGACACTTACTAGCTGTATGACCCTGTAAAAGTCAATTAATCTTTGTTTGCCTCTGGAGAAGGAAATGTCAGACTAGGACAAAAAACCCAGGACAATATTGGAGTGTTATGGTCCATAGGGTCATGAAGAGTTGGGACATGAATCAACAGAGGGAATTAGCCTAAAGCAAGGAGGTGGGTCATCTCATATTCTGAAAACTGGAGGATGGGAAATGTGGATACATCTTTTCAAAAAAGTAGAAAGTATGATTATCTTCCAAGAGAGATTCAGGTGTTCAGTAATAGTGCTATCCCACCACAGTAGAAATGACTGCACAACACATCTACCTCATCTCTCTTTTCCTTCCCCTACCTCAACTTACGCACCTCTAGAACACAAGACATTAGAGTATTGACAAACAAAAAGTACACCAATAAGGCACTATTTGCATACTGTTTTAAGCTCTATTATGTCCCTGATGAACAATAAATGGAAAGTATAATTTAAAAATTATTACGAGCTGTCAAATTTCCCTAAGAACATGTCCCTCTGTTGCCAAGTCCATCAAAAACTCCCTTAAAAAAGTCTACCATCCCCCCCACTCCTACCCCCATCACTCAATGTAAGGCATGTAAACTCCTCGAGTATAGAGATTGTTTCATTCTTTTAAACTGTACTCTTAGCACCTAGCCCAGTGCCTGGCACACAGCAAGCCCTAATAGATTCTTACTGATTGATATGTGCTTGTGTAACATTACATGCACATCTTACATAGGATGTACATGCATCCATACATATATAAAAATGGTTATATTAGAATTATAAAAATTCAAGCTTAATAGAATCTTGCCAAATTGAATTATATAAATTATTGGGAAAAAAGGGTACAAACACACAATGATAACTAGATGCATAAGGAACAAATCATAATATATTCAGCAATTCTCTCCTACTATGTATGCCCTATAATTGAGTCCAGCAAGAATTAAATATGGAATTTAATAGCTTAAGCCTTTTCTGTGTAGTCATTTTCTAGCTTTTGACTAATTTCATTCACTAAAAATATGTACTGAGTGCTGAATATTTATGAAGAAAATTGTACTATGCACTAACTACAGACAATACAATTCTTGGCCCCAAGGGGTTGCCATATTAACAGTGTCAACATAGTCCTAACCTGTCCTTTTATTTACTAACTTGTTTTTTTATAAACTAACAGCACAGTACTATCTTTTCTTTTTTTGGTAAAGTTTTCCATTCTGGTTTCTTGTCTCTCTTTGTGGTGCAAAAGAATGGTTAGTAGGTTTTAAATGATAAGCTTGAATATTTCACTTCCATTTTATCAGGGAAGACTTTGTGAAAGGTGAAATTTAAGAAGGATCTTAAATAAGGGAAGAAAGTAACGGGGCAGGGGGAGCAAGAGGGAACAAAGGTTTTTTTTTTAAAGAATCTACTATATGCTAGACGCTGTGCTAAACTCTTTACAAATATTGTCTCCTTTGATTCTTTCAGTAACCCTGTAAGGTAGTACTTATTATGACCCCAATTTTACAGTTGAGGAAACTGAGGCAGACAGGGTCACAGAAGCCAGTAAATTTCTGAGGCCAGATTAATTTTGATGAAGTCTGTGAAATTTAAGGAGGATCCTGAGTAAGGGAATAAGGGAAGGAAGGTACATGATTAACCAAGTTAGTGGCACATAATTCAGAGATTCAGTGGTGGTAGTTGAGAATTTGAAGGGCCAATGGTCAGTTTTATTTAGGTGGTACAATATAGGATAATAGATTTAGAGCTGAATAAGACATTGGACTTAATCTAGTCTAACCAACCCATTCTATAGTAGAGGAAACTAATAACCAGAGAGGTGAGGTGATTTGCTAAAAAGTTAGACAGGATCTGAACCCAATCTTTTGACTGCAAACCAAGTAATCTCTTAACTGCATCTTACACAGGAATCAAGAAAGGGGTTGTCCAGTTTTTCTCATCACAAACTCCATACCTGTGTTTGCAGCTTTCACCCTATCACCTCACAGCACTCAGCCAATTTCATTAGATTTTTTTGGTCTCCATTTCACAGACGGAGAGCCTGAGGTAACACTAATGAAGCACATAGACAACCCAAGCAGCACAATAATCAGTATTTCTACAAAGATCAGCTGTGATTCTGCTAAAATGGTTACAATAACTGAGAACATAATTTTCCTCTGACCTTCTTTAAAAACTAGTTTTCTTTCCCATTGTTAGGGGCTATTTATAGATATCCTCTCCTTGCTTCCCCCAAATGAGCAGGGGGGGAAGTGTATAATTTTGAAAGAATGAACCATATAAACAACCTGAAGGCTTGAGCTCATAAATTCCCACAAACTGACTAGGTTTTGGGGGGGCATTACCAATAGGAAGCTCTCTAAGGAAGAATCAGGATACTATGGAGAGAGTTAGTACTACAGTACAGTACCATACAGTACAGTGAGTAGGCCTTTTGTTGTCCTACACAAAAACGACTGCACCTATGATTTCACGGCTTTAGGGAAGTCCTGGAAAAGAACACTCCTTCTATCAATACAGGTGAGCACTTTCTCTGTGATTTATAATTTGAGAAAGCTGCCTAGGAAACTGAGAGGTCAAGAAATCGGTCTAAAATTACACAGACAGTATGTGTCTGAGGCAAGACTTGAACCCATGTATCTTAGTACTGAGGCCAACTCTTTGTCCACTCTACCTCTTTGCCCTGCACATAGTAAAGTAATATTGAGAGGGATTACTGGCTACAAAATTTGCTTTTGTAGGATCACAGGATTTAGAGCTGGAAGGGGCCTTAGGAACCAGTTAATCTTGCTTTATGTAAGTGTCATTGTCGTCATCGTCATCATCATCATCGTCGTCATCATCATCAACGTCATCTCCCATGGATTCAATTATATTTTCTATGCTAATAATTCTCAGATCAACTTATCCCTTCTTTCCTAACCTCCTCTCTCATCTCCATTGCCCATTGAGTACCCATTGGACATCTCAGACTGGACAAACTACTGAAGTCCTATAAGCATCTAAAACCCAAAATGTCTAAAACTCAACTCATTATCTTTCCCTCCAAGCCCTCCATTAACTTGCTCCCAGTCACCCAGGCTCACAACTTCATATCCTCCTCATCTCCTCATCTCCTCCCACCCCAAATCCAATCTACTGCCAAGTCATGGTGATTCTACCTTCAAAACATGTTCCATATATTCCCTCTTCTCTCCTCTGACACTGCCACCACTCTGGTACACCCATGCCTTCAGAGCCTCATGACTAGTCTATTGTATTAGCCTTCTAGCTGGTCTCCCTGCTCACGTCCCCCACATTAGTTCCTCTCCACTCAGCTATCAAAATGATCTCTCTAAAGAGCAAAGTAGACCATGTCACACCCTCATTCAATAAACCTCACTGGCTCCCTATTATCTCTAAGATCAAATATAAAATCCTTTGCCTTTCAACAACCTTTATAACCTGAACCCTTTCTAACTTTCCAGTTTTGTTACACCTTAGTCCCCTACAAGTACTCTATGATCTGGAGATACCAGCCTTCTTGCTATTCCTCCCACAAGACATTCATTCTCCTGACTTAATGCTTTTTTTAGTGGCTATCCCCCATGCCTGGAATTCTCTCCTTATTATCTCCACCTCCTGGCTTCCTTCAAATTCCAACTAAAATCTTACCTTCTATCAGAAGCTTTTCTCAGTCTCCCTTAATGTTAGTGCCTTCTCCTTACTGATTTTCTCTAATGTGTGTATATATAGACACACGTATACTATCTTGTTTTTTCTTAATTGTTTATGTGTTGTCTCCCCCATTAGAATGTGTGTTTCTTGAGGGCAGGGACTGTTTTATTGTCTTTCTGTGTATCCCCAGCAGTGAACACAGTGCCTGGCACGCAGTAGGCATTTAACAAATGCTTGTTATCTTGACTTAAAGTCTTTCTCATTAAAGAAATCATGCTTATCTCAAAAAAAAAAAAAACCCAACTCATCAACCTTGTTTTCCAAGCAGTAGCTAGATAAATTCCTATGCCATTCTCTTCCTAGGGGATGCAGTGAGGTAAGAGAAGGGAAGATTAGGAAGAATTCTGGAGTAACCATTCTGACAATATGGAAGTAGCTCAAGAAAAGAGATTGGGAGGTCAAGCAGTCTGAGTGGTATGGGGATATTGCAAGACAACCATCATCATCCTGGAAATAGTGCCAACCTTTGAAAAGCTAGTGTCTAAAAGAAAGATACATCTTGACTGATACTTATTATACTAGTTACCAGTGAGAGGGGAATGGGGAAAACACAGAGCAGGAAGTAAGGGAGGAGAAAAAAAGTCTACCTTAGGACAAGGAAGCAGCTAGGTGGTGCAGTGGATAGAACACTGGACCAGGAGTAAGGAAGACTTGAGTTTAAAGTCTCCCTCAAATACTTATATAGTCGGTGTGTCCCTGGACAAGTAAGTCACTTAACTTCTCACACACTCAGTTTCTTCATCTGTAAAATGGGTGTGATAATAGCTCTGACCTGTCAAGGTTGTTGTAAGGATTGAATAATATTTGTAAACCTTAAAGCACTATATAAATGCGAGCTATTTGTGTTATCTAACCAAAGCATTACATTGGAAAAGAGTGGAAAAATTTCACTTAAAGAGGCTGAAACTCCACCTCTAGATTATGCTCTTTTGCTTGGCAGAGAGAATCAAAGCCTGATCATTCCCAAGGACAAAGTGCCTGGCTACAATAGTTGTGCCACTAACATTTTTCATTTATTTAAGTGGTTTTGGCAAGGGTGCTAGTAAATAAGACCAAATTAAAGCTCCTGTTTGGCTCTTCAGCTAGAAAAAACAGATATCAGTACAGTTCATGCTGAGCCACTCTAAACTCTGCATACAGGACTTATGAAGCCCAAAATTAAGGGAATTGTGAGACCATATAAAAAGACAAGGGGGATGAGAAATTAAATATTTGTAAAGCAGTGAGGTGGCACAATGGATAAAGTGCTGGGCCTGGAGTCAGGAAAATGTCTTCTTTTCTTTTTTCTTTTTTGGAGGGGGAAAGGGAGGGCAATTGGGGTTAAGTGACTTGCCCAAGGTCACAGGGCTAGTAAGTGTTAAGTCTCTAAGGCCAGATTTGAACTCAGGTCCCCCTGATTCCAGGACCGGCGCTCTGTTCACTGTGCCACCTAGCTGCCCCTGAAGATCCATCTTCTTGAGTTCAAATCTAGCCTCAGATATTTACTGGCTGTGTGACCCTGGGCAAGTCATTTAACCCTGTTTGCCTCAGTTTCCTCATCTGTAAAAATGAGCTGGAGAAGGAAATGGTGAACTGCTCCATTATTTCTGCCAAGAAAACCCCAAATGGGGTCACAACGAGTAAGACATGACTGAAAAACAACTCAACAACAACAAAGCACTAATACTGGGTCATGCATGTTCAGTGTTAGTATAGAATGTTTTCTATAATAAAAAAAAAGTTTTCAACAGCACAACTTTATGGTCAATTTCAGACACTATGCTAAGACAGTCCAGCACCTATAGAAAGAGATAGCAAGGCTGAACAGTAGCAGAGAGCTGGTCAGGCTTCCTCACCTTAAGGGTTTGTAACCGACTTTGCACTGTTACTCTGGAGGGGCCTATAGTTTTCTGAAGCACCATGTTGTAGCACACAGCATGATGTCAGGAAACCCGGGTTCAGATACTAGGAGGTGATAGATAACCTGTGTCATTTATATTCCTCACAAAGGTATTGCAAGGATGAACTCACAAATCTTATAAAGGGCTTTGAATTCTCTCCCTTTCCTTGAATGGGAGGCATGGCAACAGTATCCAGGGGAAAAAAGAAGCTGCATGAGTACCATTTTTGTTTTTCTGTGTTTAAAAGGAAATGGAAGAAAAAGGAGGGAAAAATGTTAATCAATCAAGTTACTCGCAGATATTTATAAAATATTTATTTAAATATATATAAATATAAATATCTATTTATTATAAACATATATTAAATATTTATTAAGTATCCACTATGTGCCATGTACTGTGCTAGGTAGATAGAAAGGGTCATCAGAGAGCTCACATTCTACTGAGATAGAACAAAACATTTGTCTTGGATAAAAGGCTTCTAAGGCATGGTGGATAGAGTACTAGGCTTGGAATGGGGAGACCTGAATTTAAATCCTACTTCTGGAATACTGTAGCTGTGTGTCCACAAGCAAATCTCTCTAAGCCTCAGTTGACTTATCTCTAAAATGAAGAGAATAAAGTAGATGGTTTCCAAGGACCTTTTCTGATTTAAATCTATGATCCTCTGATTTACCTGAACAGCCATACCGTACATTTCTTTTTATTTATTAATTTATTTTCTTTTTCAAATTCATTTTAAACTTAATACTACATTTAAAAAGAACATTTCCACGTACACAGCAGAATATAAAATAAGATTCAATATAAAACAATAAATTTCCATTTTATGAAAACCTATGTAATAAATCCTACATGCACACAGTATATTACCATAAGCATTCTCTTTCTAGACAGCAATATTTCTCAAGGTAGCTCATGCTCTTGGAGTGATCTGGGAAGCTACTTACATAAAAATTCTAATTTTCATATTTGGAGTTCTTAGTTCTTTCAAGTTCTTTTAAATACTAATGAGAATGGTTCCTTTCCTTAGGCCTAGGTCAATAACAAGTCTTCGATTTTCTTAAAAATTCTTGTCTTTACATTTTTATGTTCAAAAAAGGTTCTGAAAAAAATCTTTGATACTAATACAATGTATTTCTTTTAAACTTTTCATTCTTAACTTAACAATGCTAAATAAAATGTAAGCATCTTCCCCACACACAGAGTAGAACAGAAAAAGGAGATTGTCCTTGAGGTAGCCTGTTCTACTTCTGTGCATCTCTAATTGTAAGGAGATTTTATCTTACATTAAGTAAAAATTTGCCTCTTTGCCACTTTGATGTAAAATGCTTCTACTAGGAGACAGCCCTTCAGATACTTGGGGAGAATGATTATGTCTGCTGCTACTTCATTTTCTTCTACTGCCTGAGGTCTAAAACTTTCACAGCCCTTTCCGGATAAAACCAAACTCAGGCCTGCAGCCAAAGGCAAGGAAAAAAACATATTGATATGACCAAGAACCCTAAACATTGATTTAAAATGTTACAAATCTTTGTATTTCTTCCAGGCTCTTTTTATCCCAGGAGTTTAAGGCTTCCAACAAGGAATTAGCCATTAACCATAATAGCTCAGAGCCACATTAAATGCATTTTGCATTTTAACTTTTTTTTTTTTTCCTTTTTGGAGGGTGGAAGGCAGGGCAATTGGGGTTAAGTGACTTGCCCAGGGTCACACAGCTAGTAAGTCTCTGAGGCTGGATTTGAACTCAGGTCCTCCTGACTCCAGGGCTGGTGCTCTATTCACTGCGCCCTCTAGCTGCCCCCATTTTGCATTTTAAAATGCCTTTTAATAACTGGAAGAATGGAGATTTTGAGAAGCTAATGACTGGCCTTCTGTCAAAGAATTAATGTTTGCTGAACTGAACTGAAATCAATAACAGATTCAAGGGGAAAAAACCCAATACTCCAACCTGTCAATCTCCACACTATATAGTGTTGAAGAGATTTTTCTGTTGTAATTACGTTAGTATTTTGTATATTTTTAAACATGTAGCATTCATTTTTAAAAATCCAATGGTATCATGAAGGGAATTTTCCTGCATGCCCATGGTTTTGAACTGGCAAAGAGAGACACTGGTCACACGGCAAAGTGAGAATTATAATTCGGTTACATATTCAGTTATGCCTTACTGCCTTTCTTATTATCTGAAAGAGTAAAGTCATCATTTATTCATTATCAATTCAGAGCTAACAAGCTAATGGGAGATGGTTTCAGGTAGTTTGAGAGTCAGTGTGAGCTTCTGCATTGGGCACTAAGTGAACATCTGGATAAAGTGCTGGGCAGCCAGATATCAGCACAACAGCTGGGTGCCATATGTGAACCTAAAACCTCCATACCCAACAATTCCCATTACTCTATTTTCAGACACTTCCACACCTTCAAAGGCTTCTAGCCCTCTTCTTCTGCCAAGATTACTTCACTCATTTACTCCTTTTCCCTATCTCACTTCCCTATTCTGCCTAGGATAATAATCCCATCTGCCTTCTCTGTCTTCTTCTCTCATCTTCATCTCTGTTATCTTCTTTTCCCCATTTCAGTCTGCACCTGGAAACATTTTTTTCGTTTTCCTGTTTGTTCAATTGCTTCTCCTAAGACTCTCTGCAGAATTCATTTATACTGTGAAGACTTCTAGTGGATTTCCTATAACTGGAGATTTTCCTTAAGTTTTCCCCCAAATTTTCTCCTCACCAATGAAGGTTTCTCACATAATCCTAGGGTCACAGCTTGATGATCAAATTTCCTTTTTAAGCATGGCTTAAATTGGTTATGATCTCACTGAATTTTATAGCTAGTTCCTGCTTTCAGCTGAAGTTCAGAAATGTAACCTTGGCTAACATGGGTGGGGTGTGATGTGGAACCTGTTATTTTATAATTAAGGCCCTTCTGAAAACTCTTTTGCTGGGCAAAATTTCATCTTTTAAATTTTTTTTTCAACAAGGCTACTGAAGGCTTTGCTAAAGCTCCCTAAATATCATATAAGGTATTTGAAAGTAGCTAAGCAGTTAAGATTAGAGTGAAGTAAGGTCTTTAAAAGGGGGGGGGGCAACTTCACAGTGATGTCAGATCTCCAATAGTTATGAGTTATGAGATCTCTAAAGTCTCTTCCAAGAATGTCTGGTTCCATGATTATAGGGATGTAGGATCTTAGAATAGAAGGGGCTTTGGTGGTCATTTAGTCCAGTTCCTCTACCCAATGGTGAATTACCTTGAAAAACATCCCAATAAGTGGTTGTCCATCCTCTGCTAGTATGCTTCCAGTGGCAGGGAAACTCACTACCTCATAAAGCAGTTCATTCCATTTTTAGACAGCTCTAATTGTTAAGAAATCCATTTTCATACTGAGTCAAAACCTGTATCCTATAAGTTCCACCCTTTGGTCCTGGTTTCTGTGACTAAGGTAATGTGGCGAGAGAAAAACCCAAGCAAATAAATAACCTAAAAAAAGCCCTTCCTCAAAATAACATGTGGTGGGAAGACTTGTATGAACTGACACAGAGTGAAGTAAGCAGATCCAGGGGGAAGATATACACAATGACTACAATAATGTAAATGAAAAGAACACTAGAGGGAAGCCAAACTCTGAGTAATTATATAGTAATTACAATGACCCATCTTGGTCCTGGAAAACAAATGATGAAACTCATTCTCTCTCCTTCCTTTTGGCAGAGAGTTGGAGGGAATATGGGTGTGGAATGTTGTATCTACTGTCAGATGTGGTGTCTTGGGCGGGTGGTTTTAGCTTAATAAATTTTTTTTTCTCTTGTAACATGGAAAGAGTTGAGCATTGTCCTTACCAGTGGAGTATCAGAGATAAAGTGAGGTTTTGATGCCTTCAAAATATCCCACAAGATATAGCTCTGTGTGTGTGTGTGTTTGTGTGTGTGTGTGTGTGTGCATCTAAGTTCTCAGAGGTAGACCACCACAACATAGTTAACATGGAATTCTCTCAGGGTCCTACCCTATTGGTGGATAATATACTTCCCCTCTTTACCACCCTAGCTCTTCAGCCCCCATGTAATGGGTTTTCCTCCTCTACAGTCAGATACTTACAAGGTAATGCACCCACACAATGTGTGATATTTAAACAACCAGACACTCCCAAATATTGATACTTCTAGATATTAAACATTACCATTTACTTGATAAGGCAAAAGAAACATATCATACACAAATAATAAAATATATCATAATACACACATAAACTCAGATCATACTCTTCTACCAATTATACTCAAAAGCTATGATGAAGAGTGGGTCCACACTTATAAGCACCTGCCAGGTCCCAGGGAAGCACATGAGGAAGGAAAACTCCTATGCTTAGGGTAACTCACACTTCTGGGCTGCCGGCCTCAATGTTATTGGTCTATTCAGTAACCATTCAGTTTCACCATATGAAACTGCTTCTTTGCTTGCTTCACTGTAGATCCTTACTTCTCTCCAGGTGGAGAAACCCTTTTCTTCTCTTTCCTCAAACACAGCCTTTTAAATCTCTTTCAGTCGACCATCACCCTTAAAAAGGGTATTTAAACAGCTTTTCGTTCTTCTTTAAGCAACCGAACTCCAGAGCTATGGCTCTCTCTGGGTTTTATAAGCCAGACCGGTCTCAATCACAGACCCGAATGTTGTGCTGTCCAGTCAGCTCACCAGAATACCAAAGCAGATGCAAATACCCCTCCTCTGCTTTTCCTTTTCAAGCCATAAGTGGCAGCAGAGAGCAACGACCCCTTATGTAAAGCTTCACCTTTCATAATGGGTGGTGCTGAAAGGCAATAGCTCTCAGAGCTCTTGGCAAGTGAAGGTAAGTTTCTCTTTGACTAGTTCAGCGGAAGCCTTCTGTCAGCTGTTGTTCCTGAAGATAACGGCCACAGCAGGCTGGGGTGTGCTAGGGCTAGCTCCAACCAGCTCAAGAGAGACAATCATTTCATTTTCGATATGAACACTTCAAATGCTACAAGTCAAGGCTTGAATTATTGTTCTGATGATTGTCTAGACTTCAGAAAGTGATGGAGAAAATGTTAACAACGCAGATTACACTTAAAGTCATGTCCTGTGAGCCCCGCTCCCCAAAGCTGATTGTTAAATATTTACCAGCACATCAATGCCCACAGGGCAGCTCTTGGTTTTTCTCGCTGACTCTTCAAGTTTTCTCTCCAGTTCCTAGGTGGTCCCTCCTCCTTTCCTGCTATGTCTTCAGTTGCTTAAATGAGAACCTTCTGACTCTCAACGATGCACCTTTTGCTTAAAAAAAAATCAAAACTCTCTAAAGTTCTAAGTTTATGGTCCTTTTAAATCATAACTCAGTCTCTATATGTTTATAGAATTTCTCATTATTTTGGTATTATAATCTTTAATAATAAAATGTGTATATGCAAATTAATTGATATACCATCATACTTTGCAATTCTCTGATGCTTTTAACGTTAGTCTTTCTCTTTAGTGATCTCTTCTTTTGTTTCTTTACATTCAAACTTATCTACCTCTCTGTCTTTATTACATTAAATAGTTCCCAACAACCTCATTAGCAAAAACACACAAATCCTCACGAAAATTACAGATCACTTTTCTCTAAGACAATCCAAATCACATGAGAGCTCTTTCTTCATACTAACAGTATATATTATAGCATACTTCTATTTCTACTCTTTTTAAGCATCAAAATATTTATCTATAACAGTCATATCCTGTGACAGTGACTATAATTTACAGAAAAAGATGTTTTCTGTCCCTTTCATTGCTAAACTGTTATATTTATCTAAAAGGGACATTATATTTTATACTTTTTTAAAAAGAAGGGTTCAGTCATTCAGGATGGTGGGGATACATGTGGAAATGACAGTGACATAAAACAAAAAGTTATTTAAAAAAACTATATAGATTATAACCACTACCTCTATCTACCTGATGTTAGTTAGAGAAATCAAAGTCTAATTGGGCTTATTTTTCTATATGAGGACTCCAATGAGGTTTAAGAATGGGAATGTAACTTCCTGAAGCTATTCCTATAAATTAGTAGGGAAAGATGACAGACCCAGAAAACAAGACAATACTCTGAAAGAAATTAAGGATTTGTGTGTTTTTTTGCTCTTTGGAAGGGGGAAGACAGGGCAATTGGGGTTAAGTAACTTGCCAAAGGTCACATGTCTAGTAAGTGTTAAGTCTTTTTTTTTCTAAGGACAGAAATTTGATACAGAAACAACTTAGAATCATGAGAAAACTGAGGAATAAGAAATAGTTATGCACATAGAGAAGAAGCTTGAAGATGCAATAAGAAGGAAGTATAAAAGCTAGAGACCAGGAAAGATAGAATTGGTGGAGTCAGGGAGAGCAAAGCCCTTTCTACCTTCCCAGTCTTCTTATACTTTATTCCCTGCCATATACTCTTTGATCCTGTGACCTTGGTCTCTTGCCCTGCTCTATGAACAAGACGTTTTAACTCAGCTCTGGGCATTTTTGCTGGCTGTCCTCCATGCCTAGAATGCTCTCGCTCCTCATCTACCTCCTAGCTCCCCTGGTTTCCTTTAAGAGGGGCTAGGAAAGGCTTGAATTTTAAGTCCTAACTAAAATTCAAGCCTTTCCTAGCCCCTCTTAATTCTATTTGCCTTCCTTCTGTTACTTTTTTCCCATTTATTCTGTATATAACTTGTTTATATATATATATCTATATATACATATATGTATATGGGTGTGTATATATATCTATATATACATATATGTATGTGTGTGTATATTGGTTGGTTGGTTGTTGTCCTTTGTTCTCAAAGAGGACCAAAACAACATTACCATGCTAAAGTCAAGTTTCAATGTGTCTGA
>CM053585.1:399416776-399435828 GCA_028646515.1 Pseudochirops corinnae
CAATTTTTCCACATCCTCTCCAGCATTACAAATGAGCTTCTTTTCTCTAAACTTGTATTTCTTTTGCTTGTTGCATTTCTCCACTTGTTAAGAAGATTAAATATTTGGTAAGTAAGGAGATTTCTAGGCTCTGTTAATCTCCTTATGATGGCTTTTCATCTGTTAGACTTTTTGTGAAATGATGGTAATTGGTATGTCAATTACCTGTTCTTTCTTCCATTTCCCATTTTTTTAGTATCAATAATTTATTTGTCAGGTAGAGTTGTCTCAATTCAACATAACTTCTTATTTTTTCTTTTGTATTTAGTATTGATTTTGATCTTTGCACTAGCAAGGTAATGATCTGTCCGTGAATAGCTAATTTGGAAATTATTCACATTAGTATCTTTGTTACTATATGATCAATTTCATTTCTTATGATGTTATTCAGTGTTCAATATGTCCAATACTTGCTGGCTCTATTTTTTTTTTTGTCTTTTTGGAGGGGGGAAGGCAAGGCAATTGGGGTTAAGTGACTTGCCCAAGGTCACACAGTAAGTGTTAAGTGTCTGAGGCCGGATTTGAACTAGGGTCCTCCTGACTCCAGGGCTGGTGCTCTATTCACTGTGCCACCTAGCTGTCCCTGGCTCTATTCTTGAAGAGAATATTCATTAAATAGAAAGTGTGAGGCTTCTCTGTATTCTGCCAGCCTTTGTCCTCTGTCATTTTTTATTCCTGAACCATGTTTTAAAAAATATTTTCCCCTGTCCTCCTTCATGCAAATTTTGCACTGAAGTATAGAAATATGGAAGGAATGAATATTGCTACAAGCCCAAATCTTATTTAAACCATCTACTAGATAGGGAGCATTTTATTTAAAGGGTGAAGGAAGAAGAGAACCTACCCAAGAACCACAGACAGGAGAGAGAAAAGATCAATATACTTTCTCATGGACTTCAGATCCTAGTGGCTAGTGTAGACGTCTTCCCCACAGGAAATTCTTTAGTACTTTCAGTGACTCAGACAATGGGGTTCTCACCACTTCCCTTGGGAATTTGGTCCATGTCTCATCTGTTTCTTCCTGGCTACTCAACCACAAACTCTTCCTATGAGTACTACAAC
Source organism: Pseudochirops corinnae (assembly GCA_028646515.1). NCBI lineage: Eukaryota > Metazoa > Chordata > Mammalia > Diprotodontia > Pseudocheiridae > Pseudochirops > Pseudochirops corinnae. The sequence goes on from CM053585.1 coordinate 399,417,878, forward strand.
TTCCCTCACTTAAGCCCACAAAGTTTTGATTCATCCCAGAGGGAACTGAGAGGAGGAACACAAGTCCTATGGTGACATCAGTCAGAGTCCTCTAATTCAAGACAGGTCTAAAGTTCATTTCTGCCCTGCTGCAAGTCCACCCTGCCAAAATCATCTTATCTTTTCTTGACAGATCAGAGTTCTCTGGGAATCCCTGCCTTCCCCTTTCTCCCACCACCATCAAAAGAACCCTAACCCTGAAAAAGAATAAAAAGGAGAACAAGAACAAGAAGAAAAAAAAGAAGAAGAAAAAGAAGAAGAAAAATGAGAAGAAGAAGAAGGCAGCAGAAAGCACAAGAATCTGAATCAGAAGACCCATTCCTGTTTCCTATTTCTTAGCTGTGTGACTATGAACAAGTCAGTTACTTTAGGCCTCAGTTTTCTTGTCTGTAAAAAGGGATAAGAATACTAATATTACATATTATGTCATATTATATCACATCACGTCACGTCACGTCACATCACGTCACGTCATACCATATCATATCATATCATATCATATCATATCATATCATATCATATCATATTCTATTCCCTACCAGGAGAGATAGAGAGAAAACCTGGGAGTCAGAAAAATCTAGCCAGGTAATACATGCTGATTCTAGGTAAGTCATTGAACTTTACAATACAACAAGCAATTCTCTGAAACCACAAATTGGAGAAGACTTGCTCATTTGTATTGGTAGGTATTTCCTGGCAGGGAGTTCCCTATACCACTGAAATTATAAGTTCCAGACCCCCTTCTCCACCCTTATCCCCAATGTACTTCTCTCACCCAGTTGCTGTGAGGAAAACTGTTTTTTTTTTTGGCTTTTTTGGAGGAGGGAAGGCAGGGCAATTGGGGTTAAGTGACTTGCCCAAGGTCACAGGGCTAGTAAGTGTTAAGTGTCTGAAGCTGCATTTGAATTCAGGTCCTCCTGACTCCAGGGCTGGGGTTCTCTTCACTGAACCACTTAGGCACCCCTGGAAAACATTTGTTTACATCCTCAAATATTATTTTAGTTATTATTACATACTTTGAACTATCTTCAAGACTTTCTGTGGCCCCAAAATGGATTATCCTGTGACCACTCTGGTTTGGAGATCCTCTAAACTTAGCTTTCTTATACTCTAAGCCTTTTCAGCTTGGCAGGGCCTGCCAGAGCTTGAGCTCTATAAGCATAGACTAGGAGAACACAGTGTTGTCTCCATGCCATCATAAAACACAGGAAGAGGACCTCGGTGGAAGAGTTGTTATATTGTTGTCAAGTTTGATGCAACAAACTGGATCTAAGCCTTCTCACTTCCTATAAAAATAATTTTCCTGCCATCCCTTTCTCTCTCTGAAGAAAGGAGCCTTGATTTGTACTGAGAATAGTGGCCTCAGGGACAATAGGTCAAGCAATTAAAGTCATGAAAATGCTCAGGACCTGACCTCATAAATCCCATTTACTCCAGGATGAGAAAAGCCTTATATGTACCACTCTGCCAATACTGCAATTCCAGATGAGCCTTTCCCTCTAATTAGTTGGTATTTGCTAAAACAGTTGTTATCTTTCTTATTGTAAAGTCCAGAAGAAAATGGATACTTATTTCCTAACCATGATGGGGACTTTTTATTTAGTTCCATCTTTTTTCTTGACACTGCTACCCTCCTTGAAAGGAGCTATTACTTAGAAGTGTCACTGCACTGCATTACTAATTAAGAAAGAGTAATTCCTCTGATTATTGTAGCCTCCTTATCCATCCTTCATCATATAGCATCAAAATAGCAGTTTCTTTAGAGGTGCTAACCTCTTTCATTCCTCTCTCTAAACATACAACAACAAAGTGCTTTACATAAGCTGACATGTCTGTCTGATATGACTGTCTGTGGACTTGCTGTTGTCAGCCCCCAAATGTCTTGGAATTTGGAGCCCAGCTCCTGGAGATAACATGACTGAGTCACATCATTCTCTTGTGTCTTCTAACAGAAAGGCATTGTGAGATTTCATGTATTTAAAAGCACTTTGACCCTTTAGACCAATACCTTCCAACTCAGAAATCCTACTGCTAGACATATACCACACGGAAGTAAGAAGAAGGGTCCTCATATAAACCCAAATATTCATAGCAACATTTTTTTGTTAGTAGCAAAGAACTGGAAACAAAGTGGGTGCCCCTTGGTTGAAGAGTAATCCAACAAACTCTGGGTACATTAATATGATGGAATATTATTGTATCCTAAGGAATAATGAATATGAATATAGAGAAGCATGGGAAACCTTATATGAACCGATGCAAAGTGAAGTAACCAACAAAAGGAAAAACATATATAGGCACAGTGACTATGAGTGTAAGTGAAAAGAGCAACAAAATCATAGAAACTGAATGATATCAAATTATTATGACCAAACTTGGGCCCATAAAAGAGATATAAGAATGTACCTCCTTTCTTTCTTTGCAGAGGTTCAGAATTCTAGGTATGAAATGCACGCATGCATATATAATGTCTGACTTTTTCCAATGTATTGATTTAGATTTCCCTGAACTGTTTTTTTCACCTCCATCCTGCACCTCCACTATTAAAGGATGGCTCATTGAGAAGGGGAGGGGAGAATATGTTGGGTAATGAAGGTCATATAAAAAGCTTAGAGGGATTGAAAACATTTTTTAACCTTAAAATATGTGTGTATATATGTATACATATATGTGTATGTAAAATGTGTGTATGTATATTTGTGTTTGTATACATACCTGTGTATATCCACATATATCTATCTATGTCTCTCTATCAATATCTATATCTTGAGTGCTTTAGTAAAGATGTAGACCACTAAGTTAAGTTTAGAAAAGAGAATTCTCTTTCCTTCTAGGGACTAATAGGTTCTGTGGGATAGGTGCTCACATCTCTGTCTTAGCTATCCTGTTCATAAAGTCAGGAAAGTAATTCCAGATCTATTTAACTCATCAAGACTGAGAAAACAAAGAAGAGAAATTTTCTAACAAGGGACTTGGGAAATCTTTATGGAAAAATATTGAAACATTTATTATTATTATTATTTTAAGCTTTAGTGTGGTCTATTGTTACCATTCCTTGGTGTCTCTTCACTTTGTTTGGCCTTTGCCTCCAACAGATGCCCCTACCCTGGAGACCTGTCCTTGCCCCCTTATCTTCCCAGGGCAGTAAGAACTGCAGGTGGGGCTCCTGCAGAGTGAGGGCCTAGGAAGCTCAAAGGGACTCCAGAGGCCAGCCTTGGAAAAGTGCAAAAACTCTGCTTTGAAGGCAGGCCGTTTTGGAACAAGGGTTTGGGGTGCTCTGAACAAATAATTCCTGTAGCTAAAAAAGAGTAACTTGGGGCTTAGCAAGTACTGCATGGAAGTCAGAGAGAAATGGGGGACTTCTGGTCGAGGTGCATCTGAGCAGAGGCAGCTCCCATTGAGGCAGGTGCGGAAGTGCACGGTCTTGGAGCCTGTCTTACAGTCTCGAGGAGGGGATCTGTGGGAGGGGTATTCCCAGAGTCTGGAAGTGGGGGGTCGAAACGGAGGCAGTCGGGGGCTGGGTATGGACTGGCGGGGGGCGGGGAGGAGGCGTGTGGGAGGCGGGGCGGAGGAGGCTGGAGCCCCCGGGATCCTCTGGCCCAGCTCGGGCCCCAGCACTCCGCGCCCGCCACACGCTGCTGCCAACCTCCCTGCGGCCACGAAGGGTAGCCTCTCGATCTCAGGGAGCCACGGAGAATGGCATTGAGCCCCGCCGGCTGCAGGGACCTCGGCGGCTGGGACTAGTTGCGCTTCTTACCCCTTTCCCTCGCCTCGCCAGGCTTCAGATCCCGGAGCCCGCCCTCTCGCACGCCCCCCTCCTCCTCTCCAAGTGGGCCGACTTCGGGGGTCCCACCGGGGGTCGCGTCCCTCCAGACGGAAAAGAGCGCGGGATTTCCCTGTCTAACCTCCTTCCACTCCGAACAGACACTCGGGGGTCGGGGGTCACCAGCCCCTTGCCCCAGCAAACAGAGCCACGGGAGGCTACAGGGAGATCTGGGGGTGCCGAAGAGAACGCCCGGGGCTAGGTTCTTCGGAGCGGGCGCTATAGTCCACGCCTGCTTCCCAGACTTCTACCCCAGCTCCCGGGTTTCGGATGAGGAGTTCAGCGTGGTGGGAGGCGGACCGGGCGGAGCAGTGAGCCGAGGGAGTTGGATTGGGGGGGGGGGTGCTGTGCTTCAACTCAGTGGCCCCCTTCCTGGCCCAGCTGGGGCAGTGAGTGGGGTATCTCCTGCCTGTCTCTGCCGCCTGCTTCAGAGGGGGTGGGGACAGAGATCCCCCCACCCCTTTCACCCCCTACTGCCACCCGGGCTGGAGGAAGGAGTCTTTCCGAGGGGGGGAGGGGAACCTTGAGAGCCTCGAGAGGACGGAGCAGGACATGCAGGTAAGAGAGCTCGGCTGGGCTTCCAGCTTTGGGAAAGAGAGGGTGGGGGTGGCTTCAGAAGCACCCTCCCTCATATTCTGAAGAAGGCATGAAGGAAAAGCAACAGGATTCCTCCCTTTGCTAAACTTACCCAAACTGCTGCTTTTTAAAAGGTTTCTGCCCTTTCTGTGCCGCCGCCGCCCCCCCCCCCCCAACCCCAATTCAGTCGGGAGTAAGTGGAGAGGGAAAGGAGGGTTCCTTCTGACTTAAGTCCGGATCATTTTTGCTCACTTTGTAGCCTTAGAATACAGGGCTGTCTTTCTCTAAGGACGTGGTAATGGAAAAGGGGGAAAGGGAGCAGAACTCTAGCGGCACTGTGAGCTCTGGAGTTCTTTATGAGTGAGACTTTGTCATATAGACCAGTGAACCCTGGTGAGCAGGCCAGTTAAACCCCAAACTCTATCGGGTGGGGGATGATAGATTTGGGGTGGGGGTGGCAAAGAGGACGAGGAAGTCAATCAGCTCTTAGATCATCTAAGAAACAAAGCTGGACGGAGCTGCCTGTGTGGGAGAGGAGAAAAGCTCCCTTCCTCTCTGGCCCAGCCTGCTGGCTTTATTTAGCTTTGTTGTAATAGTGGTGTTTGAGAGCATACTAACTCGTGGAATCGTCAGGTAGGGGATAAGGTTTCCCAACCAGCCACTAGCCTACTAAGGACTCCCTCCCATTTGGATTGCTCTGGAGTTTCACTTGGAGCTCAGTTATGCCCTATGCTGACCTAGCCCCCTTGGAGCTTGCTCCTAGGCAATAACGGCGTTGCTTGGAATGGGTCTGGCACCTGGGTGTGTAACTAATTGAAAGAATTGGTTTCATGATTACCATCACTTCCAAACTGGCTAAAGAAAATGGTAGCCTTAACCATCAATCAATCTACAAGCAATTTTTAGGTGTGTGTATATATACATATATGTGTGTATTACAGGCACTAGGCTTATTATTGGGGATAAAATAAAAAATAAAAACAAGACAGTTCCTGGACTCAAGGACCTTATGTATGTGAGAGAGAAAAGTGTGTGTGTGTGTGTGTGTGTGTGTGTGTGTGTGTACAAGCTACAATAAATGCACAGAAGATACAAGGTAACCCTAGAGAAAAGACATTAGCAACAACCAGAAAAGGCATACTGCCCAAGGTAGCCCTTGAGATTCTGAGGCAGAATTCCAAGAGGAGAGAGAGTATGGCATGGAAGACTGGCAGACAGTGCAGAGGCTCATTGAACCTGTGCACAGATTTTTCAACAGCATCTTCAGATTTCAGCTGCCCTTTGCTTGTTCATGGCATCATCAAGATGGGGAAGAAGAATATATCTGGTTTTTTTCCTGAAATCCTGCTCAGACCCAAGGAACCTTGAATGGAAGAGTCAAGTTTTCTCTATTTGCTTCTCACTTCCTACACCTTTACAAAATATATAGCATCCATATAGAAGGGGAGTGGGACATGACCTGTGTTTCTAATCCATTCTCTCTCTGGGACCTTGGGGAACTATGCCAAGAACCCTATGGTTAGCTAATGCCAAACTTCTTATATATTCTCATTCTCCTATAACCCTGGAAGATAATGCCTAGGTAATTATGAATCCGTTTTACCAAGAGGGAAACAGGGAGAGAAATTATTTGCTCAAGGTCATCCAATGAATTCTAGACCACATTTTGCAACTTCTTTCAATTGCTACCAATCTGGGCAGAATTTCAACCTGATACATAGAAGAGAAAGGCTCAGGATCATGTTACCAATCCCCCGAACTGCTCCATCTCCTGAGGAATGTGCCTGTTTGACAGAGTTGTGGAGAGATGATCTGTCCCTCCATGCCATGGATGCAGGTGCAGAAAAGGCTGAGGACAGCTGTGCACTTTGACGTTGCTGGATAAATACCAAGGTTCTCACATGCATGGACAAAACTTTGGCTAGCAGTAAGTAATATGTGTGCCCACCTCTGCCTACACATTTCTCAGCAATCTGAGTGCCCTTTCCTACATTTGCAAAGCCATCTACACACACATTTGAGCATAGGTTTAACTTGCCCATAGAGATTGAATTTAAGAAGGCTAAGGCATTCACTACTTGACTGTCAGACATACTTAACATTCAGTCTTCCCCATGCACACATACTGTCATATACAAAGGATTCCTAGCAAACAAACACTGTTGGAGATGGGAAGATGTTATTCTTCAATTTGAAAATTCCACCCATTCTGTTGTCCATCTATGGGCAGGTTTTGTGGTCATTGCTAGCAAGAAGGAAAGGGAGGATCCCTCATCTCCCGAAAAGGCAACTTTGAGAAAAACCATATCTGTTTGCACAGTTATTGGGGGTGGGGAATAAACTGAGACAGGGGCTCTTTATTGGCAGAAACCCAGAGAAAGGACAGGTATTGGATACTAAAAGTATGAAGGTGAAATTTATACCAGGTAGAGGCTGTAGGTGATATGGAAATGATTTATGCAATAAATTCCTGAGGCTCACAAAGTCTTTTTTTCCTTTACTTTTTGCTACTTAAAGAAATTAGGTATTTGCAGGGGGAAACACTGTGGGGGTCTGCCTGCCAATTGGGAGCAAGAGCCAGAGTTGGATGAGCTACCTGGCCCCTTTCCATCTATAGATTTCCTATATTCCCATGCTATCATTTTGTGTGTGTGTGTGTGTGTGTGTGTGTGTTTGTCCAGGAATTTGAAACCACTCTCCTAATTCATTTGGTGGTTGTAATATTATCTCAAAGTATCTCTTGTTGACTTATTGAACAACCCTTTGGGGGGCCTTTCCCCTACTATTTCCAAAAGGCAAAAGTTAAAGGGACACTGCCAAATTATTGCAAGCCATATATTACAAAAGGAAATAGGAATGCTCTTCACCTGCAGAATTCGTACTCTTCCTGATAATGGCTACTGAAAAAAACCCAAACCTATCATTTATTTTTCACATTTTTGTGATGCTACCACCATATCCATCAGTTCTCCTTCCTTTTTCCATGGTTCAGAGGGCAGGAGCACTAGTCTGATCTGTTTCTTGTCTCTTTCTCTTTCCTTCTCTCTCTTCCCTTTCCTTCTCTCTTTCTCTCCGCCCTTCTTTTATTCATTCATCATTCATTTATTTTGACAGTAATTTCTGTTGCTTTTTCGATTCCCCAATGTCTGGTACCTCTAAGTTTGGATCTACAGCATATTAGTAGACATTTATATGGAATTATAATTTTTTGTCATTGAAATGAAAACTAATAGAGTGAATCAAAACTTTCCCAGACCCATTTAAGAGATGATTTTTTGTTTTTGTTTTTAAAAATGGCTTAACTGTTCACTGGACTTGGGGTCAGTGCACCTGGACTCCAGTTCTGTAGTGTGAAGGAGTCCTGAATTGGGAGTCTGAGGATCTGACTCCACCCATTACTATCCTTGTCCCCATGACAAATACTTTTTTTTTTACTTTTTTGAGCTTCAACTTAGTCATCTGTTTTTAAAAAAAGTCCTTATACCGCTCTAGTCCCAGGGCTGTTGGGAGAATCAAATGAGATAATGTATATAAAGTGCTTTGTGAGATGGTTTATAGAAGCCCAGATAAGTGGTAGCTATTTTTCTTCTTCACCATTCATTGTATCACCCCTGGGATTGAATCCAGAAATCCAGTGTTCATAGTTTTAGAGCTATAATATCTTTCTTGTGGCTAGGTGTAAATATTAGGTCCTCATAGGATTCAAGAGTTGAAAAAAAGAACCTACCCACCCAGAAAAAAAAAAAAACCCAACTCAGATCTAGCTATATAACATTTACTCAGTGGGGAGAGACTGTACTGAGGGTGGAATATAGAATTGCCACTTTTTGGTGTAGCATATCTATAATGGCATTTATTATTTTTCCTTAGAGACTCTCATCTTTAGTTTCTCTTGATTTCTGCAAAGTAGATTTTGCCTTCTGGACAGGAAGCCCACAGAATGATTGAAGATAGGCATAAGGATGAAAATGAAAAGATTTTAGATCATAGAACCCTGAAACTGGAAGGAACCTCAGAGCTTATCTAGTCCAGCTTGTTAACTAGGATTTCATCTGTGATAATTCTGACAAATGATTATCTAATTTTTCCTTGAAGACCTGTGGAAATGTACTTCTTGAGGCAACTTTTAGTTTTTGGGGGAAGTTTTAATTGTTCTAGGACTTTTTTTTCTTCATAGGATTATAGATTTAGAACCAGAAAGAGACCTTTGAAGTCCTCTGGTCCAAACCTTTCATTTTATATATAGATCAGGAAACTGAGGCCCAAAGAGAAGTGACTTGATTAAGATCACATAGTAAGTAGGAGGCAGGATTCAAACTCAGGTCCCCTATCTTAAAATCCAGTGTTTTCCTTCTACCACAGCACCTTGTCTCTTGGTTGGGCCAAAGTCTGCCTTCCTGTTACTTACACTCTTTGCTCCTGCTTCTGCCTTCTGTAGCCAAGTAAACTGAGTCCATTTCCTCTTCCACCTGGCAGCCTCAGACGTTTCCCATGATCCTAGAATTGGACCTCAGAGGTCATCAGGTGCAGCCTCTATCTGACAAGAATCCCCTTTGCTATACCTAACAAGTAGTCACTCAACTTTTGTGTGAAGACCTTCAGTGAAAGGGAATCTATTACCTTCCAAGAAAGCCTGTTTCATTTCAATTAAGAAGTTTTCCTAACATCAAGCTCAGATTTTTTTTTCTTTTTACCACTTTTTCCTACTTCTTTTCCCTGGGGAAAATCAGCATATCTCTATTCCTTCATTAAGCTCTTCCTCCTGTCCTAAGTCTTCCCTTTGGTTCCTTCAACTAATTCTCCTTCCTTGTATAGCATGAGCTCAGGGTCCTTCAGTCCCCTGCTTGTCCTCCTCTGAAAACTCTCCAGTTCATCAATATCCTTCCTAAACTGTGGGACTATTATTACCTACCTGATTTTGGACACAAGGCCCAAGATTGACTTTAGCTGCCACATATATGTATGTCACACTTTTGACTTGTCTGAGCATGCACTCCACTAATGTAGATCATTTTGTCCACTGTAGAAAGCAATGTATTGGCAGGATCTCTGAAAACTGACATAATTTGGTACAAATCCAAACATTTCTCCTCACAGTGGAGCTCAATTGGAACTGCTTCTGAAGTCCCAGGCACCAACTCAAGTTGGTGATTCCTCTGCTCTGAACCAGGCTTTTTCAGCTCCGAACTGCCCATGTTGACCTGACTAAATTTAAACATTCTACACCCACCTCCTCCATCCCCATTTGACCCACTCACTCATGGCTTAACCACCGGGCTAGCTGCTTCTGCATCACTTCCTGGTTTCATGGCCACTGTGGTTTGCAATTTGGTTTCACTGTGATGCCTGAGTCTTCTCCTAAACTTTCTAAAGATGACATTTTTCCTCCTTAATCTTCTCCTTCCCAGTATCTCCCTCCTTAACTCCTCTTCCTTCTGAGCGATTTGCAGATGTGTTGTGCCTGAAAATTTGGGTTTCTGCAGGGTCGGATTTCCCTGGCCCTCTTCTCTGATATTGCCAAATGTCATGAAGTAAGGGTCAAAAGACTTTCATGGCAACTCAGTCTGCTGATTAGAATGGAAGTCAATGGTACTTCATTTATCTTTACCAAACAGAGCTGTGTGGGCAGAACCAGATAGGAAGGCTACCTCTTCTGGGAAAGAACACATACCATCCTTAAAGGGACAGTGGTGTTTTCTGTTTCTGTTCTCCTGTTTTTAATAGTTCAGGAGACATTTAACCTACTGGTTTGGTGCATTCCACAGTTTATTCCACTAAATTTTTCTCTCGTAGTTTTTGTTTTGGGGACATTGTTTTAGAAAGTCTTGGATGGGGAGTCAGTAGATCTAAGAGGTCTTGCCTTTCCTGTCTCTAGGGATAATATCTTACATCAGCGGTTCTCAACCTGTGGGTTGTGACCCCTTTGGGGGTCGCCTAAGACCATCGGAAAACACCTATTTCCGATGGTCTTAGGAACTGAGACACTCTATCCTCTATCCGTCTCCAGGCAGGTCTGCCCACATGCATATACGCCCACATACTAAAGGGTCGCAGCATTAGAACCACTGTCTTGCATTTATACAATGACTCCTTAGAAACCATCGTGTGAGATAGGTAGTGAGAGCAGTATTATCCCCAGTTTTACAGTAGAAGAAGCAGGCTCTCAGAGAAGGTAAGTGACTTGCCCATGGTAGCATGGTACTTCCTATCATACCACACTCTCTTCTCACTGGTTGAGACCTTAAGCAAGTTACTCCCTGTCTCCCGGCCTCATGTACAAAAATGACAGGCTTGTCCTAGATTATCTCTAATGTGACTTCTACCTAAAATTTTTGGCAATTCTAAATATTACACACACACACACACACACACACACACACACACACACACACACACACACACACACACACATCCTTTCTGTTTTTGAAACCTCTCAGCAGTTTAACTGAGATGGGAGATAAGGAACCAAGCAAATAAAAGGCAAGAAGAAGGAGTGTCCCCCCATCCCCATATACCTACACCCTCACCACCTTCCTCAAGGCTAGAGAGGGCTCTTTCCTCCTCCATGCTTTCACAGAGTTACTGTTTCTCAAATCTGGTTCTTCCAGGCCGTGGTCTGTGGTTGAGCTCCAGAAGCTGGGCTCTGACTCTCTGGTCTGGCCTGGGGGCCCCTGTGGTTAGTTAGCATCCTGAGGTTTGTGATGAATCTCTCTCTATAGCTGTGGGTGACCTCCTGGTTGGTGCCTGCCTTCTTTCCCTCTGTGAGGGACCCAGTTTTGGTTCCCATTCTGCTTTATAATCCGCACTCTTCTGCAGCTTCAGAGAGATGAGGTGACCTTAACTACTAAAAGGGAGACTTCATTGTAGGTTTTTCCTGCCTAACTTAAAGGGGGTAAGAGTTGATTTACTGAACTCTTTTGAAGGGACAGCAGGACTTGATGTAGCTAAAGGGAACTGTCGTTTTTTGCTTTTTGGAGGGGGGAAGGCAGGGCAGTTGGGGTTAAGTGACTTGCCCAAGGTCACACAGCTAGTAAGTGTTGTGTCTGAGGTCAGATTTGAATTCAGGTCCTCCTGACTCCAGAGCTGGTGCTCTATTCACTGAGCCACATAGCTGCCCCTGGGTTTTTTTTTTTTAATTAATAAATTCACTCCTGGTGTTTGCCATCCACCTCTACCCCTCCATCAAGTAATTTTATAGTCATGTACTCATTCTCAGTTGTGAGATTTGATCAGTCATCCTGAGGGGAGTGGAATATGATAGTAATGCCTCTCTGATAAGAGTCTGACAATTATGCTCCCTCCTGATCCTTGCCCTCCTTGTTAGAGGATCTGCTTTATAATAAGAGAGGCAAGACTTGAAGCTTAGACCAGTGCCTCTAAGCAGCCTTATTTATATCCCAAGAAATGATACAATTATCTGAGTCTCGTCATTGTTGATGCTGTTTCCCCACTGAATAGTGATGGCTGGAACCTCTTATGCCTTGAGCCTTCTTTTGCCTTTTGAACTAGACTGAATTTAGTAAGAAGAAAGGCCAGTGCATTCACACCTTTTTTTCCTATTTAAAAATTCTGGCTTCCTGCCCCTCAGTTCATGAAAAGACTTACCCTGCTTTCTAGGAGGATGGAATAAGATAGTCTCTTCCCTCAGTGTTCTTTTCAGGTAAGAACTTGACACATTGATTAAGAAGGTTCTTTTGGGAGATATTTGGGTAATGAGTGTTAAAGACTCCAGAGACTATGTTGATTTCGGATCTATAGACTTAAATCAATTGATTCAAAGTTCAAAGACAATGTGTACATACAAGGCAGTATGTTACAGACCTTGACCAAGTCACTTAACCTCTATAGGCTTCAGTATTTTATCTGTAAGATGAGGGAATTGGACTAGCTGGCTTCTATGAAAGTCAAGTTGAAAGTTAGGAGTCTGGAACTCTTCTCTGGCAGTGTTTCCTAATATCTGTAATCAATGACTCAAAACTCACTCTGGACTCACCTGGGCCAGATTCAATCACAGAGGCTTCCAAACAAATTGATATGACTCATGTACAACCTAGGGTTTCTCTTGGGGACATCAGAATCTAGCTCTTGTCTTAGTTTGCGCCAAAAGAAAAATAGCCCCCATGCAAACCCAAAAGCTAACAAGGCAACATATGTAGGACATGTTTTATTTAACCCAACAACAACAAAAATGCAAGGGACTTCACCAAGAAACAGTCAAGAAACTTTTGTCCTCTAAGGGGCTAACTTTTCACAGGGACCATATGATTTGTAGTATCAGCAAAGAGATGAGTCCATGTGGCTTTCCTCCAGGTCTTTGCTCCTTCTTTCCTAGTGTGCTCTTGTGGGTGCACAGGTCTTCTTCATGGAACCCAATTCATCCCAACTCTGTGTATCCCTTCTTGTTGTATAGTTCTCTGTGTACTTCCTGTGGGTAAATCTGTCTATTGCTGTGCTATCTCTGATATTTTCTTTGTGGGGTGGGTAGGAGTATCTTCTTACTGGTCTCTATCTCCTTTTAAAGAGTAAGTTCCAGTATAAGGAATGGCAGCAGGATGATTTCAGAAAAACCTGGAAAAACTTACATGAACTGATATAAAGTGAAGTGAGCAGAACCAGGAGAATGTTGTACACAGTAATAGCAATATTGTATGATGAACAAGTATGAATGACCTACCTATTCTCAGCAATACAGTGGTCCAAGACAATCCTAAAGGACTCATGATGAAACATGCCATCTGTCTCCAGAGAAAGAACTGCTATTGTCTCTTAGACTATTACTTTAAACCATGCCTAGAGAAGTGTGTCTTATGAGTGTTTCTTCTACTCATCTTGTTTGTAGTAACCTTATTTTAATTCACTCTAATAACAGTCCCCCCCCCCCCATATCATTTTCTCTTTCTTTTCCTTCCCATTGTCACCACCCTGGTTCTTGGGATTTATAAATTTTGAGCTGGAATAGATTTGAGAGATCAGAGGGTGATAGGCTTTAAAGTTGGAAGAGGTTTTAGAGGTTATCCATGGTTGCTTATTTTACAGATCAGGAAACAGGTCTAGAGCAATTAAGTGACGTGTCTAAAGTCACCAGAAAGTAGCAGAGCTGGGATTCAAACCGAGCTCTTATTTTGTTGTTCAGTCATTTCAGTCATGTCCGACTCTTCATGACCTCTTTTGGAGTTTTCTTGGCAAAGATACTGGAGTGGTTTGCCATTTCCTTCTCCAGATCATTTTATAGATGAGGAAACTGAGGCAAATGGGTTTAAGTGATTTGCCCAGGGTCACACAGCTAGTAAGTGTTTGAGGCTTCATTTGAACTCAGAAAGATGAGTCTTCCTGACTCCAGACCTGGGGCTCTATCCACTGACTCCAGACCTGGGGCTCTATCCACTGTAAGTTGCCCACCAGCTCTTATACTAATTCTAAATTCAGAGCTTCCCATCTCCTCCCCCAATCCCTACATTTGCAATAGCTTTCTTCTTTGCTTTCTGTCTTTAGTTAGTCTTCCCATTCTGTAAATTAATCTCCCCAAAGTCTGCTTACTTTCTTCCCTTGACCTGCAATGCTTCTTCTTCCCTTTCTCAAACCCTTTCAATATTCTACCTATCTTTCAAGAACCAGTTCAAGTGCCACCTTTTCCATGAAGTCTTCCCTGATTAAACCTTTATTACCTTTCTTTTTTCCCCATGAAATATGAACATGCTTATTATTATTATGATTACTCAAGAGAAAGAAAAGGCTATTTGCATAGAAATTGGAATTAAAAAATTTCCATATCCTTATGACCCATGGAGGCAAACAAAAAACAAACAGCAATGATTAGACAGGAACTCTTTTCACGAAATGAGATGGGGAAAAAATCTCATATTGTCAGTACAATTTCCAAAGATGTCATTTTCCACTTTCAAAAAAAGAGAAAACTTTTTCTTTTCAGTTTCTACAGATAGTTGGTGGAGGGCTTTATTATTATTTACAAATGCTTGCAATCAAAAGGAGGCAATATAGGTTCTCACAGAGTGGGATCTATTTGGAAAACTAATTATCTCCAAATTGCCACAAATTTTCATGAATATGTTAAGAGAATAAAACAGAAATGCTGTCCAAATGAATTACAGCAATATAACATTTAACAACTCTGGGAACCCTCTTAATGATAAGGGTTCAATCATAACTTAAAGAGCAAATAGCCATGGTTCTGTTGAGGACCATTCTGCTGCATAAATACTATTTTTGTGCTCTCCATGGGTGGCAATGATACTCTTGTATAGCAGTTCATTTTTAAATATCTCTTCTCTCTTGTCTTTCAACTTCAAAGTTTCTCTACAGCTCTGGTCTTTTTAGGAGGAATGTTTAGAAGTCCTTCATTTCATTTAAGATCCATGGTCTTCCCTGATAGGATTATACTCAGTTTTACTGGGTAAGTTATTCTTGGTTGTGGACCTAATATCTTTTGCTTTCTAGAATATTGTATTCCAAGTTCACTGCTCCTTTATAGTTGTGGCTGCTTAATCATGGGTGATACTGACTGTGGCTCCTTAATACTTGAATTCTTTCTTTCTGGCTGCTTTTAGTATTTTTTCTTTGATCTGGAAGTTCTGGATTTTGTCTGTGATGTTCCTGGGAGTTTTTGTTTTGAAGTTTCTTTCAAGGGATTACTGGTAGATTCTTTCTATTTCCACTTTGCCATCAGGTTCAAAGACGTCTGAGCAGTTTCTTTTAATATTTCTTGTAATAGGATGTCTAGATTTTGTGGTTTGGTTTTTTTTTTTTTGGTTATGATATTCAGAGAGTCCAAGTGATTTCCTCTTTGATCTTTTTTTTCCAGGTTAGTTATTTTTGCTATTAGATACCTTATATTTTCTTCTATTTTTTTAGTCTTTTATCTTTATTTCAATATTTCTTGTTGGCTCATGGACTCACTAGCTTCTATTTGATCTATTACAATTTTCAGGTGGTTTGTTGCTTGGGTAAGTTTTTATACATTTTTTGCCAAGCTGTTAATTCCCTTTCTAATTCTTTCTCCCATAGCTTTTATTTCTTTTCCAGGTTTTCCTCAAGTACTCTTATTTCGTTCATAAAAACATTTTAAACTCTTAAAAAAAAATCTCTCCTCTAGGAATTGTAGTTCAATTTGTGCCCAGATTGTTTTTCTCTGAGCCTTAACTTCTAGATATTTTAGAGTCATTCTCTTCTGTGTTTGTCTTGAGCATTTCTGCCACTATAATGCCTCATTACGGTGTGATTCTTTTTTTGTTTGCTCATTCTTCTATCCTACTTCCCGACTTAGGACTTGATTTTTAAGGCTGGGCTCTGCCACATTTCTGAAGGGAAGATCTGGGCTGGTCCTGCTGCTTTCTTGGAGATATTGAGTGCTATTGTTATTCCAGTATATTAAAGACAAGCTGGAGACTTGTAGCTTTTAGTGCTCCTACAAGGCTCTGATCCCAGGTTGATTACTGCCTTCTTGGTCTTAGCTCTGCAAGTACTTGACTTTGCTCTGGGCCTGTGCAAGAATAGTTCTGCTAGTTTCTACCTCAGTCAGTCAGCTGGAAAGCTCTTTTGGTTCAAAGTAGAAGAATTATAGGATCTCCTTTGGTCTGGGTTTTCTGCCTCTGCAGGCTGGGTTAGATGGTGGAAGTGAGACATGGCTCTGAGCTTGTGGTCAGAGCCACACCACTGCAGTTGCAGGCTTCTGAACATCCCCTAGAGATGAGGGCCTCCTTACCTGGGAAAAGCAATGCCACTGTCCTTTTCTCACTCCTCGCTGAATCTGTGACCCAGAATTGGATAGTGGGCAAAATAGCTGCCATTTTGGCACCTCTTTCCATTGCAGTGCTCCTATGTGGGTCTGTGGGTGCTCCAGTATGAGCCTGAGATCTCCTTTTATGCTGATGTGCTGGGTGGTAGAGTCCTCTACACCACGGGCTCTTGCTTCAACCCTGTCCCCAGGGTTTGCAGACCTCTCTTTCTGTATGTCACCTTGGGCCAGACAAAGATCTTCCTGTAAACTTTTTCATCAGGATTCAATGTGGTGCATTTTATAAATCTGTTTGGAGGCATTGTCGATGGTTTCCACTCTGTCAGCCCTCTTGATTCTGCCTCTGCAGTACTTTTCTAGTGGGACTTATCAAAAATTACCTTATATTGTAGCTCGATTCAATTGTCAGCCAGTATGTATGTTTCGAAGTATGAATGGCTTTACACACACACACAAACACACACAGACACACACACAGACACACATTTGTGTCTAGTGGTAGCCATCTCTTGGATGGGAGAGAGGGGGTGAAGAAGGAAAAAAGATACATGATAACTTTATTATATATTTAAAAAGAATAGCAAGTTGTACTATAATAGATTTGCAGTTTTGTGTGTGCAATCATCTTTTTTTTCCTATTCTACTGTATTGTGGATATATTTATTTTATTTCTTAAATTTGGAATAAAAAAAATTTGGGAAAAAATGTTAACCAGAACATATTAAGCTCCTGTTTTACTAGGAATTGGAGGGAGATAACAAGTTTAGGGAAATGGTTTCTGCCCTCAGGAATCTTGTAGTGTAGTAGTGTCATATGACACAGATGACTGTAATATAAAGTAATACTTTATCAGCACATTGGAGTGATGAAAAATAAATTGTCATGTGAGATTCAGCTGGGGCAATCAGGGTGGGTTTCCCGGAGAAAGTGACATTGGCATTGGGCTCTAAAGGATAGGTTGAAATCTACAAGAAGAGGAAGGAAAAGGTTATTATAAACATGGGAAACAGCATGAACAGGGGAAAGAGACAGTAAAACACAGGACACATTTAAGGGAGAGT
Source organism: Pseudochirops corinnae (assembly GCA_028646515.1). NCBI lineage: Eukaryota > Metazoa > Chordata > Mammalia > Diprotodontia > Pseudocheiridae > Pseudochirops > Pseudochirops corinnae. The sequence goes on from CM053585.1 coordinate 399,435,129, forward strand.
CTGACTCAGACCTCAATTCGATATTACAGAAGGGAGCAGTGTGCACAAAGGGAAGAAAGGCACAGTGGTACCAGATGATAGAGGAACTCCAGTGCCAAATAGGGGAGTACAAACTTAAGTCAGTAGGGAGTCATGGAAGATTTGTGAGCAGAGGAGCGACATGACGAGTTTTCAACGTAAGGAAAACTTGTCTAGGACGAAGCACGAATTTAAAGGGGAGGGAAGCAATGGTCATGAGATCATAGATCTTGATCAGGAGTCTCGGTGGCTGCCTAGTCTAATCTCCCCATTATAACAGATGAGAAAACTAAAATGAGAAGGCTGGCCAAGTATCCAGTGATGGATTTAGGCACCAGCTAAACAAAATTCTGAATACCTCAGAGGGGAACATATGGGCATCTCAATGGTGGCATAACTTAGGGTTTCAGCAGAGGTTAATCCTTTACTGTAAAAGGTATTATTTTTTTTTTTAATTTTATTATAGTTTGCATCATTCATTTCCACAAGATTTTGAGTTACATATTTTCTCCCCCTCTTCCCCCTACCCACCGCCCCAAAACAGCCAACCCAGTGTGTCCCCCCTCTCCCAGTCTATTCTCTCCTATGTCACTTCTCAGTAGGGCAGGATGGATCTCCCGACCACAGTGCCTGTGTATCTCAAGCTCCAGTTGGGTGTAGTCAATAATAACAATAATAATTG
>CM053585.1:399436328-399471089 GCA_028646515.1 Pseudochirops corinnae
ATATATGTTTTCCTCGTTCAAGATTCCTATAAATGTTTACCTGAAATTGTCTTGGGGCAGAGTCCAAAGGTATAGGGCACTATGCCTATCTGGACAACTTTCTCTCCAAACTGGTAATGGCTTATAGATTAATGTAATATTAAATAAAACTGTTACTGGGAAATTGCTGCCTAAAAAACAAAACCAACCATGATTGGAATTTTGTACCTGCTACATATTACCCATGTGATCTTTGGAAAGAAAGGAACAAAGAAAAGAAGGGAGAGTGATGGAAGGAAGGAAGGAAAGAAGGAAGGTAAAGAAGAAAGAAAGGAAGGAGGCAGAAGGAAGGAAGGAAGGAAGGAAGGAAGGAAGGAAGGAAGGAAGGAAGGAAGGAAACTAGCTGTTATTAAGTGCATACTTTCAGGCATGGTGCTAAGTACTTTACAAATATTATCTCACTTAAACCTCACAGCACCTCCAGGAGGAAGGTGCTATTAATATCTCTATTTTAGGGTTGAAGAATTCTCTATTTGTCTTGGTTTCCTCATCAGCAAAACTGGAATAATAATAGCACCTACCTCCTAGGATTGTTATAAGGATCAAATGAGATAATAATTGGGGTGGCCAGGTGGTACAGTGAATAGAGCACTGGCCCTGGAGTCAGGAGAATCTGAGTTCAAATCCGGCCTCAAACACTTAACACTTACTAGCTGTGTGACCTTGGGCAAGTCACGTAACCCCAATTGCCCTGCCCTTCCCCCTTCAAAAAAAAATGAGATAATAATTGTAAAGCACTTATCACATGGTAAGAGTCATTTAAATTTTAGCTATCATCACTGGGAAAAGAAAAATAAATAAATTTTAGCTATCATTATTATTAGAAAGATGTTAAGTGATTTGTTCAGAGTCACACTAGAAAGTGTCTGGAGCTGGATTTGATCTCAGGTCTTCCTGACTGCAGGCCCAGGGATCTATCCACTGTGTCATTTAGCTCAGTTACCTCTCTGGAGTTCAGTTTCTTCAGCTATCAAATGAGGGAGTTGAACTAGATGACCTTTGAAGTTCTTTCCAGCTCTAAATCTATAATCCTATGATCTTCCTGGACAGAAGGAGGAAGTAGCAGCTTCAGGAAAAAGATCATATATACTTGGCATGGAACTATGATATAATGTAGTTATGGGGGACATAAATTATCTGGACATTTGCTGCAGTTCTCTCTTTGCCAACAACAGAATAGTTGAATAAATTTTTGACTTGCCTCAATGATGATTTCACTCTTCAAAAAATGGAAGAAGCAAGAAGAATTGCTATTCCAAACTTAATTCTGATAGGAACTAATCACTGAAGTAGAAATAAAGGGAACCTTGATAGGAAGTTACTGCTTCAACTTAGAATTTGAATTACAGGCAAGTTGCTCTTCCTAAACTTAAAAAGTTTAGAGAATAGACTGAAATTCTAAAGAAGTTGACTTAAAAAGGATATGGCACTCTCAAGCATGAAATTCTAAAAATACAGAAATACAGTTATGAAGAAAATAGGAAGCCATTTAAATGATCTATGTGAACGCACAAGTCAGGTATTAGAGGATGAATACAAAAAAGCGACAAAGTCCTATAAAAAATAATGCCAGAACCTTAACATTCAAAACAAATGGAAGCTGATGATGAATGCAAACAACAACAAAAAGAACTTTATATCAAGAGTTTGGGGGACGAGAAGATCAAAGAAGGGTAGGGACAATTCCTTGAAAGAGATGGCACTATGATAACTCTTTGTATTTCTTTTTTTTTTCACTGCAGAGATGTTCATCTTTTGGCCAGGAAAGAGGATAAAAATTATGGGAAATGGTCTATAATGGGCCTGTGGGCCACTTGCAATGCACCAAAGGATTTTGGGCAGCCTACAAAAAATGTAGAATCACCACTGTGCACGCTCCTGTTTGTCACGTGACCCTCAGCGACCAACACTTATCAGTCTGTCTCTAGTCTAACCTATCTTTGGCCCCAAGAAGTTTGGTCTATTTTAGTTCTTGGTCCCTACCCTGCCAAATTGTGCAGGTCTGGTCTAAAAGGAGTACCTAGTTACCTATAATGAATTCAAGTCATCAGACCAATGTTATCTAGGTTGTAAAACAGTGAAAGAACTGACAGCTATGATTACTGAGCTGATACTGATTATCTTTGAAAAATCACCAAGGACAAGAGAGGTGTTTCAGGAGTGGAGATGAGCAAATATTCCGATTTTCGCAAAAGAGATGAGCATGCAAAATAAAGGTAGGTAGGCTTAATTTTAATTCCCAGAAAAATATGAAACATATTAAAGCGTTCATTTTTAAGTCTTTAGAAAGAGAAATAGTAGAACTAGCATGACTTCATCAAGAATAGGTATAAAGCTTTGTAGACTGATAAGACTAGAGAAGACTATGGAGGCAGTATCTTCAGGTTTCAACAAAGTATTTATCACAGTATCTCAGATTATCTGAGCTATAAATAGTAATTTATTATATATATAATATAATATAATAAATACTAAAAAAAAAAAATAGACACCTAGAACAAGCTTCACAAATGGTACTCTCAAATCAAAAATTTAAGAAAAATTCTAATGAAGGAATGAGAGTAAGGAGAGACAGGCCAAAATGGTCAGTATGACAGAGGCAGAGACCTTGGAACATTTGGCTGGAAGGTCAGTAATTGTGTAGGCGTGGGAGAGGAGCATGATTGGTCTGAGCTAGAAAAGATCTTGACTGAGATATAACCACTTAGAAATGGGGTAGAGAAAGCCTATCATCTTGAAGTTTCCTATTTTTAATAATTATTTTTGTTAATTGGATTCTAAGCTAGGTTTTTCTGTTTCTGCTGGAAGTAATTGTTGTCAACAACCTCTAAATTTCAGTGCCCCAATCACCTCACTCTAGTTATAGCTCTTCATGCTATCCATGTGAAATATATAGTGAGATATATATAGACATAGATATGGATATATAGATATAATTAAGTGAAATCAGAATGGTTGAATGAATAGTCATTAATGCTGGAGTATTATTTTGGGGTGAGGTATCTAACAGATTGCTTTATGCTTAGCTCTCAGGTGTTTAGCATTTTATCAGTGACTTAGAAGGTAAATATGGTTAAGAGCTGCGTTGGAAATATCACAGATGGCCTACAAGTCAAATTTGAAAATAACATGAAGTTGAGAGGGATAATTAAAATATTGCATGCCAGACCCAAGATCCAAAATTTTTTCAGAAATTTAAGTTGAGACTTCTAGGTCATGCGACCAACAAGATGGAGGACTAGCTATTTTCTCTGATTCCCATGATCTCAGAAACCTCTCCATAACAAATTATACACCTAGGATAAAAACAGCTTCAGCTGTCTCCATAGTCTAAAATACTAAGAGTCCAAAAGAAGATAAAACAAAACCAAAAGCCTCCCTGAGCTCACTTAGCACCTCCTCCCCCATTACCTACCAGCGGGGAGGCTGCACAAACCAACCCAAAGAACCAACACATAGGCTTGCAACAAAACCCAACCCCACATCCCAGTCTCCCTCCTCTTTTCAATGCCATGGAGACCCCAGCTGTAGGGTGCAGAAGTTTGCTATGGCTGACAGCCATTGCATATAGTCTTCCAGTGGCAGAACTTTGCTGGGGGTGCAACAGACTGTGCTATCACAGGTAGCATTCAGTGCTATAAAAGATCTCTATAAGAGAGTAGAGGAACAGAAGAAAAGGGGCAGGATATGTATCTGAACTTGAAACAGAGTTCAATCTCACACCCTATTCTTCTTCCTAAAGCCTTAGAGACCCAAACAATAGTAACGAATCCCTGTAGTATCAGCATATCCCCTCTTTATGAGAACTTCTGGTGCCAGGCCAGAGAACTGAGGAACAGAGGAAATGGGACAAGACACTGTGTGCATATGTGTCTGTGTGTGTGTTTGTGTAGGAGTGCTCTGTGGCACTCCACTAAGCCTCAGGAAAAGAGCTTAGTATAAAGTTGAGGTCAATTCTGTACCCCTCAAAATTGCTAGAGGTAGATGTGTAGACTGTTGAACCATGAATTATCCAGTGTAGGGGGAGGCTGAGATGCTTTGAGATCTAGCTCTCAAGGAAATCACCATCAGAGGAGGAAGTCAGAAAGGGAGCAGTTGGGGAAAAGTAAGGTACCAAAGATCTCAGAAGAAAACTTGAAGACTTTGAACATAAATAGATAAATCAATAGGGAAAGAATTAACAACAGAAGAAAATGTGGCTTCTAGATCTAGTAAATGAATTCAGGCATTTTTCAATAAAGACTGCAAAGCAAAGGAAAATGATCCAACACTTGATGAGGCAGAGAACCCTATGGAATACGAAAAGAACATGTAAACCACAACGTGCTGTTCCTAAGTGGTTCAAAAGAGAAATGAGAATTATGGGAGAAGAATTTATGGTCTGATCAGCAAAAACGATGAACAGAATAGAGAAACTTGAATCTATAGTGGAAAATCTCACCAAAGAAACAAAACAGAGAATAATGGTTTGGGAATGCAAAGATACAAAAGTGAAGAACAATCTAGAAAAAAAACAAAACAAAAAAACCCCATTAAAACAAAATATTCTTACTATGCAAGCAAAACATATTGATCTTAAAGACTGGATGCACAGAGACAACCTAAGTACCATAAGATTCCCAGAAGAGTAGGGGCGGCTAGGTGGCACAGTGCATAGAGCACCAGCCCTGGAGTCAGGAGGACCTGAGTTCAAACCCAGCCTCAGACACTTGACAGACTTACTAGTCTTGTGAATTTGGACAAGTCACTTAACCTCAATTGCCCCTCCAAAAAAAAAAGCAAAAAAAAAAAGATCTCCCAGAAGAACATGATATGATAAAACATCTGAACGTCATAATGAAAGAAACAATAAAAGAGAACTGCCTAAAACTTCTAACCACAGAAAATGAAATACCAATTGAAAGAATTCATAGATTATTTCCAGAAAAAAACTAAGGTTTCAAACTTCAGATACATAGTGGTTAAGTTTAACAATTTAATTTAAAAAACATTAAGTTTTGCATACAGTCAGGAGAAAGACCTTCAAATACAAGGGAAGGGAACTTTGACTAACACAAGACTACTCTGTATGCACAATAAAACACAGGGAAGATGGAATAATGTGTTACAAAGAGTAATGAAGCTCAGGATGCAGGTCAGCATTCTATCCTGCAAATCTGAGCTTAATCGTATGTGAAAAAAAGATGACCCCTCAATAACAAAGAGGCATTTGACACATTCTTAGAAAGAAAATCAGACTTGAAGAGAATATTTGCTTTTAAAACACACTAGACAACAGAAATACAAGCAGGTCGAATAAATGCAGCAGCCAAGGAAACAGCAGTAATAGCAGATAGACCAGTAAAAAAATTTTTTAAATGAATGTACACAGGGAGACAGATGTAAAGGCAGAAGGTAATAGTGAAGAGATAGACCAGGGGCATGATAGGTAGAATCTAGTGACACCCAGCCTACAAGTGAACTACTGTTTTCCTGTGGGATGAAATTACAAAATTGGAGGGTACACAGAAGGTAGGGAGAGTATGAGGGAATTAGAATAGAGCATGTGCTGTGTCTGGGTCAAATTAAGAGCTAGCAGTGAGGGGAACATGACTCCTGTGGCCTTGGAAAAAGAAAGGCCTGCAGAAAAGGGGGAAAGGATTAAAAGAGAGGAAGTGAAGGAGACCTTGCCTTGATAATATGAGGGGGTTCCATTGATGAAATGCTCCTATATGTGAAGAGAGATGTTCTGTGGAGGGAGATGAGGACCTTGTGTTGGGTGTGGTCCAAGGGAATTGGTGCTTGAGAAGACCACTCAACCTACCTCCAGAGGTAGGAAGTCAGAAATTTTGATGGCTACTGGCACCTGGCAGATGGGAGAGCATGGACACAAAGAGGAGACATTGAAGCAAATGGGGAAAATAAGTTAATGCAGGAAGGGTATATATCAATGATGGGCTGCATAATCAGGGATATGTTAGTGAAAGGGAGTAGTCACATCAGGGGGGATTTTCCCTTCTGATATCTGCAGGAATTCTGAGAGAGAGGAAGTATGGAAAAGAGAAAAAGGAATGATTAAGCAAAACCCCAAAGGAAAAGGCTTAATACATGAAAGGAAGGGGGCCAGGGGTGAAAAGAAAAGGACCAGTTGGACAAAACCACTTTTAAAAAATTAAGGTAAAATCACTAGAAGAACATAGTACTGTGTTTACAGCAGAAAAGGGGGAAGAAAATCACCACTTAAAAAAAATTATTAGAGAGAGAGAGAGAGAAATATAACCCTAATTCTTATAAATTTAAATGTGAATAGATTTTTTTGTTGTTCAGTTATTTTAGTTGTGTCTGACTCTTTGTGACCCTTTTGGGGTTTTCTTTGTCAAGATACTGGAGTGGCTTGTCATTTTCTTCTCCAGCTCATTTTACAGATGAGGAAACTGAGGCAAACAGGGTTAAGTGACTTGCCCAGGGTCATACAGCTAGGTGTCTGAGGCCAGATTTGAACTCAGAAAGATGAATCTTTCTGATTCCAGGCCAGGTAAGTACTCTATCCACTGAACCACCTTGCTACCTGTGAAGGGATTAAACAATCCAATAAAATGAATACAAGTGACAGATTGGATAAGAAAACAAAAGTGTACAATCTGTTGCTTACAAGAAACACATCTATAAAACAAAGACATATACATAATAAAAATGAGAGAAAGGGAAAAAAAATTACTACACATTTAAGTGAATCCAAAATAGCAGGAGTTGCAATCATGCTGACAGCAAAACAAATAAGTCAAAAAATAAAAAGAGATGAACAAAGAAACTATACTAGGTTGAAGGAATCAAAGACAACAGACCAATATCAGTAATAAATGTTCCAAATTCTTCAGCATTCAAATTGATAAAGGAAATATCTGAACTACAAGAAAACATAGACTACTATCTATGTCACAATAGTGACCAGAGACTATCAAATCTAACAGAAAAATAAACACAAGAGAAAATGTGGTGCTGAAAAAAATTGCTGGAGCAACTAGAGTTAAAAAACCTATGGCATCTTCTAAATGTGATAGCCAAAGAATATTACAAATACACACATATACATATATATATATATATATATATATATACACACACACACACACATATATATGTATGCATGTATACACACACTTCTCTGCAGCACATGGAACTTTTAAAAATTGACTATGTACTAGGGCAAAGAGAAACTGCAAGAAATAGTTAATATATCATTTGCAGACCATAACACAATAAAAATAGGGACCACAAGCAAAGATACAGATTCAAATGGAGTCTTAACCAAGAAACCCTAAATAATGAGTGGGTTAAAGAACAAATCATAGAAACAATTAATAACAATGTAAAAGAAAATTGTAATGATGAAACAGCCTTACCAAAATCCTTTATGAGATAAAGTCCTAATTCAAAAATCAAGGAAAGATACAATATAGAAAGAAAACTACAGGTTAATATCTTTAATGAATACTGACTCAAAAAATTCAAACAAAATCTTGTAATACAGACTTCAGTGATTTATGCAATAAATAATTTGTTAAGACCAATTTGAATTTATACCAGGGATGCAAGGATGGTTCAACATTAGAAAAACAATCAACATAATTAAGCATATTAAAAACTAAAACATCCCAAACTACATCATCTCAATAGATACAGAAAAAGCCTTTGACAAAGTGCAACATTTTTTTTATGACAAAATCCTACAAAGCATAGGCATAGGGGAACCTTTTTAATATTATAAAAAGCATCTACCTAAAACCAAAAGCAAGCATCAGATGCAATAGGGTTACACTAGAACCTTTCCCAATAAATACAGAAGTGAGAGGGCAGCTAGGTGGTGCAGTGAATAGAGCACTGGCCCTGGAGTCAGGAGGACCTGAGTTCAAATCTGACCTCAGACACTTAACACTTAACTAGCTGTGTGACCTTGGGCAAATCACTTAACCTCAATTACCTTGCCTTCTCCCCTCCAAAAAAAAAAGGATAAATAAGTAAATAAATACAGGAGTGAAACAAAGATTTCCACTCTCCCTACTATCATTTGATATAGTTCTAGAAATGATAGCAACAGCAATAAGACCAGAGAAAAAAATTGAAAGCATAAAGATAGGTAAAAAAGAAACAAAATTGTCTCTATCTGGTGATGATCTAATGACTCACTTGGAAAATCTAAGAGAATCAGCCAGGATACTAACTGAGACAATTAATAGCTTCAGCTAGTTACTTGTCTCATAGAGAATCTGTGTGCAGGTCAAGAAGCAATAGTTTGAACCAAACATGAAATAGCTTATTGGCTTAAAATTTAAAAAGGAGTACAACCTTATTTATTTAATTTACATGCAGAGTGCATCAAGAATCCAAAGCTGGAATTAAGGTTGCTGGGAGAAATATTAATAATCTCAGCTATGCAGACAATACTACCCTGTTGTCAGAAAGTGAAGAAGAATTAAGAAGCCTCTTGCTGAGGGGGAAAAAGAGCATAAAAGCTGGCTTGAAGCTCAACATCCAAAGTCTGAGATCTTAGCAACTGATCCCATCAGCTCCTGGCAAACAAAGGGAGAAGAAATGGAAGCACTGTCAGATTTTATATTCTTGGGCTCAAAGATCACTGCAGACAGAGACTACAGTTATGAAATTAAAAGACACTTGCTCCTTGATATGATAAGTGATATATGATAAATTTGGACAGCATACTAAAAAGCAGAGACATCATCTTGTTAATAAAGGTCTATATAGTCAAAGCTATGGCTTGTCCAGTAGTACTATATGGCTGTGAGAGTTAGACTGTAAGGAAAATTGAGTGCCGTAGAATAAATACTTTAAAATTGTGGTGCTGAAGAAGACTTTTGAGAATCCCTTGGGTTGCAAGGAGATCAAACCAGTCAATACTTAAAGAAACTAACTCAGGCCATTCACTAAAAGGTCAAATCCTGAAGCTGAAGCTTTAATACTTTGGACAGATGATGAGATGACAGGACTCATTGGAAAAGACCCTGATGTTGGGAAAGATTAAAGACAAAAGGAAAAGGGGATGGCAGAGGATGAGATGGACAGATATGTCATGGAAACAATGAATATGAGGACTGACTCCAGGAGGGAGTAAAGGATGGACGGACCTGGTGTGCAATGGTCCATTGGATCACAAAGAGTCAGACATGACTGAATAACTAAATAACAAAAAATAGCTTGAGCAAAATTGCAGATTAAAAAATAAGTCCTCAAAAATCTATAGCATTTCTATATAAAAATAACAAAACAGAAGAATAACTAATAGAAAGGGAAACCCCATTCCAAATAACTACAAAATTAATAAAATATATGAGCATTAACCTACCAAAGCACACATAACTCATGTACAGATTCAAGTACAAAGTGTTCCTTGGAAAAAAATAAATAGCAGCTTACATAGTGGGAGGAATATTCAGATCTCATGGTAAGGTTATAATAATACCAAAACTAATTTATACCTTAATGCTATCAAATTACCAAAGTGGTATTTTATAAAACCTGATAAAATAACAAGAAAATCCATTTGGAAAAACAAAAGATCTAGAATATCAGGGGAAATGATGAAAAGAAGTAAAGACAAAGGGGAAATATCACTTCCTAACCTCAAACTCTATTATAAAGTTATCAAAATCGTATGTTGTTGGTAAAAAAAAAATAGAGGGATAGATCAATGGAATAGACTAAACAAGGGAGAATCAGAAAAAGTAGAACTCAATAATCCACTGTTTGTTAAAGTGTGAACCATACATTACAGAAGGGAGAAAAAAGCCTCCTTATTCTATGAAAATTGCTGGGAAAACTGGAAAGCAGTCTGGCAGAAGTTAGGCTTTGACAAACATAGCACATTACACAATATGTCCTAAATGAACTAAGTAGAAATGCAGCCTTAATGTTAAAGATAATACTATTAAAAAATTAGATCAGTTGCATCTCACAGCTATAGGGAGGAGATATATTCTTAACCAAATAAGAAATGGGGCAATTACAAAAGATAAAATAGATGATACTGAAAAGCTTCTGCATAGATAAAATTTATGCATCTAAGATAAGAAGGACAGTGGTTCAATGAGAAAGATCTTTGTAACAAAAATTCTCTGATAAAGGTTTGGTATCCATGATACATAATCAATTAATAAATATATATATATATGACTATGGTCATTGCCCATTGATAAGTGGTCAAAGAACATGAACTAAGATAATAAGAAATACTAGAAAATAAGAAATGCAAAGCTTTTGCAACAATGCAAAAGAATGCTTGGAAACAGTAATAATGCAAATCAAAACAATCCTGAGGTTTCACCTCAAACCCTCCCAAACTGACAAAAATGAAAAAAAATGGCAAGTCGATATTGGAAGGGTTGTAAAATGGTGGGTACACCAATACATTGTTGGTGGAGCAGTGAAACAATACAATCATGTTAGAAAGCAATTTGAAATTACACAAATAAAGTGGCTAAATTGTTCATACCTCAGATCCAGAGATTTCCTTATTGGGTTTATATCCCCAAGGAAGCCAATGGCAAGAAGAAAGTCTCCATATAGTCCAAAATATTTATAGCAGCACTTTTTGTGATAGCTAAGAATTGGAAACAAAGTAGATGCCCTACCCACAAGCTGGGGAATGGTTAAACAAATTATAGTACATAAATATAATGGAATGTTACTATGCTCTAAGAAATATGTGCATAGAAAGATTTATATATGAACTAATGCAGAATGAAATAAGTCAAATCAAAGAAATAATATATACAGTAGGCACAACAATGTAAATGGAAATAACTACACATACACACGTACACATTCACTAAGTGTAACAAAATTATAAAGTTCAAGCAAGATGCACCTTTCGTGGAGGTGGGAGGTCCACAGGAGTTTCACATTGCACATGTTTCCAAACTTTTTCAACGCATTGATCAGTTGTTCTGACTTTCCCCCCCCTCCTCCAAAAAATAGTATTTGCTATATGGAATGGCTCTTGAGGAAGAATAAGGGGAGGGAAACTTGGGATAACTATGATGATGTAAGAAATAGAAGACGTCATAAAGACTTATTTTTTAGAAATGTGGAGGCAAAACCAGAAGCCAGCTTAATTCTATGCTCCCGGTTTTCACTCAGACTAGAATCTGTTGGGTTTTTGTACTATATTAAAATGCATATGGATATGCTTTGTTTTTATATTACCTTCATTCCCTAACACATATTATCCCCTCCTCTACCCAGCAAGGCATCCTTTTTAGCAAAAAGAAAAAACAAGAAAAAAAGCAATTCATCAAAGCACATAAACTTTTTCTGAGAATATTTGTAACATTTTACACCCATAATCTCAACATCTCTGCAAAGAAGCAGGGGAGCTGTATTTTCTCAACTCTTCTCCAAAGCTAGACTTGGTTATTATGACACAATATTCACTTTCTATTTTCGTTCTTTCCGTTTACATTGTTTTAGTCAATGTGTATATTGTTTTCCTGTGAAAGCTGTTGCTTTCAATAAATCTATCCAGATAAGATGCTTAGAATAGTGTAGAAGAGCAAAATAATCAGCGGGATTTTAAATTTGTAGAGATCCTGAAACAAGGTAAAGCTGAGAAGTAAATGAAACCAGGGTCCAGTGATTAACAAGTATTTCTTTTTCTTGGATTATGTCATATCTCCCCCCCCCCCCACCCACCCAGAGAAGAGATGAAGAAAGGAAAATCATTATGACACCTGCTCCTTCACTGCAACCAATTTTTGGTGTGATGTGCTCCCCCTAGCGACTAAGACCAGCAGTTCACCCTGGTCTCTGACAAAGAAAGCTGGTATCTGCTAGGAATGCTAGATTTAGGGTGGAGAGGACTACCACAATTCACACTTCTTCCCTCAGGTTCTGAAAAATGCCCCAAATCATGGAGTACAATGGGTAGACATCTCCTATTTGAATCACCTACATTTGAAAATTTACGATTTTGTGACCTTAAAAGAACTACCGGGATCTCTACCCCAACTCTAACTGGTAAGTCCCGTTCACAGAGCACGGTTTCATCTTCACCTCAGTGTTCTAGTGGTACCCTGAGGTGTTGAGGGCGTCTTTTATTCACTGTTTTCCAATGGACAAATATTAATTTTCTCTCCCTCTCATCTACCCCCCACTAGGGGAAAAAAGAAAAGAATAATAATTGTAATAATGGCAATAAATATGCACAGTCAAGCTAAACAAATTCCCACATTGGCCGTGTCCAGAATCGTGCTTCTCGTTCTGAATCTTGAGACGCGTCCTCTTTGTCATGAGACAGGGAGGCTCTACATCACCAGTTCTCTTGTGTTTACTCGATGAGTGATCAGAGCTCTTAATTCTTTCAAAGCTGCTTGTTTTTTACAATGTTTTTATTGTATAAATTATTCTCCTGGTTCTGCTTGCTTCACTTTGAAACAGTGCCCACCCAAGTCTTCCCAGGTTTTTCTTTTGTCAATTCCCATAGCATAATAGTATTCCATCACATTCATATACCATAATGTGTTCAGTCATTCCACAGCTAATAGCTACCCCCCCCCTTAGTTTCCAGTTCTTTTCCACTACAAAAAGATCTGTTATAAATATTTTTCTATAGATGAGTCCTTTTCTTCTTTCTTTGATCTCTTTGAGGTGTAGGTCTGCAAGTGATATCAACAGGTCAAAGGGTACACGGTTTGATGACTCTATTTTGGAAATGGTTTCAAATTGCTTTCTAGAGGGGTTGGATCATTTTATAGCTCCACCAACAATGCATTGATGTGCCTGTTTTCCTGATATCCTTCAACATTTCGTATTTTTCTTTCTTCTCAATCTTGATAATCTGGTGGGTGTCAGGTAAAACTTCAGAGTTGCTTCAATTTTAATTTCTCATGTTACTAGTGTGCATAGCATTTTTTCACATGGCTACTAATAGCTTGGATTTTTTCCTTTGATATTTGTCTATCTATATACTTTGACCACTTATTAGTTGAAGAATGGGTCTTGCTCTTATTAAATTTGAATCAATAGCTATCTTTCTTAGAAATGAGACTTTTATCAGAGAAACTTTCTGTAAAGATTCTTCCACAGTTACTTGCTTCCTTATTAATTTTAGCTGCATTGGTTTTGTTTGTGCAAAATCATTTAAATTTTATGTAATCAGAAGTGTCCCTTTTATTTTCTGTGATCCTCTCCATCTGTTATTTGGTCATGAATTCTCTTTTTGTTTGTTTGTTTGCTTTTTTGGAGAGGGGAAGGCAGGGCAAATGGGGTTAAGTGACTTGCCCAAGGTCACATGACTAGTAAGTGGTAAGTGGCTGAGGCTGAATTTGAACTCAGGTCCTCCTGACTCCAGGGCCTGTGCTCTATTCACTGTGCCACCTAGCCACCCCTTGGTCATGAATTCTTATTCACAGATCTGAGTAGTATTTTCTTCCTTGATCCTCAAATTGGTTTAGTATATGACCTTTTTATCTGATTCGTATATCCATTTGGAGCTTATGTTGTTATTTGGCGTAAGTGCTTGTCTCTAAACTTAATCTCTGGCAGATCGCTTTCCTTTTTCCCCAGCGTTTTTTTGTAAAATAGTGAGTTTTTATCCTAGTAACTGGGGTCTTCTCAAAAGACTATTGTTTTTGACTAATGTGAAAATATGTTTAATAAGAATGGATATGCAGAGCCTATATCAGATTGCATGCCATCTTGGGGAGGGAGGAGAGAAAGGAGATGAAGAAAATTTAAAACTTATGGAAGTGAACGTTGAAAACTAAAATTGAATTAGTTTTTTTAAAACTGTGTGCTTGTTTCTGTGTGTTGTGTACCTAAACTATCATACTTACTAAACTTTCAATTTTTTAATCAGTGCCAAATTATTTTAAAGATTACTGCTTTGTAATGTATTTTGAGATTTGACATTACTATGACCTCTTCTTCCTAATTTTTCCCCCTAGTTGTTTCCTTTAACATTCTTGATTCCTCCAGATAAATCTCATTATGATTTTTCTGGGTCTATAAGGTAATCCTTTGGTCATTTAATTGGTATTTTTATAGGGATATGATTTTCCCCTGAGGAATGCATTAGCTGCATCCCAGAAATATTGGTATGTTGTTTTATCATTATGATTTTCTTTCACATAATTATTGTTTCTTTGATTTATTCTTTTACCCACTTATTATTTAGGATTTCATTGTTAGGTTTCTATTTGGGTCTGTGTCTATTGTTTGTGGTCCCAGAGTCAATTACGATAAAGGATATATTAACCATTTCTGCTTTTTAACATTTGTTTTCACTAATGCACTGTTGGTGGAGTTGTGAACTGATCCAATCATTCTGGAGACCAACTTGGAACTTTTCCCAGAGGGTTACAAAACTGTGCATACCCTTTGATCTAGCAATAGCACTACTAGATCTGTATTCCAAAGAGATCATAAAAAAGGGAAAAGGACTCATATGTACAAAAATATTTATTAGCAATGCTTTTTGTGGTGGCCAAGAATTGGAAATTGAGGGGCAGCTAGGTGGTGCAGTGAATAGAGCACTAGCCCTGAAGTCAGGGTTCAAATGCAGCCTCAGACACTTAACACTTACTAGCTATGTGACCTTGAGCAAGTTACTTAACCCCAATTGCCCAGCCTTCCCCCCTCCAAAAAAAAAAAAAGAATTGGAAATTGAGGGGATGGCTATCATTTGGGGAATGGCTGAATAAGTTATGGTATATGAATGTCATAGAATACTACTGTGCTATAAGAAATGATGAGCAGGTGGATTTCAGAAAAACCTAGAAAAACTTACATGAACTGATTCTGAGTGAAATGAGCAGGACCAGGAGAACATTGTACACAGTAACAGCAACATTGTGCAATGACCAACTTTGATAGACTTAGCTCTTCTCAGAAATACAATGATATAAGATAATTCCAAAAAATTTATGATGGAAAATGCCAACCACGTCCAGAGAAAGAACTATGGAGTCTGAGAGTAAGTTTCATCGTATTTTTTATGAGCATGAGACAAAAAAGAAAAAGGTTAGAACAAAGAATATGCTGTTTGGTTATATCTGACTTTTCATGACTCCATGGACCATACTGTCCACGGGGTTATCTTGGCAAATATACTGGAATGTTTTACCATTTTCCTCTCAAGTGGTTTAAGGCAAATAGAGGTTAAGTGACTTGCCCAGGGTCACACAGCTAGTGAATGTCTGAGGTTAGAGTTGAGCTCAGGTCTTCCTGACTCCAAGCCTAGTGCTCTATCCACTGAGTCATCTAGCTACTCAATAAGGAAAATACTAGAAAAAAATAAGGAAGGTAAGGGATGGAACTTATTATTTTACATAATCAAAGTATGTAAGAAGTCAGTAAGAACATGGAGGATTGGATAGGGGAGTAGACTATACATAAAGCTTCCTTTTTTTTTTTTTGGAGGGGGAAGGTAAGGCAATTGGGGTTAAGTGACTTGCCCAAGGTTACACAGCTAGTAAATGTGTCAAGTGTCTGAATCCAAATTTGAGCTCAGGTCCTCCTGACTCCAGGGCCAGTGTTCTATTTACTGCATCACCTAACTGCCCCATAAAGCTTACTTTGGTCTGAATTGGACAAAGTATGGTCGAATAAACATACAGAAAGAATTTGGTTTAGAAATACACTAAACTCAACAGGGAATCAGGAGGAAACAAAGAGAGGAGGTAGGAAGATAGGGAAGGTAGATTTGGGGTGGGGGTAAGGTTGGGATTCATGAATAACATAAACTCCAACTTTGGAAAGGGGATCATACTGAGAAAAATAAAAGATAAGAAAGGATGAGAACCTAAGATCAGAGACTAGATGAAGGGGGAAGAAGAAAAGCAGTGAACCAGAGAACGACTAATCAAATGTAGATCACCAGTGTCATAGAAACTCTTTTCTCAACATCCTCTTTTTATTTGAAAAGAGGGCTGTGGGGACAGAGAAAGGAAAAGGTATGAGGATAGAATGATGTGAAATATACAATTAACAATCGTAATTGAACATAAATGAGATGAACACACCCATAACATGAAGTAGGGTAGAAGAAGGGATAAGAAATCAGAAAGCAACACTTTGTTGTCTACAAAAAACATACTTTGAAACAAATATTCACGGTGTCAAAATAAGCAACTAGAGCAAAATTTATTATGTTTCAAATGAACTAAAAGAAAGAAGCAGTGATAGCAATCATGATCTCAGAAAAGACAACCACAAAAACTTATTCGATTAAAAGAGTTAAGTGGGGACCTTACATTATAGATATTTCAATAGTTCTTATGTGAAAAATGTGTATCTCTAAACATTGTCATCAACAGAAAGAAAAAGAACAGTTTGATGAATAAGGCATGCAACTAACAAAACCCCCTAAAAATCAAATAATCAAAAAAGCCTAAAGAAACACCAAAATAGAAATACTGAAAATCAATGAATAGATTGACAAAACTGAAAGGAAAACCTTATTGAATGAAAATTCAATGTTTTAACAACAACAAAAACAAAAAATAAGATAAGTAATCCATTAGCTAGTCTGATTTTAAAAGGAGAGAGGAAAATCGCCAATATCAACAATGGAAAAGAAAAAATCACAACAAATGAAGAAATAAAAGTAGTTTTTAGGAACTATTACCCGGATTTATATAATAAAAAGACTGACAATTTAAATGAGATTAATTTATATCTACAAAAATATAATATTCCCAGATTAGCAGAACAAAGAATAGAGAATGTAAACAATTGAATCTCAGAAAAAGAAACTGAAAAAGCCACAAATTAATAACTAACTTCAAAAGAAAAACTCTAGGAACTAGAAGAATTTACAAGTAAATTATGTTGTACATTCATAGAACAATTAATTCAAATATTATATAAACTGTTTGCAAAAATAGGAAAACACTTTTTCCAACATAAATATAATCTTGATACTTTAACAAAGGAAAGACAAACTAGAGAAAGAAAACTATAGGCTAATATCCCAAATGAACATTATTGTAAAAGCTGCAAAGAAAATATTAGCAAAGAGGCTACAGTAACACTTCCAAAAGATTTTGACTAGAGAGGAGTTTCTTATTATGGTAAATAATAACTATCTAATACCCACTTATATATATATATTTATATATATGCATACATATATTTAACATGTAATTATACATAATACAGGTAAATTAGAGGTTTTTCAAAGAAGGTCAGGGATAAACCTGGATATCCATTATCATCACCATTATTTTGTCAGTGCTAGAAATTCCAATAAAACAAGAAAAAGAAATTGAGGGAATAAGCATAGATAAAGAAGAAACAAAATAACATTTTTGCAGATGATATGGTGGACTACATAGAGAATTAACTAAAAATTAAATAGAACCATTGGTAAGTAGCCTTTAAAACTAATTTAGGAGTTGATCTACTAAGCTACGCACAAGCACTATATAAATAATACTAGAAAATAATCTTTCTAGGAAGACATAAGTGGAAAAATATTGACTTCTCATGGTTGAGCTATGCCTCTATGTAAATGATAATACTAAATTAATTTATATATTCAGTGCTATATCGATAAAACTATCAAAAATTATTTTCTATGTTTCGGATAATAAATAACAAAAGGTCAAGATTCTCAAGGGAAATAATTTTTTTTTAAAAAAAGTAGGTGGAAAGAAGCCTAGCAATACCACGTCAGCAAGCTATAATGTAAGGTTGATGTTAAAAACCCACTCTACCCAATTTTAGCCTTGATACCTTAACTAGGTGAGAACACATTTCAATCAATCATTCAGTCATAGGCTTTAGACTAAGTGCCAAAAGTCTTTTGAAGCCATTAGAAGTGGAATGATTCCAGATAGGAAGTCTGTCTCAATCCTTCTGAGGGATTTTGTCATGCCCTCAGGGTCATGTATAAAAGCATCAAGTTAACTGGAATTCCTAGATTCCAGTTATTAGAAATTTGTAAAACACTATGGTTTTGTTAAATTGTATCATCATGTATTGGAAGTATTGAAGAATGTGAATTGCTGGATTTAATTATGAATTGAGGCCCAGAGACTTTTCCAAGAACTCTTTAGTACAAGACACTGGGGAAAGAATTTGAAAAAAAAAAAGCAAAAAAACCAACTGCAGAACTTTCCCAAGTCACTAAAGAGCTGTGTAGGATTTGACCTTTGCCAAACACATTCCACTAGATTTGTTGAGAGTAGCAAACAGTAAAACTGTGGGATGATGCCTTTAGCCTTCATACCCTAATTAGATGAGAAAGGTGTTCTAATCAATTAATCAATCAATCAACCATTGGCTGTAGTGTTAAAAGTCTATAGCCAAGAGCACTGCCAAAAGAAAGAAAAGGTCCTTGAAGCATTTTTTTTTTAATGCACAGAAAAGAAACCCCAGAAGTTCAGAAAAAAGAAAATAATATGTTGAATTTATTATATACTTTAAAAAAGTAAGTTACACATAATAAAGTTTCACATATTCCATATTATCCTTTTCTGTTCTACTTTGTAAATTAAGATGTTCTCTCTCTGTCTCTCTCTTTCTCTTTTTCTCTGTCTGTCTCTGTCTTTGTCTCTGTCTCTATCTCTGTCTCTATCTCTCTCTCTTAGGTGGTGTTTATTAAGTTCAAAATAGGAGAAACAAAATCTTAAAACTACCCTTTGGTGTTTATACTTTGTAGGATTTTTAGCATAAATGAGATTTGTCCTTTGTCAAAGGCTTTTTGTCATCCATTGAGATAATTTATATATAGAATTAATTATGCTAATAGTTTACTAATTGTTGAATCAGGTATTCCATACCTGATATAAATCCAACTTGGTCACAGTGAATCCTTTTTAGATGTATTACTATACTTTCTTTTCTTGTATTTTATTTTTAAAATTTTTATCAATATTCACTAATGATGTTGATCTAGATACTCCTTATTCTTCCCTCATTTGTATATCAGGCGTATACTGCACTCATTAAGGGAGTTTGGTAAGATGATTGCTTTCTCAATTGTTGAAAATAATTTGTGTAACATAGATATCGGCTACTTTTTAGATAATTGATAGAATTCATATGTAAATCTAAATTTTTCGTTTTCTGAGATTCAGTTGTTTAACTATTTCAAGTTCTGTTAACTTTGGCATTTTTTATTTTTGTAGCAATCCTTATTTCTTCCAAATTCTCAATTTGATTAGCGTTTGATTTTGTGTAGTAAGTTCTGATGACTTTAAAAAATTTCTCCTCTGTTGCCTTATTCATTTTTCAATTTGGGATTTTTTTTTCAGTTTTCCTTTGATCAAGTTAAGCTCCTTAAAAGTAGTAATTATTTTATTCATTGAATTTAATAATAATAGTTAACATTTATATAGTGTTTACTATATGTTAGGCACTGTACTAAATGCTTTACAACTATTATCTGATCCTCACAACTCTATAATCTAGGTACTTTTATTACCTCGATTTTATAGTTGAGGAAATAGAAGTTATGTGACTTACCTAGGGTCACAAAGCTAATAAGAGTCTGAGGCTAGATTTGAAAGCAGGTCTTCCTGATTTTAGACCTGGAATTCTACCACTGTGCTATAGAGGTGTAACCCTACTGCGTAGAACAGTTCTTGGCACTTAATAAATGTTAGTTAATTGATTGATTAACTCAGTGGTTCTCAACCTTGCTAATGCGCAACCCTTTAATACAGTTCCTCAAGTTGTGGTGACCCCCAACCATAAAATTATTTTTGTTGCTACTTCATAATTGTAATTTTGCTACTGTAATGCAAATATCTGATATACAGGATGTATTTTCATTGTTACAAATTGAACATAGCCCACAGGTTGAGAACCACTGAATTAATTAAAGATTTATTGATTTTGTTAGTCTTTTCAGACCCTGAGGTCTTATTTTTTTTGTTTATTAATTCTGTAGTCTTTGTTTTCCATTTTATTTTTTCCTTTAGTTTTAAAGATGTTCTTTTTTTTGCTTACTTTTTAAAAAATGTAACTATTGTCTACCACATTCACTGTTGTTGCTGTGAAAAGCTAGGAAAAGAGAAGTGATTGTTAGTGGGTACCATTTTTTTTAACCGAGTTCTTATGACATTGACCTTGAGGATGCCAGTGTGGTCATAGAGCATAGAGAGCCAACTTCATGGAGTGGCTGATGTGTGGAGAAATGGAGATATTATGTAAGTCTGAAGGAGGTGGACCACTCTCTGAGAATTCATTGCTGGGGATAAGGAGTTGAAGAACCATGACTGTTCAATGTAGGTCAGGCAGTAATGTGAGTAGGCAAAAGCAGGGCCTGGTGAAACAGAGAGACTCAAGAAGACAATATTCAACCTCATTCATTAAGCAGGAAGCTGTCTTCCCCGTGGGCCAGAGCCAGAGAGAGAATGTGGGTCTTTAGTATTCATAACCTTTCAGAGTATATGTGGAATCCATTCCTACCCTGGAGTGATAAAGACAAACCAAATAAAAGCGTAAACAGGATGGGGCAGGAAGGGATTTGCCTGCTGAGGGGACTCTTAGGCTGAAGCTAAACAGTCTGCTGTCAATACCAGAAAATAAGTGACCAAAGAGCTCACAGAGCTTATATACCAACTGTTAAACTCTGAAAAATAAAATAAAACAAAATCAAAGAGCTAATAATGGTTTTAAGCAAAAAGTATTCTTTATTTCTGACACATGTCAGAAACTGGACACATGTGCCAGGGTCTCCTCTAGGAGGAGACCTAAAGCAGGGAGGCTAAACCTTGATTCATGTAGTAGTGACTAGTCAAAAGAAAAAAGCAATGAGCTGACGCCATGGCAATGAAGGGTAACAGAAACAATGAGCCGAGTTTGATTCATAGCAGAGCTTCATGACTCGAACAGAATGTGGTTCCTGCAGGTGTTTGTCTGAGTTTAGGGACCACTGGGGATTGGCGTGAACCAATTTTGTGATTTAGTTGCAGCAGAGTTCATTCAGAGGGTGAACACAAAAGATTGTTGCTATGCCAAGCTCAGGGTACAGCTTGCTTGCTGGACCTGAACTCTGGAAAACAGGGTGTCTCCTAATAGTAAAAAGAGAGGGGTAGCTTTAACATTAGGAAGCTACCAGATCAGCAGATGCTGATGGAGACTCTCTATGATGTTATCTTGGGATAGCTAGGCTACAGAAACTGGAGGTTTTCCTGTGAGGTGACCAGTCTTGGCAGGACCAGAGGTCCTCTTTCTTGTGTGACAACTTGAGTGGTTACATGTATTTTTTTATTTTCTAAGTTTTAAAATTGTATTTTGAAACATCATGCATGCATAGTAGATAGGTCAGAAAGATGAGGATTCAAGTCTCACCCCTGCTATATACTGACTTTGTGACATTGGGCAAATCACTTAATCTCAACACTCCAGGTAACTTTTTCTTTTCAAGGCAGAGTTAAGTGACTTGCCCAGGACTACTCAGTAGCTACACAGCTACTAAGTGTCAAGGCTCCAGATTTGAACTTAGGTCCTCCTGAATTCAGGGCAGGTTCTCTATCTACTGTGCCACCTAACTTCTGCTCCAGATAATTTCCTAAGACCATAGGTAGAGGAGTCAATCACCTTGGATAGAGGATGTCATCAGGGTCTACACAGATGTAATAAGAGGTCCAGTTCCACACATCTCACTGCAAAAAAAAAAAAAAAAAAGACCCCCCCCCCCCAGTTCATAAATCTATTCTTTTTCTATCTTGCATACATTAACTTCTTCTTCTTCTTCTTCTTTTTTTTTTTTGCTTTTTGGAGAGGGGAGGGCAGGGCAATTGGGGTTAAGTGACTTGCCCAAGGTCACACAGCTAGTAAGTATCAAGTGTCTGAGGCTGGATTTTAACTCAGGTCATACAATTAGCAAATAGAAGAGATGAACTATGAACTCAGGTCCTCCTGACTCCAGGACTGGTGCTCTATTCACTGTGCCACCTCACCGCCCCATACATTAACTTCTGATATACATTGGTATGTTTTTAAAATCTAACTTTTTCTCTTAGAATTGCTTAAGCAGCCTTCCAAAAAATTTGGTACATTTTTCAGCATTATGATTCTTTTACATACTTATTAACTGTTTTTGTGATTTTTGCTTTGACGCACTCATTCAACATGTCCTTATTAAGTCTCTGTTTAGGTGCATATGTTTTACTTGTGATTCCTGTAGGAATTATGTAAAGCATGTATTCAGTATTGTTCTCTTTTTTTTGGAAGGGGGGAATGCAAGGCAATTGGGGATAAGTGACTTGCCCAAGGTCACACAGCTAGTAAGTGTCAAGTGTCTGAGGCTGGATTTGAACTCAGATCCTCTTGACTCACTGCGTCACCTAACTGCCCCTATGTATTGTTCTTTAGTGGCAATGTGTCCTTTTTTCCTCCTGGGCTGAGATCACTCCCACCCCCATCTTCTAAGATTTCCCATTATAGTCTGTCCCCTACATTATTTTTATCTTTTCTCCTACAGTTCCCCCTTCTCCAGTATTCATTGAGAGACTACCAGAATTATTATTACCCATGGACTTTCTGTTTCTTCTCCTGGCTGGAAGTCTTCCTTGGAAAAGAGTGGGGGGAGTAAAAACTAGAGATGTGAGCCACACAATGACATCCTCATGCTCCATGTGGGGGACAGTTACATTAGTACTCTAGTTTCCTTCATCTCTATCACTAAAGAAGAAGTATCTTAAATGACTTCCCCACTCTAACCCAGTGGCATAATAGATAGAGTACCAGGTATGGAGTCAGAGGAGTCAGAAAGACTCATCTTCCTGAATTCAAATCTGGCCTCAGACACTTATTAGCTGTGTGACCCTGGGTAAGTCACTTAACCCTATTTGCCTCAGTTTCCTCATCTATAAAATGAGCTGGAGAAGGAAATGGCAAACCACTCCAGTGTCTTTGCCAAGAAAACCCTAAATGGTGTTGTGAAGAGTTGGACACCACTGAACAACAACAACAATTTGATCTATGGTTATTCAGAAGAGATCAGTCTGACAATCTTAATGTTACTATAGGATTGTGGATCCTGTAAAGGAACTGTCTGGGGATTATCCATTTCCCACAGCCTTTGGGAATGAGAGAGAATGAGAATGAGGGAAGATCCTCTGGACTACATTTCCCAGAATGTTGCCTCTGCATAAATCAGTACTTTGGCTATGAGCCAGCATGGATTCTGATTGGATGAGGAAGCTGGGGACATGTTTAGCCCTTGGTAGCTAATGCAAAGCAACAGAGAAATGACATAAGCCTGGGGAAAAACACATAATGTTCAACCTCTAAAAATATCTGGAGAAAAGCCAGGGAGAGACTAGAGCACAAAAGAGTGATCGTTAACACAGAAAATCTCTAATTTACCGAGTAGAACTGCCAGTGAGAGACTGGAATTTCAAGCCCTCGGTGTTCTTCACCAGCTCAGACTAGTGTAATTATCAGTCCCTGTGGTTTCCTGATCCTGGCTGTTCCACATTGAGTAAAAGAAAGAAACATTTTTGCGGTGGATTTGCTTTGTGAAAAGGGGCGGGGGTGGAGAGGAAAGGAAAGAAAGTAAAAGCAGGGGCTAGAAAATGGTTTGACAGGCTTTGAATCTTGGAAAGTTTCCCAGTGGAGTAGGATTAGTGGCCAGAGTGCAGGTGATAAGGTCAAAGAGGTGGTTTTTATCTCTTTGCCTATAGAGAGTTTCCTAGTTTCAGGAATGAAGGCATTATCCTTCTGTTGGTTATCTAACCTAAGTTATTTCACTCAAGTGCAAGATTTTCCGATTTCGTCAATGAAATTTCTGTGGTGAGTTGTCCCTTGGTTCCTCCCTTTACAGTTTAACTTTACAGTACACACCATTCTTTTTGATACACTCACATACTCACAAGGGCACTGCAGATGAAGTCATTAGGTTTCATGGAAGCCACAATTTCCAAAGATATGAAGTCACGTGTATACAGGGCCATTTATAAACACATATATCAGTGTGCACCAAAGTTATGCCATCTTCCAAGCTGTTGATACCTTTCCCTATCCCTCTCATGTCTTTTTCTCTGAGAATTCTTCCAGGAGGTGAAGGATTCTAAGTAAATGCCACTCTTGTGCTAGAAGCTCATCCTTAGTTCTTTTGAGAATTCAGCAGAATCACCCAACTTGACTCAAGTTATTCTGATCGTTTTTGTTTCTAAATCTGTAGCTTTTTATGATGAACAATATCAATATTTCATGTTAGAAAGATCATCATCTCCCCCATGGAAAGATACTGACAGCAAGTGTCAAGGGTTGGATCAGAGGAGGAAATTGAAGTAAATAAATTCCCGAAGAGTAATGCCAACTGGTCACCTGCCCAAAAAGAATTTATAGAAGACCTTAAAAAAGACTTTAAAAATCAAATGACAAAGATGAAGGAAAAACTAAAAAAGAAAATAAGAACAATCCAAGAAAAACAAGAAGGGTATGAAAGGAAAGTCAACCAACTAGAAAAGGAGATCCAGAATACTAAGGAAGAAAACAACACCCTGAAAATCAGAATTGGGCAAAGTGAAGCCAGTGAAATTATAAGAGATCAAGAAATGATTAAACAAAATATGAATAATGAAAAAATAGAAGAGAAAGTGAAACCTTTTATAAGAAAAACAACAGATCTGGAGAATAGAGCAAGAAAAGAAAATATAAAGATAATTGGATTAACTGAAAGTTGAAATCAGAAGAAGAATCTTGATACAATAATACAAGAAATAATTAAAGAAAACTGTTCTGAAGCATTAGGACAAGGGGGAAAAATAGAAATAGAAAAAATCCATCAATCACCACTTAAAAGAAAAAGGCATAGAAACATCATAGTCAAATTCCAAAATCCCCAGCTCAAGGAAAAACTATTAAAAGCATCAAGATTAAAACAATTTAAATATGAGGGTGCCACAATTAGAATTACACAAGACCTAGTAGCAGGAACATTAAAGGACCACAGGTCTTGGAACACAACATATTGAAGAACAAGAGAACTAGAACTTCAGCCAAAAATATCATACCCTACAAAGTTAACTATTATCTTAAATGAAAAAAAATGGACATTTAATAAACTCTCAGACTTTCAAGACTTTGTTAAAAAACAACAACAACAAACCTGAACTTAACAAGTGATTTGACATACAAGAACCAATATAAATATAAGGTACATAACAAAGACTGATTATAAGGGATCCACAAGGACAGACTGTTTGCATTTTATATATGTTAAATATAAAATTTATGTCTAGGATTTCTTATTAATAATTGGGTAGTTCATAAGAAAGATTGAGGAAAACCTGGGCATGATATGAATTTAAAAAGTAAAGCCATTTTAATAACAGCTAAAAGGAGTAATTATTTTATACAAATGGGGTACAAGAGGAAGAATTGATACACAGGAATTAGATGGGGGAGGAGGGCTGTTAGTTCTGGTAACCTAATTTCATCAGTAATGGGTGTAAGAGGGAACAATACATATATATCTATATTTAAAAGAGTACAGAAATCTTCTGAATTCAGAAGAAATAAAATGCTAGGATCATAGGGAGGGGAAGAGGACAAGGGAGGGATCTTTAGAGGGGAAGGTGAGAGAATAGGTAAATAGGGGTATAGAAGGGTGTTTAGATTTATGGGAATGGGAGGATAGGAAAGGGATCCTTGGCAGGAGGAAGGCAAGTCATAGGAGAGCAAGGTAGTGGGTAAAAAAAAAAAGTAGAGGAGGCAGGAAGGATAGGAAACAAGAGATATGCATACACATAAAAACAAAGATCAGGAGTAGAATAGGTTTGGGAATGTATATGTCTAGATATGTTTATATGTATGTATATGGGTATGTATATATCTAAAGCTATGGAGAAACATATCTAAACTTTATTGTGGCCTTCTGGGAGGGGGATCGGGGGGAGGGGAAAAGAACAAAGCAAAAAGTGCACAGCAGAGAATGAAAGAAAACTCACAAGGAAGCAAAGAAAAGATGGACAATTTTCAACATAGGAAATATTATTTATCATATAGGCTTTCTTGAAATAAGAAGTTTGTTGTTACATAGTTTGAATCCTTATGTTCTGCTTTGCACATGACATGCTTTTGTTTCTTTCTAACTTTGTATTTAAATTCCAATATTTATGTTTATGATATGTTTTTGTTTTTTCTATTCTCTGTGTTCTGGCATTTGAGTCTAAAATAAAATTTTGGAAAAATAAATAAATAGATAGATAGGAAAAAGAGGGAAAAAAAAGAGTTGGATCAGACCTCTGGTAATATAGGTCTGAAATTGGCATCATCATCATTGCATTTATATAACGTTTTGAGATTGGCAAAGCATTTTCATATGTTATCTCATTTGATCTTCACAACAACCATGGGAGGCAGGAATTATTATTGATCCCATTTTACAGAGGAGGAGACTGAGATAGATAGAGGTTAAGTGACCTGTCCAAGATCATACAGTTATTAAGTGTCTGAGGTGAGATTCAAACTCAGATCTTTCTAGCTCCAAGTCCATTATTCTAGCCACAGTACCACCTAGGTGCCCAAGTATGAAATTAGACACTTGCAAACCATCTAACAAAAGGGAGTTAACAGAATGAAGGTTACTCAGCTATAGCAGGAGAAAGAAATTCAGAAGGAAGGGATGTCAATCCAGGGGAAAGCAATGACAGAGTTGAGCACAGTTTCCCAGGGATGATGGTTCATGGTCACAAACAAGAGGGAAGAGATACAGCTCCTCTGGTCTTGGCTATTTTGTGCCCAGGATTCTAGGAAGCTACATCAATGACCCAAGTCTCAGTCCCCAAGCTAATCAAATCTCAAGGCCCTTTTAAGGAAAAACTAGCCTAACTTGCTTATGATTAGGAGAGACAGCATACTGCCCTTCCCACAACAGGTAAAAAGTCAGCTTTCCAGATAACCTCCCCATAATTCTCAGCTTGTTCAGCTTGTCTGGCCTGCAAATGTGCATTCATCCTACAGGACCACTAACCACTAACTAACACTAACTTTCTTTGCTTTGTTATCTGAGAACATAACGCCTTCCTGATCAACCATGATACACTGAGGACTCGCACTGAATAAAGCCTAAAACCTAGGCGCTGCAGAGAAAACTAGAGAAAGGATATGCGATCCCTACTTGTATCCAGAAAAAAAAAAACAAACAAACAGATACATCATAATGGAGAAGATTGGTCACCCTAAAACATGGCTACATAAAGATACAAGTGACAAAAATAGAGACACAACCAGAATCATTCAGTGGTGAGGACATGGATATGATGAAGGATGGAGTTTGGGATTGGGAGCTATTGCTGTGATGAAAGCCTGGCAGGAGCAACATGGGGAGATTTTATGGAGATTTCTAGTTGGACTTTCCAAGGAGACCATGTCTGTCCTCTGAACTCCTACAGCAAGTATAAATCTGTATCAATTGAGTACAGTCATAGATAGCTTAGGTAGATAATTTACATGACAGGCTTCCAAGTCTGGTTGGTTTTGTTTTGCATAGGAGACTCCTACTTGTTGGAGAGATTGCTCATGCAATTCTGTGTACTTACCTGCTTGAAGGACAGAATTGTTTCAAGAGACAAATGTTGGGAAGAGACACATTCTTTATGAGAGACATAAAGTTCCATACATCCTTTGGGACTGCCTGGAGGTTGGGAGGTGGGGTGGTGGTGGAAAGAAAGATTTTGGAAGATGTAGACATGTAGGTAGGAAGTCCTTCAACTGATCCCTGATTTCCAGATTTCCTCCTTAGAGACTATGGAGAGAGAATGTCCCCTTGGGTGAGATCAAGGTCTGTTCCTCTCCCCAGCTTTGAGCTGGGATCTTAACTTGATTCTGTTGGAAGAGCTTGTTCACTCTTATGTATTTTTCTGGAATATTTTAAACAGTATGACTGCTCTACTGTCTGTTTGCTGTATTTTTTGTGTAGGGGATGTGTTGTGTGTCATGGTGATATTGGGGTTTTTTGCCCATATAAGTCCTATGTGTCCACATGGCACACAAAGGAGGGAAGAGAGGGACACAAGGGAAGGGAGAAAAGGGAGAAGGGAGACAAGAATAGATATCTCTAGAGTCTCTTCCCCTCGCCCTTCTCCAAGGGAAGGGAAGCAGGAGATTGGGGCCACATTGAGAGAGAGTACTGGCTAGAATTATTTCTATCTGCTTCCTTAAGTAGTAGTCTAGAGGAAATAATTATTAGGTTCAAGTTGCATTCCTGATCTCTATTCCTTATTGGAAAAGAAGGACCCCCAAAGCCATATATCCATAGCTCGACACTCTTCCCACCAAATACCAGTTTCACATAAACACACATAAGCAAATAACAAATAAACCTGTTTATCCAAGTGGATAGCAAATAGAAATCAGAGAAAATATACTTGGGAGAATATATACCAATCAATACACAGAGTCAATGAACTCCCCCATTTGGAATGGGATAAATCAGTTCAACCGAGAGAGAGGATCTCAGCCCTCAACCAAGAGGAAATTTCCACAAGTATCTAGCATAGGAAGGTGGGAAGAGGAATAAGGTACAAATGTGGATTCCTTTATGTATTGGCTGCAGTTCTCCCTCCAAGGCCTGACTAGAGTCCGGAATGGCTGATTTTTCCTATTGAAACTGGAAGCCAGAAGACAAGTAAGAAAGAGAAGATTTCTTCTCTTTAGCTCTCCTTAACTCCAGTCCTCACACAGGTATAGGACATTGAGTAATCTGTCTCTACCAAAGAGAGACCCTTATACCAATGGGCTTTGAGGTTCAAGTTATATTTGGATAAGTGAGTTTACTTGCCATTTTGCCATTGTTATGATCTTTTATGTATCTGGTGTTTGAAAGGAAGGGGCCAAGCTTGTAAGCATATGCATGGTGCTGCCTTTTCCTAGTAAGGGTTATTGACCCATGAAGTAGTTTTTGTCTTGAACCTTTTGTGCCCCATAGATGAACAATATTCAGGAAGGCAGATATAATTCTAGTCCAGTACCCTTCCCAGAGATTGAAGAAAAAGATACTTGTCTGGCTCTCCTCAAAGCAGGAATCAGTCTCCCTTAGAGTTAGGTAAGATTCCAGAGATAAAAATACATGGGCACAGAAAATCTTAAACTTAAAAAAAATTCTTCACCCTAATTTCAAGGATATCTTGTCTACTCAAGGAGACTATAGGAAGGAAATGTAGTTTACATTTTTAAAAAGTGTCATTGATTCAAGTTTTACATTATTGTCATTTTCCAATTAATCCTGACTCCAACTTGATGATGGGTCCTTCTCCTGTAAGTTAAAGGAAGCAACACACTGATGATATTTGACAGTCACACCACCTTCTGTATCTGTAGCCTCTACTAAAAGGTGGGAGGTGTGCCTCATTATCAGTCTTCTGAAGTTAAGACAGGTCAAAGCATAGAAATGGGATATGTCTTTTAGAGGTGTCTTTTACATTACCGGGGCCATTGTACATTTTGTTCTCCTGATTCTGTTTTCTTCACTTTGAATCAGTTCATACAAGTCTTTCCAAGGTTTTTAAAATTCTTTGTATTTATCCTTTCTTAACAAGCACAGTAATAATCCATTACTTTCATATACAACAATTTGTTCAGTCATTCCCCAAACAACAGGAAATTTGTTACCAAATTCTTATTGCAACAGAAAGTGCTGTTATGAGTATACACACTCACACACATATGTATTTACATATGCACATTTTTAGAATATAGGGGTCTTATATCTTTTCTGTATCCTTATAGTATCTACGGTGTTCATCAGTTGCAAAATAGTTCAGTGGTTGGTAGATTGGTTAGGGCATATTGGTGGCAGTTCAAATAACTGGTTCTTACTTGAAAAGGAACTAGACACTCCTTCCCCAATTTAGTTGCTGTTTAGAGAAGTGTCTGACCCATTTTGAGTCTGGCTAAGTTAAAATTCAAAATCACTTGACCTCATGGTACCATGAATCACCATCCTTGGAGGAAAGTGAGATTCTATAATAGGGATTTAGGCAAGAGAGATATGTGGAATGACTTCCATCTTTGATTTGGGCATCCCCCAATAAGGCAGTGTCCCTAAATAGCCTGATAAGATCCCTAAGAAAATAGGATCAGGGAAGAGAAGAGAAGAGAAAAATCTAAAGTAATCTAAAGATCTTACTTGACTCTCCGTCCTTGCCCCCCAGAAACAGGGATGGATGACCATGAATCAGAGCTCCAGTCAGTCCCAGTTTTCTCATTCCATTTGTCTTTCCTTGATTCTTTCTTGATTAGCTCAGTGCAGCATAACCCTGAAAAGTTAGTCCAAGTTGGCAGGATCTGCAGTACTGAGCTGTTTGCCTTTTAATAAGGTTTGTGATTTAAACCTTGTGCTCTTAACACCTTCTTTGCAAGCCTCTGAGGGAAACAAAAATGTCAGAGTTGTTTATTCATTTCTTCTTAACATGGAGACCTCTTATTTTGCCAAAGTGTTTGTATGTTTGAATCCACATAAAGTCCGGACTGTGCATGTACACACACACACACACACACACACACACACACACGGAGTTCCTGATAAGTTGCCAAAGCTACTCAGTAGCAAGATCACTTTCTAAGGATCCAAGTATCCTCCCCCCCTCCCTGACAACCCAAAAGTTTCAGATAATAAGTAAAGGATTCAGTCTCTACGTCCTTACAAAGGTCAATGTCCAGTTGCCCCTAGTAGCTTAAGAACACTAGTGTTGCTGTTTGTCCTTTGTTCTCGAAGAGGACCAATGACATCAGGAGGGTGATGTCTTAACTTGCAAGTGAATTGGATTTAAGTGAGATAGGGATGATTGAGAACCATGAGAAGGAAATGAAAGCTCAGAGGGCACTTAGAAGGGTCTATGTATAGGAATGATCAAGTCCATGAACATGCCAATGAAAGGGAGGTAAAGGCAGCTATGCCAGACTCCTTAAGCAGAATCCTGGAGCAACCTTTTGCCTAATGGAGTAGAGTGGGACTAGTAGTATGGCCACCATGTCATGGCCAGAAACTGGGCTTTGGAAGTTAAATAAATAGAATTACAAAAGGTAAGGAGGCTCAAGAAAGCTTTTGAAGGGAAGGAGGGGGAACAAATAATGAGAATGATGTGTGCAGAGAAGGTATCAGACTACAGGTTTGATAGAGCAAAGTTTGTGTTGATAACTCCTGTAGGGAAAGGCTGAAAAGAGACTGTGAACAGATTACTGAGGACCTTAAATGCTAATCCAAGGAGTTTGGGCTTAATCTTGGAAAGTTATTGTGGGCTCCTGATCTGGAGGTATTGTGGGCCAGTGGTGAGGGTTTAAAAAGGCCAAGGGGACTGGGTTCTTGGTAGAGTGATCTTTTCATGGAGTATTCTCTGCTTGGAATACTGTTCTGAGTGTCTTCCTCATGTAGACAGGTATTGGGTAGTAGACTTATTGAGAAGGAGAGAGGCAATTTGATTATCATAAGGAGGCTAGCAGTGGGGAGCAGAGGAGGGTATCATTCATTGGTAAGGGCAGGGAGGACTAGAAGTGAACATATTGACTTGTGAGGGTGAATGGGGACACCTCAGTTGGCTTTATGGAAATCTGTGTCCTTGTAGCAAGGAGCAAGGAGATATTTAAACCAAGGTTCATTTTTAGACCTTAGACTAAACTCTGTAACATGATGTTCTGGGCAAAGAAACCAAACTTCTGCCACTGATCTTTGTCACAATGACTAACAGCTAGTGCAAACAAGGTTCTCATTTGGGAGCCTCAAATTGTCTCATTACAGAAGGATAACACAAACCCAAATGATGAGGTAGAGAGGCTAACATCTTGCCTTTTCACTTTTAGAACAGAAACAATATGATTGTCAGCAGATGGATCCTTTGAGAAAAGATGGCAGCAGGCCCAAGACAAAAGGAGTGGGGGGAGATTTTAAAGTTCTGTTTTGGACATGTTTAGTTTTATATGTCAATGAAGCATTTGGGTAGAGATGTGAGAGGTCCAGCAGGTAGCTGTTGAGAGAGAGATTAGGATTCAGAGAGAGATTACAATTGAGTATATTTGCACATATGTACATATATAGGATGTTCCAAAAGTGTTAGTGTTGTTTTAGTTTTTTAAAAGTAGTTTAAAGTTCTTGTTTTTAATGAATAAGATTTTATTTTCTCTGCAATTGTACATAAAACAATTTTTAGCATTCACTTTTTAAAATTTAACATTCATTTTTTAAAATTTCCAAATTCTCTTCTCCCTGAGATAGTGGTAAGCAATTTGATATAGGTTATACATGTGCAATCATGCAAAACATATTTCCATATTAGTCATGTTGTAAAATAAAACAGACAAAAAAGCAAGAAAAAATAAAGAAAGTGAAAAACAGTATGCTTGGATCTGCATTCAAATTCCATTAGTTCTTTCTCTGCAGCTGGATAGCATTTTTCATTATGAATCTCTTGGAATTGTCTTGCTGAGAATATGTAATTGTTGTTGCTGAGAATAGCTAGGTCATCCACAATTGATTACCACAATTACTGTGTACGGTGTTTTCCTGGTTCACTTCACTCTGCATCAGTTCATATATGTCTTTCCAGGCTTTTCTGAAATCATCCTGCTTGCCCTGTCTTATAGCACAGTAATATTCCATCACAATCATATGCTATAACTTGTTGGTCATTCCACAATTAATGGGTATCCCCTCAATATCCATCATAAAAGAGCTGCTATAAATATGATTTTGTACAAATCCTTTTCCCTTAGTTTAAAGTTTGTAAGCTTTAAACAAGATATTTGTAAAGTGCTTAGTAAGGCACATAGTAAGGGCTCTATAAATGAAGAAGATGATGATGATAACAATTATTATTATGCTTTAATAGATTAAAATTGAACTAAGACTTTTGAGACACCATATGTATGTTTTGTAAATACATACATACACACAGACTCACATAAACACATACAAATAAACTGTACTGTATATATGTATATAAAGCTAAGGTCAACTCTTTGAGTCTCAGTCTCCTCACCTTCAAATGGAGATAGTAACACCTAGAGCAATTAATTTCCAGGGTTGTTGTGAGAATCAATTTAGATAACATATGCAAACCTTTTTGCAAACCTAAAATGCTATATAAACATTATTTAATACACATTGACATATATACGTACAAACACATATATCATATATGCATTTGGGAGTCACTGAGATAATAATTGAATCCATGGCAGTCAATAAGATCAGCAAGAGAGGAAAAAAAGAGAGTCAAAGACAGACCCTTGAGGTGTGGGATGACAATTTAGCAAAGGACATTGATGTAGCCACTTATTAGTAAGAACCTTGATGGGAAGGTTTTTCTCAGCTGGCAGGAAGGACTGAAAGATCATGGGAAGAAGCCACAAATGCACAATTGGAGAGGAGTCTATGGTTCCAGATATGTACCCCTGGTGAGCCAATTATAAATAAATGTTGCTGCTTCCTTGAACTTAGTATAAATCATTAGCATCTTGTTTAGCTCACTGACCCACTTAAGGGCATCTGCCCAGAAAGAATTTTGCTGTTTCCTTGCCTATGCTTGTCTTGCCACTGCTGGGACTTGGTCATGTAATCCATTTTCTATTTCCACACTCCTGTTTTCATTGCTGCCTTCAGGAGTTTTTTTACTCATAATTTTATAACAGTTTTTGTCTCCAGTTAAGAGAAACTGATTTTTAGTGTATTCTGAGCTGAGTGAAAAGGGGGAAAGACAAAAGAGAAACCATGAGATCAATTGCTCTAAGACTTGACCATAAATCTTCCTCCAGAGATACACAGAGGGGCTTCATTAAAAAGTAATAGTCATTTAGGCAACAGGAGAACCAGGAGCTTTGTCATGGAAGTCACTGAAAAAGAGAGTATTTAGGAGAAGAGATGGTCAACACTATTTAAAATTGCAGAGAAACCTAATAGGTCAAGGACTGAGAAAAGATCATTTAAATTTAGAAGATCATTGCTAAGCTTGTAGGGGGCAGTGTAAGTAGAGTGGTGAAGTCTGATTTCCAGGATTTGGGAAGTGGTAGAGAGGAAATAGAGTCACTGATTATGGAAAACTTTGTTAAGGAACAAGATAGTGAAAGGGAAGAGTTATATACCAGTTTTGGAGAATGCCAAGTACAGTTTTTTAAAAAATGTTTTTTAAAATGGTGGAAATCTGAACATTTATGGGCAATTGGGAAATAGCTAGCAGTTAAGAGAGATTGAAGGGTGGGGGGAGAGAGAGAAAGAGAGAGAGAGAGAATGATGGATGGATGGATGGATGGATGGGTGGGTGGATAGACCAAGTTCCCAGAAGTAATGAAAAGGAATTTGATAAGGACGAGAGATATAGATAAAAGCATTTGTATTGGCATAAAGAGCCATCTCCTCTTCAGAGAGGATTAGAGAAATTTAGAGGGGTTTTGAAGAGTTCAGCAAGGGAAATGAGGGAGTTCAAAAGGGGTAGTATTGATTTTATCAGTAGAGGAGTTGAGATCTTCTCCTGAGAGCTTAGTGGGGATGGGCATTTGAAGAGAAAGAAGGTATAGAGCAGTGACTATGGGAATTAAAACAAGAGACAAGGTTTCCAGGTATTATTAATCAATTTATTAATTAAGCAAGTCAATAATCTTAACTTAAATGGAGACTAAACAATTTAATCCTATGAATGTAGGTAGATTAAAGAACAAATAATAGAAATAAAAAGTTTAATCAAATAAAATAACAATAAGCATGGTAAAACTTTTGGAATTTAACAAAAGCAATCACCGGGGGAAATTTATATTTCTAAACATATTCAATAATAA
>CM053585.1:399471589-399502523 GCA_028646515.1 Pseudochirops corinnae
GAAGGATTATTCTCTTCAGTGAGCTTTTGAGATTCTTTTTCCATCTGGCAAATTCAACTTTTTAAGGCATTCTTCTCCTCATTGTCTTTTTGGGCCTCTTTTGCCATTTGAGTTAGTCTATTTTTTAAGGTGTTATTTTCTTCAGTCAAGTTGTTGACTTTCTTTTCATGATTTTCTTGCATCATTCTCATTTCTCTTCCCAATTTTTCCTCCACTTCTCTTACATGATTTTCAAAATCCTTCTTGAACTCCTCCATGGCCTATAACCAGTTTATATTTTTCTTGGAAGCTTTTGGTCAAGAGTTCTGACTGTGTTGTCATCCTCCCATTCCATGCTTTGTCCTTATTGTCCCCAAAAGAGGAACCTAAAATTGGATGGCTGTGCTTGCTTTGCTTCCTCTGTTTGCTCATCTTGCCAGCCAAAGGCAAGACTTTTTAGCTCTTTGCCACAGTGAAACACTGCTTCCAGAGGGGAGAGGTTTGTCCCAAATTGCTGGGGTTTTCACAGCTGCTGGAGCTATTAGGAGGGTACTGTCTCTACAGCTCCCAGCAACTTTGGCTCACTGGTCACACACCTCACAACCACAACCTAAGACCACAATCCCCATCTAGGTAGGTTAAGGCAAGAACATTTAGCCTCTGGTTGGCCACTTGGCCCCTCTTTGATCTGCAGTCTAGGAGCTCTGAAGGAGACACATGGAGGTGGCTGCACGGCCACTGTTTCCTCTGCTTCTCACTCCAGGGGCCTGATCATACTCCATCTCCCCCAGGAACAGGAGAGTTCCACTGACCTTTTACTTTGTTTTTCATATTTCTGGGTTGATAATTCTGGAAATGGCCCCAGCTGCTGGTGATCCACTCTCCTGAAGTCTCTCAAGCTGTAGCTGGTCTGGGCCACTCTGGGGCTAAAACTGTGGGCTCACATGGGTCTGTGTTCTGTGCTCAGCACGCTGTGATGAAGCCTTCCTCTCCACCTGCCTGGCTCCCTTCAGTGGGAGAGTTGTTTCTCTCTGTCATTTTGTGGATTCTGTAGCTCTAAAATTTGTTTAGAGTCATATTTTATAGATATTTGATGTGGTTATGGGGGAAGCCATGGAGTGTTCCTGCTTCTATACTGCCATCTTGATTCTGCCCCAGCCTCATTTTCTTTTTCTGAGGTGGGGCTATTTAAGTAATTTACTTTCTCTTCTGTTAATCTGGGCAACTAATATTTTTGTAAATATTCATCCATTTCACTAAGATTGTCAAATTTATGTGCATACAATTTGGCAAAATAATTCCTAATTATTGTTTTAATTTCCTCTTCATTGGAGATATGTTTATCCTTTTCATTTTTGATACTCATAATTTGGTTTTTTTCTTTCTTTTTTAAAATCATATTAACTAAGGGTCTATCAATTTTATTGGTTTTTTTTTTCATAAAACCAGCTCTTAGTTTTATTTATTAATCCAACAGTTTTCTTAATTCCAGTTTTATTAATCTCTCCTTTGGTTTTCATTATTTCTAATTTAGTATTTAATTGGGGATTTTCAATTTGTTCTTTTTCTAGCTTTTTCAATTGCATGCCCTATTAATTGACCCCCATTTTCTCTAATTTATTCATGTATGCACTCAGGGACATAAAACTTCCCATAAGAACCGCCTTTGTTGCATCCCTCAAGTGTTGGTTTGTTGTCTCATTATTGTCATTCTCTTGAATGAAGTTACTGATTGTTTCTATTATTTCATGTTTGACCTACTCATTCTTTAGGATTAAATAATTTAGCATCAAATTAGTTTTTAGTCTATCTTTCCATAGCCCTTTATTGCATATGATTTTTATTGCATCATGATCTGAGAATGATGCATTTAATATTTCTGCCTTTCTGCACTGAATTGTGTATGTGACATGTACCACTGAGAAGAAAGTATATTCCTTTGTATCCTCATTCAATTTTTTCTAGAGATCTATCATGTCTAGCCTTTCTAAAATTCTATTTGCTTCCTTAACTTCTTTCTTGTTTATTTTGGGACTAGATTTATTAAGTTCAGAGAGGGGGAGATTGAGGTCCCCCACTAGTATAGTTTTGCTATCTATGTCTTCCTCTCATTCCCTTGACTTTTCCTCTAGGAATCTGGATGCTATACTGCTTGGTGCATGTATGTTAAGTAATGATATTGCTTCATTCTTGATGGTGCCTTTTAGCAGGATGTAGTTTCCTTCCTTATCTGTTTTAATTAGATCTATTTTTGTTTTTGCTTTATCTGAGATAAGGATTGCTACCCCTGCTTTTTTTACTTTAGCTGAGGCATAATATTTTCTACTCCAGCTTTTTACCTTTACCCTGTACATATCCCTTTTTTTCAAATGTGCTTTTTGTAGACAGTATATTGTAGGATTGTGGTTTTTAATCCATGCTGCTATCTGTCTCTGTTTTATGGGAGAATTCATCTCATTCACATTCACAGTTATGATTACTATCTGTGACTTTCCCTCCATCCTATTCCCTCCCCTGTTTATATTTTTGTGTCTTCCTTTTCCCTTCCCCTCCTTAAGAGTTTTGACCACCGCCTCTGTCAGTATTCCCTCCCTGTGACCTTTTTCTTTTCCTACCCTTCTTTTCTTTTCCTACCCTTTCCCCTTACTACACTTTCCCTCCCTTATAACTACCCTCCCCCTTTTATACCTCCCCCTTACCCTTCCTACTGCCTGCAGAGCACAGTGGGTTTTTATACTTAATGGAGTATGTTATTCCCTCCTTGAACCCAAACCAATGAGAGTAAATTTCATACTGTGCTCCCCTCCCTCCCCTCTTTCCCTGTATTATAATGAGTTTTTATGTCTTTTTATGTTAGAATCCTTAACTTAACTGATTATATTGATTCCTCTTTGGACCAGAACCAATAAGAATAAAGTTCATATGATGCTCATCTCCCTCTTTCCTTGCCCTCTACTATGGTATGTTTTTATGCCTCTTTGTGTGACATAATTTACCTTTTTCTGCCTCATTCTTTCCTTTTCTTCCATTATAATCCCTTTGTACCCCTTAATAAGGTTTTTTTTAATCTTCAGATTAGTTCATTTATACTCACACCCTTTATCTGCGTACATCCCTTTTAAATGTCATGATAATTATACAAATTTCAAGGTATCCACTTCTCATATAGGGATGTAAACAGTTTGCCCTTTTTGAGTCCCAAGTTATGTGCATGTGTGTGCATGTGTGCATGTGTGTGTGCATGTGTGTTTTTCTTGTTTACCTTTTTATGTCTTTCTTGAGTCTTGTAAATGGAGATAGAATTTTCCATTGAGCTCTGGCTTTTTCATCAGGAAAGTCTTGAAGTCTTTTATTTCATTAAATGACCATCTCCTTGCCTGAAAGATTATGCTCAGTATTGTCAGGTAGTTGATCCTTGGTTGCAGTCCTAGCTCTTTTGTCTTACGAAATATCAAATTCCAATCCCTCTGATCTTTTAATGTAGAAGCTGCTAGGTCCTGTGTAATCCTGACTGTAGTTCCACAATATTTGAATTGTTTCTTTTTGGCTGCTTGCAATATTTTCTCCTTGACCTTGTAGCTCTGGAATTTGGCTACTTTATTTCTTGGAGTTTTCAATTTGGAATCTCTTTCAGGAGGGGTCCAATGAATTCTTTCAATAACTATTTTATCCTCTGATTCTAAGACCTCAGGACAGTTTTCTCTGACAATCTCTTGGAGGATGCTGTCTAGGCTGCCTTTTTCATCATGGCTTTCTGGTAGACTGATAATTCTTAGGCTATTTCTCCTGGATCTGTTCTCCAGGTCAGTTTTTCCAGTGAGATTTTTATACTTTCTTCTAATTTTTCAATCTTTATGTTTTGTTTGACTGACTCTTGATTCATCATAGAGTCCTTAGCTTCAAGTTGACTGATTCTAATTTTCAGTGAATTATTTTCCTTGATTAGTTTTTGAAGCTCCTTTTCCATATGTTCAGTTTTCATTTTTAGGGAGGTATTTTCTCCAGTTAGATTTTGAACCTTCTGTCACAGTTCTCCAATTTTACTTTTTAAGGATTTATTTTCTTCAGTGAGATTTTTTTTTTTCCAATTTGGTCACTTTTCACCAAATTTAATTGAATTTATCTCCTACCTCTCTAATTTGATTTTAAAAATCTTTCTTGAGCACCTCCAAGAACGCTTTTTGGGTTTGAGATAAGTTCATATTTCCTTCTGTGGTTTCCAGTGTGAGTACAGAGCCTATGTTGTCCTCTGAATTTGGTTGTTCTTGCTTACTATGGAAGGATTGTGTGGTTCTAGATCTTACAGCTTCCTTCTTGTCCACTGTGATTGCCTATGTCCTGAATTTTTAGAGTGGATATCTGCTTCTGGGGTACAGATGTATTGCACTTCTCAGATTGGGAGGTAACGGTTTGGTTGTTAACTTTGTGATCTGTAGCCTCTAAGTGTCTAGACTGAGATCAAGGCCAGGACTCTCAGTGTTTCCCTTGAGTTACCCCAATGCTCACAGAGTAACCTGTGGGGGAGGGGTGGTCTGGCCACTTCAGGTTTCCACCTCTGCGTCTCTGGGTTACAGCTCAGACAGGCTCAGCAGCTGGTGGCCGGAAGTGCTGGTGTCCACAGATTCTGCTGGTGGTGCTAACTCATGCCTGGGCTTGTGTTTTTAGGGTTTGCTAGCTCCATCCCCTTGGGCTTCCTCTGCTCCTGCTCATCAGTTGAGGTGGGGCTTGTTGGGAGGCCTCCTGCCCTTCACTTCAGACTCAGCACTGCCTCACTTCCCCCTTCCTCAGTGACTCCCAAGCCTGAGGCTGTTTCCACTAATTCAGGATTTTACTCTGAGTGAGACATTTATCTCTGTGTTTTCTGGGTCAGGGAAGGGGAATTGGAGCAGCTGGGGTTTATTCCACCATCTTGACTCCTGGCAGTTCAGGTATATAATTTTTAAACATCCAGGCTGTGGACTAGTAGCTCCAGGAGAAGCTGCTGTTGCTGCTGCAGGTCCTGCACTTCTCAGCTCCCACCAATCTTTCCTCTGTGGTGAGACAGCTGCACATCACCCTTGGGGTGGGTGAGTCTGCTGACTGGGACTCCTTCTTACCCCACTGTCGTCCACTCTCTGGTCTGTGCTGGTGCAGCCCCGTGTGCTCAGCACTCCCCCTGCCCAGACCTACATGCATACTTTCCTGGGCTGGGAATCTGCCACACTCTGTCTCCCAATGGGTTCTGTCACTCTAAAATCCATTCAGATTCACTTTTTAAAGCTTAGCGACAGAATTCTTGGAGGAGCTTAGAAAAGTTACTGCTTCCTTTCCACCATCTTGGCTCCACCCTCCCATTGGTAGTTTGGTGAAGCTTATGGACCTCCTCTGAGAATGTTTTAAAATGTGGAAAATAAAATGGTTGGGAATTACAAGAGAAACTAATTTTATTGAAATATAGTTTTATACACACACATATTTATGGACCTCAGGTTAGGAACCTTTCCCTTGTAAAGGGAAGGTAAATACTTGGGACATTGCTTCAGGGAGACTAATTGGTTCCTTTAAATGCTCCTTATTACTACCAGCCCTATTCTTAAGGATTCCACCACTCTCTCAGTAACTAATTTTCTTCAATCCTTAAGGCAGTTTTAGGGAATAGTGGAGAGGGATTCTGAGAGAGTTCACCAGGAGAGCAGCATGGTTCCTATAAGCCTTAGCATTTGGGTCTTTTCAAATTTCACTCTTATTCTTTTTCCTCCTGTGTTATATACACATATAGTGGTACCTTGACTTACGAGTTTAATTTGTTTTGTTACTGAGCTCGTAACTCCATTTGCTCATATTTCAAATCAATTTTCCCCATTGAAATGAACTGAAATGCCATTAATCCTTTCCAGCCCCCAAAACGCCACCCCAGTATTTTTTGTTACATGTTTATATGTATATATGTGAATGTATTTATATAAATATATATGTAAGAACAAGTATTTATAAATAACAAATATTGTATAAAAACATAATAAAAGAGAATGTAAAGAAATACACTGGTTTTATAAAGTGTATATTTACCTTGGATATCAGATGACTTGAGCTAACAGAAGATAGTGGCGGACGTGGAGGGTGGAGGAGATAGATGGAGGAGGTTAGAGGAATTTTGTTTCATACTCTTCCAGTCACTTTTGTTCACTTACTCACTACACTCTTAATGCTACACTTTATCCCTGAATTTAATTGCTACGACATCTTTTTTACTTTAGCTTAACTTAATTTTCTTCACTGGAGAGGTAAACACGTGGACTGAACAAATGAAGTGTGGGATGCTGGGTGGGCATTGGCTTGTGGCATTCACTGCACCAACTAGTGGTGGCTCATATCTCAAATTTTGGCTCACAATTCAAAGCAAAAAATCAATGAAGTGAAAACTTGTATCTTGGAAATCTCAAAAGTTGGTGCACTCGTATGTCAAGGTACCACCGTACATCTACATGTACATACACATCTATCATGTGCCTAAAATTTCACCAGCCATGGCCACCTGGGACAGTCACTGGACCTGTTGGAGTGGGGAAAGGGAGAGGCCATGGGAGCACCTAGACTGATGAACTGATGAAATATTCTTCAGTTATTTTTCCCTTAATAGTTTGGCAAGCAGGTTCTTTTTAACCTATCTTCTTGTCATTCTTGCATTTTTCTGTATTTTAGAGCTTTTTAACTTATATTGATTATTTGTAATGAATCTAAGAAGATGAAATTCACTAAGGACAAATATTAGTCTTGCACTTGGGTAACAGAAAAAAAATTAATTTCCCAAATATAAGATGGGAGAGGCAGGGATAGACAGTAGTTCTGAAAAGGATGGAGGGGTATGAATGGATTGCAAGCTCAAGGAAATGTTAGTGTGATTTGACAGTCAAACATGCAAATGTAATCTTGGGCTGCATTAGGAGGGGCATGGCTTTCAGGAATAGGGAGGTGGCAGTCCCACTGCCCTTTACCCTTGTCAAACTTCTCGACATTATATTCTGTTGTTTAAGAAAGACATTGGGGGCAGTTAGGTGGCATAGTGAATTAAAGCACTGGTTCTGGAGTCAGGAGGACCTGAGTTCAAATCTGGCCTCAGACACTTGACACACTGGCTGTGACTTAACCCCAACTGCCTTGCCTTCTCTCCCCCCCCCCCAAAAAAAAGACACTGAGTTTCCAGAGGCCAATAAGGATGGTGAAAGGCACTGAATTTCATGTCAAATACTGATGAGAACTGGGCATGCTCAACCTGGAGAAGAGAACACATCTGGATGTGGTGGGGGTACATGATACTCATGTCCAAGAAATAGAAGATACGTTATGTGGACTTGGACCTGTTGTCAATAAAAGCATCCTCACAATGAGAGCTGTCCAAAATTGGAATAGGTTGCCTCATCCCACCTTTCAAAGCATGCCTTTCCTAATCCCTCTTAGTTTTAGTGTTTTCTCTCTTATTTCCTATTTAAATGTAGTTTGTTTGACATATTTGCATGTCTTCCCCATCAGACTGTAAGCACAGCACAGGGATTGTCTTTTGTCTGGCACATAGCAGGCATTTAATAAGACTGGTGGGTTATCACACCTATCAGACAGGCTAACATGACAAAACAGGAAAATGATAAATGCTGGAGAGGATGGGGGAAAGTTGGAACACTGATTCATTGTTGGTGGAGCTGTGAGCTGATCCAACCATTCTGGAGAGCAATTTGGAACTATGCCCAAAGGGCTATAAAAATGTGCATACCCTTTTACACAGCAATCTAGGGCTGTCTCGCAAAGAGATCATAAAAATGGGAAAAGGATCCCCATGTACAAAAATATTTATAGCAGCTCTTTTTGTGGTGACAAGGACCTGGAACCTGAGTGGATGCCCCACCAATTGAGGAGTGACTGAACAAGTTGTGGTTTATGAATGTAATGGAATACTATTGTGCTATAAGAAATGATGAACAGGTAGACTTCAGAAAATCCTGGAAAGACTTATATGAACTGATCCTGAGTGAAGTGAGTAGAATCAGGAGAACATTGTTCACAGAAACAGCCACAGTGTGCAATGACTGATCTTGATTAGACTCAGCCCTTCTCAGAAATGCAAGGACCTAAAACAATTCCAAAGTACTCATGATGGCAAATGCCATCTACATCCAGAAAAAGAATTATGGAGTTAGAATGCAGAGCGAAGCAAACTATTTTCTTTTTTGTTCTGTTGTTTTTTCTTTCTCAAGGTCTCTCCCATTCATTATAATTCTTTATTACAACATGACTAATGTGAAAATATGCTTAACAGGAATGTATATGTTGAGTCATATTATACTGCATGCCATCTTAAGGATGGAGGAGGAGAAAATTTAAAACTTATGGAAGTGAATGTTGAAAACTAAAAATAAATAAATTTTTAACAATTACAAAAAAAAAAAAAAAGACTGGTGGGTTTCTCTCTTCTTCTAGTTCTCCAAAGCAGAGGCTGGACAACCTGATCAGGTATGTCATGATGGGGCTTCCTTTGTATATGGATTAGCCTATATGATTGGTGAGGTCCTTTCCTACTCTCG
Source organism: Pseudochirops corinnae (assembly GCA_028646515.1). NCBI lineage: Eukaryota > Metazoa > Chordata > Mammalia > Diprotodontia > Pseudocheiridae > Pseudochirops > Pseudochirops corinnae. The sequence goes on from CM053585.1 coordinate 399,480,124, forward strand.
AATTCCATGATTCTGTGTGAAGAGTAGAGATGTCCCTAAGAAACCTCAAACTCCACCTTTTCCCATGATTTCCAGTATAATGTCTACACTTTAAAAGTAATTTTGCCTAGGTTATCTCATTTTATTCTCAGTAGCCACATGAATTAGGCCAGCATTATTATCCCCATTTTACCTAATGTGGAAACCAAGAATTTTTTACTAAGATTATAGGAGTCAATGACAAAGTTACAAATATACCACAGAAAACTCAGTGTCTAGTTGGAGAAAATGTGGCAGAATTGGAGATTAGGAAGTATTATTATAGAAGCAATTCCTCCATTAGGAAAAAAACAATGCACCAATTTGACTCTACAACCTCCAAAGGGAAAAGGCAGGACAAAAAGTATGAAGGTTTTTAAAATATGGAGGCAAAAACTCTGATATAATAGGGATTGAAGTATCTTTTTTCTTCTCTCTTTCCCAATACAATATTTGGCTTTCCTGGGGAAAAAAAAAAAAAACCTAAAATATTTAGGACAGAAATCTAATTCTTTAAAAAAAAAATTCCAAACTCAGCATTCATTGAAGATTAGCCAGTAGTAGTCATCAAAGCTGAAAATTCCAATCATTTTCAAGTTTATAGCAATCATCAAAATGTCCTCCAAAGGAGTTTTTATCCATGGTTCTCATAATCCATGTTAGCTGATTTCATGCAAACATTCCAAAGTTAAGTACCTCAGAATACTTCTCACCTTTTAGTTAAGACCACAGATAGGAAAGTACCTATTTGAAAGTAATATAATACAGGCTAAAGGGAAACAGCACACCAATAGGTCTCACTAAAATTATGAATCCAGGGTTTAGGGCCCAGGAAAATGTAATAACCCAGGAAAGGAGGAAGAAAATCATCCTGCTGAGTGTGTAGCAAAGTAAAAATGTTGTACTGTGATGGTGCTGCAATGGAGGTTTTTTTCTTGTTTGCTTTTTTCACATTACCTGATGGAGGTTCCCAGTCATACCTTATTTGCATGGCTGTTATAGAGTAGGTCAAGCAGAAATAAATTCTATCTTTACCTGTGCCATTTGAATTTGAAGATCCCTTTGTGTTGGCAAAGGTAGCAGGTACTTAGCACTCAGTAACTGATTAAGCCTCTGTTGTGGAAACAGAAGGTATAAACTCCTGTCTCCTGCTGCTGATGTAACAGGAAGAGGTTGGCTGAAACAGGAAGCAGCTGATGCTATGTGTATATAAGGAAAAGCCCCAGAGAGGGACAGTCAGAATTTCCTAGGACTAGCATCTGGAGGCAGAGCAGCTGCTGGAGAGAATTGGAAATTGAGAACTGAGGGAGATCTTCTTGGAGCAGGCTCTGTGGAGACTGAGGAGGAGCTGAGGAGGCTGAAGAGAATGGTTTTGATTTGAAAACCTAGATGGAGTGATTTTGATTTTGGGAGCCAGCCGAGACTTATTCTGGGTCCAAGGGCCAGCTGGAGCTGCCAAGGGACTGAGGAAGCATGACTGTGAAGCTGCGACTTTGTCTGTTTGTGGCTTTGTTGGGCCTTGACTTCCTGGGAGCGGAGATTATGAGGGATTTGAGATGGACTGGACACTGTGAACTTCAATATGGAATGGGAACTGCCCGGAGAACTGGAGAAGGACCTGGGAGCTGTCTGCCTTTGAACTCAGGTGACAGTTTGGTGAATCCAGCTGTCGTACTGAGAATTCACCAAGTGAGACAATTATTCATTTTAAGTGGAGTTTAATAAGCTGGTGACTGCAAGGGGTAAACAAAACCCAAATCAAGCAGTCCCGAGATGCATTTCCCCAGGGCTTATGTAACCAAAAGTCACAACATAACTGTTACTAGGGGAAAACCACAAGTTAGTCAGTTGCTACGCAAGTGGGGAAAATACAGAAGCCAAAAGGTAGCAATCAGTTCATTGTCTAACGATTGTTGCCCAGCAATCAGTTTGTTGCCCAACCGGAAAGTTCTCAAGTCTATTCCAAGAGCTAACCAAAAAGGGGATGGGAGGTATGGGTTCCAGGTAGCAGGTTTGTTGCCTTGGTGGGCTTTGTTGGGTTTTGGGCAGGTCTCCTAGGTGAACTTACCCACGATGGGGGGAGGTGGGGATGTTAGGTTACAACACAGGTAGGATCTGGGACCATGGAATTCAGGGAATCCGAGAAACCACCTGAGTTAAGCCGAAAGAAGACTTTATTTGGAGACTATGTACTGACTAATAAGATTATAATTTACTAGTGACCTAGGGGTGGAGGGTCTCAGTGTTTTCTGATAATAGTGAATAATGAAGGATGATTTATTGACTAAATGATTGTACTTAGTGATTGACAAGTAATTGATAAGTAATTGATTTGTAACTTAGTATGCCCCATGAGTGGAAAACTTTGACTATTGTACTCTGTGATTGCATTAAAGATTTTGGGAATGCTTGAGTTACTAAATGATTGTTCTTTGTTCAAAACTGTGTGATCAATGTAGTGGAAACTGGCCATTTTCTGTGATAAGTTGCTGTGAATGCTATATTTTGATTATCTGTGATAAGTTGTAACATTGTGAATGCTGTACCTTGATTTTCTGTGAATGTTTTGCTCTGATTTGTTATGGAATAGAATGTTCACTATACTGTTTAATCAGAACCTTAAAAGCTGTTCACAGTAGCATTCTTCTGGAAAGCTGCTTGTGCATGGCATTATATTACCTTTTGGTTATGTTCTTCAAAGTGGCTCAACAATGCAGAACAATGCCCTCATGCTCTACTTTATTTCTTCTGGTGCATTTGGACTGAAGACTACTGTCCTGAAGATAGCTCAAAGTTTGAGCTGGGTCTTAACCTTTATCACTGTGTCAGTAATAGCTAGGCCAACTTCTTTTCCCACCTCCCAATTGTGCTCATTCATTTTGAAGCAGGCTTGAATGTCCTTTGGCTCAGAACTTTTGATAATAGGCAAGACAAAAAAGAGACAGTGTAGAATTTTTAAATAACTTTATAGTTTCCTGATGAATTAAGTTTGTGAATAAAAAAAAAACCGAACAAAGTGTTTATAATAATTATCAAGGCAAAGTTGAATATAACACAATTTCTTTGCATTATCATTATCCTGTCAGTTACACAACTCCAGCAATAACACACACACACACACACATACAGTTGAAGGCAGTGGGCAGGTTTGGTAACACCAGCATCTCCAGCTGCCTCTGTTACCAAAAAGGAACTCAAGCTATAAAGGAGATGGTACCCTATATACTCCTCTCCTCCTCCACTAAAGTGCAACACCTCTCTTCTGAAGCAAGAAAAGGAGAGAGTCCCAGGCTGTACCTAATGTTCCTACCTTGGTCACGCTGACTTGTTTGGCTCTCTAGTGGGCTGTTCTTGCAGTGGGGCAGGCAGGTCATAAAGGACTGTGTATTAGGGTGAATGAAATACTGGTATGGTATGGTGTGGTGGGTTGGGTCCAGAAGCCTTGCTCAGGCCCAGAAGGAGTCCTCTGGCTTTGGTCTAATTCATCTCATGTTCCAAAAGCATCTTCATTGGATGAAGATTTTCTGGCCCAGAAAACTTGAGAGGTTTAAAAAATTCAAGAGCAAGAATTAGGGGACTGAAAGTTGAAGTTGAGAACTGAGTGTAATTTGTCTCACCTGGCATGTAGGCTTCAGGCTAGCCTGAAAAGTGAGAGGTTAACTGGATGAAATAGCACCAAGGGGAGAGGAAAGAGGTTGCGTGGCCTATACTGTGGCTATCGCCAGAAGGGGGGCCGCCAACCACTCACCCTAGCACCATAGCTAATGAACAAAGCGTCAAAGAGATCAACCCCTGATGCTACATGGTGCTAGGCACTGGGGGCATGGACTCTGAAACATGTACTCAAATGATCCAGTTTTCATTTTCTTCTAAGCCTTGGAAAGAAAATGCAAAATGTCTAGATGCAGGCCCATAATTTTTCCTCAGCAAGCCTGGGAGGAGGGGGAGGAGTTTGGCTGCCCCTAGCTTGAATTCCTTTATTAAAACAATATTGGTTTGCATTTTATTATTTTTTTTTTATAAAACACAGCTCTTTATTTTTCAGTTCTACTACTATTTTTTTCTCTCTCATTAAAAAAAACAACATTTCAACAATGGACACATATGGTTTATAACTGCTCCAGTTCTCTGGACCACACAGACAATATTGACAAGCAGAGAAACAAAACAGCAAAACAGGAGGAGGGATGGGGGACTAAGAACCCAAAAAATCAAACCCTAAACCTCTTCATCCCCCCAATAAAAGTCAGGAGAAGAAATATCAATGATAGGGTCACAGCACTTGCCAAACACATCAGAAAAGTCAAGGGCCTCCTGGTTATAGTTATAACACTAAAAAGTTTGGAAACAGTTTTTGCTTTAAAAAGAGTTGGCAGAGGCAACCATTTTGTTCAGAAGGATTTCCCTGTAGTGAAGGGGACTTTTGTTTCCTGCTTAGATATCCCCTTAATTCACATGAAAAACTCCACAGATTTTTTTAAAAAGCACTTTCCTTTGAATGGTTAAGTCAGATGGTCTTCTCCCCATTGTCACGATGAGCAGGATGTATCTCATCCAGATGATGGCCCCCACATGATCTCTATGGAGGTCCCTGCTGATTTTATGGGAACAGCACTGCTGAATCACAGCTCTCTCTCTTTCCAGCCCCTGGGCTTTGATGGCTGGAGGAAAAGCAACTCCTAATGAAACAGGGTCTTTTGAAACCTTGAAGATGATCAAATACATACCCCGGACCTGAGGCCTCAATCTTGGGATAATTTGCCACTTAGTAGAAAGATCAAGTATTTTATCCTCTGGAAACCTCCCAAATTTGCTAGAGCAGAAAAGTAACACCTATGGAGCAGCTAACAGCTTTTGGGAAATGGAGTCAGGTGGCAGAATGGGACTGAGTCTGGAAAAGCTATGTGGGTTTCTCTTTGATATAGAACCCTTGAGCAGCCAAACCAAATACTCATCCTGGAGCATCAGTGTGGGAGCAATAAGCCCAGTGGAGTCACTGGGATTTAGCACACGGTGTCCTTTATTTCCTTCCTCCCTTACCCAGGGCTTTTATCTGGGCTAAAGACATGACAAACCCTTGGCTTTGCATTGGTGGATGATCAAGCCTAGCCTTCCCTTCACAGTTTAATGCCAGGCACAACTAGGTTTCTCTTCCCCCTCCAGCCCTCTTTCTCCTATAACCTAGACAAGTTTACTTTAAATGTTAGCCAGCAGTACCATTAACTATGAGGAAGATCTCAGCTTTAAACATCCTATACCACTGTTGCTACTGCCCTTTTTCAGGAAAATGGAACTACTCAAAACTCCTCCAGGCTGTTGTCAGGGCTGAAATGGGTTCACACATATGTTTTATTACGTTCAAACTTGGAATGAATTTCCCATTTTAATCAGTATACAAACTGCCCAGACTCTTCATAGATCACTGGAGAGATAGGTGGGGATGGGAGGAGAGAGAGAGACAGAGAGACACACACACACAGAGAAACAATCTCTTTCTTTAGTCATACAGCTGTTAGGTTGGTTCAGCCCACCACTCTATTTTAAGGCTCCAGGTATTACATTTTTGGGGGGGTAACTGATCTTCAAGTGAGAAAGGGCAAATAGAGTGGTTAATGAAATGGGGAAGTTTGGGAAGATTACTGTCAAACCCTGCCAAATGTGAAAGGATAATCAAAGCAAAAAACACTGAGCAGTAGTTGGGTGATTTGGCAAAACCACAATAGCTACTGCTTGATAATGCCTGCATGATGACACCTACGAATGTCTTATACCAGTAGGCAATCAATCAATATGTGTTGAGTGATTGTGTCAAGCCCAGAAAGATACACAAAAGTTTGTGACCTGATTAATTTTCCTTCTGCAAGGGAAAGGAAGTCACCATCAGTGTTAACTCCTGGCCAGAGATGCCTTCCTCTTAGGTATCTCTAGGACTGTTTGGTAAGACAGGATTTCTATGCAAGTAGGATCAGAAAGCTTTTCTTCTACGGTTCAAGAGAGACCAAGTCAGATCAAGTCTGTTCCTAGATCTCTCTTTCTCCCAAAGCCCCAGAAAAGGATTAGATGGATTTCATGGTGGAAATCCAAGGGGTGCACGACTTAATACTCCAGAAGGGTAAGAGCCACAAGTGGCCTGCTTGAGAGCATTTCTTGTCAGTTTGGTCAGAAAAAATAGGCAGAATTGGTTCAGATGCCTAAGCACTGGTTCTGAATCTGATGCCTCCGTTTTGCTTCAACAAGCACATAATAGTTCTTTAGAAGTTAGGTTATACACTGGTAGTTCAATTACGGCTCCACCATTCCAAGCCTAGAAAGGCTGTGAAGTTATAGATAATATATGGGCAGTGCAATAAACAGACAGAACTCAGGTAATTGGTCACAAATGACTGCCATTACTCCCTAGTCACCATCTCACCTCCTCACTCCTCTCCCTGCTCACTAGCCTTCCTATCAAGGAACACATCAGTAAGAAGTTTATGAGCCGGATTTACTTAGACTATAGATAAAGAAAATTCTGGTATCTCCAGGAAGAAGGTATTGTTTTACAACAGGGAATGAGGGCTCTTAGATTTCTGACAATGTAAGCTAATGTGACAGTCAGGGAGTGGCAGTAGGAAGATGTTATGTCTGATAGACATAATGACTTTATGGACAGCACTAAATTCCTTGGGTAATTGGGGGTGAGGGAGAAAATGCATGTCCTAAATGTTTTAGGGCAATGGGTTTTACCAAAACATGTGGGATTCTGGCAAAGGAAGTGGTAAAAAGGACAGTTCTGACATGAATTGTCCATGTTTGAGTGGCAGTGTCTGATCATTCACCACAATCCTTATCTGTGTTCTGGAAAAGTCCTTAAAAAGCCTTTACAATTTGAGGATTCTTGTAACTTTAGAGTCTAATTTCTGATTTGCAGTTTATAGACAGTAAAAACCAGGGTAACTACTAGCTTGAATGGGTTAAAAGGGCACTTAAAGCTATCTTCCTAAATACTATAAACTTTCTAGGACAACTAAAAAAAAATGAAAATACTGTGAATAACCAAGTGAGATTTTCTGTAAGCAGTAAGTGACCCAAGCCCCCAAATGTATCAATTTTGCTATAATTAGAAAAGCAGGCTCTTGAAAAAGATTTACTAAAAATCTTCCATTCTAGAAAGACTGTGGGGGAATAATGGTAATAGCTCTTCATTCTCTCACTTTCAACAAGGTCTGTCACATGGCAATTGTTACAGCCCATATATTAGGCATCTTATCACTGGGAAGAGGCTGGGTGGCATTTTGATAGAGAGGAGTGAACAGAGCCCGTAAGAAAGACAGGAAGGCACTAAGTCACACATGAGGAGACGAGGGAAGCCTGCAGAGCTCATCTTCCCATGCTCATGATGAATCATAAGAAACAAAATGCACTGAAGGAGCCTGGAAATGGGAAGTTGTACTAGCTGTGCTATGGGCTCAAGATATGAGAGTCCAGAGGAGTGACCTGGAGAATGATTTATTGATTCAGAAGGCATGAGCCAGACTTCTACAGATCTAGCTTATTTTCTACAGAGGCAAAACTGATTGGAATGGGAGAAGTCCTCAGGATCCCAACTTGTTTTTTTTTAATTTACCAGAAAAATTTTGTCTGACAGCTTTAAGTCCAGTAGGGGCAAAGGGCTCCAGTATGACTGAACTTTATGTAGCAGCTTCTCATGAACTTTTCAGAGGAGATGGCTAAGAAAGGACAGGATAGATATGATGGGGGCAAAGAACCAAAAGTGGTGGTGCTTCAAATTAGTGTTCGATAAGCCATTACTGAGGCAACAGAGAAGTAGATACTTCCCTGCCTGAAGCCTCCCAGAAGACAAAAATCAATACCGAGGAAAGGCAAGTAAAAGAAAGCATGAATATTGAGCCCCTTCCTCCCTGGAATACAGTTGCTTCTCTCTTAATTTGCTCCTGTCTCTCTCTTCCCTTCTCTACTTCTTTCTGGGAGACTATGCTTTTTAGAGAAATCACTTCAAACACACAACACCCTAGGTTTTCTGGCCTGTTGCAGGTCATTTTTTTCAACATGCTGAACTAAAAAGTAGCAGCGATAGGTTTTGTTTTTATGTTAAAAGGACAAAAGAGAAAAGGCAACCACTTCATGTCTCGTGCTGAAGCAGCATCACTAGTTTCCAACAGTTGCTCATTGATGACGACTAGATGCCAGATCTCTGTGGAGAGGAAGCTACCCACTGTGGACCCCCCAAAACATTGGGGAGACCACCTCCACAGCAAAAAGAGGAACGCAAAAACGTCGTGGGACTCTGGATGGAAGAACAGAGACAGAAGTAGTCTGTGGTGTTTGGCCGGTTGGTTTTAACATGTACAAGGCAAACCAAAGGTTCCTGGATATCTGTTGTTCTTACTGCTCCTTTCTTAGGTCCCTGGACTGGATGGGTTGGCTGTTGGAATGGACCATGAGGTCACTGGGTGGGGTCAGGAGGACTCCTCTAGTGCATTGACCACTTGTTCCAGAATGTCGGGGCAGTGATCGGCTATCTGTTGGAGGATGGCGTTGGCAAACTCTTGTAGTTCTGCGTTGTCTCGCTCACCTTTTTCTAATTCACTGCAAAGCTGCAATGGAAAAGAGAGAGGGTTTTCAGATAAAGTAAGGATAAGTTCTGGACTCAAGTCAACCAACATAAACATATTTAAAGGCTCAAGGTGGAAGAACTGGGTTTAGGGTAGATCATGATCTCCCCATTTCCTCTTGGGAAACCTATGTCCTTAACAGAGAGCAGACAGCATTATTATTAAAAACTGGGTTGATGGTTATTATGAAATGATTACAGAGTTCAGAAAAAATGAGGGGTTTTACCTTTTGCTTTTTGCTAAGTACAATGGTACCATCCCATCTTCAGTTAAACTAGCTGAGGGTGCCTTTAGAGCAATGGGAGGCATTCCTCTGATAGGAATGAACATATTTCCGAGGCCTATCCATCACCAGTGTTTTTATTTCCTCTTTGCCATGGTCCATCATTCACTTTAATTCTCTCTGCTGAAGGAGTCTCCTACTTCAAAGTAAAGATTTAGTACTGATCTTGATTCACAGAGGTAAGAACTTTCTAGCAAAACTAACAGAGAATGTCAACTGAGTAGCCACAACAAGCAGAAACTGTATTCATGTAAGTGGGCATTTGAGTGTATGATTCTCAGCGTAACTGCAGTGCATACCATATAACTCAGGCCATGCAACTTAAAACTGAAATGGCAAAACAGGCAAACAATATTGGCTGCCACTTTCCTCCACTCAAGTGTGCACTACGGCTGTATCAGCACTGATGTAATGAACCACTGTGAAATTCCCTCACTTTGATCAAAGCACTAAATTTCTGAACTCAAGAGTATCTTTCTAAAGAAGTTAAAGCCCACTTAGCAATCCTCCTAACAGAGGTAGCAGGCATTGTCCGGTAATAGTTTGGAGAAGCTTGGTCCAAGGGACCTGTAGTCAGCTTTTAGCTATTTGAGAGTATACTCTTCACAGCAAATTTATGAACCTTTTCTGTCTTTTCTTACAATGGGGTGGATCAAGGGATGCCTGTAAATGCCTGTTACTTTAAAAGGACAAATTCTGATTTCAGAGCAAAAAGTCAAAGTCTTGAAGAGGACTCCAGGGCTTTGTCAGAAGTGAATTTAGCCTTGTGAATGATAACAGGGTCATGACCTAGTAAGATCACTCCCATCTAAATACTTATGCTATCAGTGATCTTATACCTTCTATTATGTTCAGGTCCAAGAACCAAGAAGATAGAGACAGACTGTATCAAAGAAGAAAAAGTAGTTAAAAAGACAATTTTATGAAGCAGGATTAGGAGAACTAAATATATAGAGTAAAAATGCCCAATAAGATAAAACTAAAGTACAGAGAATGTGATTACTGTCTACAAAAGTCATGAGAGTGTAAAGAAGATAGAGGGAGTGATTTAGCCCAGGAGATGTATGGAAGTAATGTTAAACAAGATCAGTACAAAGAAACTGAAATGACAAACAAAGTAGTGATTTTCCAGTGGTCTACTAAGCTTTTTTGTATAGCACATAGGAAAAAGTCATGCTCTTAGGTTATTAAAATGTGGAAGTTGCTAAAGAAGTTTAGAATGGTAAATATGCCTTTTCCATTTTGTGGGCTAGTATTAGAAGACTAACTTTCTTAGCATTAGTTATGGCAGCCAGAAGAGGCAGACTGGCGTAACAGAAGGGGATTCAGGTTTGAAACTAGAAGACAGGTTCAAATTCTGACTAACCTCTTACAAGTACCTTAGGCAAATCACTTAAACTTCAATGACTCTCAATTTCCTAGTCTGTAAAATGAAAAACTTGGCCTACATGGATCCTATGAACATTAGATATGACTGAATAGGAAGGGATTGCATTGAATCTTCCTCCATTATTATATGACTCTAAAATGACCTTTTCTGAAAAATTTCCATCAACATCAATCTTTTTGTGAACCTGATATTCAATTTTAAAATGCACTTTTAATTTTGGGGGTCTTAAAATACAAAAGCTTTCGACTTTCTGCAGTTAGAGGGTAAAGAGAGGTGGTAGAAGACTTTTAAAGGAACCTAGCAATGAAAATGAACTTATACTTCATATACAAAATGGGAAGTTTTGTGAACTGTGGTAATCTCTTAAAACTCCACACATCGAATTTAGTCAAAAAGATCTACCCTCACATCTACTTGTCCTAACACCCACTCACCCCCCACAAGCATTTATTTCACCCAAAGGGAAAACCCCCCAAAACATTTGGCAAGGGTGAGGCAGAAATCTGATGGGATTGGGGGAGGCAGTTGGTGACACAGAATACAGTCTGACTATTGCTTCAGTTATGCTGGGAGAAGAGAGTTCAGCTTTCACCCTAGAATCGGAGAATCTGAGAGCTGGAAGGTACCCGAGTGGCTATCTAGTGTACCTGACAAGTGCCTATCCAACTTCTGCTTCAAGAATTCCAAGGGGTGGAAACCCACCATAGGACCTTCCATGTCTGGACAGATTTAATTGATGAGAAGATTTTTTTTTTCTGTCAAGCCTGTTTAGTTGTTTGAAAGTTCTATCACCATTGCTCCCAGTTCCCGCTGAAGACAAACACAACAAATCTAATTCCTTCTCCTTATTACAGCCCTTTAAATAAATACTTGAAGACAGCTATCATGATGCCCTTGAATAGGTCAGTGGAGAACTATGAAGCAAAGGACAAACTATGACTATTCATACATAGGGAGATGATCTATGTTTCCTTTCAGAATTTTATCATTATCAGGGGTCAATAGAGGGAATCCAATTAGACAAGTCCCTGGGAGAACTTCTGTTACATTTTGATCTTAAGTGAAGAATGGAAAGAGAAGGGATGAAAAACATACTAGCGATTAAAGGGGTGATGGAAAGGAAGGTTGGGGGTAATTATTTCACATTGTCATTGTGTGCAAATAGATATTTATATAGATGAGGGAGAGCGATATGTGCATAGTTGGCAATGGCTGACATTTGAGCTTCACTTTCATCAGAACTGGACAAAGGAGGGGAAGAGCTGAATTCTACTGCTTGTTAACTCAGAATGGCAAAGTGAAGGCAGGAGAGAGGTTAGCTGACAAAGACTCCCGCAGCCAGAGTGTGAGAGCCGGTGAGGGAGAGGGTGTTGGAAGGTACAGATTAGCTATTAGCCTTCTTTGTTCATTATGTTATTACCTTGTTAGGGTTTTTGATGTCTTAGACTGTGGAGAAAGTTGTGATTGATTACAATTCTTATTTTAGAGAGAACTGAGAAGTAGTGAGGACTAAAGAAAATGTCTAGTCTCCCATTTTGTTAGTCCTAGGATTTAGAAATCTTGTGACTGTGTCTCGAATTAGAAACTTACACCTGTTCTTTTCTCTTTTTTTTGGAGGGAGGGGGCAAGGCAATTGGGATTAAGTGACTTGCCCAAGGTCACACAGCTGGTACGTGTCAAGTATCTGAGGCTCAGGTCCCCCTGACTCCAGGGCTAGTGCTCTATTCCCTGAGCCACCTAGCTGCCCCTAGACCTGTTCTTTCCATCAGGAATACTTGGAAGTCCTCTATTTCATTAGAGTTCATACTTCTTCTGCAAGATTATACTCATAATAATAAGTTATTATTGGTTGTAATCTTTATCTTTATCATTTGAGAATGCTATATTCCAAGTTCTTCTTTCCCTGAATCTGGCAGCTCCCAAATCTTGTGTGATCTTGACTGTGGATCCTTGCTACTTGAACTCTTTCCTTCTAGTTGCTTGCAGTTTTTTAAGCTCTGGATTTTGGCTACAACTTCCTGAGAGTTTTCCTTTTGGAGTTTCTTTTAGGAGGTGACCAAAGAATTCTATCTATTTTCAGTTTGCTGTCTGGTTCTAATAGGTCTAGACAATTTCCATTCATGAGTTCTTAAAATATAGTATATAGATTTAAACAAAATGTTTTTCTTCAAGTAGTGCAATAATTCTTAGATTATCTTTCCTCAACCTGTTTTCCAGGATAGCTGTTTTTGATAGGCAATATTGCAGGGTATATCTCCTCAAATGAGATAATGAATGTAGAGGGCATTGTAAACCTTTTAACAACAGATAAATGATATTGATGAGGATAATGAGACCTCTAATCTGGTGATAACTTCATCTACTGAATTTACTGAACAGCAATATTTATGGAATAATAATATGCTCTTAACTGTTTAACAGATTCTGGAAAAAATGTAGGCACCCATACTTTTAATTATTATCCCATATGAACACTTTCTGAGGTCTAAATAATTAACAAAACAATAAATTAAGCCCTGATTTGTAGCAATTGCCAATTTCTAGGTGTATACAATGAAACTGAAAATTTAATAGTGGGGTCTTGCATGTCTTTTAGAAATGGTTCCTGCAAATCTCTGTAAATACTTTACATTGTATTCTATTTTTTTCAATCTTTTAATCTTTTTATAGTATTTCTTGTTATCTTTTGGGGTCTCTGGTTCAATTTAATTATCAAAGAGTCTGTTACTTTGGTAAGGTTCTGTAACTCTTGTACTAAGCTTTTTACTACCCTACCAATTCTTCCCTGTAGACTTTATTTCCTTTATGCTATTTTTATTTCTAAAAAAAAAAATTGCTTTATTTATCTCAGCAATTCCAGTAGTTTGTGGCAGATCTGTAATTTCCTTTAAGGCCCTGCTTATAGATGATGTGGAATTAACTATTCTCATCTGTATTGAGGCATCCCTGACCGCTTACTACTTCTTTATCATTCGTGTTTTCTTCTCTTTTGTTTTAGTATTCTGGCTTTATTTCTTGAACAGGAACTTGGTGTTTTAGTCAGGTTCTGTGTCTAGAAAGGATGACTGGGTCTTGTTTAGACTTGACCTGTACTACCTGTGTCTAAGTTATGAGCTCTATGTTATTTTTTTTTCACCTTCCTAGGATAGCATTTATTTATTTTTTAAAATTTTTTTCTCTTTTATATTTTATTTTATTTATTTTAGTTTACATCATTCATTTCCATGAGATTTTGCATTACAAATTTTCTCCCCATCTTTCCCCTACCCCCCCCCCCAAACAGCCATCCCCTTGTATAACCCCTCCCCCAATCTAATCTCTCCTATGTCCTCCCCCATCATTCCTCTAACTTTCTGATAGGGCAGGATGGATCTCCCCTCCATAGTGCCATGTGAATCCCAAGTTCCAGTTGGAGAGCTCTATGTTCTTTAAGGAGCCATTTAATAAAGTGAGCTATGCTGAAGTGATCTTTTCCCCTCATGGTCACAGCCCTGCAGCCTTCCAATTCCATATTTGGGATCATGGTAACATAGCTGCAGGTTCCAGATGTTCTTAGCTAGATCCTGTGCTAAACTGTTACGCCTGGACCCCTTTCCTAATGCTGACAGGCCTGTGCTTGAGAACTTTCTGTTTTTCTTACTGTAGTTTCTTTTTGGGCTTTCTAGTCATTACATGGTCTGGTTTTCTTTTTCATATTTTCTGTGGTAATTCTGAGAAAGATGGGCTGTTCTGCCCACTTTTTCAAACATCTTGAGAAGAGTCTAATTTCCATTAACTAGATGTTAAGCTCAAATGTTTCTATGTTGCTAAAGGACTAAAATTTCTGCCAGTGCCCTCTCAATATCAGAAACTTGGTTGCCCCACCACAGCTTTGGAAGTTGAAAAGTAACCAACAGTGGTGAGAAGTATAAGGTGGTAATGAGGAGAAATTACCTTGAAATTCCTTTCATTCTGGGAGCAAAGACAGAGACTGAAGGTGGATAGTACAGAATATGAAGAATAGGAAGAAATGCCAAGTGGGGGCAGAACAGTAACAAAAATTCATTGCTAGTGAAAGTTTTTTGGTTTAAGGTGCCTTGGCCCCAACACATTTACTATAAAGAACTGGTAAACGATTATTCTTGGAACAGGTTAACAATCTTTTGTCTAGGCCAAAGTTAAGACTAAGAGGAGACTCACCAGAAAATAACAGAAGCTAGAATTTTAAGAAAGAGAAAACTAGTTAGGGTTTGGCTGACTGTTAAGTGTAAAGAATAATGTATTCAGTCTCAAAAGACCAGGCTGAAAGGGTATGTGTTCTGTGAGTTCAAATAGAGGGGATATGCATAGGAGAGGCTAATGTGAAAATGCAGCCATGGCTGGCATTGGTTAGCTCAATTCCTTTTGGCAGATGGTTTGTTGGCAGGTACAAAAGTATAAAGAAGTCTCACACTTTGGTCTGAGTAAAAAGGAATCTGAACTTGATATCTCAAATTGGATTGCCTAGGCCATGGAAATGAACTGTGTGCTGGTCTGCTGGCTGGGCCCTTTCTGAGGTAATGGACAACAGGCAAAGCAGTTAGGTCAAAATGCTTCTTCTGCTACAGCTGGTCCTGTTCTGCAGTCTCCAGCATGGCTTATCTGTCTCCTGAATAGCTAATTTGTTTTGGAGATTAGAAGAAATAAAATGACTTCTGATTGTTGATTTTGAGATAGTTACAGGGCAAAAGTATCTGCTATATTAACTAATGTGCAAATCAGGGAAACCTGGTAAGAAGGGTCTGACTGCAAGTTGGGAAACTTTTGTCACATATTTTTCTGCTGACAGTCTTCATCAAAAAACTCTGAAAACATTTTCTCTTCTACCTTTTCCTTTGCTGAATTCCTTCATTCCAGATGAAGGGGTGGGAGAAGGAAGGAGAGGCATGCTGGAGATGTAATACATCTCCAGAAGGTTTTATCTTTATCTGTAGATAAAGATTCTCTCCTAAGTAATTTTCCTGAAGTGCTGTGCAGCAAGAACAACGTTTGGTTTGTTACTGTGGCTTCCCTAATTCTCCCAGCACCCCTATTCTCCCTGTGGCTGCTAGCAGAGACCCAGGTACGAAGAGCTCACTGTAGCCTCTCCAATCACGACCCTGCTAACAGGGGTAATGATTCCAAGGACCACTGCTGAGCAGCTCACCATCCTCTCAGGAATGAGATTTCTCTGCTAAAGGGAGGTGTAATTTATTTTTGTAGTGGAGAAGTGGCTTAGACAAAGTAAACAAGATGTTACCTCACTACAATGAGTAACTGAATAACTGGGTCTTCTTACATCTCATGCCCTGCCATGATACTCTTCCATCTGGCGACACTGGCCTCCTGGCTGTGCCATGAACAAATATTTCGTATTCCAGTTTCAAGCATTTTCTCTGGCTATCCCCCATACCTGGAAAGCTCTCTCTCCTCATCTCTACCTCTTGGCTTCCCTGGATTCCTTTTAAGTCTGATCTAAAATCCTACTTTCTCCAGGAAGTCTTGACCAACCTCTCTTAAATCCATTGCCTTCCCTCTGCTGATTATTTCCTCTTTATCCTGTATGTAGCTTGTTTGTATATATTTGCTTGCTTGTCTCCCCTATTAGATTGTAAGTTCCTTGAGGACAAGGCCTATCTTTCATCTCTTTTGTATCCCCAGAGCTGAGCCTAATGCCTGGCACATAGAAGACACTTAATAAATGCTTTTTGACTGGCTGACCGAATGGCACAACCAAAATAAGAACCAGGGCTGGAGCAAAAGTGTGATAGACATTGAGAGCAGCAGAGATTCAACCTCTTTGCCACAGAACCAGAATAAAATATGATTGGGAAATACTTAAAAAAATAAATAAAAACACAACACAACATAGATCATGTTAATTTGTGGTTTGATAAGTTTCTACTTGAGTGTGATGCCACTGAAGAGTTGGATATATTTTTCTGAGATCCCTTTGAGTATATTAAAATTCATTCGGAAATATAATTGTATATCTTGAAACCAAAATCAAAGGAAACCTATAAGTACTCCAAATGTGTATTTTAGGTCAAACAAAAGCCCCCAGATAATCACAGATTTTTGGCTTGATATACTAACTAATTATCTAAAATGGATCAAAAGAGATTGAGCAGGAAGGGATTTTAAAGTTCATCTAATCCAACTCCTTATCCCTAATTTAAGATAAGGAAACTTAGGCCTAGAGAGGTTGAATGATTTTGTGCAAGGTTATACAGGTAGTGCCAGAGATGAAATCTGAAACCAGGTCCTGTCACTGCAGATCCATTAGTCTTTCTACCATATCATACTGCTTCTCCACATAGCTCAGTTAAAAATTATTATATGGTTTAAGGCATTTATATGCTACATGAGAAAGTCATATTCTAATATACTTTTTGCCTTTAACTTTCTGAAATAATAAAAAATTAACATCCTTACTCCCCACCTCTATACCTGGCAATAGTATGGAACATTACGAAACATGACACTGGTAACTTGACAGATCTGCAAGAATAAAAAGAGTTTAAGATTTCTGTTAATTTGTAGCAAAACAAAGCCCTTTAACTTGCCTCTAAAGAATCTGTTTTTAGGTCTATTTAAGCTGATGTAAATCCTTGCACAACTTGGCAGTAGGTAGGAACCAAAATTAAAATAGGCGAAACTTCTTTGGGCTGCAGATAGGTTTTTTAGCACCTCGCTTTCCAAGTAAAGGTATAAATAATGATTAAACTATTTCTCAAAAACACTTTTTAAAATTGAGACATAATCCAGAAACTGCAATCCGCACACACTTCTTTATAAAGTCATCTTCAGTAAGACTTTGCAGCAGAAGCAATTTCTTTTCTTTTCTTTTCTTTTTAGAGTGGGGAAAGCAGGGCAATTGGGGTTAAGTGACTTGCCCAAGGGCACACAGCTGATAAGTGTTAAGTGTCTGAGGCTGAATTTGAACTCCAGTCCTCTTTACTCCAGGGTTGGTGCTCTACTCACTGCACCACCTAGCTGCCCTAGCAATCTTTTTAGAAATCTGAAAACTAACCTTAGTAGCCACCTCATTTTCTGAGTTTATTTTCTTGAAAAACCATTGTTCCTTACTGAGAATTTTCAACAATTTGGATCCTTTAATTTGTTTTTCACTGATGTCCAATTTGCTTAAGGTCAAGATGTTTTGATTCAAAATGCCAATAAAGATTATATTCCTTCAGAATGGCTATTACTTCTCGGAAAACAAGGCACAACATTTTGTCTCTTTTGTTAAGTAAACGAGTACCTATTTGTCCACTCTGGATTAAAAACTCTTTACAAAGTCACCCAAAAAACTTTAATGGTAGAACTAAAAAATCTCCATAGCAACTGCTCACATACACAGAAATACTGAATTGAGTGTCTGACCTTGGAGAGAGCGCCAGACGTGTAACTTGGAGGGCGGCCACGCAATGATGGAGGGGAAGTCCTTATGTTCTGGTTGCTCATGGCATAGCAGGAGTCAGCTATGTTAGCATGTGGCTGCATTCTCTTTGTCCCTGTTCAACACCAGTAATGACCGAAAACACAGTGAAAAGATACAACTCTCACTCCTCTCAGACTAGAGACAGACTGACGATGGTTGATTGCCATGAGTCACATAACAAAAAGGAGAGAGTGAGCAATAGCAAACCATCCACCAAGTTACATGATGGGCACAATAGTGACTAGTGCAGTGGTTCTCAACCTTCCTAATGCCACAACCCTTTAATACTCATATGTGGGTGTATCTGCATTTGGGCAGACGCACCTGGAGATGGATAGAGGACAGTGTCTTGGTTCCTAAGACCATCAGAAATATGTGTTTTCCAATGGTCTTAGGCGACCCCTGTGAAAGGGTCATTCGACCCCCAAAGGTATCACAGCCCACAGGCTGAGAACCACTGGACTAGTGGAAGACAGGTTATATGGGGCATGAACAAAGCACTCATTACATCTTTCATTTCTTTTACAAACTCTATATTTTTTGCGAGTTCCCTGGAATCCGCGTGTTGTCTGTCCTAGGCCTGTCCTAGTCCTCAGGCTAAGCACTTAACCCCTCTGGGGCTCAGTTTCCTCATCTCTAAAATAAGATTCTGTCTTATATCCATTTCAGCTCTAAATTTACAGTCCCATGAAAGGTAAGGCATGGCATTTTAAATTTCAGTTTTTTAGTATTATTTACCAAAAACGTTTCTTATAGAAAAATTGAAAAGAAAATATATTTTCCCTCATGTCCACCATCTCCAAGGGTCGTGTAGCTTTAACTGACTGGGATCTAGGTGACAAATTTCTAGGAGAGAAAAACAGGGAATACTTCTTGCAAGTGAGTGAAAGAAGAGAAAACTTCTCAGACTATACTCTAAAATCTAGTAAGGCTTTTCAAGGGAAACAGGCTGAAATTCTCCTTCCCTGGAAATCACATGATTTACAAGGACTCAGAACTCAGAGTGGTAGGAAGTCACCCCTCTCCTCAGTGACACCTGAGCATAAAATATGCCAAATAAGGACAGAAGTGCCTTCTCAAATGTACATTGGGTGGTCTCCTGTTTCCTTGTTCTGGTACTCGAGGTAGATTGCTGCCCTTCAATTGCGCACCTGACTTCCAGCCAATGGAAGAAAAGGCTCAGAAAGGGGGTGGGGGAGAATTCTGCATTAGGGCTTTATAACTTCACCATTTCCTTTTGTACATCGCTTCTCCTCCCTGACTATTTGTCAGAAGCGGGGTTACCCTTTTTTGAGACTGTAATAAACCATTCTTTTCTGCTTCCTATCTTGAGAAACCTCTGTGTATTATTTAGGTAAGGATCTCTGTTGCACACAGTTTTGGGATGCACACACAAGGAAGGTTTAGGGATTTTGGTTTTGCATCTTCTAGAGTTTTTCTGTAGTTATTTTTACTCATTTCTCACCATGCTTTTGAATGGGAGAGTCACTATTTAGTAAAAACTGTGGAGCGCAAAGATAAATCCCAGATGATAGCCAGAATCTTGGCAACCTGAAAGACTAAAAACACAAGCTTTTCATTAGCCACTTCAAACTAATCTCATGATATGAAGGGCTAGAATTATAAGATTATAATAGATGATTACTCCAGTCTAGGCAATTTATAGCACCTATGCTCAATCCAAATTCCTGAACATGATGATTTGATATTGCATTTATGCAAGTCCTTCACCTTCTATCGTGAATAGATATAAACATATCTAGCTGTGCAGATACTTAGAAAATCTAGTTGCTCTTATTGCCTGTCCTAAGGCTCTATCAGCTGAGGGTAACATAAATAAATGCTGCTATTATTACACATTTAGAGCTAGAATAGATCTCAGAGGTCATCAAGCCCAATCATCATTTTGAAGATGAGGAAATCACGGCTCAGAAGTTGGCATGACCAACACTGTACAAGAAGCTGAAGAAGAATCTGAGCTAATGGTCACTTATATGGAAGAATGTGGACAAAGTTCAATGTCTTACAAAATTCACTCAACACTGTGAAAGCAGACCCCGGGCTCTCTAGGTTCAATAAATTTGTAATATCAACCATGGGATGAATCCAACCATCCTCTCTCCCACCTTCTCCTTCTCTCTCTTTTGCCCCTCACCCTACATATGAGTTAAACTAGGTAGCTTCAGCCGTCCTCCCAAACTGTGTGATTCTCATTAAAGATTCCAGATCTGGGAAGTGGAGGTAACACCTTACTTCTTTACTAATCATGACCCTCAAAACCGCTGAGAAGCTAAGAAAACTGCTAAAATATTACTGACAGACATCAGAGATAGAACCTTTCCAGGATTAAAAGGAAAAACTGGAAAGCCATGTTGACACCATACCCCTGTGAGCTCATCTGATACTACAAGCACAGATCTAAAAACCTGCAATATTCTCCAATTCCAGCTGACTGAGCTTTAATAAATAAATCTCTTAAATCCAAAAGATTTGTTTGTGGGTTCTCTTTTTTTTTCCTAGTCTGGAAGGGCCCTAAGATCTCTGAGAGTGGTTAGAAAGCCTTAAAAAAAGAACTGAAGGAAGAGATAAAGAGTAAAATGAGAGGTTTTACTTAAATTTAAAACTTGAAAGGAAAATCTATGGCTGAGAAGAGAAAGTAGAAAACCTTAGCAAATACTGGACATTCTGGAAAATAAGAATGGATAGATAAAAAAAAAAAATGGAAAGATACAACAGGAAATAGAATAAGACAGTAAAACTGAGAGAAAAAAGCATGAAATATCTATAATGCGAAACAACTGACAGCAAAGGTTGTAGAGATAGTCCGAGAATCATTAGCTTCCACAAAAATCCAGATTGAAACACAAAACCAACACACTAAAATTTCAGTTAATCATAAAAGGAAATTGCTTGGATATATTGGAAAGAGGGCAAAGAGTAGATTGATAGAATACATAGGTAAAAATAGAGAGGAACTTCAGTTTTAACTCATCCAGAAAAGTGGTTGCCAAACACGTATTATAGATGGACAGGAAGAGAAAGCTCAGAGACCAAGAAATTCAAGGCAGAATCCCACAGCATTATGAACTACCAACATGGAATGAAATGAAAACTTTGGAAATAATATGTAGAAAAGCAAAGAGCACGGCTTGTGCCCCAAATCAATTTAGATTTGAAGAGTTGAAAATAACCCCTTGAGGTGCTGGAGTAGGAAACAGACTTTTAAAAATACTTCCAAGCATTCATTTTGTGAAAAATCGGTTGGGAAGATTCTTTGAAATGCAACCTGAGGGGAGAAAAGATTTAAGAAAGGTGAATGAGGGGGTGGAGCCAAGATAGAGGCATAGGAGTAGGAAAACTCCACGGCTCTGACATAACCACCTCAAATACCCATAAAATATGACTTTAAACAAATTTTAAGGCTCCAGAACTCACAAAAGTACAGAGAAACAAAGCTCCCACTGAAAGCAGCCTTGGCAAGTGGGACAGGAAGGGCTCACCACAGTGTCCTGGGAACTGAAACTAGCCTGGCCTGAAACTGCAGCTTGGCCCTGGGCCTCTAGGACAAGCCACAGCTAGAGCCTTCAGGAAAGTGGATCAGTGGCAGCTGAGGTGATTTCCAGAATTATCAAGCCATAAGAAATAAGGACTAAGTGAAAGGTTAGTGGAACTCAGCTAAATTAGGGGGAAAGAGTCCGGCCAAACTGCTTCCAGGACAAGGAAGCAGCAGAAGCAGCTGCCAGGCAGCCGCTTCCACATGGCTGCTTCAGAAGCTCCCGGCCTGCAGATTGCAGAGGGGCCAAGTGAGAGGCTAAGTGTTCTTGCCTTAAGCTGCCTAGATCAAGATCGTGGTCTTAGGTGGTGGTCCTGGGGTGCATTTTCAGTGAGCCAAAGCTGGTGGGGGCTGCAGCGGCCTCCTAATAGCTCTGGCAGCTGCGAAAACCCCAGCGATTTGGGACAGAGCTCTCCCCTCTGGAAGCATTGTTCCACAGAGCTAAAAAGTCAAGTAACTGACTGGCAACATGAGCAGGCAAAGGAAGCAAAGTAAAAACAGCAATCCAACTTTAGATTCCTTTTTTAGGGACAAAAAGGATCAAAGCATGGTATGGGAAGAAGACAACACAGTCAGAACTCCTGCACCAAAAGCTTCCAAGAAAAATGTAGACTGGCTACAAGCCATAGAGTAGCCTAAGAAGGATTTTGAAAACCAAATAAAGGAAGTGGAGGAAAAATTGGGAAGAGAAATGAGAATGATGCCAAGAAAATCATGAAAAGAGAGTCAACAACCTGACTGAAGAAAATAACACCTTAAAAAATAGATTAACTCAAATGGCAAGAGGCCCAAAAAGCCAATGAGGAGAAGAATGCCTTAAAAAGTCAAATTTGCCAGATGGAAAAAGAATCTCAAAAGCTTTCTGATGAGAATCATTCCTTCGGAATTAGAGTGAAGCAAATGCAAGCAAATGACTCTATGAGAAATCAAGATACTATTAAATAGATCCAAATAAATGAAAAAACAGAAGGCAATGTGAAATATCTTGAAAAAACCACTGACCTGGAAAATAGATCCAGGAGAGACAATTTAAAAATTATTGGACTACTTGAAAGCCATGATCAAAAAAAGAACCTAGAAAGCATCCTTCAAGAAATTCT
>CM053585.1:399503023-399518438 GCA_028646515.1 Pseudochirops corinnae
AATTCATATCTGAGTATGTGTATATATGTGCCCAAAGAGGGCACAGGATCAAGTGAATAGGAAGGGATGATACTTTAAAAGGTGAAATTCCGAGGTGGGAGAGGAATAGAATGAGAGGAGACAGGGAGAGACAGAACGGGGTTAATCATCTCATATAGAAGAGGCAAGGGATAATTGTTACAATGGAGGGGAAGAACAGGAAGGCAAAAGGGAAAGGGTCAACCTTACTCTCATTGAATTTGGCTTAGGGAAGGAATGACATAAACTCTAAACTGGGTATCTTACCACACAGGAGAGCAGGTGGGATAGGGATGAGAGGTAGGATGATAGAGGGGAGGGGAGAGTGGGGGGAAGGGTTGCTGGAAGCACATACTTCTCTAAAGGGACAGGGACAGGGTAGAGAATAGAACAAGGGTGGGGGCAGGATAGGAAGGAAGGACATATAATTAGTCTCTCACAATATGCCCACTGTGGAGAAGTTCTGTGTAATTACACATGTACAGCCTGTATTTAATTGCTTGTCCTTTCAGTGGGGGTGGATGACGAGGGAGGAAGGGAAAGAATCTAGAATTTAAAGTTCTATAATCAAATTTTAAAATATATATATATATATGTAAATAATAATTA
This sequence comes from Pseudochirops corinnae, assembly GCA_028646515.1. NCBI lineage: Eukaryota > Metazoa > Chordata > Mammalia > Diprotodontia > Pseudocheiridae > Pseudochirops > Pseudochirops corinnae. The sequence goes on from CM053585.1 coordinate 399,503,651, forward strand.
TTATTAACTACATGCACCTGGGAATTAAGATATACAGGCACTGGGATAGGGAGATCCATCTTGCCCTACTGAAAAGTCAGAGGGGCGATGAGGGAGGACATAGAAGAGAGCAGATTGGAGGAAGGGTTATACAGTGGGATAGGGCTGTTTTGGGGTGGTGGGCAAGAGAAAGATGGGGAGAAAATTTGTAACTCAAAATCTTATGGAAATGCATGATGTAAACAAGAAAATAAATAAATTAACTTTTTAAAAAAAAGAAAGGTGAATGAGTTTGAATGTCTTCAGAAGGTTAAGTGAAGATCTAGTGCTTGCATTCTGAAAGGGGGAAAAAGACTTGATAGAGCCACATCTGTTTTAAGGGTCACTGAAGGAACAAAAAGAGATATGCTCTGAACTAGTGTTTAAACATAAAAACAGTACATTGTTGCCAGAGGTGACAAAGTGAGAGTAAGAAGGAATCTCATAAACTCCACTCTTAACAAGGTTGGGCAAGGAACAGTTAAAAAATAAAGATTATGGAGACGGAAGTATAATCAAGCAAGACTGAGAAGTACAGGTATTGGGAGAAGTAGCTTCTAAGCCAGAAAATGGGATGAAAGATAAGAATGCCTTACGGAAAACACAGCACAGTTAATTGTTGGGCTAATTTTTTAAAGGGGGACAATGGGAGACACATATAAACGGGGAAAGACAGAAACAGTACTCACATCTTCTAGGGACTGTAAAAATGATAATCAATTAAACGTATGAATGAAGGACTGATTTAAATGGACACTAAATCATGATAAACAATGAGCAAATCAAATCATGAAAACACGAAAATTATTTTGGAGAGGAAATAAAGAAAATTATAAGAAATTATCATATATATGACAGACACAACTTTGATAAACTGGACTCTTCTCAGCAACGCACAGTTATAAGACTCAGGATGGAAGGAGATGTCTACATTCAGAGAAAGATCTAGAAAGAACAGAATTTAAATCGAGACTGAAGTGAACTACACGCTTTTTCTTGTCCATGTTTGGTTTTCTTTTCTCTTTCCTATTGTTCATTCCATCGGTTAAAACCTTTCTATACAACCAGACTAATGTCCAATGTCAAAGTATTTGTGGATCCTATACTTAATTGCAAGCCGCTATGGTGGGGCTCTGGAGAGGGAGGAGGGAGGGGAGAAAATCTGAAACTCAAGGGATTGTGGAACTGAATTTTGTGAACTAAAAGTAAATAAACAAATCAATTTTTAAAAAAATAAAAAAAAATAAAGCTATACATCCTGGAGAAGGAAGTCAAGTGGGCCTTAAATTAACATTGCTAACAATAAGGATAATGAAGATGATGGAATTCCAGCTGAGCCATTTAAAATCCTAAAAGATGATGGAGTTAAAAGCTCTGTTTTCAATATGCCAATAAATTTGGAAAATTCCATAGTGATCACTGGATTGGAAAAAATCAGTTTATATCAAAATCCTAAAGAAAGGAAATCCCAAAGAATGTTCAAAATACTGAGTAACTGCACTCATTTCACAGGCCAGCAAGGTTGTGCTTAAGAGTCTGCAAATGAGGCTTTGGCAATATGTGAACTTAGAATTCTCAGAAGTGCAGGCTGGTTTTTGAAGAGGCAGAGGAACTAGAGACCAAACTGCCGACATTTGGTGGTTATGGAGAAAGCAAGGGAGTTCCAGAAAAACATCTACTTCTGCTTCACTGACTACACTAAACCTTTGGTTGTGTGGATCACAACAAAACGTGGCAAGTCCTCAAAGACATGGGAATACCAGATTATCTTATTTATCTCCTGAGGAACATGTATACAGGTCAAGAAGCAACAGTGGGAACCAAACACAGAACTGATTGGTTTAAGACTGAGAAAGGAGTACAAAAAAGTTGTATATTGTCATCTTATTTATTCAACTTATATTCAGTGTACATTATGCAAAATGCCAGGCTGGATGCATCAAAAGTTGGAATTAAGGTTGCTGTGAGAAATAACAATCTCAGTCATGCAGATGATACCACTCTGATGGCAGAAAGTAAAGAGAAATTAAGAAGCCTCTTGATGAGGGTGAAAGTGGAGAGTATGAAAGCTGACTTGAATTTTAAAACCTCAAGACCATGGCAATTGGTCTCATCACTTCCTGGCAAATAGAAGAAGAAAGGGAAGCAGTGCCAGATTTTATATTCCTGGGCTCAGAGATTACTGCAGACAATGGAGGAAACCTACAGCAAATCTGGGAAGCATACTAAAAAGAGAGATCTTCTTGCCAACAAAGATCTTCTTCCATACAGTCAAAGTTATGGTTTTTCCAAGAGTACTGTATGGCTGGGAAAGTTTGACAATAAAAAAAGATGAGCACCACAGAATGAATCCTTTTGATTTGCAAAAGACTTCTGAGAGCCCCTTGAACAGCAAGGAGATCAAGTCAGTCAGTACTTCAAGAAATTAATTCTGACTACTCACTGGAAGGACAAATCCTGAAGCTGAACCTTTGGCCACAAAACAAAAAGACAGGGCTCCTTAGAAAAGAACCTGATGTTGGGAAAGACTCAAGGCAAAAAGAGAAGGGGACAGCAGAGGATGAGACAGATAGTGTCATGGAAGCAATGAACATGAGCTTGGACATACTTTGGGACACAGTGGAAGAGAGAAGGGCCTGGTCTATGAGGTTATGAAGAGGTGGACATAATTGCACAAAGGAACAACAAGAGATACACTTGACCTGTATGAGGACTATAGGATGATAATAACTGAATCACAGAACTATATTACTAAAGGGGCACATTCAGATTAATATAGTAAATATAATAATACTCTACAAATTAATTTATATATTTGATGCAATATCAATCAAGATACCATGAATTTTTCTTCACAGAACTAAGAATATTTATGATTAAATTTATTTGGAAAAATAAGTGCTGAAAAATATAAAGGGGCAGAATAAAAAGAAAAAAGCTGATCGTGAAGGTGGTTCTTGAAATCTCAGGCTTTAAAATATATTACAAAGAAGTTATCATCAAAAATTATCTAGCTCTGGGGAAAAATAGAGATAAATCAATGGAAAAGAACAGAAATGGCAGGCGTCAAGTCTATGAAAGATTAAACTTGCTAAGCCTACAGAAAATAAGAACTGGGGGAGACATTTTGTTTCCCAGAGTTAAGGCCCAGCAAGCAGGCTGTGCCCTGAGCCTGGCATAACAACAATCCTTGGCACTCTGGATGATCTCACCCTCTGGAAAAGTATTGCTTTGACCAGCACCAAGTGTTCACTGAGAGATTTATGTTTAGATTTGATGGAGCACTCCCTCCCCCCGTATTTCCCAGGGACCTGAGAGTCATTCATCTCCTACTTCACGACATGCTCACATCTCTATTTCTTGTAACTGTGAAGTGAACTCAACAGGTGCTTCACTCTTGTCCCCACTATGCTAACTCTAGTTATGTACCCTGCTGTGGGATGGTGACTTGAAGACTGCTCTCATGGGACCCAGGAACACCTATACTGTACACGCATGAACTTGCTGTGGGAGCCACTACTCAGGACTTAAGAATGATTATGTCATGGAACAGCTCACTTGTTTTTTAATGTATGTAAAGCAGTGCCTTGTCCCAGCATGTTAAGCCTTCCTACTCAGACTAGACAGATGAGGAAACTGAGGTAAACATGGATTAGTCCAGGGTCAGACAGCTAGTGTCTGAGGTTATATTTGAACTCAGAAAGATGAGTCTTCCTGACTCCAGGTCTGGCGTTCTATCCACTGCTCCACCTAACTGTCTGTAAAACATACATATATGGAACTCTTTGAAATATATAAAGGGTATATAAATCCCCAGTCCGCAAGAGATTAAAATACACAACCCATCAGAAAGTGTCGTTAGCATGCCACAGCTTGGCCCTGTGCTGCTTAACATTTTTCTTCCATTGACTTGTATAAAGGAATAGACGGCATGCTCATCTAATTTTCAGGTGATACAAAGCTGAGAAGAATAGGTAACACTGGATGACAGTCAGGATCCAAAAGAATCTTGACAGATTAGAGTTGTTAGGCTCAATATAATGAGCTGAAATTCAGTAGCAATAAATGTAAAGTCTTGTACTTGGGTCAAAAAAATCAACTTCCAAGTACAGGATGGGGACATGTATAGTTCATTAGCAGTCTGTCTGAAAAAGGCATGCTTGTTTTTTTTCTTTAAGTGAACCATAAGTTCAATGAGTTAGTGGTGTGATCTGGCAGCCAAAACCCCATACTAATGTGATTTGGGGGTTTTCTTAGGTAGACCTTCTAAGAATAAGAAAGCGATAGTTTTTCTGTGCCCTACCACATTTCAGATCACACAAACAGTACTGAGTTCAGTTCTGAGCACCAGATTTTAAGGAAAAAACACTGACAAGATAGAGGGAATCCCAAGGAGGGCAGTTGGCATGGTAATGGGCCTGCAGTCTATATATGAGGATCAGTAGATAGAAGTGAGGATGTTTCTTTAAAGAATGTGGAACAAGCTGCTTCAAAGACTGGATGAGATCCCAGGAGCTTAAACCTCCTTTTTTATTGAAAAGAATTTTACCTTCAGGATCATTCATTCCTTTCCCCCTATTTTTTTTTTCTGTTATTACTTCTCAGCTGTTTCAAGTGCTTTTAAAAATTAAATATGTAGATAAGCATATATTTAGTGCATCAACCCACGCCAGTTTGCTATGACAAACTCCAATTAACTAACAGGTCACCCAAATTCATTTGAAACTAGTTGCTTAGAACTCAAAAAAACATTTTCCCGTTAAAAATGTCAGAACTGGCCACCTTATATAAACAATAACAACTTAGCTGAATTGTGCTGAAATTCTACTTGATTGCCTCATGGTGACAAGGAAGAGAGACCCTGGACAGGTTTTTAAAAGCTATTCCAGTAGCACATAAACTCTAGAAAGCCTTTACAAAGCTTTTCGAGTATGGGCCCACTGACAGACTGTATGTATACTATATGAGGACTGACCTAGCTAAGTCTGGAGAAGCCTGTTACCAGAAGGATGATGAATTTTTTTTGGCAATTCTTTAAGATCTACCAAAGTCTAGAGGTCTGATGACCTGATGATAAGAGCACTCAAACTCATGAAGTCAAAAATAAAAGAATGAAATAAGTAGTTGCACATATAGTAAACTGACCACTAGTTATACCATTGTCTATATGGAAAAAGAGCTTCTATGTTCCAACTTTAAACATCTGAACTTTATCTCCCCACTGGGAGCCGCTATGTCTCCTTATGGTCGGACTTCCGTGGGTGGTGGAAGAAAAGGCTCAGCAGAAACATTTGCCCCTTAGAGTTGATGGATAGAGCCTTGTTGGGAATCAAACAGTTGCTGAATCCAGGAACTGGTAAAAGGCACAGAAGGGGCAATAGCTCTTAGATGCAAAGGAGCTAAGATGTCGATTTAGGGAATGCCAAGGAGAAAAGGACAGATACCCAGTACTCAAGCAGCTTGTGATCTGGCTGTATGGGATGGCCAGGCTCCAGATGCGAACAAATAAGGGTAAGGCTAATAAGTCTAGAAGTTTTACTGACCTCTACGGATAATTCAAGAGTACAGGCTCTTATGTTTTGAAACTAAACAATTCTGTATCCTTCAATCAAAAAAATTATCCTAACTCACTTACGTGCTAGAAAAATTCTTTAGAAAAATCTATAACTTTTCTTAATATGCATTAAATGGAATGGGGTGGGGGGATCCACACTTAAATCAGGAGAATCTGGGAGAAGTGAAGTTCTCTGGAAAGTGGATCTAGACTGTTGGCAACCGCCCAGAGGTGAAGGGACCACTGACAACAGCTGTGAGGTGTCGATGGTACTCGATTGAAAAAAGCAGCGGTTCTCTACCTGTGGTTCGTGATCCCTTTGGGGGTCAAATGACTCTTTCATAGGGATCACAGAGGTGGCTTAAGACCATCAGAAAACACATATTTCCGATGGTCTTAGGAACCGAGACACCACTCCTCTATGCGTTTCCAGGCGGGTCCACCCACATGCAGATATACGCCCACATACCAGTATTAAAGGGTCACAGCATTAGGAAGGTTGAGAACCACTGGAATAAAGCAAAGCTGAAGGAAAAACCCAAGATGGTGCTAGATTAAGATAAAGCTGTAAGTCACACTTTTCCCATGTGGAGTCTGTTTCCTCATGGCTCACCTACAGAAAGCAGAGGGACTTTTGTTGGGTTATAGTAGCAGCCACCAGAATGGTTCCATGGTGGCCATATTTTTGTTGTTTGTCCTTTGTTCTGGAAGAGGACCATCACATTAGGAAGGTGATGCCATGACTTGCAAGTGAATTGGATTTAAGTGAGGGAGGGTTGTGTGAAGTCACCACTCTCACTTTCTCCTCTGGAGCCATCTGGATCCAGTGGCAAGACACAGATCAGGATGACTGGAGATGACTCTGATGGTGGCCTTAGTGGCTAGGAGAAAGGACAAAGATTGTAGCAACAGGGGAAGGGAAGGCAGAGGAAAAGGTGACAGCATTGGTGGTAACTTCAGTAGCTCAAGGGCAGCTGGCTTTCAAGTGGCAGGGGCTGTTTGTATATTATGTAAGTCACTCATAATTTGGGGATGAATCATGATAGAAGTACTGTGGTTTTAAGAATATTTAAAATTGTGTTGCTTCTGGACTCTTCTGGCAAGAACAGTATAATGGAAGGATATGGGAAGGTAAATAGAAAACTGAATTCAACTATTAGGACTGGTTAGGATCAGTGGCCTTTTCCATAATTCTTAAATCTCACTGGCTGTCAGTTTATATAAACAGTACTTACCCTAATTACTTCCATGTGGTCTGGCATTCACCAGAACTGATTTTCCCCTCCCATACCATCAGAGAGTTAAGATCATTTTTGCAATGGATTAAGTAATTTGGAAATGGCAATAATTTGTAAAGTGTTTTACATGCAAAATCTCACTTGATCCTCACAACCACCTTATGAGAAAAGTGCTATTATAATTCCCATCTTATAGATGAGCAAGCTGAGGCTGAGAATTCTTAAATGACTTGCCCAGGGAAGACAGCTAGTGTCTAAGGCAGGATTTGAATTGAGAGCTTTCTGATTCCAAGTCCAGTGCTCTCTCTATCCACTATGCCACCCAGCTGCCTCCTAAAATAGAGCATTAAATTCCAAGACGGCAAATAACTGTTCTTGCAGGGAGTTAACCCCCTTTTCCTGTGGCAATACTTTGAATACAAAGGGAAAAAATGCAATTATGACAAAAATGTTGACTGACATGAATTAAGGGCTTATAAACACATACATATTACATATTCATATTGAAGTCCTGACAGTCCAGGGCAAGCCCATGCAAACAGAATCCTGGTCAGAGAGGCTCCTACAATCCTTTGCTCAAAGCTGAAGACATGTTAGACCCAATAGAAAGCAATGCTTTGTGTTGGGGCAGAGGGTGGTTTGAAAGTAAGAGGACCAGGACATGAATTAAGTGGCAGAGACAGAGAATAACAACTGGATTTAAAAAAGAGACACAGGGGAAAGATGAAGATATGGACAGAGAAAAAACAATTCTCTATTCTAAGTCACATATAGGTTAAACGTGGAAAAGGACTGGGTTTGGGATCCTTTCTAATATTCCTCAGAGGGGTCCAATCTTGGTTGCAGGAAGAACACCTCTTATATAGATACTAGGTATCTTATCTTTAGCCCCAAGCCCAGATCTTAGAAAGTGATACTAATGGACTTGTACTCTTTGGGCTGCATATGAGTAACTTCCATTCTGAACATGTCCCAGGACGTGATATTGCTAGTCTCAGGTTGGAGAATTCCACTTCGGACTGACTATGCCTCTACTGCTGGCCGTTAAGCACCAAGTGAATTATGGCTATATTTAGTTTACTTTAATTTTGTTTTTTTAAAAAGAGTTTTCTTTTTGAATCTACTATCACTGTTTGACATCTTCCTCCAACTAACTTGAAAGAATTTAGGCAGAAGAAAAGTTTCAGATACTTTCTGATTTATAAATGTAGTTGTGTTCAGACATCAGTCTACAAGTGTGAGAGGCCACTGCATCTCTCTTGTGGTACGTTCCTTAACCACCAACCCCCACTTAGTACACTTGCTTTGGGAGAAATTTTACCATCCAACTGGGTAGGCACGATACCTTGCTCTTCACATAAAAAGATTAGCAGCAGTTGTCAAAGGAAGAACAAAGTCCTGGAGAGTTGTCTGAGTAGACAGGTGCCACAGTGGATAGAGTGCTAGGCCTAGAGTCAGGAAGACCTGAGTTAATCTGGCCCAGACACTCACCAGCTGTGTGACTCTTAATTTGTGTTTGCCTTAGTTTCCTCTTCTGTAAAATGGGGATAAAAACAGCACCTATTTCCCAGAGTTGTTGTGAAGATCAAATGACACAGTAACTGTAGAGTTCTTAGCACACAGTAATGCTATGTAAATGTCGGTTATTATTCTCATACACAATGATGCTCTTCTCATAAACGTATGAGAACAGATCAACAGATAACATCCCTAAGTTTAGGTCCTACTAGAGACACATTTATCTTCAGCTCTGATATTCTGAGAACTGTTGGTATTATCTCCATTAGCCCCTTGTACTCTACATTGTTTGCCTATTAGGATTTTATCCCATTGTTTAGATAGAGTGCTGAGGAAGCAAATTTAAAGAACACAAAAAGAAGAAACCTACCCAACCTAAATAAACATACTTGTTTCACGAAAATATCATTCTATTTAAAACAATTTTTTGCTTTCTTGTCTCAAGTTCCATGTTGTCTATTTATGTGACATTAACGCTATTTTCGAATGCATTTAGAAAATGGATAAAAGATCGTCATTTAGCTGGTCATACTCTTTAAGTTAGGAAGACTGAAGTCAAGGGTAGGAAGGCTCAGCACCGCAACAACATTATTGTACACATAGATGCCCCCCCCACAATCTTGAAAATAGAAGCCTAAGCGAAAAGTCTTTGAAAACTGGAAAATCTAAGGCAAAGGACCAGACTTGAGCTTTAGCATTACATTTTGATCCTAGAGGTGAAAGAAGTACCAGAGTGTTACCGGGCAGGTATAGATTTGGCTGTATGAAGGTAGTTCTATAAGCGGTGAAAAGGAGATAGATGTCAGATAGGAATCCTCCTTAATGATAGTGCTTTTCCTTCATTGATTTATCTTAAATTCATCCTTTAGATATCTTGCTTGTATGTAATTGTTTTCTTGTTGTCTCCCTCATTAGACCGTACACTCCACGAGAGCCTTTCTTCATATCCATGGTGCTCTGCACAGAAGGCACTTCTAACACGTGTTGACTGATTGATATATTATGGAGCTGGAATCAACAAGACTTGAAATGTGAATAGGAAAACAACAAATTCTTACCAGAATCATAGGACCTCAAAAGCCATCTAGTTCAACCTGTATCTGAGCAAGAAACATCTATACAAAACATTCAATAAGCTGCTGTCCAGGAGTTAAGGAAAAGAATGCAAACAGGTAGGTCTTCAAGTATGTACAGAGTTGTCAAAGAGAGGAAGAATAATTGTTCTGCTTCACAAAGAGACAAAATTAGGCTTAATATAAGTAAGAACTTCATAATAATAAGTGCTATAAAAATGGAATGGGCTTTCTCTGAAAATAGAGGTCTTTTTGCTGGAGGTCTTCAAGCAATGGCTAGATAATTACTTGCCAAGAACAATGCAGTGAGGATTCTTTTTCATAGACAGGAAGATCTCGATGGTCTCTCAGGTCCCCTTCATGCCTGACATTGGCTGCCCCACGCATGGAACTGTCTCCCTCCTCAATTCTGCCTCCTGGCTTCTCTGGCTTCCTCCAAGTCCCAGCTAAGATCTTATTTCTACAAGAAGCCCTTCCTGATCCCTCTTCATTCCAGTGCCCTCCCTCTGCTGATTATTCCCAATTTATCCTGTCTGTAGCTTGTTTGTGCATAGTTATTTGCATATTTTGTACCTCTAGGGTTTAGCATAGTGCTTGACACAGAGAAGATACTTAATAAATGTTTACTGACTGATTTATTCAATAAAAGAATAATATACCAAATATATACTATGAGCCATACTGTGCTAAACACTGGGAATGCAAAGAAAAAAAGGAAACTAGTTCCTGCCCTCAAGAAGCTTGTATTTCATTGGCAGGACACAAAATATAAACAGATAAGTAAATACAACATAATCTGAGGGGGGAGGGCACAACTCCCTGGGGAACTAGGATAGGAGATAAACCTCGAGCTAAGACTTGGAGTTTTATTTAATAAGCGTTGTAAGAAGCAGAAGGGACTCATGTTATTCTTTCCTGTATGTCTAACAGTGCTCACACAGGTGCTCACACACTGTAAAGGAATTTTAATATGATTCCTTATAGTACCTAGTGGGAGAAATTATAACTTGAACCGAACACAGAAATTGCCATGATGATAAAAGAAAGGAAGCTCTCTCATGTATCTAGGACGCACAATGCCAGATTCTCTTAGATGAACATCCTCTAAATCTTGACCTTGCCCAACCAGTTTCTTGAACTGAACAAGATCACAACTAATAATCAAGGGGCTCTGCATGAATCATGTGAATTAAATGGCTTTCCTGAAATCCAGAGAAGAGGAACCAAAAGAATGAAAATCACGTAATGCAATCAAGCACGTAATCGGCATCCAGCTATCCACAAACATGTTTTAAGTGTGCAAAACTATATATGGATAGTATTCTGCCATCCAAACAATTAAATAGCCTAGCTTCTTTGAATCTTCCCACAGCCTCTGAAATCACCAGTGCATACAATTTGTTCAATCTAGGTGGTTGACACAAGAATAATATTATGCTCTGAGTTGGTTATAATCACCTTTTCTACTTACGTGAGCATTGGTGACAAGTTGAACAGTTTAAGTTTATTGTTGCAAGAAAATTGCATTATGGAACACAGCTGAGAGTCAGTTAGAGTCATATGAAACCTAAAATATCAACTCACTTCACTGTATAGGTGACATAATCAATTACAGCTATGAAAATAATTGTGTGTGTGTGTGTGTGCGTGTGTGCACGTGCATGCATGTGCTTTTACGAATATCTGTACCTGTGAATATCTCACCCTCTTGCCTCTTTGTGAAATTAGGGAATTAATTTGTTATAGGGTGTTCTGTAAATCTTCAATTAAAAAAAATTCTGATTTTAAATACCAAATAAAATGAGAATTTCCACATACAAAGTAGAGCATGCCATGAGGATTATACACAAGACTACAAATCTCTATTAGATACAACTTGATATAGTAGTGGTATTGCTAAGTAAAAGGGTATGCATAGTTTCATAACCCTTTGGGCATAGTTCCAAATTGTTCTATAGAATGGTTTAATCAATTCACAACTCTGACATTACACTAATGTCTCACTTTCCCCATATCCCTCCAACATTTGTCATTTACCTTTCCTGTCCTATTATCTAATCTAATAGGTATGAGGCAGTACTTCAGAATTGTTTTAAACTGCATTTTTTTTTTTTGCGCTTTATTTTTTGGAGGGGGGAAGGCAGTACAATTGGGGTTAAGTGACTTGCCCAAAGTTACAAAGCTAGTAAGTGTTAAGTGTCTGAGGCTGGATTTGAGCTCAGATCCTCCTGACTTCAGGGTCAGTACTCTAACACTATACCACCTAGCTGCCCCTTAACTTGCATTTCTCCAATCAAGAGATCAACAGAGAATTAGAATATTTTTTCATGTGGTTATAGATAGTTTTAATCACCTCACCTGAAAATTGATTATATCTTTTGATCATTTATCAGTTGGGGAATGGCTCTTATTCATACAAATCTGACAAGTTCTCTACATGTTAGAGAAATGAGGCCTTCTTCAGAGAAACTTACTTCAATTTTTTTCACACTGTTGCTAACTGTATTTCCATCTTTTCTGTTCCCTGCCCCCTGCTTATTCTATTCTCTCTCTTCTGTCCCTCCTCAAAAGTGTTTTACTTCTGATTACCCCTTCCCCCAATCTGCCCTCCCTTCTATCACACCCTGCCCTTTATCTCCTTCCCCTTCTATTTTCCTGTAGGGTAAGATAGATTTCCATACCCCATTACTTGTGTGTCTTATTTCCCAGGTACATGTAAAAACAATTTTCAACATTTGTTTTTAAAACTTTTGAGTTCAAAATTCTCACTCTTCCTCCCTCCCCACCCACCCTCATTGAGAAGGCAAGCAATTCTATATAGGTTACACACATGTAGTCATGCAAAACACTTCCATAATAGTCATGTCGTTAAAGACTAACTATATATCCCTCCATCTTTATCCCACCCCGATTTATTCTATTCTCCCCTTTCACCTTGCCCCTCCTCCAAAGTATTTGTTTCTGATTACCCCCTCCCCCAATCTGCCCTATTTTCTACCTACTTTCTTGTAGGGTAAGATAGATTTCCATACCCAAGTGAGTGTGTATGTTATTTCCTCCTTAAGTCAATTCTGATGAGAGTAAAGTTCACTTATTCCCTTTCACCTCCCACCTCTTCCCTTCCACTGTAAAAGCTTTTTCTTGCCTCTTTTATATAATTTACCCCATTTATGTAACATAATTTACCCCATTCTACCTCTTTCTCCTTTTCTCAGTACATTCCTCTCACCCCTTAATTTTATTTCTTCAATATCATCTCTTCATATTCAACTCACTCTCTGCCCTCTATCTATATATATTTCCTCCAACTGCCCTAATACTAAGAAAGGTCTCATGAGTTACAAACATCTTTCCATGTAGGAATGTAAATAGTTAAACTTTAATAAGTCCCTTATGATTTCTCTTTCCTGTTTACCTTTTCATGATTCTCTTGCGTCTTATATTTGAAAGTCAAATTTTCCATTCAGCTCTGGTCTTTTCATCAAGTATGCATTAAATTCCTCTATGTCACTGAATATCAATTTTTTTCCCCTCATGGATTATGCTGAGTTTTGCTGGGCAGGTGATTCCTTGATTGTAATCCTAGCTCCTTTGATCTCCAGAATATAATATTCCAAGACCTCCAGTCCTTTAATGTAAAAGCTACTAAATTATGCGTTATCCTGACTGTGGCTCCATGATACTTGAACTGTTTCTTTCTGGTTGTTTGCAATATTTTCTCCCTTACCTGGGAACTCTGAAATTTGGTGATAATATTCCTGGCAGTTTTCATTTTGGGATTTCTTTCAGGAGGTCATCAGTGGATTCTTTCAATACCTATTTTCATCTCTGGTTCTACAGTATCAGGGCAGCTTTCCTTGATAATTTCTTGAAAGATGATATCTAGGGTCTTTTTTTGATCATGGCATTGAGATCATTTTAATAATTTTAAAATTATTTCTCCTAGATCTATGTTCTAGGTCAGTTGTTTTTCCAATGAGATATTTCACACTGTCTCCTATTTTTTTAAAAATTCTTTTGGTTTTATTTCATAATTTCTTGATTTCTCATAAAGTCATTAACTTCGGGGCAGCTAGGTGGCACAGTAAACAGAGCACTGGCCCTGGAATCAGGAGGACCTGAGATCTGTCTGAAGAGGACATGAGAAGTGTCTGAAATCCGGCTTCAGACAGTTAACACTTGTGACCTTGGGCAAGTCACTTAACCCCAATTGCCTTGCTTTCCCCCTCTCCAAAAAGAAAAAAAAAAGCCATTAGCTTCCATTTTTTTTCTTTTTCTTAAAAATAAACTTATTTTCTTGTTTATATAACTCATTTCCATGAGATTTTGAGTTACATATTTTCTCCCCATCTTTCCCATACCCACCACCTCAAGACAGCTATCCCACTGTATGGCCCCTCCCCCAATCTGCTCTCTCCTATGTCCTTCCCCTCGCCCCTCTGACTTTCCGGTAGGGCAGGATGGGTCTTCCTACTCCAGTGCCTGTATATCTTAATTCCCAGTTGCATATAGTTAATAATAATAATAATAATAATAATAATATATGTATACATATATATATTTTAATGTTTGATTATAGAACTTAAAATTCTAGATTCTTTCCCTTCCTCCCTTATCACCCACCCCACTGGAAGGACAAGCAAGACAATACAGGCTGTACATGTGTAATTATGCAGAACCTGTCCATAGTGGACATATTGTGAGAGACTGATTATATGTCCCTCCTTCCTATCCCTCCCCCACCTTGTTCTATTCTCTACCCTGTCCCTGTCCCTTTACAGAAGTGTGTGCTTCCAGCAACGCTGTCCCCCATCCTCCCCTCCCCTTTGTCATCCCACCTCTCATCCCCATTCCCCCTACTCTCCTATGTGGCAAGATACACAGTTTAAAGTTTATGTCATTCCTTCCCTAAGCCAAGTTCAACGAGAGTAAGGTTGACCCTTTCCTTTCTGCCTTCCTGTTCTTCCCCTCCATTGTTAACAATTATTCCTTGCCTCTTCTATATGAGATGATTAACCCCATTCTGTCTCTCCCTGTCTCCTCTCATTCTATTCCTCTCCCACCTCAGAATTTCACCTTTTAAAGTATTGTCCCTTCCTATTCAATTGATCCATGCCCTCTATGTACACATCTATACACAAACTCAGATATGTGTTCTTACGCATATATAAATCCTCCTATATAGACTTATGTGTATGTATACTTATATATACATTTGTATTCCCTTCACCTATCCTTATACTGAGAAAAGTTTCATAAGTTACAATTACTGTTTTTCCATGTTGGCATGTAGATAGTCCAACTTTGGTAAGTTCCTTATGATTTCTTTTCCATGTTTACCTTCTCATGCTTCTTGTATTTGAATGTCAAACTTTCTTTTCAGTTCT
>CM053585.1:399518938-399541571 GCA_028646515.1 Pseudochirops corinnae
AGTCCAGTTTATCAAGGTTGGTCATCATATGTACGATGTGTCTGTGACTGTGTACAAGTTTTTCCTGGTTCTGCTCTTCTCACTTAGCATCAATTTGTATAAGCCTCTCCAGGTAATTATGAAGTCCATCTCCTTCCCATTTCTTATAGCACAATAGTATTCCATTACATTCATATACCATAGCTTGTTCAGTCATTCCCCAATAGATGGGCATCCCCTATATTTCCAGTTTTTTGCAACCACAAAGAGAGATGCAATAAATATTTTTGTACATGTGGGTCCTTTTCCCACTTCTGTGATCTCTTTGGGACATAAGCCCAACAGTGGTATTGCTGAGTCAAAGGGTATGCAATTATTTATAGCCCTTTGGGCATAGTTCCAGATTGCTTTCCAGAATGGTTGTATCAATTCACAATAGAGTCACTTTTTTGTTTGTTTTTGTTTGCTTTTTTTTTGAGGGGGCAAGGTAGGGCAATTGGAGTTAAGTGACTTGCCCAAGGTTACACAGCTAGTAAGTGTTAACTGTCTGAAGCTGGATTTGAACTCAAGTCCTCCTGACTCCAGGGTCGGTGCTCTATTCACTGTGCCACCTAGCTGCCCCAGTTTAGTTATTTTTTGTAGGTATTTGGAGGGGTTTGGGGGAGAGCTCTAGAGACTCCCTACTTTTACTCCTCCATCTTGGCTCTACTCCCCTGCATCAAATAATGTTAACAGTGATGATGGACATCCTTACTTTACCTCTGTTCTTCCTTCATTCATCTTAATGCTAGCCCTTGGTTTTAGGGAAATACTTCTTACTATCTTAAGGAAAAGTTTGTTTATACCTATACTTTTTAGTATTTTACTTTAAAATGGAAATATTCTGTCAAAAGCTTTTCTCAGCATCTTTTGATTTTATTGTTATTATTATTGTGGTCTCTTATATTTACAGATTTCCTTATATTGAACCTGCACTCTTGACATAAATTCAACAGGTCATAATCTTTTAAATATACTGTTGCATCCTCAGTGCTAATATTTTACTTAATATTTTGTAAAAATAGTCACTGGAGATATTGGTTGATATTTTTTATTCTCTATTTTATGTCTTCCTGGTTTAACTATCAGGACCATATCTGAATTAAAGAAAGATTTTCACAAAAACTTTTCTTTTTCTTTTTTTTGCAAACAGATCATGTAATATTGGAATTAATTCTTAGAATGTTTGATAGAAATTTCTTATACAACCATTTGGTCTTAAAGATTTTTCTTTGGGAGTTAATCTATCTTGATCAATTTACTTTTAAGAAACTGAGCTATTTAAACTCTCCACTTCTTGTTCTGTTAATCAGAGTATTTTACATACACACATATAATATTTATCCATTCATCTAAGTTGTTCATTTTGTTGGCAAAGTAATTTCTGGTTATTTGCTTTGGAAGGATCCCTTTTTTTCTTACTATTGCAAAGAGTTTATGTAATATTGAAATCATTAGTTCTTTGAATGATAGAATTGACTTGTAAAAACATGATCTTGGAGAGGTTTTTTTGGGATTACATTTATGGACTGTTCAATTTCTTTTTCTGGAATTAGGTTATTTACTTCCTTATTTCTTGTTCTGTTTAACCTGGGGATTTAATACTTTTGTAAGTATTCATTTTAATTAAGGTATCAATTTTTTTTTTGTCACAGTTAAGAAAAATAATTTCTGACAATTTTCTTTATTTCATTTTTATTTGTTGTCAATTCTCCTTTATCAATTTTTCTATTGGCAATTTGGTTTTCTTCATTCTTTTAAAAATTAGATAAATTATGTTATTAGTTTTCTTTAAAAAAAAGGTCACGGTTTTATTTATTAATTCAATGTTATTTCTGTGTTCAAATTTTAAAATTTATTCTTTGATTTGCAAGGTTTCTTGCAAATCAAAACAGTATATGGGATGTGTAAGTATATAGCTATGTCTAAGTATAAAAGTACAAGTGTATATAAGCATAATTATATAAGTATATTTACCTATCTATAAGTATATAAATATATGCCATTCGCCAACACATACAGGAACATAAAAGAACAAGATCCATTCCACAACAGATAAATTGTCAAAGTACGCAATTATAAAAAATGCAAGCCATCAATAATAAACCATATGAAAAAATACTTCAAAACACTAAGAAGAAAAATGAAAATTAACACCGAAGCTCTATATCCATTCAATTGGCAAAGATGACAAAAGATGAAAATGGCAATTATTGGAATATGTTTGTAAGTAGGATATGTATACTAGTCTACTATTGATGGAATTGTGAATTAATCCAACCATTTAGGAAAGCAATTTGGAACTCTAACCCAAAGTCAAACTGTGTATACATATCTTCTGACCCAGTAATACCATTATTAGTCATATAACCCAAAAAAGTCAAAGACAAGAGATAAAAATCCTATGCGTACAAAAATAATCATAGTAGTACAATTTGCTGTAGCAAAGATCTGGAGACAAATATGGGTGTCTATCAATTGGGAACTGGCTGAAATATGTATATGGATGTAATGGAATATTATTAAGCTAAAAGAAATGATAAATATGACAGATTTAGAAAAACCTGAGAATATGCAAAGTAAGGTGAGCAGAATCAGGAGTACAATTCATACAATGGCTACAATAACGTAAAGGAAAAAAAAACTTTCAAAGACTTTAAAGTTCTGACCAATCCAATAATCAATCATGAGTTCGGATGACTGATAATGAAGTATGCTTTCCATCACTTGGCTGAGAGGCAATGGATTAGAGATGCAACTAAAAATACAGCCAAGGTGTGAATTTGTTTTACTTTACTGAACTTGTTGGCTACAAGGGAATGTTCCTATTTTTTGAGCTGATGGATAATAAGAATGATGCAAAAAAACAACAACAACAAACCACCAGGAAAAAAGAACATCAATGAAATATTAACTATACA
This sequence comes from Pseudochirops corinnae, assembly GCA_028646515.1. Classification (NCBI taxonomy): domain Eukaryota; kingdom Metazoa; phylum Chordata; class Mammalia; order Diprotodontia; family Pseudocheiridae; genus Pseudochirops; species Pseudochirops corinnae. The sequence continues at coordinate 399,521,878 of CM053585.1, forward strand.
CAGAAGACATATGCCAAGGTGTGCCTGAACATGTGCCTGAATAGGAAGAAGGTCACCCAGCTCCCACATACCCCAAATCCTGAAGTTTATATCGGATTGAATGATTATTAATAAATACCATGAGAAACTACTAGGTGACTTTTTCCATTCCAGAACTGCACAAAAAGTCATCTTGTTCCATCTCCTTCAGCAAAGCAAATGGCAGTGCAGGCTAGCCTTCCTGTGCAACCAATGATGAATGACTCAACAATGAGCAGTTCTTGTGAGAAAGTACAAGGTCTTTCAATAAGTAGTGAGAATAGTCAAAGGGTGGGGACCTTGGAAGCCCCTGGGACCAGCAACAGTTAGTACTCAGACCAAGACAGCCTGAGCTCTGAGGTCCATAACATCCTTTCCTGAGAAAGCAGACCTGAAGTTCCAGTAGATAGAACCTCAAAAATCTAGGGCAGGGGAGGGTCTAGTGCAGGTTGGTGAAAGCACCACAGGAACCCAGGTTGTGATTTAGCAGGGCCAACCACCCCATTCAAAAGTAATCAGTAAAGAATAGAGCCTGGATCTGGCACAAAGCCCAATTCAAGAACTGAAATTGGAGAGATGAGTAAATCAAAGAAAATACCCTCCAGTATAAAAAATTATTGTAAATCTAATTCCCTAAATTTAGAGTTCAGAAAAAACTTAGAAAGGTCAATTTATATGAGCAAGTAGAAAGAACTAGATGATGATGAATGATAACATTCTAACTGGAAGAGACGAAACATGTTTTCCTCAGGCATCTTCATGTCTTCAAAGGCTATTGAGGGAGATAAATTAAAAAAAAACAACAGCAGAGGTCCTGATTGAGTGGAGGTAACTGATTCTGTTCTTAGGGTGTTAAGAAATGGTAGAGGAAGAATACACTAGTGTAGAAAGGATGAAGAAGAAAGCAGAGCTTGCTACTTCTCATAATTGGGAAGTGTGGGAAGAACAGTATGCAAATATGGAATGGGTTGGAGAATCTGGCATCTGATGAAGCTTAGTCTCATCTGAAATGGACAAAGGAGGATTGAAACCCCTTCCAAACAAAGTTTGGTGTAGAAATACATCAAACTCAACAGTGATACAAGTGGGGATGATTCCTGAAATATAAACTGTTAAAAACTGTTCTCTTATGTTCAGAACACATAGAGAATAACAATAACGAAGATTTCCCCCAACCTTTCTGACCTTTTATTCATATGACTCTCCTTCACACACTCTTCGTTCCAGTCAACCTCATCTCCTATAGCACATGGCCTTTCCTGATTTTCTCACTTACTGGCACTGCCTTCCTCATGAAATTACTTGTATATGTAGCTGATATTTACTTAGTTGCATATCTGCCATATCCCTATACTAGTATGTAAGTTCCCTGAAGCAAGAGACTATTTTTTTTTGTCTTTGTATCTCTAGCTAAGTGCTGTACCTTGTATGTGGGACTCGTTCATGTATTTTTCAGGCATGCCTAACTCTTTGTGACCCATCTGAGGGTTTTTTTTTTGGCAAAGATACAGTAATGGTTTGCCATTTCCTCTTCCAGCTCATTTTACAGATGAGGCAAACTGGGTTAAATGACTTGCCCAGGGTCACACAGCTAGTAAGTGTCTGAGGCCACATTTGCACTCAGGAAGATGAGTCTTCCTGGGTTCAGGCCCAGCACTCTATCAATGGAACCATATAACTACCCTCATACAGGATGAGTGATTAATAAATGTTTGTTGAATTTACTGAAAAAATTTCAGATATCATCACAGTGGTGGTCAGAATTCTCTGCCTGAGCAGTCCAAAGCAACGGAGCAAAGCTAGGTACAGAATCTGCCATACTGATTTTGGCCAAAATGTTAATATACATGATGGGAAAAGTTGGCACTCCTTCAGTTTTGGGGCAGAGAGATTTTACTGATCTATTCATAGGAAGAAAACTATAGTCCTAAGAATGAGAAAAATCAAGAGATCAAAAGTTGGAGAGAATTAAGCAAACTGACAACTTGAAAAAAAAAAAAAGGAGAATATTTTGGCTGTAGTAAATGAATACTGTTTGCCAACTTTAAATAATCCCATGATCAAATATTGCAAAGGTCACATTTTCTAAATAGATTTTTATGTTGTACCAATATTTAGATTTATTTTCTCTACTGCTTTTTGGGATTTTACTTTTACTCAAACAAAGCTTTCTAAAAATTTTGTCATTTTCACCACAAAAGATATTTTCATACACTGGAGTTTCTCTATATGTGGTAAGAACTTTTTTTTGGAGGGGGGAAGATAGAGAGGGCAATTGGGGTTAATTGACTTGCCCAAGGTCACACAGCTAGTTTTGTGTGTGTGTGTGTGTGTGTGTGTGTGTGTGTGTGTGTGTGTGTGAAGTGTCTGAGGTCACATTTGAACTCAGGTTCTCCTGACTCCAGGGCTGGTGCTCTATTCACTGTGCCACCTAGCCTCCCTGTGGTAAAAACTTTTAAACTCATTTGGATCTGTTACTCACAATCCTTATGAAAATGTTCCATATGTCACCTAAACTCAAATATGAGAATGGCACTTAATAAAAACTTGACAAAAATTGTAACCTGAGAAATCTTAATGTCTTTAGGGAATATATATGTATATATGTCCCCCCATATATACATACACACTTACACACATATAAATAAATATGTACACAAACACATAACACACAAAATATCTATAATAAAATCAGGAGAATGTCCTGATATATCTTGAATATAGCTGATGGTCCAATTTTACCTAGCTGAGAAAGAAATGTTCCAAACTGGACAAGTAGAAAGAATTCTGGTGGTTTTTATGCTGCCTGTCTTAAGGGCATTAAAATTTATATAAACTTCTCCAGCTTCTAATTCTCTAATAAGGTAAGCTCAAAATAAAGCAATATGTGCTAATTAGCACCCAGAAAGTCTATAAATGCTTGTGCAATGAGTTGATTTTTTACATATTTGTCTTGTATGTATTTTCTACAGGAATGTATAGCTGAAATGTTAGAGTATGTTCTCTCCCCTGGCTAAGCTTAATCTACTCCAGCTGTCAAAGTAAGCAGAGTTTTAGAATTTTGGTTAAAGAGAGCTTTATGTAAACATTAACTCTAAGTTGGAACCAGAAGATGTTAGAAGTTCCAATACAACAGTTTCAACACACCTCCAGATCCTGTTCCTTTGTTCATTTTTAATCCCCTGAGTTTATGATGTGAAGAAAACTTTAAAACACAGGTTTGCATGCTCCAATACAATCAATCTAGGCTTGTTGATAGAGGGGGAAGGGAAAGACTATTCAACACAGCAATCCTGTGTCCTGCATGGAATCACAAATTGAAGGCCTGCATTTAAAAGAGCAACTGTAGAGCAACCAGCCCTGGATTAGGTATCTGTGTTAGGTTCTAAGACAGAGAATGTTCTTTCTATGCAATACTGTCCTTGGTGTTGTAGGGCAGTGGTAGCAGATTCAAAATAGAAATGAGGCCACTAAACTTTACATGAGAAGGATCCCTGTGGGCTACTATTAACTTAGAAAAGCAGCCTGGATTCCACATGTAGAATGAATTTGGACACTTAATGTTAAGGAGAACATGGAGTTTGGCTGACCAACTAAAGGCCTCTATAGTAATCAGGATGCTGATAAAGTAGGTCTAGACCTGTTTAGTGGCTATGGTGATGAAAAGAAAACTCTGAGAGATATCTGGATGAAAGAAACAAGTGCACTTGACAGAAGACTGGATATAGGGGATAGAGAACAGAAAAGAATCTGGTTTCTAATCTGTAAGACTAGAAGAAAGGAGATAACAAATGGTAAAAGCAGAATGCCTGAAATGGTTGACTCTGAGGAGGCATCTTCCCTGCTAATGAATTTTAAAATATTCAGCTATCATCCAAAAGTTGGGCACCCTAGTCCCTCAAAAATCTAATTCTAGCCATGACTGTACAATCTTCCACAGATAAACCTTTCTGTAATGTTAAAGGTCATCATAATTGATCCTTCCACCCCTTCAAAACTCTACTCTCTCAGTTTACTAGTTGGGGGAATAAATCAGAAAAGGACCTTGACTATTCATTCAATTAAGTGATAACACAACAATGTTCTAGAAATAAGGAAAAATCTATCACGGTGGTGGCAGCTGCAACTTCCCATTTTTGCAACCTTATTAATCTTTAAATGTTACTTTGTCCACAGGTCTGTCATGATGTAAATGGTAGACAGACAAAAACAAAACTTCCTGAGTCAGTCTTCAACTTGCACCATGCCAAGAAATTGGACAGTTGATGAAGAAAACTGTCATTTGGTTGAATTGCGGGAGAGAAGATTTAGGCACTGAAACTTCTTAAAATCTGCTTCTTCTTGTTTTGTGGTTTAAAACTGGAAAACACAGTTTCACAAGAAATGTTAATGAGCACAAAGATGAGCACGGGCCTGACTGAAACTGCAACCTCAGTAATGAAAGACCACTCTGAGTCGACAGAAACATGATGGTGCTAACAGGAAACTTGCAAGAGGGTACAAGAGCTAGTGCTCAAAATGGTATCTGCCAACACCTAGTCCACAAGGTCATTCTCATTATGAATCTCTGGCTTCATTCACTTATAACTTTCTAAAAAAAATCCTGAGTTGAAAATTTCCATGCTTGACCTTGTTCCAAAGGTTATTTTTTTCCCCTTAGTAAATTCTGAATTAAATCTACCTAGGTATATCTGAATTGCAGATCTGGAGAAAAATACCATTCTCCCTCCCCTTTTTAATGACAAGTAATTTCATGTGCAAATAACTCAAAAAGCAACAAATATTAAAACATTTTTCTATGACTATGCTTCCTTTAATAGGCTTTGTTTTTTTGTAAAATTTGAAGAAAATCTCTCCAAAAGAGAGTGACCTTTAATATTGATTGTCCATGTGTGCCAGTATTTTGAGTAGGTCTTTAGTTACATTTCCACTAAGTACCTATTAGCATTTTTTTAAAAAGCTATAAAAATTTCCCTTTGGAGGTCCATCAACTGGGGAATGGCTGAACAAACTGTGGCATGTGAATGTGATGGAATATTATTGTGCTATAAGAAATGACCGAGTGGATGGTTCCAGAAGAACCTGGGAATTCTCATTTGAGCTGGTACAGAGTGAAGTGAGAAGAATCAAAAGAGCAATTTTATACATAACAGCAAAAATGTAAGGACAATCTACTCTGAAAGCTGTAGGAACTTCAGTAACAAGATGCATGATGAAATATGGTTATCCATCTGCAGATAGAGAAGGGATGGACTCAGTGCAGTCTAAAGCAAATTCTTTTCTTTTCTTTTTTTTTTTCGGACATGGTTAATGTGAGAATTTGTTTTGTATGACTATATATATTTGTAATGGGCTTTTTAAAAAATTTGGAACCAGTTTCACAGGAAACATTACTGAGCATGGATTTCGACTCCATAGGTGAAGGGGAAAGAAGATGGGGAGGGAGAGATTTTAGAAATAAAATAAAATTTTGAAACATAATTCTCTTTAATTGAGGGGAAATAAGTAAAAAAATTATTTTCATTCTTTCCCTCTCTCTAAAGGAATAAACTCATTTACAAAATCATATAGATACACTAAAGCAGAACACTGAAAGCAGTGTAGCTTTCATATACAGCAAATGAAGTAAATGAATGAGTGAAAACTGGCTAAGTAGTAAAGACAGAAATACTGAAGAGTGACAACCCTTGCCCTCAAGGAGCTTACATTCTAATAAGTGGAGATAATTTATACAGGGAATTGGTGGGGAGGGAAGAGTGTTATGATTTAGGAAGCAAAGGTAGTATCAGTTTGATTACTGTTCCAGAGTAGAAAATGAGGTGGAAAGGTGGGTAAATAAACTGAACTGCAGCACAAAAGCACCATGGTGGTGAATCACGGTTTGCTGAATGGGACAGGCTAGGCATTGTGAGCTTTCACCAATTAGGAGAGCAAAGACGATTAGCTAGATTGCTAACTACATAAATTATTTGGGAATATAGGGAAGTGAGTAAAACCATCATAACACTGAAAATATATTTTTTGACTTACGGATTTTCATCTGTAGTTTCCAATATTATGTGACAAGAGGTCTAATTGTTTTTGTTTCTTTTTTTGGGCGGGGGAGTTAACCTTAAAGCATCATTTTCTTAATAACAAAAGTTCAAAAAATGAGAAATATTAGTTAGAAAAGATGATTAGCTCCAATATGTGAGTGTGTATGGGAACCTCATAAAGCTTTAGGAAACTGATAACGTGACAGCTATCTTTAAATATCTGAAAGGCTGTCATGTGAGAGAGACTGGTTTTGTTTGGACTCCAAGAGCAGAACCAGGAGCAGAAGGTAAAAGGTACAAAGAGATAAATTTAGACTTGACGTAAGGAAAACTTCCTAATGATGAATTCTATCCAAAAGAAGAAAGAATTGCTTTAAGAGGCAGTAGGCTTCTCCACATAGGAGGTCTTTAAGCCAAAGCAGGATGACCATATGTTAAGTATGTGTGGAAGGTATTCTCTATCAGGCATGAGTTGAATTATACTACCTGAGTTCCCTTCAAACACTGAGATTCTGAGGATAATAGCCTGTGGCTAATATTGAAGGCAGAATGTTTGGAATCACAGTTTAAACCTTGCTCTACCTCCTACCTCTTTATCTGTCCCTGGCTTTAGAATGCACTCCCTTTAATCCTTGAAGACCACTGAGGTCTTCAGTTTTCCTGTTCACCTGTTTTCTCTCTACCACTTCAGACTCCATTTATTCCATCTCCTCACACAGCGTCCTTTTCATTTTGCTTTTGCTAACAAGCCTTCATGCCGATCCCCAGTGTTGTCACCTCTATGCCTGTTCCCATTTTCGTGTGTGTTCGATCTCCCCTTCCAGCTGTGCCTTCAATTTAATTCAACAGGCATTTCCTAAATGCTTACTTTGTACAAGGCATTATGACAGGTCCCAGTGATACAAAGTCAAAGCAGCCCCTCCTCTCAAAGAGGCTTCTTTGTAAAGATATAGAAGAGCAACACCAGATTTTTCTATATGAATAAATATTGGCAGAGGAGGACATCTGGTATATCTAAGGAAGCTAAGTGGACAAGTGCTGGACCTGAAGTCAAGAAGACTCAAGTCTGAATCTTGTCTCAAACTATTTACACTAATCATGTGTCTAAGCACAAGTCACAACTTTTAGCCTTAGTTTTGTCATCTGTAAAATGGAGATAATGACTGTATCTACCTTCAAGGGTGGTTATGAGAATGAATAGGATAATGTATGGAAAACACTCCGTAAGCATTAGCTATTACTAGTTACTACTGCTATGCAGGAAAGTCAACATTTCAAAAGGCTGTGAAACCTCTACTAAGAACTCACTCTATGGAGTAACGTATCTAGGCAGACATTCTGGGGTTTTGTGTCCTGTCTTATAAATGTTAAGCCTCTGCCAGTTCAGACTTTCCTTAAGTGGTCAGAGTAATAAGCAGGCCTCATATTCATAACACCCGTAAATGGCATTCTTTCCCTTTGCAGATCACATGGAACTGCTTTCTAGACAGTCAAAGTGACGTTTGTCCCACGGCTAGTGCAACAAAGCTTGACTCTGTGTGGCACACTCTACAGGCTGATAAAAGTTTTCATGGTGGTCCAGCTATCAACTGACCTGCTCCTGGGTCATCTTCTGCAGCTCACTTTCCCAAGCTGCCCGATCATCGTCCAGGTGATAGGAGGCAGGTGGAGTTAGTCCTCGCAGAATCAGGGGGTCTCTGTCATGGCAGAGAGACGTCAGATGTCCAACGTACAACTTCAATTTGCTGCGGTTCTGGTCAAGTTCTAAGAGGGGCGGGATTATCTAAGGTGAAAGAATAGGGATTGTCAGGGACAATCTGGCTGGGAAAATTCAAACTTTTTTTGTAATTTCCCTTCTAATGTGTCTCAATCAAGAGCAGAAATTTAAACAAAACTACTTGAAGCCCTGATCCCTTCTAGTCACAATTAATTTAACATAATTACTAAAACAACACATTTTGCCATTTCTACCACTCTGAAAGGAGACTGCTGAGCTTTTCATCAACACAAGAAGCAAAAAACTGCATTTAGACAAAAGATTAACCAAAAAACCTAACCCCATGGGTGAATAATCAGAGATGACATTCCTAACCCTCCTGCTACTTCAGAGCTTTTACTGTGCCATTCACCATTGGGTCAGTCTAGAAAGTAATCCTATTTTAATAGGCTCTTATGAAATTAGTTTCAATAAAAGCTAGTGGAAATTTCTCACTTGAAAGACAGGACTACAGTTCACACGGCTCTTTCACCTTCTACAACCACTCTACAGAAAATACCTTTTGTCTGAATACAGTGAGTGAAGTGAGTTTGTTACCAAATTAATGCTTGAATTCCCTATGTAGGCCTTTTGAAATGTCAGTTAATAAATTCTCACATCGAATGAGATGCCTGACTCAGAGGCCAGGACTCTGTACTATTCCAAGTTCTATGAAGAGTAGTTTTATATTTAGTTTTTCCTGGGTACTAGTTCTCTGATTTCCCTCCCCGGAAAATACACTGGTTACTTGAGATTTAGGATCTCATTTTATAGTTAATCCCTCTATTTTTGGCTATGTCCAAGGCAGTAAAACAAAGTCTGATGTTTCAGAAGGGAGTCTGGACACATCTCGCATCCATGTCAGAGAAGCACCTGCCTGACACCCAACAACTGACTGTACCGCCTGACCAAAGTGCTGGCGATACTCAAAGTGTTCCCAAAGCCGGTAAGGCTGAGTTCTCCACCTGCTGTACATTAGCAGGCTGGTATGTTTCATTAGCAAGACACTTCTGACCCTACTAATGAATGAAGTGCCTGACAATTTCTTAGAAACAGGGCTTAGTATTTTTCACAGATGACATTAAATCTTTCCCTTTATCCCCCCAACAATTTTGCACCTTTCCTTTTATCCTGACGATATTTCAACAGACTACAATGAAGCGAGAAGAAAAGGCACTACTAAGTGGCTATCTAAAACAATTCTTTCCCTACTAAAGACTAGACTACATCTGTATATAATATAATACAATACAGTATAATATGTTGTGAAAACTCTAGGCGATATCTGATATTATAAAACTGGAGAGCATAAAAGATTAGGGAAAGGAGTTGGTTTATATATATAGCAGACAGATATATAGAAACTAATGAAGGTTAAAAAACCCATTATCATTATTTTGATTATTAAATTATTAAAGAAAAAAATGGCATGATGATAAAAGTTATGACACTTAGTACCCTATTGAAGGGGCTTACACGGCACTCTATGATAATCTAAGCAATACACTAATGGGACCAGTTAGTTCTCTGCTAGAGTTTCCTATCAGTTATAAGTATACATACTTCCCATCAATCTTGGAAGGCAAGTTCTGTTTTAATTAAGCATGGGATTCTCAGTGGATAGGAAAAAGCATTAGAGAGAAGTTAAAGGGCATCCTACTGGCAATATTCATTAAAGTGCATTTATACTACATTCTTTTGATTACATATCTTTTTAGATTTCACCTTCACAGACATGGTTTTTTAAGAGTCACATTCCTCACAATGCAAGACAATGTAGCTCCATTTTATTTTCTGATTTCTTTTAGTCTGATCTCTTCTACTCCTTTGGCTGAAGTGTCTACAAAACAAGAATTTCTGGTATTCCGAATGGATTTGACCTAATCTTCCTTTTCAATGTTCAGAGTTCTAAAAGCTCAGATTAATTCAGGTAATGATTTCCAATGTTAGATTGTTACATCTGTGCTGCACCGTTCAAAGATAGGAATTTTCACTCAAGAAATGTCTTCTATATTTACTGCACTCAAGTTTCAAGCTTGAAAATAGGCATTAAAAGTGTGGTCATTTTGTAGGATAAAAAAAAGGTGACAGATAGTAGTAATAGAAGGTTCATTTTTTTTTTTTGCTTTTTGGAGGGGGGAAGGCAGGGTAATTGGGGTTAATTGACTTGCCCAAGGTCACACAGCTAGTAAGTGTGAAGTGTCTGAGGCCAGATTTGAACTCAGGACCTCCTGACTGCAGGGCCAGTACTCTATTTACTGTGCCACCTAGCTGCCCATAGGTTCCTATTTCTTATAATGAAATAGAACTTGAAAGGCTACTAGTCCACTAAGGCATGAGGAGAGGGTTATTAAAAAAATCTTTCAGTTCCAATTTTTAGTCATGGGTAAGTTTATCTCAAATTGATTTAAAGGCATCACTTGGGCTCGAATCCTAACGGATCAAAGGTATTTGTTGCTTCTACTGAGGTGATTATTGAAAGCATGTGAAATTGTTCAATGAGTAGCATTTCCATACACAATCATGAAGCCAATGCCCCAAAATCAGGGTGTCTTGGGCACCCTGAGAGTCAAGCAGAAAATAGCTTGACGCAGTTTAGTCCCACTAGCATTGATTCAACATCTTCTGTATACAAGGGACTATGCTGTGTGCTGAGGACATAAAAAAAAAGGAGACAATCCATGTTCTCAGTGGGGTAATGTTCTACTGGGAGATCTACATATGCACAAGAAGTAAGTGAGTGATGTGAGGAGATAAAGTATACCAACAACTGACCAATCATGAAAGGCTTTCTATAAAAGGTAGAGCATGAACTTTGCTTGAAAGAAGGCAGGTATTGTATTAGATGGATATAATACGTATATTCCAGGCACAACAGGCTATTAAGTGGAAGAGAGTGCCTAGCAAGTCAGTTTGGGTGGAATGTAAAGTACACAGCAGAGAAAAATATGAAATGTGTGGAAAGGTAGGTTGGAGCCAAACTATATAGGTTTTACATGCCAAAGTATGGGGTTTGTACTTCTTCTCTAAAGGCAATAGGGAGTCCCTGGAGATCTGAGAGGAAAAGTGATGTGTGTGTGTGACATAAAAGACCTGTGCTCAAGGAAGAAAATTTTGACAGTTGGCTGAGGAGGGTTTGGAGAGAGCAGAACTAAGTAGCAAGGAGATCAATGAGAAGGCCATTATGATAATCCAGGCAAGAGGTGATGAGGGCCTGAACTTGAGTAGTGTCCATGTGAGTGAGAGAAAAGGATGAATGTGAGAGGTTGTAAAAGCATAACTGTCAATATTCTCACTCTTCTGCTCCTTTCCTATCTAACATGGGCTGGCCATTTAGTAAAGACAATGCATTATATATACCCTAAAACTGCTATTGTATAATCTCAAGGGTATGCAAGAGAATTGGTCTGACAGTGTCCTTGGATCAAAAAATGATGTATATTATCCATGTACAAACTTAATGGACTGACAAGGAACCTTGGGAATTATTATCATCAGACATATTAGCTGCATGAATACAGTAGCTACATGGTTTCCTTCCCCCATCCCCCCAAGTTAGAAAGCTGCAGGAAATTTCAGAGAATCACAGAGTTGGAAGGAAATTCAGGGGACATTTAGTTCAACATATACCTGAACAAGAAGTCCCCCTACAACATGCCCAACATATAGTCACCAGGCCTTTGCTTGAAGATCTCTAGTCAAAAGGAATCTGCTGCTTCTGGGGCAATTACTTCTGGACAGATGTGACTGTTAGGAAGTTTTCTGTCACATCATAACAGTAAACTAATCACCTCCCTTGTTCTGAACATTATACCTTCCTTAATGCTAAGACTGCAATAGCTTTTCTGGTTGTCATATAGTCCTACTCTGATGCCACATAGTAAGGTACAAATGACCCTAGGTTGTTGAAGGCAAAAGTTCTGGCAAATTCTTCCAAGATAGAAAAGTTTAAAGTAGTTAAGAGACAGACCATGACTGCCATCTGAGGACCAATTTAGCAACATATAGAGAGACTCAAAACAAATAGCTTGGCTACAAGTTAACAAATTCTTTGTTTATAGAAGCCCATGAAATAACTAAGATAATAAAAAAAAAAAAAAGGAACTCGGTCCTGTACAACCAACTTCTGCTTTTATGGTAAAGGTGGTAGAGTGATAACAATGGCATATGCTAAGAATCACAGATTGTTTAGATCACTTAAATATTAACTACATTTTCTAAATTGATATGATCACAATGACCAACAGACAAAACTCTAAGATCAAGCAATCTACCACTAAGCATTTACTGAGTATCTATTATGGGTCAGGTACTAAAAAGAATATTTCCTTTGATCCTCACGACAACCTTGTGAGGTGGGCATTATTACCCCTATTTTGTGGATGTGGACATGGAGGCTGAGAAAGGTTAAGTGATTTCCCTGGGGTCCCATATCTGGTACATGTCTCGTGGCAGGATTTGACCTCAAGTCTCTCTAAGTTCAATACTTAATTCACTGTGCCACCTAGCTGTATTTCCCTTATTTTGCCCAGAATCAGGTCTCTGCATCCCAGTTGTTTCCAAATCCTGATATGATGCACATTCTCCACTCCCTCCACCCTCCCCTTTTATATGTAGTGACATTTCCATTAGAATATGTTCCTCAAGAACAGAAACCATCTAGCTTGTTTGTATCTGTATTCCTAAGTCTCGCACGGTGCCTAGCACATTATAAATAGTTTTTCTTTCTTTTTTTCTTTCTTTCTTTCTTTCTTTCTTTCTTTCTTTCTTTCTTTCTTTCTTTCTTTCATTCATTCATGAATGAGTGTGGCAATGGAGAGAAAAGCTGGGGGAAGGAAAGCACTCTGGAGGAAGAGTGCTAAGTTTTTAGATCTTTCAAAAACTTTTCCTGTCGGCACTAAATTGTGATAATTCTCTAGTGATCAGTAAGAGGACAAATTACTGAGGGAATTGAATCATATCAACCTTGACATTTTCATTATACATTAAGCCAGAACATAAAGGGAAGGTGTAGATAAATGGAAGAATGGCTCACAGTTGGCAGAGGTGGTTTTAATGTACATCTAAAAGCAATGAGAATCATATTTCATGGATATTTGTACTCATGATAAAGACTTATAAAATGATTACTATGAAGATAATTGTAATCTAAATACCTAGCAGCTGTTGTAAAGGATAAGGAGGCTGAGGAATTTTAAGAACTCAGTAAGATCCTCCTAATTAAAACTTAGACTTTAATTTTTGATGACTTGAACAAAAAAGCAGACATAAGGAAGGATGTCTAAGGTTCTGCAACACTTCTATAGCAAAATCTTGATCAGTGAGAGTAGAGTTATCATATTTTGATGACGAAGACCTTGATATGTAGCATAAGGAAACAGAAATGGCACAAAAGAAAACAGCATATTAAATCTTAGATATCAGATTTTTATCAGAGATAAAATATTTGACTGAAGGATTTCTTGCCTCCTTTTACTATTTTTACTCTTATTTTAGCTGCATGTACTTTTCTTGGACAAAAGCTTTTCCATTTAATATAAGAACTATTTTGTCTTTTTTTCTGATGCTTCTTTTCCAGAGAATATACTGTTTTGTAGAGTTTCTCCATCACATCTTCCAAATTCTTTACTTTTCTTGTTTGTCTTATTTTTTTTTGACAGTTCTATTTTCTATTCTTATTTCTCTTCTTTTGATTCATCTGTTCCTCTTCTGATCTATTATGGAGAGTCTTAGAGTTGATATATTGCCATTTCTGAGAGTCTTCTAAAATTATTATATTAGATTTTCAAGCAATTTATTTCACTCTGTAGTAATTATTCCTGGTATCAACTCCTGTCCTACAATGGATAATCAATTTTCCTACTCTCTACCAATTTTCTGTATGATAATGCCCTATGTGAAATCAGCTTCTATACTAGTTGGAACCAAAACAAGTCCAATGCTGTTGTATCCCAACTCCATATTGAATCTCAACTGTCCAGACTACCAAGTCCAGGTAAGTTAGATGACCTCCTTCTATTAAAGGATCAAAGTATCCATTTGAGTGACTTTTATGGAGAAATGCTGAGAGATACCCATATGTAGGTTTAGGTTTATATTCCCCGCTTTTCATTCTTTCTTCCCACTGGGAAGGCCCTTTCCTTCTGTACTAGACAACATTATAAAGAGTTCTGTGCTTCTCAGTCCTTTCCTCTTCTACAATCTCCCGCCTTTTTGTCTTGTTTAGACTGCTACTGCTAGTTGAACTAATGGACATCAACACACAACTATGCTTTTTTCTTCTATAGAATTTATCTTGGGGCTCCATCCTTCCTTTCTCCTCTTTTTATTCCTGCTACTATTTATTTATTTGAGACACCTGTTTTGAAATGGGTGTGAGAGGGCACTGGGTTTAGAAGTTATCATTTCATTCAACCACCTTGCAACAAGTACTGTCCTCTCTCTGGTACTTTAGATTTTTCAACTGAGCCATAATATGATTTAAATTTCTTTGACATTCTTCCCTCTTTTCATTTTTTTGGGGGGAAGGGGGTAATAGCTTATCTTGCAGGCTTCCAAGCTCTTTTTCTTCTCTTTGCCATTTCTCATTGTGTCTTTCTGTGGCGTATGTACAGAGCTGGTTCCCTTTCAATCTCTCACTCTATTGTCTTGATTGGGGTAGTCAGTGGCAATTTTTTTTTTTCTGTATCAACGATACTAATGTGTGTAAAAGCTTAAAATCTACAGCCCCGGACCATAATTTGTTTTTCTCTCCACCTGCAGGACTCATCAGGAGTCAGGTTTGGCATCTGGCAAAACGACAGGAGCATAAATACTTCTGATAGTTTTGCTGTTATTTCTATTTGTTCGACACCCTCTACTCTGAGTAAGAAGTGAAAAGTCTCAGCATGTCTAATAATAAAAATAAATACAGCAGACTGTAAACATATGGTCTAGATGGCATCACTGTTGAGGAAGACCTAGGACAGGGTCCAGCACCTAAAAGTTACTTAAAAGAAAACTGATGAGGAAAATTAATACTATGCTGTATCATTTAATAATCAGCAATACCCCGTAATCTACTCTATTTCCCATTTTGTCAAACCCCTCTTCTAACTATGGCTCAAAAGATAGTGTCTCCCTGTCCAAACTACAGGGGTGGCTGGATGTGCTTACTCCTAGCTTCCCTGGGCATTTGTCAGTAACCAGCCTAAAATGGGACCCTAGTTTTATTTACTTGTAAACTAAGAACCAACCTGGATTAGGCCCCTCTCCAGAGGAAGGTTCCCCTGTTCTTGCCTTTCCTTGTCAAAGTTATCAGTGTTGTGGTCTCCCAGGGAAAGGCTGAAGTGGGGAATCCTGATTGGGATGGTTCTGATTTTCTGGCCAAGCTTTCTAGAGGTAGCTGAGACCCATAAAAGAGTTAGCATTCCTTAATCATCACACTTGAAGGTCAACCTACTTCCCCAGTAGCAGCTAATTATATGGCTTTTCAACTACTCCAAACTCCTTTCTTTTCCCTCTCAGCAGGGTCTCAAAATAGTCTTTTTAGTCCCCTCATGGTCAGTGACCCAACTGAAGGGGTGGGGAGGGTGGTGAGGGAACAGTCTGACCCACTTTACTAACAACTACTGTTATTATTACCAAATTAATCCCTTCTACAATGTCCCCATCTAGCCTGTGACTGATGAACTCTAGAGAGGGAGAAACTGTTTTTATCCGGGAGTTAACTTACCAAGATGCACATAAGATTCTAAGTAAGTATAAAGCCAACTCCTTTTCCCCTCTTTACAGAAATGAAGACAGACAACTAATCATAAAGCTTCTTACTACTCACGGCTGAAGTATGTTAGCTCAATAAAAATGATGATACTATCTAAATTAATTTATAGATTCGGCACTATGCCGATTAAATCGCCAAGGGGATGTTTTATAGAACAAAACAAAACAACTACAAAATTCTTGGTCTACTCCTGATCCTTTAGACTATTAAACCTCTGCCCTTCTGCTTTCTCCTACTGCAAATGCTTCTACTTCTGTAGCCCCTTCTATCACTCATTGAGTTTCTGCCAGAAACCTTCATTTGTGGGAGTGTGCAAGGCCACTGATGTTTTTTCTTCATCTGACTCTGTTCTTGATTCTCAGAACTTATACACTCTGATGAAAAGGGATGAGAGGGAAGTTTACTTATCTATACTCCCCACCCCTTTTCAGCTCCCTTTTATGTGCTGTCTTCTTCCTTCAGAAAGTAAATTCCTTGAGGATAGGCTCTATCTTTCCTTTTGCTTGTATCTGTATTCCTAGTGCCAACTGAGTGCTTAATAAATACTTTAATTTATAACAAGTTTATACTATCAAGGGAAATGATGAGAAAAAGTATGAATGAAATCTCAAACTATTATAATGCCATAGTCACTAAAACTGTTTTGCACTGGTTTACAAATAGCAAATTTGACCAACGGGAATGGATTAGAGAAGCAAGAAACAGAAAACAAGAACAAACAAAAAACAGTAGTCCAGTGTTTGTTAAATTCAGGAGCATAGATTATTGAGAGAAAGACTTTCCTTTTGACCTAATTGCTGAGAAAACACAATAGTAGTTGGGCAAAAATTAAATTTAGGACAAAGATTTTGTACCACATATCATAATTAATTCAAAATGGCCTCTCAATATGAATACATACATATACAGATATAAAAGGTCATATCATAAACTATAAAAGAATGAGAGGTGGTACCATTCACAACAACCATTTTGGGGGTGGGGTTTGAATTCTTAACCAACCTAGGGGCAAAGGAGATCATAATAGAGACAATTTTGACTATGTTAAATTAGAATAATAAGAGAATCTGTTAAGTGGGAAAGTATTTGCATCATCTATAGAGATAACATGGCATAGTAGAAAGGGCACTGGTTCCAGAGTCAGAGGAATTGATTTCAAATCCCATCTTTCACACTTACTACGTGTATAGCCTTGGCCAAACAAGTAAGTTCCCTGGGTCTCAATTTCCTTATAAGTAAAATTGGAGGTTTGATTTAAGTGCCCTCTGTTGCTATTCTAGCTGAAATGGGGCGTAACTCTCTTTGAGACAAGAGTGGATACCAAAGACTCCTTTTTTTTCTCACAAAACCTAAATGTATCTAACCAAAAAAATCAACAAGGAAAAGCTTCCTTCCACCAACTTCTCTTATACCAGTATCTTCTCTTAGGTTTTCATCCCCTCTTTATAAAGAAGAGGTAGTAAAAGTTGTATACTCAGCACAAGTGTTCTAAGATGTAATCTGTTTCTCTTCCTTTGCCTCTCTTCTCTTTTCTTCATCTGGCACCCAATTACAGGCTTTTACCCTTTCTTTCTCTTCTTTAAAAGCCCATGCTTCCCTGTTCAAGGTAAAGAGTAAAAGGGCAAAATGATCACTGCTCTTACAGTCTCAGGTGCTACCAGTTTCTAATGTGGGTTTGCATCTGAGCAACACAACTGTGGGTTTGGCTTTGGCTGGAGTTCCATTAGACTGCTATTATCAACCACTATCAGTCAAAAGCACTATAGGTTGAAAGTAATGGAACTACAGGTTCCCTTTTGCTCTAGAGCAGCAGTTCTCAACCTGTGGGTCGCAACTCCTTTGGGGGTTGAATGACCCTTTCACAGGGTCTTACTAAATACTCTTGAGTTAGTAAGTACTAAGAGGTCAAAAACAGTGTTATTCTTAAATACTCTGCATAGTGCTGAATTCATTAGAATGCTTAAGTTAGCAAATAAAGCTAATTAATATTTGAGGAGAAAATGAAATAGAAAATCCTACACTTGAAAACAGAGATGGGAGGGAAGGGAAAAGTATGTGCATAGATGTAAGCTCCTGATTTCTACTTATAGTGTAATTTCTTTTTCTCATCCCTTCCCCCATTAAGACCAGTCATCATCTTATTGCTATAAATGCTTATTTTCTCTTCATTTTCTTTCCAGCCAACGCTCCTTTCAGCATCAGAGAACATAACAACAACCAGGAGGAGCAAGGGCTTACCAAACTTCAAGTAACTCAACCAAATGAAAATACTGTGCTTGTACCACATACTTGCTGGGGGGGGGGGGGTGAGGGGGGGTCTGTCCTACATAACTGCTGGTATGAGTGTTAACAGCTTACAATCCTCCTGAATGTGGCAGTGCTGCTGACAGGGAAAGAAAGTTTTCCCTAGATCACATGAACAACTGGCTTGTATTGTTAAGCTACATAATATGATTTTTGCCTTTTGTTCTAATATACTCCATTACTTAATTCACTTTTCTAATCAGCTCCTTCTCTTTAAAGCACATTCCAAGGTAATCATGAAGTTGGTTCATATAATTATCTGGGTTTAAATTCCTGTATGCATTATAGATATTTCAATGTCTCCAAATTCTTCAGCTCTTATTTACAAAACCCTGTTCACCAATTGAAAAATCCGGTAACTATTTAAGTACCTAATATATACAAAGGTGTATTAAGAATGATAGTGGGGGAGGCTAGGTGGTACAATGAGTAGAGCAATGGCCCTGGAGTCAGGAGGACCCAAGTTCAAATCTGGCCTCAGACACTTAACACACACACAAAAAACTAGCTGTGTGATCTTGGGCAAGTCACTTAACCCCAACTGCCCTACATTTCCCCCTCCAAAAAAAAGAATGATAGCAATACAGTAGAGTTAAATGCTGCTTTAAGCACACATGCACACAGTGGGAGTTAGCTTAGCTGTGGGTAGACTCCTATAAATTGGAACTACTCTGTCTTGGTGTCTCATACTAATTATAGCTTGTTCCTTCTAGGAAATCACAGCTGCTCATCTGGCTGCCTGCCGTGACTTGCTCTCATGTTAGTTAACAGGAGAATTAAATTAATTTAGGTTATCTGTGCTTTGTCATCTCAATTAAAATTTTTATTTACTTCAACAGTCCTCTGGCAGGAGGTACTGCAATATCTCAGCACCTAATAATGAGATTTAATGAGGAAAGAATATCTACTTTTTTGTGCCAGAAAGAGAAACATGCCTGTCTTGTAAGCATGGCCTGAAATATGACATATTCAACCATTACTTCCAGAAGTATGCAAATCCACTACTAACTAACAAAAATAAGTTTTGTGAGGAAGGGATGAATATGGGAGCAGATAAAAGTAAGTAGTCAAACAAGGAATCATTATGCTATATAGAAAGTGCTTTTCAGCTGGATATCCCACAAGCACATCAAACTCCACAGGTTCAATACAGAACTCATCTTTCCTCCAAACCCATCTCTTCTGTGAACTACCCTATTTCTATTAAGGGCATTACCATCAGTTACTCAAGCTTGCAACTTTAACATCCTCCTCAAATCACTTACCTGTCTAATCAGTGCCAATTTTTGTAATTTTTATTTTTTTTATTTTTTTTTAATTTTATTTTAGTTTGCATCATTCATTTCCATGAGATTTTTGAGTTACATATTTTCTCCCCATCTTTCCCCTACCCACCACCCCAAAACAGCTATCCCAGTGTATCCCCCTTCCCCCAATCTATTCTCTCCTGTCTCCACCCTTCACCCCTCTGACTTTTTGGTAGAGCAGGATGGATCACCCAACCACAGTGCCTGTGTATCTCAAGTTCCAGTTGGATGTAGTTAATAATAATAATAATTGCATATATATATAGATATAGATATATATTTTTAACATTTGATTATAGAACTTTAGATTCTGGATTCTCTTCCTCCCTCGTCACCCACCCCCACTGGAAGGACAAGCAATCAAATATAGGCTGAACATGTGGAATTAGGCAGAACCTCTCCATAGTAAGCACACTGTGAGAGTCTGATTAAATGTCCCTTCTTCCTATCCTGCCCCCCCCCCCAACCACTCTCCACCCTGTCCCTGTCCCTCTACAGAAATGTGAACATTC